>BSBK01000383.1:2155000-2810569 GCA_027943335.1 Chamaecyparis obtusa
TCTCTATCCTAATCTCATTCCTTTACTTATCGGTACAAGAGCACCTAAGTTCTTGGCTAACCTAACTCCTAGTTTTTGGCTTGTAGTGACCTTAGCCAAGTCACTGTCAAATAAGGACTCAGAGAAGTCCCTAATGTGTATGTGAAGAGATCCAATGTGTTTAGGATGGTTACTAGTAGACTTAACTAAGGCTTTAATACGCCATAGGGGACCTAAGAAGTTTGGCTTACATGTCATTTTAGTATGTTAGTCAGTCAAAGCATAGGGTTGACTATAGGAAATGGAGAAATAAGTTAAGTAATGGTCCTAGGATTATTTAATTAGCCTTAGAGGTCATTTAAGACCTATTAGGATGACATGGGAAAAGTTGTCATAAAAAATGTAAAAGGTGTCAATGACAACTTTGCAATTTTGCAAAGTTGTCATGACATCATTTTGTCAACTGACTGTCCGAGGGCCAGAGTTGGTTAGGGGACTTTCTAACTGATTTGGATCATTTCCTCTAAGTTATTTAAGATTTTTCCCAACCAAAACACAAGGTTGGAACTCTATAATACTTTTGGTTTTTGTCTATGATCAGACTAGTGTGACTATAAGACCGTAACAGTGAATAGAAGCTCAGTTATCCTTCATCTATGGATTAAACTAGAGCATTTCCTTTGCATGTATTAGTTCTTCATAGTTTTCTAAGTTCTTTTGTGCTTTGATTTTGGTAGCTAGGCATTTCTTTTGTGTGTTAATAAATTTCTCCTCTGTGACCAGTTTACTGGTTCATCCAGAGGGAAGACACAAAAGTGGCCCTAGCATGAAATCCCATGGAAGGAACTATACGACCCTTTAGGATATGATAGGGTATTGTAAATACTTTGTATATGTGTATTCTTGTGGCCAAGTTTACAATGGAAGCATTTTTTGAGTCAAGCCATAGGTGAGCCAAAGCATGCCCGGTTAGAGAGTTTGACAGTGTTCTAGCAAATGAGAGAAGGCTCAGGGATTGAGGAAGTCAATCCAAGTGTAGAATATTGAAGCTTAGATGTCGAAGACTCAACCCTAAGAAGGAGAGTCCTTGATCAATCCGATAAGAGGTGTAAAAACCAAACCCTCACTGAAAACCAGAGAGACCTAATTAGGCTTAGAAAATAGGCTTGATTGTAGGAAAGTACAACACAGCCAACTTGAGGATCCAAGAACTTGTGAATCCATGAGAAATTCAAAAAGGGTATCAAAATATGGTTTTAGTTTGTCAACTTGTTTGGAGAGTTTAGGATTTATGCACTAAAAAGTGAGTTGGGAGACCTACAAAGGCCTAATAGGGCTTTAAGCTTAGTTCTTGGAGATCGACTTGTGAAGGAAGATAGATAGAGGGTGATACACCTCAAATCAAGTCAAAACAATCTTAAAAGGAGCCTTCTAACATAATTTCAAAGCAATGGAAATTGTTTGGTAAGAGGATGAATTCAAGGAATGAGTTCATGTGAAGGAGTTAAGGTAACCCTAGTGAAGGCCAAGAGCAAGCCTAGAACAAAACCTAATTAAATAGGACTAGATAGCAAAGACCTCCCTATCAAATTGGTATTGGAGCCAATCAAAGATTGGGGTAAGACATTAGTGTATGTCAGAAGGTGGAAGTACATCGGTGGGAGAATCCACCATGGTAACCAAGGCTGAGTTGGCAAGGGAAGTGGTTGAACAAAAGGAGAGGAACCAGATTCTAGAAGAGAATGTTGAAGCTTTGAAAGATAAGCTTGATGAAGTTGCAGAGGCAGCTGGTAAAATGAAGGAGAAGATACAAGTTGTAGATGACAAGGGCAAAATGATAGCTGAGGAAGACTATATTGTTAAACCAGATCCACCAATACAAGAAGAACCCTTCCTTAGAGCCATCAAGGCATTAGGAGGCAAAGAACTTGAGGGGATACCCCTGTTCACTAGTAAGATGGACTCAGAGCTAGCCATGGAATGGACTGAAGGGATGGAGAATCATTTTGAGTGTGAAGGTATCTTAGAGGCACAAAGAGTGAAGGTTTCCAAGTCAAGACTCAGGGGACCAACCCTAACACGGTGGAGGTTCCTTCAAGAAGAGATGGAAAGAAAGGGGAAAAGACCAATAGCCAATTGGAGAGCTATGGTAATAATGATTAAGGATAACTATCTACCAGAGGATCCTGAAATCCAAATACACAAGAAGAGACAAAGTCTTAGGCAAAAGGAGATGGATGTGGCCTCTTATACCGAGGAGTTTCAAAAACTTTGTTTAAGGACCAAAGTTCAAGAAGAGGAGAGTATTCGGGTAGCTAGATACTTGGGTGGATTAAGGTGGAGTATCCAAGAGGATATTAGCTTGTGGACTCCTACTACTATTCACAAGTGCTTTCAATTAGCACTTAAGGTAGAAGAGAAGAAAAAGAAGAAGCAAGACTCTACTCCAAGAGGTAGAGGCAGAGGGAGAGACTCTAGAGGACATAGAGGCGGCTATGGTGGCAGGAGTAATGAGCCAAGAAGTCAAGGAGACTCCAAGCTAGTTGAAAAAATTAGTGAGCCAAGTGGAAGAGGTAATTATGGAAGAGCAAGATGATTTCAAGGTGGAAGAGGTAGATCAAGTAGTTTTAGTAGAGGGTCACACTTTGCAAGCATGAAGTGCTACCATTGTGGAAAACTAGGCAACCTTGCCTATAGGTGCCCTGACAAAGCTTTTAGCTCACAAGGGGAGAATAAGATAGCTTATGCACAAGAGGAGGTGAGTAGACGTAAGGACTCAAAGAAGTCTCTAGTGTGTGTGTGAAGAGATCCAATGTGTCTAGGATGGTTACTTGTAGACTTAACTAAGGATTTAATAGGCTTAAGAGGACCTAAGAAGTTTGGCTTACATGCCATTTTAGTATGTCAGTCAGTCAAAGCATAGGCTTGACTATAGGAAATGGAGAAATAAGTTAAGTAATGGTCCTAGGAGTATTGAATTATCCTTAGAGGTCATTTAAGACCTATTAGGATGACTTGGGAAAAGTTGTCATAAAAAATGTAAATGTTGCAAGTAGTAGTTTTCGTTGCACTAAAAGATTGACTTATTAATGCTCGATACAACCACTAAACTTATAAAAGACACAGGAGGTTGTTAAACCATGTCGAGAATCCTGAGGGGAGCACTGACCATTTTTCCAACAATCTCCCCCTCATGATTACCTGAGGGGATTCAAACCTATGACCAAGCTTTGATACCACTTGTTGCAAGTAGTAGTTGTCGTTGCACCAAAAGATCGACATGTTAATGCCCGATACAACCACTAGACTTATATAAGACATAGCAAGCTATTAAACCATGTCACAAATCTCGAGGGGAGTGCTGACCATTTTCCAACAGTAAAAGTTGTCAATGACAACTTTGCAATTTTGCAAAGTTGTCACGACAACATTTTGTCAACTAATTGTCCAAGGTCCAGAGTTGGTTAGGGGAATTTATAACCAATTTGGATCGGTTCCCCTAAGTTATTTAAGATTTTTCCCAACCAAAACAAAAGGTTGGAACTCTGGAATACTTTTGGTTTTTGTCTATGATCAGACTAGTGTGACTATAAGACCATAACAATGAATAGAAGCTCAATTATCCTTCATCTATGGATTAAACCAGAGCATTTCCTTTGCATGTATTAGTTCTTCATATTTTTCTAAGTTCTTTTATGTTTTGGTTTTGGTAGCTAGGCATTTCTTTTGTGTGTTAATAAATTTCTACTATGTGACCTGTTTACTGATTCATCCAGAGTGAAGAGCACAAAAATGGCCCTAGCATGAAATCCCATGGAAGGAACTATACAACTCTTTGGGATATGCCAGGGTATTGTAAATACTTTTTATATATGTATTCTTATGGCTAGGTTTGTAGTGGAAGCACTTTTGGAGTCAAGCCCTAGGTGAGCCAGAGCATGTCCGGTTAGAGAGCTTGACAGTGATCCAGCAAATGAGAGAAGGCTCAGGGATTGAGGAAGTCAATCCAAGTGCAGAATAGTGAAGCTTAGATGTCAAAGACTCAATCCTAAGAAGGAGATTCCTTGATCAATCTGACAAGAGGTGTAAAAACCAAACCCTCACTGAAAACCAGAGAGACCTAATTAGGCTTGATTGTAGGAAAGTATAGTACGGCCAACTTGAGGATCCAAGAACTTGTGAATCCATGAGAACTTTGAAAAGGGTATTAGAATATGGTTTTAGTTTGTCAACTTGTTTGGAGAGTTTAGGATTTATGCACTAAAAAGTGATTTGGGAGACCTACAAAGTCCTAATAGGGCTTTAAGCTTAGTTCTTGGAGATCGACTTGTGAAGGAAGATAGATAGAGGGTGATGCACCTCAAATCAAGTCAAAAAAATCTTAAAAGGAGCCTTCTAACATAATTGCAAAGCAATGGAAATTGTTTGGTAAGAGGATGAATTCAAGGAATGAGTTCATGTGAAGGAGTTAAGGACAGAGAAGGGAAACACACCTTGGTAGTGAGGTCTAGTGGAGAGGAGGAGATTTTCAAGAATCCCTCAGTGAATAGGGTCTAAGGTAACCCTAGTGAAGGCTAAGAGCAAGCCTAGAACAAGTTCTAAGTGAAATAGGACTAGATAGCAAAGACCTCCCTATCAAAATGGTTATCAGAGCCAATCAAAGATTGGGGTAAGACATTAGTGTATGTCAGAAGGTGGAAGTACATCAGTGGGAGAATCCACCATGGTAACCAATTTTGATTTGGCTAGGCAAGTGGTAGAACAAAAGGAGAGGAACCATATTCTAGAAGAGACTGTTGAAGCTTTGAAAGATAAGCTTGATGAAGTTGCAGAGGCGGTTGGTAAAGTGAAGGAGAAGATGGAAGTTATAGATGACAAGGGAAAAACAATAGCTAAGGAAGACTATATTCCTAAACTAGATCCACCAATACAAGAAGAACCCTTCCTTAAAGCCATCAAGGCATTGGGAGGCAAAGCACTTGAGGGGATACCCCTGTTCACCGGCAATATGGACGCAGAGCTAGTCATGGAATCGATTGAAGGGATGGAGAATCATTTGGAGTGTGAATGTGTCTTAGAGGCACAAAGGGTGAAGGTTGCCAAGTCAAGACTCAGGGGACCAACCCTACCACGGTGGAAGTTCCTTCTGTAATACCCCAAAAATGGGCTATAAGTTCATTAATCTCCTACATCTTCAATTCAAATGAAATCGACATCAAAGTCCTAATCTAAGGCACATCTAAACATCATCGAATCATAATTGATTATCTTAAATTCTGCATCAGGGAATATTCCTAGTAATATTCCTAATTATCTTAATTATCTTTAATTTAATGATTATTTGGCGATAAATTACATTTATCCTAAGTTTGATTAATTGAATATTTTCATATTTAATTAATTAGATTTAATATTTGCCACTTAATTGTGTAATTAAATTTAATTCTATCTATTATTAATTGTATTATTTAATTTTGACAATAAATCAAAATTCTTATCTTTAATTGATTAAATTCTTATTTAATTAATTAAAGCATGTTGTCATTATTTAATAATATAATTTTTAATAAAAGTTTGGTAAAATAGTTAATTAACCCATAAATTAATTATTTTATTTCAAAAATCAGTTGAGTTGAGGATAAATCACTTTATTTATTTATTTAATTCTTAATTATTATGCATATTCAAAAGAAACAGTTAAACTCCAAATCAGAAAATCAATGCAAGTTATTGACTTTTTGGAACTCAACATCCTTTTGGAGTTCAAAAAGCTGATCTAAACTCTAATTTGAGTTAAAAAGTTGTTTTTGCATGATTTTGAGATTTAACTATCTTTCATGATTAGATAACTCAAAAATCAAGATGAGTTAATTTGAGTGATTTATGGCTTTTCCCATGCACCTCCAAAGCCCTGGATTTCTATAAATTAAGGCTTTAGCTCTTCACAAATCATCTCATATTTTGCACAATCACGCTGGAGAATTGGAATTGAAGAATCAAAGCTCTTGCGAATCGACATCTTTGTGAGATCAATCTTATTTTTGCATTCATATTTCATATCATTGTTAGATTAGCATAGCATATCAGTTTTCATATAGATTAATTTCATATCAGTTTTTATCATTCTTATTGCATACAAAATATCAAAAATATAGATTAATTGCATTCAATTTCATATCCATCTTTTGCATTCAAATCCTTCATTTAGGTGTCGTCTAGGTCACTGATCTCGATAATAATCTGAGAACATTAATCTCGCACCTATTAGAAGGCAGTAAATCACTTGGTTAGATAGCTTTCAATTTTGCACGATTTTGATTATCACTAACCTCTAATGTTTTACTGAGTGTTGTGTCTACAGATCAGGTACAATTTTCACACACACATTTCTGGCGCCCACCGTGGGGCCCTGAAATGGGTTTCCAATTCAATTCTATCAATTTTTATCTTTTTATCCTCGGGATCTGTGGAAAACTACGATTTTTAATTTTTGTCCGTACATCTGTCGTACGAGTCTGCAGAGTGTCGTTTGGAAAAATTTGAGAAAGTTGCCAGAAATTGTCAAATTGCAAGATATCCAATGTTTTCAGCCTAGTTCCAGAATCTGTCAAAAATATCATTGTGTCAGGAACAGAGCAGTAGCTATTGAGCATTCTACCATTTTCCGAGTTTGATCTTTTGAATCTGATCTAGTCTTCTGTTTGATCAATTTGAGTCCTTTTTATCTCATGTCAAAACCTTGTCATAACTATCAATCTTCAATCAATCTTCAAAAACAGACTAAGTGTTGAGAACTCATGTCCGCTATCTTTTGGGCGATCTATCCCATATATCTAGGGCACAGTTTCCTTCACCCACATCTCATTAGATCTTCAAAACTATCATAATCTTGACAAGGTTGCGTCATCCAATTTTTTTGAATCAAATTGTTCTTCAGTTGTCTTCATCCTTTTTTTTTGTTTCATTCAAAGTTAATGGTGGAGACCAGAGCTTCTTCACACAAGAAATCAGAAGAAACGTCTCAGAACTTACTTTTGACCAATACCCCGCGTCCAACTCTGGAACAACTCATCAAGTCAGGTATCTACGAAGACGACGGTCTCGGTAACTTTCGATTGAAAACTGGTTACATACCTCCTTTATCAACTCATAGAGGTAATCAACAAACTCCTCCTCAATCTGTTCCAGGGAGCCCAAAGACTCCTACCATGTCTCAAGCAGGGACAAACCACAATTCTCTAGGAGGAGGATCCCAGGGACACCATTCTCAACATAATGTTGACCAAGAACCTACCCCCTCTGAAATCCATCGATGTCAGAATAACGATGAATTCAAGAGAATGATGAGCCATTTCTTGAAAGTGGATAGAGAGGCATACTTTTTACAATTAGCCCAGGAAGGGGCTAAGCTTCCTCCCAACTTTAACGTTGATGATATAATCACACATGAGGAAGAAACTCCACTCACAGCTATGACAAAATAGATGCATGCTATACAAGTTGAATTTAACAATCTTAAGAAGGAGAAGGAACCCAAGGAGTTCTCCATGGAGGCCCTATGTCCTTTCCCATTCGACAAAAACTTGTATATGCCACCATTCCCAAAAAGAGTGGAGATACTAAAGTATGACAAATATGACGGACACTCTGATCCTCAAGATCATGTCAGAGAGTTTTGTACGCAATCCATGGAATTCATGCATGAACCGACTTATCTAATGCGTCTTTTTCCTAGATCCTTGGGAGGAGCATCCATTTAGTGGTTTTCAAGATTACCTTCTACGATCAAAACTTTTGAGGAATTGATTAAATTGTTTTATCAACAATATTCCTACAATATTCAACATCCGATTACCATGATCGATATCTGTAATCTCAAGCAATATCCAGGGGAATCATTCCTAACTTTCCTCAAGAGGTGGCGAAAGAAGTTTCCTCTATATGCTAGACCAATTCCCGAAATGGAGAAACTTGAAATCTTTATCAATAACCTTGTTCCAGAGCTCAACTATCCATTACAAATGCAAGATCATGTATCTTTTGATAAAATGGTGGATAATGCAATCAAGATTGAGAAAGTACTTGTCAAGAAAGGAGAAATCACACTTCAAAAGGATAAGTCTGAATCTGGATCTAGCTCAAAAGATAAAAACAAGAGCTGGAATAGAAACAAAGGTATCATCTCTGACGGTGTTGTTGACACTATCCACACCCCCTCAAAGGCACCGGCCTACAATCTCACCCTTGCCACCAAAGCCATTGAAGCTTCAGAGCAAAAATCTATTGAACCATCTCCAAAGAAGTCATTCAAATGATGGGATAATAAACGAAAGTTTACTCCCCTGGGAGAATCTTTGGAATCTGCTCTGAGGACCCTGATAGCTGATAACATGATCTCTTTACCACCAATCTGAAAACCTGATCCGGATCCAAAACCATATTGGTGGAAAGATAATGAATTCTGTGCTTTCCATCAGACTAAAGGTCACAAAACTAATGGATGCTTTCACTTGAGGCATACCATTCAAGACTTGATAGATCAAGGGGATATCATGATCGATAATCCTACCAGCAATAATGATCACACAGCATTTATAGAACCGTTTCCACAACATGGCAAAGGAGTTTCCACTTCCCAGCCTAACATGGGGGAAAAAGTCAACTATGCCTACCCTGGAAACGATGTTGTCATCAATATGGTTGAACCATGTCTCTCTGAAAGCTGCAATGTCATCACAATTGTACGAAGAGATAGAAATCATTCCTCAGCTAATGCAGTTACCAGATCACAAGCTCAAACTCATCTGAAAGGACAAACACCAAGTTCATCTAATGTCCCTAAGATACCTTTCAATCTCACATCTGCTTCTAAACAGAAGGTTGCCTCGAAATCTTCCAATCCAAAGGATACCAGACCTACATCTTACAGCATCGTCCAACAACTCCAGCACACCAATGCCAAAATCTCCATGCTTGAGTTACTTCGAATATCTCCAGCTCACAGAGATATCCTAGACAAAGCTTTGCTCGGCTCTAATGTTCTTGATGATCTAGATCTAGACAGGTTCCAGACTATGGTTGGTCATCTAACGTCTCCACAATATATCTCCTTTTCAGAGGAAGATGACAACTCTTTGAGTCACCCACACAATCAGCCCTTACACATAGAAGTCTTGATCCAGAACCATCACGTCAAACGTGTGTTGATAGATGGGGGTGCAGGCCTCAACATTTGTTCTTACAACTTAATCACACAGTTGGGATTCTCAGAGGTGGCTATTGATCCTCGAAAGAAGATCACTATAAAGGCCTATGATGAACAGGAAAGATCTTCTAAGGGCACCATTGTCTTACCCATCCGAGTGGGTCTAGTCATCAAAGATACCACATGTCAGGTGCTCGATCTACCATTGGCTTATAATATCCTTCTAGGGAGACCCTGGATCCATGAAATGCAAGCCATTCCTTCTACGTATCATCAATGCTTGAAATTTCCCTATGAAGGAGTGGAAGTTACTATCCCAGCAGATCTGAATACAACTTGCAATACATTGAAGGAAAGTGTCGATAAGCTTGTTCCCAACAACAGAAAATCTTTCATCAAGCAACAAAATGTCGCTTCCACATCTAATATGGATGACATTGCTAAAGATATCAATATCAAAGAAAATGGGATGGGAGAATACACTATAGAGCCAGTCTTGTCTCTGACATCTCTCCCAATCTCACCTAAGTCGTATGGCCAATCCTTGAAGCAGTCTAAATCAGAACCTAAGGAACCTATGGAAGCATACAAAAGACATTTTGTGGTGGAGCAAGTATCCAAACAAGAATTTGAAGAGGATGAAGCTGTGCTGGCATGGCTATATAAAGAGGATTTTGAATCTAAAATTGTTCAACCTAGTGAATCTATAGCACCTACAATCCCTGCTAGTTCATATGGTCCAGGAAACAAATTGATATCCAAGATGGGATATTCCGGTCAAGGACCTCTAGGAATTAGGGGAAAGGGTCTTGTGACCCCCATTTCACATATTGGTCGAGCCAAAAAAGATACTGGTGGCATAGGGTTTAAGAAGAAACCCTATCATCTCAAAGGTGGTTGTTCTCATGTCATAGAACAAATTGCACCCAAAGAACCCCGTCTTAAGAAAGAAGATATAGAACCCTCTGATGATGATTCAGATAGCTTTGAACTTATCCCCTATGAAAAATTGCCTAAAGAGATCAAAGATCTTCTTGATGATACAGATGATCCTATCAGAAGAATTAATGTAGTAGAAACACAAGAACCTACTGTAGCGCAAGAGATGGTTGCACCACAAGAACCAGCCAATCTCGAAGGCAATCAAACTGATCAAGAAGCAGGGGGTAGTTATTCTGACATTGATTCCCATGAATATGAATTCAAGTCAGAGATTGAGGGTAATCCTTCTTGGGGTATTCATCCTGATTTCACACATTTTCTAAGATTTCCTAGAGATTCTGAATCAGAAGATGACTCAAATGATTATGAATGGGGTGCCATTCCAGAAGAAGATGAGCTTATAACAGAGAAATCTATTGATGTTATTCACCAATATGTCTCTCAACCCAACGTAAGTCTAGAGCGAAACAATGAACTTAACGTGTCTGATCCACCTATGGCTGAAGAGGACTCCCATGATGACGTTGAGCCTATTCACGAATTGAACATTTTGAGCTGTAATATCACCTTTGAACTTGAGCGTCGGGTTAGGACCAATGATGACATATCCACATCCATGAACGCCATATCCCAAGCCTTTCCCGCTTTGACTATCCAACACCCTAATCTTATCGACCAAACTTCCACAAACTCAAACCATGGTATGTATACCTTCCCAAATGACTATGCCCTTGCCTGCTACCTCAATGCAGTTGAGCCTATGAGTACTTCCATCAGTGAACCGAGTGTCAGCATGACCGAGTCAGACATCAAATATCTTAGTCAGAAAAACAAGAGTAAAAAGAAAAAGAAAAAGAGTTCTGAGGGTGAAAACCACTTTGTGGCAGTCTCAGAACCGACAAAAGTAAAAAGAAAAGACGTATCTGAAGGTGAAAACCTCTCTGAGGTGCCTAAGGATGAGATATTTGATGTCCTTCCAAGTCATTTATAGGATAGATCTCCAGTTCTAATTGAGCCAACTCAATCCATCAATTTGGGTACAACAGAGGAACCACAATTGGTACATGTAGCACAATCTTTATCAGACGAAGAGAAACAGAACTTCACTACCTGCTTATCAGAGAAAAAGATCAACTTTGCATGGAAATATTCAGATATACCAGGATTGGATCCCAATCTCATTATGCACCATCTATCCATTGCTCCCGGAGTAAAACCAATCAAACAAAAATTGAGAAAGATGCATCCTCATGTTGCACTCTTAGTCAAAGCAGAACTAGAAAAACTCCTAAAAGCTAGATTCATCCGTGTCATAGACTACGCTGAGTGGATTTCCAATATTGTACCTATTTCCAAACCAGATGGTTCCATCAGAGTGTGCACGGACTTTAGGGATGTGAACAGAGCATGCCCTAAGGATGATTTTCCACTGCCTAACATTGATATGATAGTGGACATGACTGCGGGCTATGAAATGTATTCCTTAATGGATGGCTTTTCTGGGTACAACCAAATCAAAATTGCTCCAAAAGATCAAGAGAAAACAACTTTCACATGTGCGTGGGGAACTTTCTGTTGGAATGTTATGCCATTCGGACTCAAAAATGCTGGAGCTACATATCAAAGAGCAATGACATCTATTTTTCATGATATGATGCATAGAACAATGGAGGATTATGTAGATGATACCTTGGAAAAATCCATGATTAGAACTGAACATCTAACAGACTTGAGCATGATCCTCGACAGAATGGAAAAATTTAGTCTTCGACTAAATCCTAAAAAGTGTGCTTTTGGAGTCACTTCTGGAAAGCTCCTAGGATACATCGTCTCCAAGAAAGGCATTGAAGTTGATCCAGCTAAGGTCAAGGCTATAATAGAGATGCAACCTCCCACAAATATCAGTCAAATGAGGACGTTGCAAGGCAGAGTTCAATCTATCAAAAGATTCATATCACAGCTAGCGGACATCTCACAGCCTTTTACAAAAACATTACATAAAGGTGTGACCTTTGCATGGAATAAAGAATGCGAGAACAACTTTAAACATATCAAGAAGTATCTATCAAATCCACCTATATTGATGCCTCCTATTCATGGGAAGCCATTAATATTATATGTCTCCGCAACAGATACATCACTGGGGGCATTGCTAGCACAGCATGATGAGAACAAGAAAGAAAGAGCCATCTACTATATCAGCCGAACTTTAGTGGCCTATGAGAAGAACTACTCAATGATAGAGAAGGCATGTCTCGCTGTGATCTTTGCATCACAAAAATTGAGACACTACATGTTAGCTCATACCACTCATTTGGTAGCTAAAATTGATCCACTGAAATATCTCCTAAGCAAGGCTGCCCTCACAGGTAGACTAGCTAAATGGGTCATGCTCTTGAGCGAATTTGACATTGCATATGTTGAAAGAAAAGCTATCAAAGGACAGGTCATTGCTGATCAATTAGCTGAAGCACCACTGTTTGATGATACACCCATGCAAATGGAATTTCCCGATTCTTCTATCATGCACCTCTCTTCTAGAGCATGGCGATTATTCTTTGATGGCTCCTACACACAGAATAGATCTGGAGCAGGCATATTGTTCATCACTCCTCAAGGATACTCGATACCCAAAGCATTCAGATTAAAGTTTCCTTGCACAAACAATATTGCTGAATATGAGGCACTTCTCAATGGTATGAAAATGGCAATACAGTGGAGAGTTACAGAGATGCACATCCATGGGGACTCACAACTGGTTATCCACCAAGTCAATGATGTATACCAAACCAAAGATGAAAAGCTCATTCCTTACAAGAGAATGGTAGATGATTTAAAGAAATACTTCATCTCTATCACATTTGAGCAAATGCCCAGAACGGAGAATAAAGCTGCTGATGCAATGGTGACATTATCTACTCTCTTACAGCAGCCCGAACATGAGCTACACTACGAGTTCCTGGTGGAAGCCCTATCCTATCCTGCATATGACTCCCCTGAAACCCGCATGATCTGCACTGTTGTAGGTTATGACTCATCTCGCTACAAAAATCTATTCTCCTATCTCCACGACCAAATCATCCCTAAGTCCTTTAACCGTTTTGAGAAATGAAACCTTATCTGATCCGCATCCCGATATGTCATCATTGGTAATGATCTGTACAAATGAGGTCTAGATGGTACACTGCTTAGATGTTTAGAATGAGAAGAGTCTCAACGTGCATTAGAGGAAGTCCACGAGGGTATATGTGGGTCACACTCGAATGGTTTAATGTTAGCTCAAAAACTTATTAGGGCTGGGTATTATTGGCCTGAAATGGAAAAAGAAGCTATTAAATTTGCTAAAAACTGTCAACAGTGTCAAGTACATGGCAACTTGATTCATGCTCCAGGGAGAGATCTGATTCCCTTTACTACACAATGGCCTTTTCAACAATGGGCATTTGATCTCATAGGTGCTATCCATCCGCACTCTTCTAATGGACATACCCATATAATCACAGCTACAGATTATTTTACAAAATGGGTAGAAGCAGTTCCTCTAACACAAGCAACGGGGAAACAGATCTCTATGTTCATCCTGAACTACATCATTTGCAGATATGGGATCCCTCACTCTATAATCATAGATAACGAGGGACAATTCAAAAACAAGGATCTAGATGACTTATGTGCCAGGTTCAAAATTACTCAACATTGGTCATCTATCTACTATCCTCAAGGGAACGGACAAGCTGAGGCTTCAAACAAAAATCTCCTGAAGATCTTGCACAGAACAGTGAATAAAATAGGAAGAGACTGGCATCTGATGATCAATCCAGCTCTCTGGGCCTATAGAACTAGTATCAAAACGCCTACAGGGGCTACACCTTTCGCTTTAGTTTATGGGTCTAAAGCGGTACTACCTATTGAGGTTGAAATCCCATCACTCAGGATCAGAATGCATGGACTTGTCACTGATGAAGACTACAGAATGTCGAGGTTACAAGAACTTGAACTACTAGATGAGCGCAGACAAGCAGCGTATGATCATCTCAGAGTATATCAAAAGAGAATGTCTAGAGGCTACAACAAGAAAGTCAGACACAGAGAATTTCAGATTGGTGATCTAGTGTTGAGAGAAAATCCTAAAAATCAATCACATCGAGAACGCAAGGGGAAGTTCGAACCCAACTGGCTGGGTCCCTTTGTAATCACTGCTACTTTTGGCTCTGGTGCCTATCAACTCTCAACAACTGAAGGAGAACAGCTCCGAGAACCAATCAACGTTCTCCATCTGAAGAAATTCTACGCTTAAGGCATTCAGTGCTTGGTAAATGTCCTGAAAATTTTTTTAAAAATCAGAAAAAGTCCTGAAAAAAATGAACATCTTGGTGAAAACCTAGCAATAGGCACCTTGATGATTCACAAAAAAATAAAAAAATTGAAAAAATTCAAAAAAATTGAAAAAAATGAAAAATACAAAAAAATGAAAAAGAAGAAAAAGTGCCTTGGTGAAAACCTGGAAACAGGCGCCTTGGTAGAAAAAATAGAATCTCTACCAAGATGGTGAAAACTTGGCAAACGGGCACCACTTGTTCCAAACACTCCATCTATTAGCACAATCTTGGTCTTTTCCAGCTTTCAGTCTTGCTTTAGTTTGTACATATCTCCCAGTTTGTTTCAACATTTCTAGTTTTCAATAAGTCGGTCTATACACCAATCAGCTTGCGCGTCTGTATCCTATCAATGTTCAAACTTGGGGGCAATCAATGTCATATCCTATGGCCTCCAATGTATCTTAGACGTATCATATCCAGTCAGAGTCCTTTGAAGCTTCATTTGAGTCAGTCAAGTCTGTCTTGTCTCCAGAAAAGATTTTGCATCTACAACAACAATCAAACATTAAAACACACTGAAAACAATATGTGCTTCATGCTTTTATCTCCTTGTATGCTTGCTGATTCGCATTGAGATTTTTGCATATTGTGTCCCTTCGAGCTCTTCGATGATGTCCTTTATAGGATTTAGAGAGTGATGACTGGGGGCATAATCTTTTCTTTGTTTTCTGCTCGTAAGTGAAATCTAATAACTTTGGAAATTCTGGATTGAAATGGTGTCCGACTGTAAGAGCCTCTATCTCGAATTGGATGGCCATGCGTACCTCGACCATTGATACTCAGAAAATTCAAGGAAGTTTGATCTAACTATTGTCTTTTTGAGTAAGTTCTTTCTCCTACTGTGGAATGCAATCTTGCCTAAGGATGTGAATGATAAAGGGTCACTACGGGTAATTCACATTGGATTTAGAATGATCTCTTGACTGTTTGATGTGTTTGTAACGCAAGGCGTATTCAGGTCATCATGACGTTTATGTTTTGATGCTTGTACAAATTGCTATATCAAAATGGACATGATATTCAGGTCATCCTGGCATTTGTGCCTTGGTGTTTATATCTAATCCAACATTCTGAATACAAATCAATATTCATATGTCCATGGTTGTATAACTAGTGGGTGTTGTATTGATTCTTGTGCATACAAATCGATATTCATATGTCTATGGTTTCATGGCTAGTGGGCATTGTATTGATTTATCCAGTTACCTAAAAGTTCAATGATGATAACAAATCGACACATGATCAATGACTAGGTCCTAGGTCTTAAGTTGCATTTCATATTGCATGCTTCTTTGCATTTTTCATCTTTGCATGATCTCACAAATTGCTTCAATGCTTAAACAATTCTTCAATCACCTCTTCCAATCTAACAAGAGCTGAATCTCACATGAAGGTTCCTCCAACGAAACAACAAGTAGAATCCTTTTTCGGGATCAAAATTCAAATCTGAGATCATTCATATTATTAATTGCTTGCATAATCAACCTTCAATCATCACAGAAATCTAGTATTCAACTTAACTGATTATCTTACATCACACTATCAAAATTTCAACTTGGTCAACCATGGTCAACTCATGGTCAAACCTAGTCAAACTTGGTCTTTTGGGACCTTCCAACGATGCAGAATGTGTTCTTGAATGTGTTTCACCACACTTCTCAAATCAATTAACATGCTTCTAAACTATAACGCTGACTTTTCTTATCAGATTTCAATTTCAATCCCGAAGGGGGCATGGTATTGCACATCATTCAAAGTCTGTAAATCAAATTCTATCGATCAAATCTATCAATATCTTTCATCAGTAATCAAGACAAACAATCACATCTAGTTACTGATTCATCAAAAGTCCTCATCGCTCGGGGCAAATCTATCATCACTTGGGGCATATCAGATTCATCAAGATCCATATCAATCTGGTATTCTCCTAATCTTGTAAACTGTATCAGTTTTTGCAACCATCAGATCATAGTGTTCTTTCCTTGGTTCTTCGGCAACTGAAGGATTCGGATGTGATACATGCTAGTTCTGCTAAGACAATCGAGTCTAGAATAGGTCACTCACTTCTTATCAATCCTAAGGTTCAGAATCAGGCATTTTGACACTTTTTCGCAATCATAGGTTCATCGCTGCTACAATGAACATTATCTCTGGTCATTCAGGACCTCCTATCTCAATATCTCTCAATTGGTTTCTATCTTGAGATCGGTTTATCTTTTGAATCAGTTTCATATCTTTATCAAACACAGACTATCTTTGAACCACTGCGCTTCGCACAGTAATTCAAAGAGGGGCAAAATGTAATACCCCAAAAATGGGCTATAAGTTCATTAATCTCCTACATCTTCAATTCAAATGAAATCGACATCAAAGTCCTAATCTAAGGCACATCTAAACATCATCGAATCATAATTGATTATCTTAAATTCTGCATCGGGGAATATTCCTAGTAATATTCCTAATTATCTTAATTATCTTTAATTTAATGATTATTTGGCGATAAATTACATTTATCCTAAGTTTGATTAATTGAATATTTTCATATTTAATTAATTAGATTTAATATTTGCCACTTAATTGTGTAATTAAATTTAATTCTATCTATTATTAATTGTATTATTTAATTTTGACAATAAATCAAAATTCCTATCATTAATTGATTAAATTCTTATTTAATTAATTAAAGCATGTTGTCATTATTTAATAATATAATTTTTAATAAAAGTTTGGTAAAATAGTTAATTAACCCATAAATTAATTATTTTATTTCAAAAATCAGTTGAGTTGAGGATAAATCACTTTATTTATTTATTTAATTCTTAATTATTATGCATATTCAAAAGAAACAGTTAAACTCCAAATCAGAAAATCAATGCAAGTTATTGACTTTTTGGAACTCAACATCCTTTTGGAGTTCAAAAAGCTGATCTAAACTCTAATTTGAGTTAAAAAGCTATTTTTGCATGTTTTTGCATGATTTTGAGATTTAACTATCTTTCATGATCAGATAACTCAAAAATTAAGATGAGTTAATTTGAGTGATTTATGGCTTTTCCCATGCACCTCCAAAGCCCTGGATTTCTATAAATTAAAGGCTTTAGCTCTTCACAAATCATCTCATATTTTGCACAATCACGCTGGAGAATTGGAATTGAAGAATCAAAGCTCTTGCGAATCGACATCTTTGTGAGATCAATCTTATTTTTGCATTCATATTTCATATCATTGTTAGATTAGCATAGCATATCAGTTTTCATATAGATTAATTTCATATCAGTTTTTATCATTCTTATTGCATACAAAATATCAAAAATATAGATTAATTGCATTCAATTTCATATCCATCTTTTGCATTCAAATCCTTCATTTAGGTGTCGTCTAGGTCACTGATCTCGATAATAATCTGAGAACATTAATCTCACACCTATTAGAAGGCAGTAAATTGCTTGGTTAGATAGCTTTCAATTTTGCACGATTTTGATTATCACTAACCTCTAATGTTTTACTGAGTGTTGTGTCTACAGATCAGGTACAATTTTCACACACACACCTTCAAGAAGAGAGTGAAAGAGAGGGGAAAAGACCAATAGCCAATTGGAGAGCTATGGTAACAAAGATTAAGGATAATTATCTATCTGGGGATCATGAGATCCAATTAAAAAAGAAGAGGAAAAGCCTCAGGCAAAAGGAGACGGATGTGGCTACTTACACCGAGGAGTTTCAAAAACTTTGTCTAAGGTCCAAAGTTTAAGAAGAGGAGAGTATCCAGGTAGCTAGATACTTGGGTGGATTAAGGTGGAGTATCCAAGAGGAGATTAGCTTGTGGAATCCTACTACTATTCACAAGTGCTTTCAATTAGCACTTAAGGTAGAAGAGAAGAACAAGAAGAAACAAGACTCTACTCCAAGAGGTAGAGGGAGAGGGAGAGATTCTAGAGGACATAGAGGTGTCTATGGTGGCAGGAGTAATGAGCCAAGAAGTCAAGGAGACTCTAAGTTGGTTGAACAAATCAATGAGCCAAGTGGAAGAGGTAATTATGATAGAGGAAGAGGATTTCAAGGTGGAAGAGGTAGATCGAGTAGTTTTAGCAAAGGGTCACACTTTGCAAGCATGAAGTGCTACCATTATGGAAAACTAGGCAACCCTACCCATAGGTGCCCTAACAAAGCTTCTAGCTCACAAGGGGAGAATAAGATAACTTATGCACAAGAGGAGGTGAGTAGAGGTAAGGACTCAAAGAATTCCCTAGTGTGTGTGTGAAGAGATCCAATGTGTCTAGGAAAGTTACTAGTAGACTTAACTAAGGCTTTAATAGGCTTAAGGGGACCTAAGAAGTTTGGCTTACATGCCATTTTAGTATGTCAGTCAGTCAAAGCATAGGCTTGACTATAGGAAATGGAGAAATAAGTTAAGTAATCATCCTAGGAGTATTTAATTAGCCTTAGAGGTCATTTAAGACCTATTAGGATGAATTGGGAAAAGTTGTCATAAAAAATGTAAATGTTGCAAGTAGTAGTTGTCGTTGCACTAAAAGATCAACCTATTAATGCCTAATACAACCACTAGACTTATAGAAGACACAGGAGGATGTTAAACCATGTCACAAATCTTGAGGGGAGCACTGACTATTTTTCCAACAATCTCCCCCTCAACGTTACCTGAGGGGATTCTAACATGTGACCAAGCTTTGATACCACTTGTTGCAAGTAGTAGATGTCGTTGCACCAAAAGATCAACATGTTAATGATCGATACAACCACTAGACTTATAGAAGACACAAGAGGCTATTAAACCATGTCGCAAATCTTGAGGGGAGCACTGACCATTTTTCCAATAATAAAAGTTGTCAATGACAACTTTGCAATTTTGCAAAGTTGTCACGACAATATTTTTTCAACTGACTGTCTGAGGGCCAGAATTGGTTAGGGGAATTTCTAACCAATTTGGATCGGTTCCCCTAAGTTATTTAAGATTTTTCCCGACCAAAACACAAGGTTGGAACTCTGGAATACTTTTGCTTTTTGTCTATGATCAAACTGGTGTGACTGTAAGACCGTAATAATGAATAGAAGCTCGGTTATGCTTCATCTATGGATTAAACCAGAGCATTTCCTTTGCATATATTAGTTCTTCATATTTTTCTAAGTTCTTTTGTATTTTGGTTTTGGTAACTAGCCATTTCTTTTGTGCGTTAATAATTTTCTCCTATGTGACCAGTTTATTGGTTCATCTAGAGTGAAAAGCACAAAAATGGCCCTAGCATGAAATCCCATGGAAGGAAATAGATGACCCTTTGGGATATGTGAGGGTATTGTAAATACTTTGTATATATGTATTCTTGTGGCCAGGTTTGTAGTGGAAGTATTTTTTGATTCAAGCCCTAGGTGAGCCAGAGCATGCTCGGTTAGAGAGCTTGACAGTGATCTAGCAAATGAGAGAAGGCTCGGGGATTGAGGAAGTCAATCCAAGTGAAAAATAGTGAAGCTTAGATGTCAAAGACTCAATCCTAAAAAGGATATTCCTTGATCAAGCTAACAAGAGGTGTAAAAACCAAACCCTCGCTAAAAATCAGAGAGGCCTAATTAGGCCTAGAAAATAGGCTTGATCGTAGGAAAGTACAGTATGACCAACTTGAGGATCCAAGAGCTTGTGAATCCATGAGAACTTCGAAAAGGGTGTGAGAATATGGTTTTAGTTTGTCAACTTGTTTTGAGAGTTTAGAAGTTATGCACTAAAAAGTGAGTTGGGAGACCTACAAAGGCCTAATATCGCTTTAAGCTTAGTTATTGGACATCGAATTGTGATGGAAGATAGATAGAGAGTGATACACCTAAAATCAAGTCAAAACAATCTTAAAAGGAGCCTTCTAACATAATTGCAAAGCAATGGAAATTGTTTGGTAAGAGGATGAATTCAAGGAATGAGTTCATGTGAAGGAGTTAAGGACAAAGAAGGGAAACACACCTTGGTAGTGAGGTTTAGTGGAGAGGAGGAGATTGTCAAGAATACTTCAATGAATAGGATCTAAGGTAACCCTAGTGAAGGCCAAGAGCAGGCCTAGAACAAGTCCTAAGTGAAATAGGACTAGATAGAAAAGACCTCCCTATCAAATTGGTATCAGAGCCAATCAAAGATTGGGGTAAGATATTAGTGTATGTCAGAAGGTGGAAGTACATCAGTGGGAGAATCCACCATGGTAACCAATGCCAAGTTGGCAAGGCAAGTGGTAGAACAAAAGGAGAGGAACTAGATTCTAGAAGAGACTATTGAAGCTTTGAAAGATAAGCTTGATGAAGTTGCAGAGGCAGCTGGTAAAATAAAGGAGAAGATGGAAGTTGTAGATGAAAAGGGAAAACCAATAGCTGTGGAAGACTATATTCCTGAACTAGATCCACCAATACAAGAAGAACCCTTCGTTAAAGCCATCAAGGCATTGGGAGGCAAAGCACTTGAGGGGATACCCCTGTTCATCGGCAAGATGGACTCAGAGCTAGTCATGGAATGGATTGAAGGGATGGAGAATCATTTTGAGTGTGAATATGTCTCAGGGGCACAAAGGGTGAAGGTTGCCAAGTCAAGACTTAGGGGACCAACCCTAACACGGTGGAATTTCCTTCAAGAAGAGAGGGAAAGAGAGGGGAAAAGACCAATATCTAATTGGAGAGCTATGATAAAAAGATCAGGGAATATTATCTGCCTGAGGATCATGAGATCAAAATAAACAAGAAGAGGAAAAGCCTCAGGAAAAAGGAGATGGATGTGGCTACTTACACCAAGGAGTTTCAAAAACTTTGTTTAAGGTCCAAAGTTCAAGAAGAGGAGAGTATTCGGGTAGCTAGATACTTGGGTGGATTAAGGTGGAGTATCTAAGAGGAGATTAGCTTGTGGACTCCTACTACTATTCACAAGTGCTTTAAATTAGCACTTAAGGTAGAAGAGAAGAACAAGAAGAAACAAGACTCTACTCCAAGAGGTAGAGGCATAGGGAGAGACTTTAGAGGACATAGAGGTGGCTATGGTGGCAGGAGTAAAGAGCCAAGAAGTTAAGGAAACTCTAAGCTGGTTGAAAAAATCAGTGAGCTAAGTGTAAGAGGTAATTATGGAAGAGGATTTCAAGGTGGAAGAGGTAGATCAAGTAGTTTTAGCAGAGGGTCACACTTTGCAAGCATGAAGTGCTATCATTGTGGAAAACTAGGCCACCCTACCTATAGGTGCCCTGACAAAGCTTCTAGCTCACATGGGGAAAATAAGATAGCTTATGCACAAGAGGAGGTGAGTAGTGTGAAGTCACCAGAGGTTAGCTTGGATTAAGAACATGGTGAGAACCTCATGTTTAGGAGGGTTCTACTCAAGAACTAGTCAAGGAAGAACCTAAGAATAGAAGGGCTCTCTTTAGGATCAAGTGCAAGATCCTTGGCAAGGTTTGCAAAGTTATCATTGATTTAGGTTCAACTGATAATATAATTTTAGAGGAAGCAGTCCAAAAGTTGAAACTTGTGAGGATACCTCATACTCATCCTTACAAAGTGACCTGGTTAAACAAGGGGCAGAATGTTTTGGTGAATGAACAAGTGTGGGTAGAGTTCATGATAGGTGGTTATCAAGATAAGATGTTGTGTGACATCCTACCAATGGATACTTTCCATTTTCTACTAGGAAGACCATGGAAATATGACCGGGATGCAATCTACCATGGGAAGAAGAATATGTCCAACTTCAAGAAGGATGGAGTTACCTATAAAATATAGTCACTTGTGGAGGAAGGAGTTGTAAGTACATGTGATCCTAATGTACTTTTGATGAGTGGGAAGGAGTTCTTGCATGAACTCAAGGAAGAGGAAGGAGTTGGACTAGTCATAGTCCTAAAGCCCAAGGAAGAGACCAATGTACTACACCCCACCTTGCCAAAAGAAGTACAACACCTATTGGATCATTTTAAAGACATAATCAGTGATGGGACACCAGCTACTCTTCCTCCCCAAAGAGCATGTTAGCTTGTGGTGACTGATAAGAAAAGTACTATCCAGGAAAGTACTGTACACTTTTCCTCCCAACCTTGCCAACATATTTTTAGTAATTTTTTGGGCCGGCATGTTGTAACTCATTCTAACCCTAAAGTGGAAAAAATATTGTATAATATAGCTTAGGATTTGGAATTTCATTATGTATGATTTTAGTACTTGCAGTGGAATTGAGTTGTAAGGGATTACAAATTGTAATTAGGTTGTAATCACTGGATAATAAAATATTGGACTCGTTGTTGGTGGACGTAGCCTAGGGATTGGGTGAACCACGTTAAATCTTTGTGTCTTATGTTCTCTTCTGTGTGGTTTATTATTTTTTGATATTGGTTATATTTGCATGTAATTGTTATTTCTACCTTGTTAATCCTAATAGAGCAATAAATCATCAAATTAACTTTGTACTTGGAGCATCTTTACCTAACAAAGTAGCATATAAAGTGACCCCGGACCAGAATAAAGAGATTGCAAGGCAAATTCAAGAACTTCTTGATCAAGGGTTGATAAGAAAGAGCATTAGTCCATGTGCTATCCCAGTGGTTTTGGCAGCAAATAAGGGAGGTAAGTGGAGGTTATTTACTGATTCTAGGAAAATCAATAGGATAACCATTAGATATAGGTTTCCAATCCCTAGAATAGAAGACCTTATGGATTGTCTTGGGGGGTTCTCAATACTTCACTAAAATTGACCTTAAAAGTGGGTATCACCAAATTAGGATGAAGGAAGGGGATGAGTGGAATTCAACCTTTAAAACTAATGAGGGTCTTTATGAATGGTTAGTTATGCTCTTTGGGCTTACAAATGCACCTAGTACATTCATGAGATTAATGAATGAGGTCTTAAAGGATTACATAGGTAGGTTTTTTTGTGGTGTATTTAGATGATATCCTCATCTTTAGCAAGACCAAGGAGGAACATATGCAGCACCTAGAGATTGTCTTGAGAAGGTTACATGAAGAGAAACTAGCCATCAATCTAGAGAAGAGTGAATTCCTCAAACAAGAACTAGTCTACATAGGCTTTGTGGTGTCTCAAGCTGACCTTAAGATGGATCCAAGTAAAGTGGAAGCCATACTAAGCTGGCCCACTCCTAAAATAGGGACAAAAGTGAGGAGCTTCCATGGATTATCTCAATTATATAGGAAGTTCATAAGAGGTTTTAGTAAAATATGTGCACCTTTGCTAAATACTATCAAAGGAGGAGCTAAGACCAAGTTTGTATGGACCAAGGCAGCTCAAGAGGGTTTTGAAAAATTGAAGCAAAGAGTGGAAAATTAGTCTATCCTAGTCCTACCAAGCTTTGAAAAGCTATTTATAGTGGAATGTGATGCAAGCAACATAGCAGTGGGAGCAGTCTTGAACCAAGAAGGAAGACCGGTTGCATTTTTCAATGAGAGATTGAATGAGGCTAAATCAAGGTATTCCTCATATGATTTGGATCTCTATGCATTGATACAAGCACTCAATAAATGGAGGCACTACCTATTGCCTAAGGAGTTTGTGGTCTATACAGATAATCAAGCATTAAGCTACATCAACACTCAAGACAAGCTAAGTCATAGGGACATCAAGTGGATGGAGTTTCTTCAAGCCTATACCTTTACCATTAAACATAAGAAGGGTCTAAACAATAAGGTAGTTGATGCACTTAGCCGAAGGCTATTGAATGTCCAAGAAATCTAGCTTCAAAGCATTGGTTTAGAGGGATTTAAGGAACTCTACAAGGAAGATGAAGACTTCTCCAAAGCCTATAAGGTATGTGATGAACTTGAGAATCACTTTCATAGTGAGTTTTCTAACTACACATTGCAAAATGGTTTTTTATTCAAGGGTAATCAGTTATGTATACCCAAGGGATCAATGAGGGAGAATCTTATACAAGAAAATCATAATGGAAGCCTTAGTGAACACTTTGGCTTGAATAAGACATTGGACCTAGTGTAAAGGTTTTACTATTGGCCCAAGATGCCAAGAGATGTTAGGAGGTATGTAGAGAAATGCATTATTTTCCAAAAATCTAAAGGCACATCTACCAATGTAGGGTTATATCATCCTTTACCAATCCCAAATAGGCCATGGGAGTGTCTAAGTATGGATTTTATAGTAGGCTTGCCTAAGACAACTACTAGTTTTGATAGTATCTTTGTGGTGGTTGATAAGTTTAGTAAGATGAGCCATTTCATACCATGTAAGACCACACATGATGCCAACTATATATCACATCTTTTCTTCAAAGAAGTGGTAAGGATTCATGGCCTACCAATCAACATTGTGTTAGATAGGGATGTCAAGTTTATGGGACACTTCTGGAAGACTTTTTGGAAGAGATTAGGCACCAACCTTTCATTTGGTTTAACATATAATCCTCAAATGGATGGCCAAACATAGGTGATTAATATATTTTTGGGATATCTCTTGAGATGTCTTACAAAAGAGTATGGATAAGTGTGGGAGAAGGTGTTACCACAAGTTGAATTTGCTTACAATGACATCATAAATAGGTCTAGCGGCAAGAGCCCATTTGAAGTGGTGTATGGCATGCACCCAAGAGGTGTATGTAAACTCAAAGAACTAAGTAATCAAGGAGGAGTGAGTGGTCATGCTGGTGACTTTGCTGAATCTATGCAAGAGGTACATGAACAGGTAAGGAGGACATTGGTAGAAGCCAATCAAAAGGTGAAGACTAGAGTTGATGAAAGGAGAAAGGATTTGTAATTTGAAGTGGGTGATTGGGTGATGGCACACTTAAATAAGGAAAGGCTTCATAAAGGCATACCCAACAATCTCCAAATGAGAAGAGTTGGACCATGCAAGGCTCTAGCCAAGTATGGCTCAAATGCATATAAAATAGGCCTGTCCAATGACCTATCCATATCTTCGGTTTTCAATGTCCAAGATTTGGTTAGATAAAAAGGAACTAATGTCAAAGAGGAAGAACGCAGTCTAGATGTTCATGCTGATGTCAAAGACCTGAAATTACCAATCCCAATGAAGCCCCAAGTTGAGAAGATACTAGACTCAAGGGTGAAGAAATAAACTAGGCATGGTGTCTACATGGAGCACCTTGTGAAGTGGAAGTCTCTACCTAAATCAAAGGCTCAATAGATAGTAGAGAATGACTTCAAGAAGGTAGGAATTGATTTGGCACTCTTGTCTCCTAATGGCACTTGGTTTCTTGTTGCAGGGGGAGTATGATGCAAGAGCACCTAGGTTCTTGGCTAACCTAACTCCTAGTTTTTGGCTTGTAGTGACCTTAGCCAAGTCACTGTCCAATAAGGACTCAGAGAAGTCCCTAGTGTGTGTGTAAAGAGATCCAGTGGGTTTAGGATGGTTACTATTTGACTTAACTAAGGCTTTAATAGGCTTAAGGGGACCTAAGAAGTTTGGCTTACATGCCATTTTAGTATGTCAGTCAATCAAAGCATATGGTTGACTATAGGAAATGGATAAATAAGTTAAGTAATGGTCCTAGGAGTATTGAATTATCCTTAGAGGTCATTTAAGACCTATTAGGATGACTTGGGAAAATTTGTCATAAAAAATGTAAAAGTTGTCAATGACAACATTTTGTCAACTGACTGTCTGAGGGCTAGAGTTGGTTAGGGGACTTTCTAACTGATTTGGATCAGTTCCCCTAAGTTATTTAAGATTTTTCCTGACCAAAACACAAGTTTGGAACTCTGGAATACTTTTGGTTTTTGTCTATGATCAGACTGGTGTGACTGTAAGACCACAACAATGAATAGAAGCTCGGTTATCCTTCATCTATGGATTAAACCAAAGCATTTCCTTTGCAGGTATTAGTTCTTCATATTTTTCTAAGTTCTTTTGTGTTTTGGTTTTGGTAGCTAGGCATTTATTTTGTGTGTTAATAAATTTCTCCTCTGTGACCAGTTTACTGGTTCATCTAGAGTGAAGAGCAAAAAAATGGTCCTAGCATGAAATCCCATGGAAGGAACTATTTGACCCTTTGGGATATGATAGGGTATTGTAAATACTTTTTATATATGTATTCTTGTGGCTAGGTTTGCAGTGGAAGCATTTTTGGAGTCAAGCCCTAGGTGAGCTAGAGCATGCCCGGTTACAGAGCTTGACAATGATCTAGCAAATGAGAGAAGGCTCGAGATTGAGGAAGTCAATCCAAGTGTAGAATAGTGAAGCTTAGATGTCAAAGACTCAATCCTAAGAGGGAGAGTCCTTGATCAATCCGGAAAGAGGTGTAAAAACAAAACCCTCACTGAAAATGAGAGAGACCTAATTAGGCCTAGAAAATAGGCTTGATTGTAGGAAAGTACAGTACGACCACTTGAGGATCCAAGAACTTGTGAATCCATGAGAAATTTGAAAAGGGTGTTAGAATATTATTTTAGTTTGTCAACTTATTTGGAGAGTTTAGGAGTTATGCATTGAAAAGTGAGTTGGGAGACATGCAAAGGCTTAATAGGGCTTTAAGCTTAGTTCTTGGAGATTGACTTGTGAAGGAAGATAGATAGAGGGTGATACACCTCAAATCAAGTCAAAATAATCTTAAAAGGAGCCTTCTAACATAATTGCAAAGTAATGGCAATTGTTTGGTAAGAGGATGAATTCAAGGAATGAGTTCATGTGAAGGAGTTAAGGATAAAGAAGGGAAACACACCTTGGTAGTGAGATCTAGTGGAGAGGAGGAGATTGTCAAGAATCACTCGGTGAATAGGGTCTAAGGTAACCCTAGTGAAGGCCAAGAGCAGGCCTAGAACAAGTTTTAAGTGAAATAGGACTAGATAGAAAAGACCTCCCTATCACTTATGAAATTGAATGATCTAATTAACACATTGCATAACTAACAATTAGAGTAGGAAAATATTACTTAAATATGTGCATGATCATTTTATTGGATATTTGAAAGAAAAAGACTTTAAAAAAAATAAGTAAGAAGTGGGCATGCAAAAAGGGCATTGGTTATTGTCTTTAAAGATACTATTTTGGAAGTGGCGATCATCTTGTTCCTTTCCAAGCTTGGAAAAATAAGTGGGTGGTAAGGTAGTTAGAAACAAGAAAACCAAATCAAGAAGTGGAAACATTAAGGGAGTTTAAATTTTTGCTTTCTGGAATACATGCACAATTTGTGTAGGGAGGAAGCTAAATAAAATATTTTAAAATTAAAGTTGGAGAATCTTAGTGGTATCGAAGAAGGATAATTACTTGTTCTAGGTAGGAAATAATACCTCTTGTCTTCATTTATAACTGTGTAAAGGAATGAGTTGATTGTGTGTTTGTGTCATATGTTTATGGGCAATTCTTATTTGAGAATATATTCTTTTAAAAAGAAATGAACATTGTTATTCTTTAAAGAAATGACACTAGTATTCCATAGATTGAGTTTTTTTAATAAACCACTATGATTCTTTATTAGATTGGATTATGTTTGAGTACTTATTAATAGCACTTGCACCAAAAGAGGGTGCAAGGGATACACTGATAGGTCTTTGATGTGAAATTATAATTGAAACTTTGCATAATAAAGGAAGTGTATTAAAGTGTCATTCTAAAAACATGTTTCATTGTAACCAACATGCATTGAAATGAGTATATAAAGAGTCAGGATTACAGAAATGTCTATAAATAACTTTGGAGTAATGTTAAAGTATATTTGTACCATCAAGCCATGTAATGTCTAGTAACCAATTTTCCTTGGTGCGGAGATTCTTGGGAGATGCAAGGAGGATGAGGGTTCTCTTAAAATTTAAACATATTTTAACATTGTAGAATTAATTATATAATACTTGAAAACTATCCATCAAGGATGTGGAAAGAAAAAAGTTAAGGTAGAATCCATATGCAGGGACAACTAAATATCTATAAGATTTTTCCTAAAATTTGTGAAGGTAGAAATGACATGGCAGCTGCTAATGTCAAATCTCTCTAATGTAGAGATGAAAGAGTTTCCCTTTGGGAGATGTGAATTTAACTGAGACATGATAGAGAAGGAGTGTTCTATATTATAATCCTAATTTATGTTATTCAATAGATTAGACAAGAAGCTTGCCATGTTGAAACATAATTATGCACTATAAACTATTAAATTTGGGCTTCCACATACAAGTGTGTGAAGAGAAATTTATAAACATAGAGTTATTATACACAATTCCCAATTCCTAATAAACATCTATGTACATAGCACAAACTTCTTTAACATTTTGAAAAAAATTGTTATCCAGAGTAAAACATATTAAATAGTATGTTCTAATGAAGACAAGGGGTCTACAGTTACTAAAAAATGATTCACTCACTCCTAAAGTAATATAAGAGAATGCAATTCAACCTACGGAAGAAGTTTGGCCATTGCAAGAAAAGAGGTTATAATCAACTGATATATAAACAGGCATATGTATCTAGCTTGAAAGTTATATAGCTACATGGGATTACTCTCTTGATTATGCAGTTAGCACCAAGAATATATCATACAACTAAACTAAAATCTTACATATAAATACGTAACTAAAGATGTAAGGGTACATAGAAAACCTCTTATACATGCATATTGTGCATATATCACACATCTTCAATCATTCTAAATATTAGGATGCACTCATAAGATTTTCATTAAAAGCCAGGTCCCAAGACCAGAATCTAGTCTGCAGATGCTAACATTGAATTTGGTTGCCTCTTGCATTATATTGAACTACCAAATCAAGTTTGACCTAACTAAACAAAAGAATATATAATGTAATATAAATATAAAGAAGCATGCAACTATAGAACAAAAATGATGTGTATAGATAATAGGGTATACTTCACTTAATTTTATAGCTAACATAACATTATGGGACTCTTAACACTTAAAAATAAAAAAACAAATAAAGGCGTACCATAGTTGAGGTGTGCATATATGTAGCACATACATTTGTGCATCTCTTTCTCTATTTCATCCTCATAATGGATCACATTGTGATCCAAAATATTGCTTCTAAAAATACACAATCTAAACTAGAAGCTACTTTATTTAAATTTATGATGTGCTCCATGACATATGAGAAACCTTTCCCCAACCTAAAAAAAAATCATCTAGATATTATTTCAAAAACATTAAAAAAATCCCTTCAATCCATTTACTGAATTTGAACTTCCAACTGACATCTTTGTAACTAACTATAATCTACAAAGAATATTTACTACATGCTCCAAAAAGTAGTGATCAATTAAACCTTAGCCACATTCACTAGTTTGCCTCTAAATCAACATAAAGAATAGTTAACTCAAAAAATTTGAGACCACAAAAAAATAGTTACTATAAAACTGCAGGAAAATTGTTGACCTGCCCTTTCTCATCAACATCTTAGCCACTCACTTTGTAGGCAATTTGTACTCTCATTGCAAGAGATTTATGTTACAGTAGTGAGAAAAATACATAAGACTTTAACATCCCTGAATTTGAAATTTGCAGGAAAAAATTAAAGCTAAATACTTTTGACACAAATCTTTATAAATTATATGTTAGTCCCTAAATACTACTTGATCATGTAATACCCCAAAAATAGGCTATAGATTCATTAACCTCCTACATCTTCAATTCGAACAAAATCGATACAAAAGACCTAAACTAAGGCACATCTGCACATTATCGAATCCTAATTGATTATCCTAAATTCTGCATCAGAGAATATTCCTAGCAATATTCCTATTTATCCTAATTATCTTTAATTTAATAATTATTTGGCGATAAATCCTATTTATCCTAAAGTTTGATTAATTGAATATTCTGAATATTTAATTAATCAGATTTAATACTGCCACTTAATTGTTTAATTAAATTTATTCCTAAATTGTACTATTTAATTTTGACAATAAATCTAAAATCTCATGACTAATTAATTAAATTCTTATTTAATTAATTCATGTCAATTGTCAATTTTTAATAATATAGTTTTAGAATAAAGTTTGATTTAATAATTGATTAACCCATAAATCAATTGTTTTAATTCAAAAATTAGTTAAGTTGAGAATAAATCACTTTATTTTAAAATTAATTCAAAATAAATCATGCATAATCAGAAAAGCAGGTAACTAGAAATTAACAATCAATTTTAAATTTAAACTCAACATCTGATGATGAGTTGAAAAAGTGAACTAAAACTCTATTTTGAGTAAAACACTGCTTTTGCATTATTTTTGAGAGTTAATTATCTCTGATTTCTTGATAACTCAAAAATCAACCTGAGTTTATCAAGAGTGATTTATGGTTTTTTCTCATGCATCCTCAAGCCCTGAATTTCTATAAAATCAAGGCTCAACTCTTCATAATTATCAACACTCAAATTTGCACAATTACTCTAGCGAATTGGCAATTGAAGGATTAAACACTTGCGACAGACGATTTGTGAGATCTTTCATTGTTGATCATAGTTTTGCATAGTTTTCATATCATAGCATCCATATTCATTCATATCATTCTTAGATTAAATCTGCATTCAATTTCATTCATCTAGCTTAGATTCATACAGTTTTTCATATTATTGCATAGAAAATACAAAAATATAGATTAATCTGCATTCATACTACTTTCATCTTTTTACATTTTAAATCATTCGTTTAGGTGTTGCATTGTCATTGATCTTGATTTCAATCTCAGAACATCATACTCGCACCTACTAAAAGGCAGTAAATCGCCTGGTTAGCATAGTTTCATTTACTTGCAAGATTTCAATTTTTGCTAACCTCTAATGTTTTACTGAAGTGTTATGTCCGCAGCTAGGTACAAAATTCACACACACATTTTTGGCACCCATCGTGTGGCCTTGAAATGGGTTTCCATCTCTTCTATTTCAATTTCTATCTATTTTCTATCATTTTCTGGTCAATTCTACGATTTCATTCTTTGTCCATACATTTTTTGTAGGACTTTTGTCAAAAAGTCGTACTAGAAGCTACTGGTTATTGTACGATAGTTGAGGATTTCAAGGCACATTTCAGCAACTATAGATTATCATTTGAGAGCTATATTGTCATTTGGTGAGACACCCACTGTCATACGAGTTTTCAGAATGACGTCTGGGAGGTAACCCACTGTCGTACAAGTTTTGATACCATGGATTCAATTGTTATGTAATAATTTTTGGCTATTTTTCAGATTTGGACTAACAACTAACCCTAACAATTGAGATCTTCTATTTTTGATGGATATTTGCTGAGTCTGATTGGGAAAAGCGCAACTAAATTGCTAAAATAGGTAAAATCTACTAAGCGCATTGCGAGGAATTCAGGTATTCTACTACAATTTGATAACACTTTGATTTGGACATAAAATGAACTCTCACATGTCAAGCTTGTGTGACTTTTCTTGCTTTCATATCACAGACTTCATTTTGGACTATAAAAAGAACATAGATTTGCTTTCTACATATCTGTTACACAGTAAATAGGCCCTATGAACACTATTTGTAGATGATCTTGAGAGAGTGGGCTTCTTTCACTTGTTCACACATGCGAAGCTCTTCTTGATGAAGGATCCCCCTGTAGGTAGGGAGGATACTAAGATTGTCTTGCATTCTATTAGATTTGTGAGTCTTCAACTTTTGATCGATACATTCTCTCTCCAGAGAGGTTGATAGATCATAAGTAGTTGACATCCTAGATCTTTGTGAGATAATTTCAGTCTTAGCGTGTCAGATTAATCTGTCCGCTTTGTTTTGGTTAAAAGTGAAAAGGCTAGAGGACTATGCTCTACTCCCTTTTTGGGTAGTATCATAAACTTAGATCCTTGAATCTGGAACTAGTCCCCATGTGGTATCTTTTGTGAGTCACCTTTAGAGAGGGTTAACCGTGGTGGACATTCCCTTAATTGGGTCAACCATGTGAACAGAACCTCAAGCGGTAATATCTATTTTCGTCGTGGTAGCAGCAACCACTATATAAATGTCCTTGTGGAGGAAATCTTCATAGGTGTGGTCTCTTGTTGGGCTGTCAGATCTCCCTCGCAGCTCCTAATTGATTAATTTCTCAGACTGTGTCAAAACCCCGGTGCACCTGGATTGGAGTTCACCCTCTTGAGATCACAAAAGTTGCAGAGTCAAACCATTACTACAAATCCTAGTGAGGCAAAATTTTTCATTTTTTAGGAATCTGTGCATTATTGAAAAACTTTTTGGAACATACACAAGTAGCATTCCTAGAGATTAGCACATTAAGTCACTATTGCTTGTTCATGTGCAAGGTTTCTTTTGCCCTTGTTCATTATTTTTGGATGATTGCTTGCTTCCCTTGCTTGTTGTTTTGCGTGCTTGATATCTACTTGGTTATTTGAGACAGACTATTACACAGATCTTCAAAATTGGACAGAAAACTTTGCCAACAATTTGAAACTGAAAACCTAAAAATTGCAAAATCTGAAGCAAAATTCCTCTCTGGAGTCAAAAGTCATCCCACGATCTCAGATTGTCCTACAAGTCTTGAGCGAAAGTAGTTTCATAACCCCTATATTGTCGTATAGGAGCTAGCACTATGTCATATGAGTGTTGTCACCAGAAATCAAAAGAACATTATCCCTGGTAGCAATTGTCGTATGAGTCTTGTCAATTATCATTTGAGAGCATACCTAGTGTTGTACGAGCATTCAAAAACTCATTTGAGAATTTTCACAAAGTTGTCAGAGACTTGTCAAATTTGTTAGAAATCTAGTTTTTACAGCCTATTTCTAGATTTTGTCAAAATATTCACTGTGTCAAGAACAGAGCAGAAACTAGAACAAATTCAATCATTTTCCTAAAGTGGTCTCTTAATTCTGATTTAGCCTTCTAATTTATCGATTTGAGTCTTTTTCATCTTGTGTCAAAACCTTGTCAAAATTATCTTCAAATTCAGTCTTCTTACTAAATGGCTAAGTGTTGTGAGCTCATGCTCACCATCTTTTGGGCGTTTACCCATACTACTGTGGCACAATATCCTTCATTTACATCCAATCTATCTTCAATCAATTCAATCTTGACAAGGTTGCGTCATTTGATCTTCTTGAATAAAGTCATTCTTCATTTGTCTTCATCTTGCTCTCTTGATTCACCCAAGGTTAATGGTGGAAACTAGAGCTTCCTCACACAAGAAATCCAGAGAAGCACTTCATACTATACCTTTGACTACTCACATGGGTCCAACCCTCGAGCAAATCTATAATTTAGGTCTTTATGAAGATGATGATCTTGGCAATTTTTAATTGAAAACTAGTTACATACCCCCTCCATCAACTCACAGAGGTAATCAGCAAATTCCACCTCAATCTATCCTAGAGAGTCCTAAAATTCCTAACATGTCTCATAAAGGGACACATCATGGGTCTCAAGGACCTCATTCCCAACATGGTGTGAATCAAGAGCCCACACCTTCTGAAATTGCTCGATATCAAAACGATGATGACTTCAAGAAAATGATGAGGCATTTCTTGAAAGAAGATAGAGAGGCATACTTTCTAGAGTTAGCTCATCAAGGAGCTAAACTTCCTCCAAACTTTAATGTTAAAAATATCATTACGCATGAGGAAGAAACCCCTATCATGGCTATGATGAAACTGATGCATGCCATGCAAGTCAAGCTCAACAAACTAGAGAAAGAAAAGGAACCTAAGGAGTTTTCCATGGAGGCTCTATGCCCTTTTCCATTCGATAAAGACTTGTACATGTTGTCATTCCCTAAAAGAGTGGAGATGCCTAAATATGATAACTATGATGGAAAATTTGATCCTCAAGATCATGTCAGAGAATTTTGTACTCAATCTATGGAGTTCATGCATGAACCAACTTACTTAATGTGTCTTTTCCCTCAATCTTTGCGAGGGTCAGCTATTCATTGGTTCTCAAAAATGCCTCCAACTATCAAAAATTTTGAGGAGTTAATCAAATTGTTCTATCAACAATACTCCTACAACATTCATCATTCGGTCACTATGATCTTTATTTGCAATCTGAAACAGAACTCAGGAGAACCATTCCTGACTTTTCTCAAAAGATGGAGGAAGAAATTTTCTCTATATGCTCGACCCATTTGAGAAACTGAGAAGCTGGAAATCTTCATCAACAATCTTGTTCCATAACTTAACTACCATTTGTAAATGCAAAATCATACATCCTTTGATAAAATGGTAGAAAATGCAATCAAAATTGAGAAAGTACTTGTGCAAAAAGGAGACATATCACTTCAAAAAGACAAGTATGAATCTGGATCTAGTTCTAAAGACAAAGGCAAAAATTGGAATAAGAATAAGAGCATTGTCACAGATGGCATTGTTGATACTATCTATGCCCCATCTAAGGCACTCGCTTTCAATCTCACTATTGGCACCCAAGCCATCAAAGCTTCTGAAGCTAAAACATTAGAATCTACTAGAAGCCATCTGCTTACAAACCTTGGGCTACATATCCTAACCACAAATTCACTCCTCTTGGAGAGTCCTTGGAATCTACCATGAAAACTCTATTGGCTAACAACATCATTTACTTGCCTAAGATAAAAGTCTTTGATCCTGAACCTAAACTGAAATGGTAGAGAGAGAATGATTTCTGTGACTTTCATCGCAATAAGGGTCATAAAACTAATAACTGTGTTCACTTGAAACACATCATACAAGACAAAATTTATAATGGAGAAATCACGATTGACAATCATAAGAGCAATAATGATCATACAACATTCACAGAACCATTTTCGAAACATGGTAAAGAAGATTCTTCTTCTTAGCCTAATATGGGTGCTAAAGTCAATTATGTCTACTCTGGAAACAATGTTGTTATCAATATGGTTGGACCATGTCTATCTGAGTGTTGAAATGTCATCACAATTGTAAGAAGAGATAGAAAAAATCAATCACCTAATACAGTTACTCGATCACAAGCTCAGGCACATCTATAAGGACAAATGCCAGATTCATCCAATGTCCCTAAGATGCCTTTCAATCTTTCATCTACTTCTAAATAAAAGGCCACTTCTAAATCTTCAAATCCTAAAGACATGAGGCCTACATCATACAGTATTGTCCAACAACTCCAGCATACCAATGCAAAAATCTCCATGTTTGAGTTGCTTCGGATATCTCTAGCTCATAGATCCATTCTAGACAAAGCTATGCTCGGATCCAATGTTCCTGACAACCTTGATTTAGATAGATTCTAGGCTATGGTTGGTCATCTGACGTCTCCATAGTATATCTCCTTTTCAGAGGAAGATGATAATTCCTTGAGTCATCCGCATAACCAACCCTTGCACATTGAAGTCTTAATCCAAAACCATTGTGTCAAACGTGTGTTGATAGATGGAGGCGCTGGTCTCAACATTTGTTCTTACAACTTGATCACACACTTGGGATTATCTAAAACTTCCATTGATCCTAAGAAGAAGATAACTATCAAATCATATGATGAGCAAGAAAGATCTTCTAAAGGAACTATTGTCTTACCTATCAGAATAGGACCTATTATCAGAGATACTATATGTCAAGTTCTTGATCTACCTTTGGCTTACAACATCCTTCTAGGGAGACCCTGGATACATGAAATGAAAGCTATTCCTTCCACATACCATCAATGTGTGAGATTTCCTTATGAAGGAGTAGAGGTGACGATTCCAGCTGACCTATACACAACTTGCAATGCATTGAAGGAAAGTGCTAATAAACTTGTTCCTAATAACATAGAATCTTCCACTAAGCAACCAAATATTGCTTCAACCTCTAAAATGGAAGACATTTCTAAAGAATTCAAAATTACGGATAGTGGCATGGGAGAATACATAATGGAACTTGTTTTATCTCTTACATCTTTCCCATTGTCTCCTAAATCTTATGGACAACCTTCTAACAAAGTGAAACCTACATCTCAAGAATCCCAAGTCATATTCAATGGAAATTTTGTCATAGAACAAGTATCTAAATAAGAGTTTGAGGAAGATGAAGTTGTGCTTACATGCCTATACAAGGATGAACCTCAATCCCAATCAGTCCAGAAATGTGACTCTACTTCAAGAAAAATTCCTCAGAAGTCATATGGACCAGGGGACAAATTGATGAAAAAATAGGATATATTGGAAAAGGACCTCTAGGACTACAAGGTAAAGGTCTTCTATCACCTCTTGACCACCACGGTCAAACAAATAAGAATATAATAGGTCTAGGATATAAGAAGAAGACTTTCTATCTTAGCAAGAACTCCCCACATGGCTTAGAATAGATTAAGCCATCCATAGTGTTACCTTCATTTTTCTTAGCTCCCGGTTTTAGTCTTGGTCAGTGGAAGTCTTTAAGTCAAAGTTGAACTTGAACTTTGTTAAGTTCAAGTTCAAGTTCAAGTTCAACCCATTACCGCTTCTAAGTCTTATAATGCCCATGCTTGTGTATCCCTCAAAAGGTTTGTCGGTCTCAAAGATGAACCCGAACTTGAACCTAGTCCTGAACCTTAAGTTAGTTCAAGTTCAAGTTTTCTTTTGTAATATAATAGCTTACACACGGAGAATCCAGCAGGATTGTCTTCTCTTCCAAAAGAAGGTTTCTATTTTGTAGTGCTCTGAGTATTTATTAAGTTTTGGAAACTGCCGTACAGAGATTGTCTCATTTAACTAGATGGCTCATGCATGCAAAAATTGGAAATGACAGTTGACGGCATGATGTAGAGGGAGTCATTAATTTACAGATATGGTGATCAAAGATTTTCCTTGGGAATTGAGATATTCATGTCGAAATAGCTAGTGGATTATTTAAGATTGGCCAAACATGTCAAATCAATCATTCTTCCATTAAAACATTTATTATAGACATGATTTGAAGATTTATTAAGGATCCTACAAGGCATTTGTGAATAAATGAAGAATGATTAAGGCCTTTCCTATTAGTTATTTTGTCTGGAGAAGGAGAAGGAGAGACATAATTGGTGGTGAGAAATTTGCAGAAAGCTGGTGCGCAGACATTGGTGAGTTATCTTTCCCCTTTGTAGTTTTAAGTTTTCAGAGGCTCTTTCTATGTTGCAATTCTTTTCTCTTTATATTTGATAAGATGTCATTGTTCTGTCCAAAACTTCCAAAAGAGGAGAGTGGAACCCACCTGTTAGTTTCTCTTCTAGACATAGGGGATACTTTCTTGTTGAATGTAAACCTAGGGGAGCTTTGTGATAGAGCCCAAAATTCTTCCGAGGGTTCTTTTTCTAGGAAGTTAGCAGGAAGTCGCCTTTTAGAAGCTGCTGCATTTCCTCTAGCTCTAATTTTCCCTAAATTGGTATTGGAGTGTGCTAACAAGTATGACGCTAAGAATAGATGCATTAAGGATGCATTAGGAGAAATCTTGGTCAAAATTAGTTGAGAGACATTAATGGCGACCTTGCAAATTCCAGATAAGGAACCATATGAACCATGGACTTATGTGGAAGCAGATCATGTGTATGAGGTAGATAAGAAAAAATACAGCTCCTCGATAGCCCAGGTAAGGCTTGCGAAACCAGAGAAAGGAGGATCTAGGTTGCCAAAACCTCTGACAATTGAACACCTTCGTCAAGATATAGCCGATATGGTGCTTCTTCTAAATAGGGTGAAAGGGAATCCCCATGCATTTCATTGGGAAAAATAGATGTACTATTTCATCCAGAAGATTATAGAAGGAGATAATTTTATTGATTGGGCTAACCTGATAGCAGAAAACCTCCACAGAGAACTCTTAAACGTGACTAGTTTGACTGCATTTTATATGTCTTCCTACCTTGTTTATGTCTTAGCATGTTTTTGAGCTCGGGAAGGCTTACCTCATGAATTATGGACAAGTGATATGAGGATATTTGATTACTTCACATGCTTGTAGAAGGAGAAGTTCTCTAGCGTGTTCAAAATAGTAAATGATAGATTTTTAAGAAAGTTAGTTTTGAGTTGCGAGGGAAAGAAAATTGTAGGCTTTCTGAGGAAGCTAAGCAGGTGATCAATGTTTATGGCTGTCATTTTATATAGTTTCCAAGATTTACTTATCTTAGGGTTGGAGCATTTGATGAGGAACCCCTACGTCTCCCTAGATTTTATTTAGATGATGTAGTCTTAATGGAGCTATGCAGGGAACTCGTTCTGGTTGAACAAAAGGTTGGGACCCCAAAGAAGTCTTCAGGTGTTCTCTTCCCTATTGAATTAGGGTACTATAGATGCAAAAGCTTCCAAGATGCTATGGCTATCAAAGAAGAATTAGATGCCTTATGTTTACAAACTTATACTCCCAGGGTCAATTTTGACTATAGAGGCTTTGCAGGAGCAAATCTCAATGTCCCAGAGACATTCATGCACATCTTTGAGTTAGAAGATTTTTGGGCCAACTATTCTGATGAGCTGGAGGTAGGGAAAAGACTATGGTCCCAGTTAACTTTGAAACAAATAATCACCTTTAAGCTGGATATGGATATAGACGGGGTAGAGGAAGACAGTGAGGTTGATGTTGTAGACTCTCAATACTCAGAGAAGTTTGAGGCCCTCCCTATTCCTGAGTTAGATTAGATGGAGCTGGAAGAAGATGATTTGCATAAAAGAATGAAAAGGGTGATTGAAAGAACAAAAGCATGGCTATTGAAGAAAAGAGTTTATGTTGCTCCTTTGTAGTCAGCTAAGAAACAAATAAAAACCAAGAAGAGGAGTTCAACAAAGAAGACTTCTATTTTAACTAACTTAAGTATTGATCAATCTTGTGCAGGAAAAGCTCAACCTGACGTCGAACTTGAACTTGAACCAATTTCTTCACAAGTTCAAGTTCAAGTTCAACACCAGGCTGAACCTGAAGTCCGAGTGACCAGATCAAGTCTAAGGGTAAAAGAAAGGGTTCAGAGGCATAAATTTACTCCCAGTGTCATCATGGATTTAGAATCATCAGACCCTGATCCAAAGGTATTTTTAGTTGAAGACCACAAGGTACCTGAGATGGCGGATGATCAACAGATGCAAGCGGAAACATAAAATACTCCGAAAGACTCACTATCTCTTTTGAGTAACTATGATACTCAAAAGAAATCCTCTGCTACCCCACCATGGTTGGAGACCTCGATAGCCAAGAAAAGAAATATTGTCCCTTTATCAGTACCCATTGATGGTGTAGTAAGTGGATATCTAGGAAAATCTTCTAAGGTTAAGAAAATGAAGATGGAATCCAAAATCAGTTTTGATGAAAGCAGCGGTCACTGGATGGCAAAGATTGCAAAGCATAAAGAGGAAAAAGTTGAGGGAGAGGCTTCAGTCCAAAATTTTCAAATATCCAAGGTGGATTTATGGAGAGACACCAGAGCCGTCGATATGAGATTTTTTGAGGTATCAAATAAGAAAATTGCCAGTAGAGTTTGGAAGGATGCCAAGGACAAACAAGAAATGAAGGAGGCTATGAAGAGTATGACCCAATATATCAATGCCATCCAACATCCTGAGCCTTTCCCTCTGAGGGAAATGCCAACCTCCATTGATATGAAATCCCCTGATAATCAAAATGTTTCTTGACCAAGTTCAAAGAAGCAAGGCGGTAGCAAAGCATTTGATGATTGGGTAGAGCGTGTAAAAATAGAGGTTGTTAAGCAACTAAGTCATCTAGATCAAACCCACAATGAAGGAGATCACATGGTAAAGAAAGTAGAAGCCAACATTGAAGAATGGGAGCTAGAAAAGACTACCTGGACCAAAGAGCTCCATTGGATTGAAGAAGTTGAGGAGTACGGCTTGCAGAAGTTCCTCATGGAGAGGTCAATACAAGGACTGGATGACAAAGTTCTTTATGTTATAAAGGAATGTATAGATTGGAGGAATGAGGTTGTGGCCGTGGGAATTTCTGAGGTAAAGGATCTCATGAAGGGGCTAAGAATGATTAAAGAAATCATCTCCAATGATATAAACTGGATTGATGAGCAGTGCCAGGAAGCTCAAGAGGAATCAGATAAACTGATTGAATAGGTAATCAAGGATGCAAATAACTGGTTTGACAAGCTCAAAAGGATGAAGACACCTATAGACGAGCATTTCACAAAGGTTGCACAGATGGAATCAATGATGATCCTTCAGCAAAATCATTTGGTTATACACATAGAAAAGATATCTAAGATCAAAAGGGAGAAAGAAGTCTGGAAACAGAGGATTGATTTTATTGGTTTGCCACACCAACTGGTAATATCCGCGTTTACAACTGCATTTGAAGATTGGAAGGCAGCACGACTTGCAGCGACCTCAACTCCTTAATTGTCTGAGACACTTGGTAACTTTTTGAAGGTGTTCTTGCTCCCAGTCCAATTTTTTTTGCTTAATGCTTGGGATAGTTATCGGATCTAAAAAATATTTTACTTTCAAGAAAGAAAATTTTACTAAGTTAGTTGTTGAGGCCCTGCGTGACTATTTATTGAAAAACTTTTAACTATTTATGGGTTCGGCTCTCTGAGTTTGAGAGAAACTATTTTCTAAAAACTTAACTTCAAGTTTTCTGAAGACTGATATTACAGAATATATGAAATATCCTATGGTGTTGCATACATGTTTAAGCTTTTAAATGATAAATACTACTCTTTATCTTATGTGATTTATTTTCTTATGGAGATAAGTTATGTTGAATAAAGCTTAACTGTGATATAGATGGATTCTGTTGGAATTAGGAGAGATAGGTACTGAGAGTGGAGGGGTGAATCAGTGCCTTCTAAAACTTTACTTGTAAAAACTTTAAGATCTATAACTAAATACTGTGATAACTGATCAAAATAACTTGAATACAATTGTATAAATCAATCATCTAGTTAACTTAAGAAAGTAAACAACATGAAATCAATATGACAATCACATAACATAAGTATTTTGGTAACGTAGAAACCCTTGTAAGAAGGTAAAAATTGCGGTGGGGATGACACCCACAAATTCTTCACTACTGCAGATAGAAAAGGTTTGCCTATTAAGGCTACAAGTTTTGATCACTTCTGGTGATCTTACCCTATTAGGAGTAACATATTAGATCAACCAGATCTACCTAGTTATAGTTTTTAAACAACACTAATGAAGTGTGTACTTGGTTAAGAGATTTACATAAGACTGTTAAGTCTACTTAGTTAAGAGATTTATCAAAAACTCTATCACAATTGTCAGAAAGTAATAGGCAATTATCTGCTAGTTGACAACTCAATTGTTTGAAATAGATCTATAAGTGCTCATAAAAATATCACCTTATCTGTGATGGTTTTCTAGTATGTTCTTCTCAGTAGCCTTCTTTGATTCTGCTCAATCTGATATCCTCTGTACTCTGTTCTGCTCGGTAAACTGATTGTCTTGAAGTTTTGGCAATGTCTTCAAGTGCTCCGTGATTCATATATATTAGTTCACCCAACCACATAAAATGGTGCGAACATACAAAATATATAGTGTTCTATTTTTGCCGCTTTAGCAAAAATTAGGTTACAAAAATAATCATAACCCTAAGATCTATGGTGCAAAATAACCTAGATCAATTATTACAAATAAGATAAACATTACATTTAATGAGTATCTTTTACAATAAATGCTCCTCAATCTTGGTAAACTATTTTACGATCTGTTGTAACCGTTTGCATAGAAGAATGTGCCATTTCAGATTACTATGCCATTTTCTGTGATCATTGGTAAACACTGTATAATCTACTTGGCGTATACTATCTGTCAATGTCTATGTCACTAGTGCTTGATAAACTGTGTGATGCTCGGTGTAAAGGCTTACCGACTGCTCTATCTTACTTCTAGTTACCGACCAACTCAATATAAGTAACCGACCGACCTGTTTACTATCCTTTGATACTAATGACAACCTTAAATGCTCAATAGAGATTAACAATCTCCCCCTTTGGCATTAGTATCAAAACTTCAAATGTATATAAACAAAATGTTTCTATATATTCCATATGTCTCTGCCATGTACATACAAAAAAAAATTCTAAGTACAAAGTACTCCCCCTCGGTGCATGCTCCCGGTAGAATGTAATATACATAGCAAAACTCTTATTTGGCATATACATGTTTTCCCCCTTTTTGATAACAATGCCAAATACAAAAAAATAGAATGTATACTTACATCTGATAAAAAATGTGCTGATGGGTTTTCTTTACAGACTCCAAGAGGTTGTCCCATTCCTCTTTCAAGTTGGTAAGAGCAATATGCTCAAGACAGACTTGTGCATGCATGTCAAAGATATTATCCAACACCAAAATCTCTAGTGTGGCTACAAGTTGTTCAGCTTTGACAATATGTACTTCAAAAAATTTTAGCTAAGGGGTGAGTTCTTTTTGTAACTCTATGACCTGATCAGTGATGTGTGCTTCTTGTGTCCTTAAATCTGCTATTAGCCACCAGAGTTCTTGAACTCAGTGAATATGCTTTAAGAAAGCAGTTGGCTCAATGATAGCTGCTTGTGTACTCAACTTTATCTCTACTTCTAAACCTTTTATCTTTTCACTAACTTCTACAGTGAAGGTGTTTGAAGTACAAAGCTTGATTATAATTTGACAAATTATCTGGGTCATAGATTTTACCTTGGTAATGACCTTAGATAATTTTACCTTGTTTAGTGCCACTTCTGTGCTAATCCTTTCTGCCAATTTGTTCTAAATATTTGATTCTGCCCGTTCTTCTATTCTTTTGTCTGCATCGGTATTAGGGGTATTGATTTCGTCAGTGAGTGTAGCAAGTTGATCTAAGATGGGAGTATTCTCATCAATATTTGTCTCAGGTACTATCTATTGTAGAATATCCCTCACATCATTTAACACTTCTTTACATTTGTGTTCTCCCCTTAACTTCTCTTATGTCACTTTTCTTGAACGTAATTCCCCATATCTACTTAGCTCCTCGGGGCTTAGGGTTCTCAGGTCACATTCTGGCATAATTATAACTTCATCAATGGTGACTGGCCCTTCGGCTTTCTTCTTCTTCTTCTTCTGTACAAGAGGTGACTTCTTCTCACTTATAACAATAGCTTTTTCTCCACTTTTCAGAGTATCTTTTCCAATTAACACCGTATCATCCTTCTTCTACTCCTCGGTAGATGGTGTGGGAGTCTTGGTTGTAGTGTCAGGTGGGTTCACCTCAGTCAACTTTGTTTCTTCTTGTTCCTTTGTTTCTGTAGACTATGCCTTTGTTTTGGTAGGCTCATTTATATTGATAGGTTGCTCAAGTGCTTGTATCTCAGTTGTATCTTGATTTGGCTCAAGATGAGAGACATCGGGTTGTACTTGTTAAAGTATTTCAACAGCCTCTGCAAGTACATGTAGTTCACCCGGTAGAGATGTGAACACACTATCAGTGTCTAATGCTTCATCTTTGTTTGGTGCAATTGTCACATCTTCATCATCCTCATCATTAGGATCACCGTTAGTGATGTCCTCAGTGAGTCCATCGTCGTCAATTTTCTTCTACAAGTGGATCTTTACTTGATCCAGTGCATCCTGTGAAATTCTTATTTCATCCTTTTGTTCAGTAACATCAATTACCTCGGTAACTGATATACCAGTGTCCTCTGTTTTCTTTCCTTTGTTATCATCGATGAAAATACCTTTACCTTTTGAACTGTGTCTCTTCTTAGACAGTTTTAGGAATTCTTCTTGTTCAACTTTCTCTTCTGCTTTCAAAATTGATGTCCATAGAGAATCACATGTGACATCCATATCACCCACATTCTCATCCATTATCTGCATAGCTCTATTTTTTACTAGAAATCTAGCCTGATACTTTGTCATGTATTCACTTACAACAACATAGCTAAAGTGTGAGGCTGCACGACTTAATGATCTTTCTCTTTTCCTTTTGTCTATATCTAGTGCAATAGCCCATCTCTCACTTATCTTGTCATCAAGTTCCTTCGGTAATTGACATGTGAATTCCATTGGTACTCTCTTGAATTTAGTCATCATCTGGATGATAGCATGTTCTAGCTTAGTCTTGTCCTCAATTGAAATTTTGTCAAATTTGTCTATGCCTAGATCTGTAAGATTTCCATTCTCAATTATATCTTCAATTATTTCTTCTATAGTACTTTCCTTGTTATGAACTAACTTGAATTGATCAGGATCATTTTTTGTTTCTGTATCCTCTAGATCTTCCTTATTTCTTATGTATTTCCTCTTTTTCTTCGGTGTCTTAGCGACTTTCATGTTCTTTCTCTTAACATAGTTCCTTGTCAGTGTAGCTGCTCTTCTTTTTGCTACTTTTACTGCTTTTACTTGCTCGGTAGATTGTGCTACAGTTGACGAACGTGTCTTCATTCCTTCAGGTTCTGGTAGTTGTATTTCCTGTTCAACATTGATGGGAGGAATCGGTGTGTGATCCTTTTCTTTGTCTGACTTGGTCTCCTCACTATCATAGGGCTTGTCAGCCAACTGTAATTGACCTTCGGTTATTTCTTTAACCTGTGACTCCTTAGATGAATCAGATGCATTTCCATATTTTTCTGTGAGATCTTTTCTCATTTTCTTCGCCCTTCTAGACATTTTTTCGATCTCTATGTCTGTTGTGATTTGTGACTTAGCTTCCTCATATACACCAAACCTACTAGCAGTGATGTCTATTGGTAATGCCAGTAATGCATTAATAGATTTCAAAGTGAAATCATGGTTCATTTCGTATCCCATTGGTGCTAACCATTTTGTTCTTAGTTCTACTGCCTTTATCATTGAGTGGTCTGTGCTGACTACAAAACATATATCATTTTCAAATTTACTCACTAAATCCCTTAGAATTCTACTCCTCTGTTGCATTTTTGCCTAAAATTCTTTGAAATATGCATTGAATGCCTTATTCAGATTATCTCCTAGACTTTGCATCATTTCACCAATTTGTGCAGTTATCGATTTGTCAGATTGCCAGTTTACTTTACCGATACCCGGTACATATTTTTGCAGATAGAAAAATGTATAGACAAGCAATGATCCGTACTTACATGTATTGGACTTCTTTGCTTTTATTGTCTTCATATTATCGTGCAGTTGGTGTAGTAGCAGTTTAGCAAGATCAACCTAGTGATCTTTCTTCACAATTTTATATGCCATGTCCACGGCGCTGCAGGGTACACTCTTTGGTCTGCTAGATTGAAATATCTTGTATCAGATGACATGTGCTGCAAATTTTACCGCTGGGTCTTTGATAGTTGAGATTTTCAGTGCCCTACCATCCCATTGAGCTCTAGTGTCTTTTCTACATCGGGACGAGACGAACTACGAAAGGCTTTGGCTTTGTCGGTTGTAGGGTACCCTGTAACCCTACTGATAATCTTCTTTGTGACCTCAACAGGTTTATCTAACCAAAATTTTGCCATCATGAAATCTGCTTAGCACAATTCTTATCCAGTCATTTTGGAAGGATTGTGGGAAGTATGTAAAACACCGTAACCCTGACTCGTCAATCTTCTTGTATTCGGATTTAATCTTTCCATCCGGTCCATAGACTTGTTGATAAGCAACAATGGTCTCAAAATCACATACTTCTCTAATTTTGTAGTGAATATAGGCCCTAACATCTTCTGTTAACAAAACCCTATTTGGAATACTAGAAAATGCACCCATATCATCTGTTTGTACTGTGACCTTGGGATGTGGTTTGAATTTCTCCTTGGAAAAATGTGCCCTAACAATTAATTCTACTTCCTCCTAAATGTTCTGCGATTTGCTTGTAGTCGATGTTGATGCCATAAATTATTTCTAGGGTTTTGGCAAGCAATAGATAATCACTATTCGATAGACAGATGAACTTACTCATTATCGTCGAAGAATTGTCATCGGTTCAATCTATAGTAGCTTTGAATCTATTCTAAAAATCTTTAGCTCAAACTCTTCTCTATAAAATCTCTATTCTTCGAAGTCGCAATGTAACAATGAACTCTGTTTCCGCGTATATATAGACTTTTTGATATTCCCACTCAAACTTTGATGCATTAAATGCATGACCTACCTTCTGATATGAAACAACTGTTAGCTCAGTTATGTCTACAATTTTGTTTTCTCGGTTAACATAGAATTTCTTCATCAGTTTTCACTGTTGTCGGTTAACCTTGTATAGTGATTACCGACGGGTAACCAACTCACGTTTCTTCTTTTACTGACTATGTGGCATTTGTAAACTTATAACATATAAACCATAGTGCATCTTTATTCATGCAAATTTGGTATTTGTACATCATATATAAGGAACTGTATGTAAAATGTGATCATTTAGAATGTCAATTCCATACATACCTTTGTCATCTTAAGTGGAGGTACCGATGTCACCCAATCTAGTGGATGAGGTTTCATCGACAGTGTTGCTTGACTCAACATTCTCATTAGATGCCTTCTTCCACATTATGTTCCTTAACTTCGTAATATCTACAATGTTATATCCACTCTCAAATATATGGTTTTCATCAGGTACTCAGTCTCTACATTTCTTGCTTATATGACTGACCTTATGATAGTGCATACATGTCATTCCTACATTTGTTCAGTTTCTTGATTGTCCAATCCGATTCTTTCTGTAACATTTTTCTGCAATATGTCCATACCGATCACATACAGTACAATTAGTCCATGTATTATAATCCCAAACATATGAGTTACCTTGTCTCTTCGGTTGATATGGCTTTCGTTGTAGTTTCTCTTTAGGTGTCCAGACTTGTTTCATTTTTGTCTTGCAGTCTCTTGCAGTGTGTCCATGCTTATTACAAGTATAGCATATTTTCTCCTTAGTAGTATTATTAGCAATGTCATTCTTCTTAGCTTTGCATTCATAAGTTGGATGTCCAAATTTACCATAGTAATAACAATATCCATTGAATTTAGGAATAACAAGAGGTTTACCTTGTGCTTTGCTTCTGCACACATTAGATGTATGTCTTGGTTTTCCACAGTGATAACATGTCATCACTTTAGGTTTCTGATTTTGATTTTTATTGACTTTTTCATCTTGTTGTGATGATTCTCCTTCACCGGTGTAGCCTATATCGGTTCTGCTTTTGAATCTCCTCTGATTAGTCAGGAAATCATCAATCTTTTTAGAACTATCCTCAGCTATCTTCATCATCTCATTGTGTTGCTTTTGTATCTTTATTTCATTTCTCAGTTTTTCATTATCTTCTCTGAGTATTGCAACATCTTCAAGTCTTTTTGATAATTCTCCATTAACTCGGTTCATTTCTTGATTAACTGTCATCATTTGATTTGATACTTGGAAGTGACGATCAATGAATCTCTGTATTCCACTTTCTTTTGCTTGAAGTTGTTCAGTCATCAATCTTCAGTCTTCAATAGCCAGATTCTGATCTTGTTCATCTTGTCTAGCATTGTTCATGATTTCCACCATTCTCACCATTTGAGATTCATGACCAATTTGAAGTTCTTTTACTTTCTCAGATAGATGCTGATTCTTTTCAGATAACTCAAAGATTATGCTTTCGGATCTGTCAAAGATGCTTCCAGAGCTTAATCCAATATGATCAAATATTTCATCAATAGGTTCTTCATGATAACTAATTTCATTCAGCTGAATTGCAAGGTTCTTCCTTTCAACCAGTAATTTCTTCAGTTCTTCCTTGGCTTGTTTATACTGTTCCACAAACATTTGTATTTGTATCTTCTGATTCCATAGTCTTGTCAAGTTTGTATATCTCCATGACTTAGATCTTTACCCATCAATGGCTAGACTATTCAACAAGAGAACTGAGCTCTAATACCAATTGTTGGAATTAGGAGAGACAGGTATTGAGAGGGGAGGGGTGAATCAGTGCCTTCAAAACTTTACTTGTAAAACCTTTCAGATCTATAACTGTGTATTGTGATGACCGATCAAAATAACTTGAATCTAATTGCATAAATCAATCATCTAGTTAACTTAAGAAAGTAACAACATGAAATCAATATGACAATCACATAAGACAAGTATTTTGGTAACGCAGAAACCCTTTTAAGAAGGTAAAAACTGCGGTGGGGATGACACCCACAAATTCTTCACTACTGCAGATAGAAAAGGTTTGTCTATTAAGGCTACAAGTTTTGATCACTTCTGGTGATCTTACCCTGTTAGTAGTAACATATTACATCAGCTAGATCTACCTAGTTATAGGATTTAAACAACACTAATGAAGTGTATACTCGGTTAAGAGATTTACATAAGATTGTTAAGTCTACTCTGTTAAGAGATTTATCAAAAACTCTATCACAATTGTCAGAAAGTAATAGGTAATTATTTGCTAGTTGACAACTCAATTGTCTGAAATAGATCTATAAGTGCTCATCAAAATATCACCTTATCTGTGATGGTTCTCTGCTCTGTTCTGCTAGGTAGCCTTCTCTGATTCTGCTCAATCTGATATCCTCTATACTCTGTTTTGCTTGGTAAACTGATTGTCTTGAAGTTTGGCAATGTCTTCAAGTGCTGTGTGATTCATATATATTAGTTCAGCCAACCTTCTAAAATGGTGAGAACAAAAAAAATATATAGTGTTCTATTTTTGCCGCCTTAGGAAAAATTAGGTTACTGTAATCACCTAAAAATGAACAAAGGCAATTTAACGACAATTTAAAGAAAATCAAGTCAAGTCAAAGCCAATCAAGGACATAATTGAATCAATTGAATCACAATGCATAATTAGCCAATTAAAATGAAAATCAAGTCATAAATCAAGATCAATCAAAATTAAGAGCATTTTAATCAAGTGTAATCAAATTAAAATACAATTAATTTAATTAATTGTATAGTCTTGGATTAAATTAATTCAACCCATTCAAGGGGTACATGGCTAAAGAAAATCAATTAAATCAATTAATTAAAATCAATTACTCTCAACAAACCAAAAGGAGAGGAAAATCAATCAACCAATGAAATTGAAGGAAAGACACTCACATGGATCAAGTCAAATTGAATCTCAATCACTCAAAGTGAAAGAGAATCTCAGCCATCCATCTTGTCTATTTGTCCCAAGCTTTGAGGACACAAACTTTGCTTTGTATTCAAAGGGTGGAACCAAAACCTTAATCCCAACTCAATTATGATCAAATGCAACCACACCCCCTCACATTGGGAAAATCTATAAAAGGAAGGCTAAAATCCTTCATAATTCATCAACCACCTATCTGAGAATTGCATCAAACCTCTTGCAATTTGAATTTAGAAAGCATTTTGAGAGCAATTTTAGTATTTCATATTGATAATTGTGAGCTTTAGCATTAGCATTGTCTTATCATCATCATTCTCATATTAGAATTGTCATTAGTGAGCTTGCTAAGAGCTTCATTATTCATTCTAATTAGAGAGCCATAGGATGCTCAATTAGTCTTTGATATTGTGAAATATTTGCTCAATTGTGGTTGTATTTAGTTCTTATTTCATTTATTTGTCATTGATTAACACTAATTCTATGAAGGTACATTTATTTGTATACAAAATGGCACCCACCGTGGGGCAGTAAGCCTCAATTTATCAATCTTATCATTTAGATCAATTTTTGTATGCTTGTATTTGCTATTTTCCATGGAATTTTTGTAGGAAATAGGTGAAGTCATGCCTACAGAACATTTAGTCACGCCTGCAACAGATCGGATGATGCTTATAGGCTCTGTATCGATGCCTATTTGCTGACTATTCACACCTGGTCTATCCCTTCTACTTCTGTCTTAAACATTCTCTTATCGCCTGGAAAGAAAGAAGTCACGCTTCTACGTCAAAGTGTCCTTGCCTTTGCACCAAAAAATCATGCTTATGAGCTCAGAAGTGTCACAGATTAATAATTTGTTATCACATGTTGCAAAGCTTTGCTCCGCAATTGACAGAAATAATCACGCCTATGTTCTTTTGCCTTACGCTATGTATTAATTCATTGTCGCTTTGAATTAGTTCATTATCACATTTTTAAATTCTTCTTACACTTAACAATAATTTGCTTATGCTTATGCACATTTCAGTGTCACCTATGTACATTTAAGTGTCGCCTGTGCACATTTCAATGTCGCCTATGCACATTTCAGTGTCGCCTTTGCACATTTTAGTGTCACCTTTGCACATTTCAGTGTCGCCTATGCACATTTCAGTGTCACCTGTGCACATTTCAGTGTCACCTGTGCACATTTCAGTGTCACCTGTGCACTTTTCAGTGTCGCCTGTGCACTTTTCTGTGTTGCTTACTAGCAGTTAACTTACGCCTGCAAACAATTTAATATCGTGTATTTTCTAGACAATGTCACCTGTTGTCTGTTGTCTGAATTTGCTATTAAATTGATAAATTTCATCATCTAACTCCCTGTTTGTACATTTTGATTGTAAATGAATAGACATCAAAAGATTTAGAAGCCAGAACGCAGGTTTAATCAAGAAGAGAAGACACTTGCTAAGAAGATCAAAAAGGGAGAATCAAGCACATATCAAAGTTGTCCTTGAATCAACACAAGAAGAAGACAATCGAGTATATCAAAAATACCTTACTGTGATTGAAGCTTATAAACAACAATATGTCTCTTTAAATATGTCTCCTTAATTTCAAGTTTTTGTTTGGAAATTTGTAATTAGAGTGCTCAAAGATTCATTACATCAAGCTTTGTGTTGTCAATTTTGATTTTGGTTTCCCCTCATTTTGAGTGTTTGTGCTGACTAACTTGTTGGAGGACAAGCACATGGGAAGGAGCTATTGCTAAGGTGAGTAAAATACAATGAAAAACATTCAAAAATGCCCCTAACTTCGGTTAGGTACGAATAAGGTAAGCCTAAAACTAGTCAATTCTTCCTTAGCTTGTGGTATTTGGTGCTTTACAAATCTAGTAATTAAAATGGGAAACAAACCTAAACACTTCAATTTTAAAGAATCCCCTTGTTAAGGGATTGAAAAAGAACAAACATGTGTTAAATTGGGTGGAACAAAGAAAGACAATAGGGATATGCTCTTCACTCTTTGAGTGAATCAAACTCCCAAACTTGTCCTACTAAGTTCATTTCTTGTTTTCCATGAACATGCTAGAGATTTAGTGGGCTCGCCTCCCAAGTTTGCCTTAGCAAGGCCGGTGAGAGGGAAAACCCAAAGTGGGACACACTTGCTTTTACTGCGAGAATCCAACCCACTTTAAAATAAAATGCATGCATCCTTAATGGGGTGTGTGACAAACAGATTTTGATTTTTCAACCTTCCTCTAGTAGTCCTCACGGATTGTGTGAAATCGTACTTCGGTGCGTGTGGGAAGCCCCTTAATTGGGAGATGAGAGATTAAAGTCTATTTGAATGGAATCCATACTAAATCCTTGATCAATTAGCAAGCCTACCTCATTAGAGCCATTTAAAAGCTAAATTTGACCTTAGGTAGGTTGCTTGGAAGAATTTCTTGTGATAATTGATAAAATCATTGTGTTGTGCTTGAAGATCTTTGATTACAAAAAGAAAACATTCATTAAGATCCAAAAATCAATTAACAATAAAAATTCAAGAGAATATTCTATTCACAAATGGAAAAAGAAATGGAAACATTATCCAACAAATCTTCATTAAGAACATTGTTTCCTTATCTCTATGATCCTAATATCACATCCACGTCTACATATTCTTCAGACAAAAGGGCTATTACAAAAACAAAATATCACATTGAGTATATCTTTGAGAAAAAAGAATATCATGAAAATCCTATATTTGATCAAGAATATCCTAATGATAAACCAATATTTGATGAAGAACCTATTTCAACATATCAAGAGAATCTCATCTTTGATCAAGGAAATCAAGAGGAATTAGTCCCATCTCAACAATATTCATCATATGAAAACTCTTTGGGAAACACAAACACATCCAAATATCCTTGGGATAGATCCTTTACTCCTTTTGGAATTTCATATGAATCAACTTTGGAAAAACTTCTTGAAAATGATCTCATCACGTTGCCTCAAATCACTTCATGTGGTTTTATCTTTTTGAGCAACTATTGTGCATATCATAGACATAATGAGCATGAAACTTCAGATTGCATGGAGTTGAAACATAAAATCCAAAATCTTATTGATGATGACATAATTGAAATTGAAAATCCTAATGAATCGTCTAAGGAAGATACTACTCTCAAGCAAGATCAAACTTATGAACACATGTCTAGTAGTGGTCCTCTTGTAGCTTTCATCTATTCCACCACTCCTCCATTTCATATAGAAGCAAAGTTATCCAATATTCCTCCATCAAACAAAAACCCAAACAATTTTCATAATGACTATGTATACCCTCAAGGGCTACCTCTAAAAGAGATCCAAGCTAACCTACATCTTGCTACAAACTTCTTTCATACTTCAAAGGTTATAGAATCTAAGCCTTCATGTGAAACAATACCTATTGTATCTATTTCAAATGAACCTTCATTAGCCATTCAAGAATCCCATGTAAAAATCCAAAATCCTACATTGTCCTTAGAAGTGGCTCCATGTCAAGAGACTAATCAAAAGTGCAAAGAAACAAGTCTTATTAAGGATCAAGATCAAGATATTATCCCTCCTTATCCTATAGTTGACCAAAGTCCCATATCCCAAGAATCCCATGATGAAACCTTCATACCCTTCCATCTCTTTCAAGAAGATACCCTTCCATCTCAAACACCCCATATTCCTTCACCTCTTATATCATATCCATCTCCTAAGCAAGATCAAGATATTCATTCCATCTCTAATGAACTTATCGAAAATAAAAAGAAAAGTATTCTTCCTAAGCTATCAAAAGATCCTTGTCAAGATCAAAGTGCCCCAACATCCACTTTTCATAAGCCTCCATATCTATCTCAAGCTTCAATTGCTCCTATCAAAGTCACTCCTATCAAAGCTACATATAAGCCTATTGGTACAAAGATAAATCCGAAAGATGAAAGCCTTGGCCATGCAACTCAAAATAAAGATGTTGATATCCCTCCCACATCCCATTTACCTTCATTTTCACATGAGCATCATCCATCTACATCCTCCAAATCCATCCTTGGTCCCTATATTCCAAATTTGAAACCTTCATATCTTCCATCTATATTGGGCCCTTATATTCCTCCATCAACCTTTCCTACCATCCATATCCCACAATCCACTTACCCTGTATCCTATCAAGATCAACAAAGACATACATACTTGAGAAACCAAACACCCATCCATATGAACCCTCCATATCAAACCATCCATATGAACCATCCATATCAACCTTATTCATCCACCAATCCCAAGTCCTTTGGAAGTAATTTGAATGTGCAACATAAAAATTAGGAAACCAAGAATCCACTTATGTATGAAGAGCACTATGTCCCATCTAATCGACATGTGAACGCAAGAAAAAAAGAAATATTCAAGAGACCACAAAGGTCCATCAAGAAAAAATAAAAATCAAAGAAAATGTGGATTCCTAAATCCCTCATTGAAGAAATGCATTCTAAAGCATCCAAAAGGAAAGAAAAATCAAAGAAAGTGTGGATTCCCAAGTCACTTTTGAAGGACTTACACACAAAAGAGAAATCAAAGTTGACATTTAAGCTTCCAAAGGCTTCCACTCCACATTATCCCAAACATATTCCATCTCATCCATCCATTTTGAGTCCTTGTGTCCCAAGATCTGTATCCTCTCTTACATCAAAGTCTCAAGCTATTTCACCCATTTTTCCTCCATTATTCCACTACCCTTCAAGGTGTGTATCAATGTTGATCTTGATAATACTTCTTATCCTCCTATTCATTATCCTTCCATTTTATTTTTCATGCCCACACATGGAAAGACTTATTATCCTCTCATTCATTATCCTTCCATTTCCCTTATCTAATCCATTACATAAATCTTTAGCCACCCTCTACCTTATCCACCATATCACCTTTCCATCACCCTATCAACATCTTTGAGCATACCTTTCAACAGCCTTGGCTTGTCATATCATACCATTTAGAGGAGTATCCAAAGAGCATGAAGCTTGAGTCCATCCAAAAAAGAGAAAATTGAAAAAAAAGAGAAAAAGGAAAAAAAAACAAAGAAAAGAAAAGAAAAGAAAAGAAATCCATCCTATGGTGAAAACCACTTCTTGTGGCATCTTGAACAAATACCATGATGAAAACCTGGCAAACAGGCGTCATGCATAATTCCTCTCTTGCACTCTACACTTGGGGGCAAGTTACATCCATCATATCCTCCATCTTTCTACCATTTATCTCACTTGCATCCGTACTTAGACTTTCACCTTTGATCTTGACAAGGTTGAACATATCTATGAGCATTAAGTATCTTGACATGAGTTAACCTATCCATTAGCTTATTCACTTGTTGCATTCACGCTACCTTATCATGATCTTGCTTGTCCTAAAGCTACCTTCATTATTCCTAAGAAGCCTTCCCATAATCCCAAACCATTCACTCATAGCCTTCACCACCCCTTTATCCTGATTGTATGATCCTATCCACATTGATCTTGATCCAAGTGAAAATGAAAAAATGAAAAAAAAGAAAAAGAAAAAATGTTAAAAAAAGTCTCTTGATATATCCATTCCTTTGGACCATTGTCATGACACCAGGTCATTATTCCATATGCTATCCAACACCACGTCATTGGCCTATATTGAGATACATTTTTCCTAGCTTGGATAATCTTGAGGAGATGGTCCTATGGGTAACATACTAGCTTCATCCATCATCCATCAGTTTGCAAATCCTATACCTTGCTAGACATTGGGACAAATTCAATGTGATCTTGCTTGAGAACTAGTAATCTCTAAAAATACAAAAAAAATCAAATATCTCTAAAAATACAAAAAAAATAAAATATCTCTAAAATCCAAAAAAAATCAAATATCTCTAAAATTCAAAAACATAAAAAATTTCTAAAAATTCCAAAAAAAAACAAAAAACTTTTAACATTTAAAAAAAAAATGAAAATCTAAAAATAAAAAAAATTGCAAATCTTAAGTAAACACTCAAAAGTTGCATTGCCCAACAAAGCATGATCTTTGCTAAATCAAACTAGAGGCACCAATCCAAATTTAACGAGCTTTTCTAAAGAAAACATCAATTGGCTCAAATCATTGCATCAAAATTGAAAAATGGTTACACTTGAACTTATTGATCAATATTACATTTCAAACATCCAAATACTTGATCTAAACAACAAAATTTGAAAAAAATTAGATCAAAATCTAAAAAGCTTAATAAAATCAGATCAAAATCTAAAAGGCTTAAACATAACTAAGGATCAAAGTGGATGAAGTTTTTGGAAATATGGATCTACAAACAAAAGCAAAAATGTTCAAAGTGTTACTAAATTTTTTGGAATTATGTCTTCTAGCAAATCGATGATGTTTGACTAGATGAGCGATGATGAAGACATGATATTTTCTTGATTGCTTCTTGAGTGCTTGTCAGGTTGATTCATAGCAGTATGTGAATTGGTCTAATGACATGATCATCAAAGAATCATCAAGGACATTCGTTTATGAAAGGGATCAATTCTTTGTCTGTTTACTTGCAATTGTTAAAATCCGAGGAAAGAAGTATTCATATCATCATGGTTGAACCAGTGAGGGTTGTACCAATTTCATGTTCCAAAAGCTCAATGATGATTATAAGCTCTCAAATCTTGAATAATGATAGTTAGCTGCATACATCTTATATTAGATGCATTGTATATATTTGTTTGGCCTTTCTTAGCTTAATTTTCAAGAGGAAAATCTAAAAGGGGGTGGAGTTAGCATCATCAAAAGACCAAATCAAGATACATCAAATGTTTTGAGATCTACATCATCAAAGTTTTGATCAATATAATCAAAGTCCTAATCAACATCATCAATGCTTGAAATATACATCATCAAACATTCTTCTCAATCTGATCATCAAAGGTACATCAATGTCATCACGATACATCTTCAAATGTTTGATCCATCAAAATGATTCATGATACATCAAGGACATTATCAATAATCAATCATGCTAATCAAATAGGGGCAACCTAATCTTGTTCATCACCTTCTCTTCTCCAGTCCATAATTTTGCATCGTGAGAACATCCAATCAACTCCATATCATCGAAACATCTAACTGTGTATCAAATATCAATCAGTCAAATCATCCAAGTGATTATCTAATGTCAATCAAGTTATCCTATCATCCATTTGTTCATCTTGAGTACATCAAATCTCCTAACTCTATATCGTGAGGAAGGAAAATCAGTGTTTTGTCTCTCTAGATCTTGAGAGTGAAATATCAACCCATCAACTTATCCTATTAGATTGACATCAACATCAACCAAGTGATTTCGACGAACATCAAATGATACCAAACCAACATCAACCTATCTCTTCTTGTCAATCAAATCTTCTCTCATCAAATCTTCTCATGATCAGGGCATTTTCAAATTTCTATATTGGGAAACAAATCAAAATTTCTCAATCTCAACCAAATCAGCCACAATCATTTCAATTCATTTCTTGAGGGGGCATGCAATCATATCATTAGTGGTAACATCATCGAAATCAAGGAAAACTTTTATCAAATTTTTTTTTGTAATCAAACGAAAGGGGCATCATATCAAATCATCACATCAGGAAACATAATAGGATCGATCGTCAAATCAATCATCATATCGAGAACGATCACCAAGGAACCACATCAACCAGGAGAGTATCATATCAATCATATCCGTAACAAATTCATATCGAGAATCAAAGGATCGACCATCATTGAATCAAGACCTATCAATCAAGCAAGAACAAAATATTCTTTGAATCGACATGCTTCGCATGTCAACTCAAAGAGGGGCATTTGTAATCACCTAAAAATGAACAAAGGCAATTTAATGACAATTCAAAGAAAATCAAGTCAAGTCAAAGCCAATCAAGGACATAATTGAATCAATTGAATCACAATGCATAATTAGCCAATTAAAATGAAAATCAAGTCATAAATCAAGATCAATCAAAATTGAGAGCATTTTAATCAAGTGTAATCAAATTAAAATACAATTAATTTAATTAATTGTATAGTCATGGATTAAATTAATTCAACCCATTCAAGGGGTACATGGCTAAAGAAAATCAATTTAATCAATTAATTAAAATCAATTACTCTCAACAAACCAAAAGGAGAGGAAAATCAATCAACCAATGAAATTGAAGGAAAGACACTCACATGGATCAAGTCAAATTGAATCTCAATCACTCAAAGTGAAAGAGAATCTCAGCCATCCATCTTGTCTATTTGTCCCAAGCTTTGAGGACACAAACTTTGCTTTGTCTTCAAAGGGTGGAACCAAAACCTTAACCCCAACTCAACTATGATCAAATGCAACCATAGCCCCTCACATTGGGAAAATCTATAAAAGGAAGGCCAAAATCCTTCATAATTCATCAACCACCTATCTGAGAATTGCATCAAACCTCTTGCAATTTGAATTTAGAAAGCATTTTGAGAGCAATTTTAGTATTTCATATTGATAATTGTGAGCTTTAGCATTAGCATTGTCTTATCATCATCATTCTCATATTAGAACTGTTATTAGTGAGCTTGTTGAGAGCTTCATTATTCATTCTAATTAGAGAGCCATAGGATGCTCAATTAGTCTTTGATATTGTGAAATATTTGCTCAATTGTGGCTGTATTTAGTTCTTATTTCATTTATTTGTCATTGATTAACACTAATTCTATGAAGGTACATTTATTTGTATATAGTTACAAGAATAACCATAACCCTAAGATCTACAGTGCAAAATAACCTAGATCAACTATTACAATAAGATAAACATTACATTTAATGAGTATATATTTACAATAAATGCTCCTCGATCTTGGTAAACCATTTTACGATCTGTTGTAACCATTTGCATAGAAGAATGTGCCATTTCAGATTACTATGCCATTTTCTATGATCATCAGTAAACATTGTATAATCTACTCGGTGTATACTAGCCATCAGTGTCGGTGTCGCTGGTGCTTGGTAAACTATATGATGCTCGGTGTAAAGGCTTTATCGACTGCTCTGTCTTACTTTTGGTTACCGACCAACTTAATATAAGTAACCAACCGGTCTGTTTACTATCCTTTGATACTAATGACAACCTTAAATGCTCAATAGAGATTAATAGATTATATGCTTAGAAGTGACAGAGAGAATTGTTATTGAAGTTTAGATTCAAGAAATTCAAAGTTTGAGATTGGGATAGAAGTAGATATTTTTCTCTAAAATCTACACATTCTTTTCATGTTGATGGACTGAATGTTTTCCTTAAGTGTTTTTTGGTGAAAAGCACACATGATGTTACTTTTCTATACTCAATAAGATCATATTGGAAATCTTTCTAGAAGGCAGCTGCACCTTGTAATTTGCAGAGTTTTCTTTTAGCAACTCATTTGTTAGTATTAAGATTTTTCTCTTCTTTTCATTCTTTAAAGGAGTCTGAGATTAATTTAGAGAAAAGGGAAAAACTGTATGCTAATAGTTTTTGGTAACTATGCTATGGAGAGTCTAAGAATAGACCAGGGTTGGTATTTTTGCATTCAATGATCCACTATGGTGTTACCTGCTGAAGTTATCCCTAGTCGACAAGAACTTCCTCCAGTTTTGCAACCAGGCCTTGATTTTTCTGATACTCAAGAGGACATAATCACTGACCCTAATGCAGTAGCTTGGAAGTTGAGAATGAATGATCAACAATACCACCAAGTAAGGTTAGTCCTTGAGGAAGAGGAAGAAATTGGAGAGTGGCTCAGAGGCTTGCCTAAATTCCAAAATTCAATGGATATTGTTATTACTGTGGTAAGTTTGGACATCCAGCTTATGAATGCAGAGCTAAGAAGAATGACATTGCTGATAATGCTACTGAGGAGAAAATATGCTATACTTGTAATAAGCATGGACATATTGCAAGGGACTGCAAGGAAAAAATGAAACAAGTCTGGACACCTAAAGAGAAACTACAATGAAAGCCATATCAACTGAAGAGACAAGGTAACTCATATGTTTGGGATTATAATACATGGACTAATTGTGTTGTATGTGGTTGGTATGGACATATTGCAGCAAACTGTTACAGAAAGAGTCAGATTGGACAATCAAGAAATTAGACAAATGCAGGAATGACATGTATGCATTGTCACAAGGTTGGTCATGTAAGCAAGAACTGCAGAGACCGAGCACTTGATGAAAACCATATATTTGAGAGTGGATATAACATTGCAAAAATTATGAAGTTAAGGAACACAATGTGGAAGAAAGCATCTAATGAGAATGCTGAGTCAAGTAACATTGTCGGTGAAACCTCGCCCACTGGATTGGGTGACATCGGTACCTCCACTTAAGATGACAAAGGTATGTATGGAACTGACATTTTAAGTGATCACATTTTACATACAGTTCCTTATATATGATGTACAAATACCAAATCTGCATGAATAAAGATGCACTATGGTTTATGTGTTATAAGTTTACAAATGTTACATAGTCGGTAAAAGAAGAAAATGAGAGTTGATTACCCATCGGTAATCACTTTACAAGGTTAACCGACAACAGTGCAAACTGATGAAAAATTCTATGTTAATCGAGCAAAAGAAATTGTAGACATTACCAAGCTGACAGCTGTTTCATATCAGAAGTTAGGTCACACATTTAATGCACTAAAGTTTGAGCGGGAATATCAAAAAGTCTATATATACGTGAAAACAGAGTTCATTGTTACATTGTGACTTCGAAGAATAAAGATTTTACAGAGAAGAGTTTGAGCTAAAGATTTTTAGAAAAGATTCAAAGCTACTATAGATCGAACTGATGATAATTCTTCGATGATAACAAGTAAGTTCATCTGCCTACCGAACACTGGTTATCTATTGCTTGTCAAAACCCTAAGAAACAATTTATGGCATCAACATCGACTGCAAGAAAATCGCAAAACATTGAGGAGGAAGTAGAATTAATTGTAAGGGCACATTTTGCCGAGGAGAAATTCAAACCACATCCCAAGGTCGCAGCACAAATAGATGATATGGGCACATTTTCGAGTATTCCAGATATGGTTTTGTTAACAGAAGACATTAGGGCCTATATTCACTACAAAATCAAAGAAGTATGTGATTTTGAGACCATTGCTGCTTATCAACAAGTCTGTGGACCGGATGGAAAGATTAAATCTGAATACAAGAAGATTGGGGAGTCAGGGTTATCATGTTTTACATACTTCCCTCAATCCTTCCAAAATGATTGGATATGAATTGTGCTAAGAAGATTTCATGATGGAAAATTTTGGTTAGATAAACGTGTTGAGGTTACAAAGAAGATTATCAGTAGGGTTACTGGGTACCCTACAACAAACAAAGCCAAAGCCTTTCAAAGTTCATCTTGTCCCGATGTAGAAAAGAACACTGGAGCTCAATGGGATGGTAGGGCATTGAAAATATCAACTATCAAAGACCGAGCGGTAAAATTTGTAGCACATGTCATCAGATACAAGATATTTCAATCTAGCAGACCAAAGAGTGTACCCTGCAGCGCCGTGGACATGGAATATAAATTTGTGAAGAAAGATCACCAGGTTGATCTTGCTGAACTGCTACTTCACCAACTGCATGACAATATGAAGACAATAAAAGCAAAGAAGTCCAATGCATGTAAGTACAAATCACTGCTTGTCTATACATTTTTCTATCTGCAAAAATATGTACCGGGTATCGTTAAAGTAAACTGGCAATCTGACAAACCGATAACTACACAAATTGGTGAAATGATGCAAAGTCTAGGAGATAATCTGAATAAGGCATTCAATGCATATTTCAAAGAATTTTAGGCAAAAATGCAACAAAGGAGTATAATTCCAAGGGATTTAGTGAGTAAATTTGAAAATGATATATGTTTTGTAGTCAGCACATACCACTCAATGATAAAGGCAGTAGAACCGAGAACAAAATGGTTAGCACCGATGGGATACAAAATGAACCATGATTTCACTTTGAAATCTATTAATGCATTGCTGGCATTACCAATAGACATCACTGCTAGTAGGTTTGGTGTATATGAGGAAGCTAAGTCACGAATCACAACAGACATAGAGATCAGAAAAATGTCTAGAAGGGCAAAGAAAATGAGAAAAGATCTCATAGCAAAATATGGAAATGCATCTGATTCATCTAAGGAGTCACAGGTTAAAGAAACAACCAAAGGTCAATTACAGTTGGCTGACAAGCCCTATGATAGCGAGGAGACCGAGTCAGACAAAGAAAAGGATCACACACCGGTTCCTCCCACCAATGTTGAATAGGAAATACAGCTACCAGAACTTGAAGGAATGAAGACACGTTCATCAACTGCAACACAATCTACCGAGCAAGTAGAAGCAATAAAAGTAGCAAAAAGAAGAGTAGCTACATCGACAAGGAAATATGTTAAGAGAAAGAACAAGAAAGTCGCTGAGACACCGAAGAAAAAGAGGAAATACATAAGAAATAAGGAAGATCTAGAGGATACAGAAATAGAAAATGATCCTGATCAATTCAAGTTAGTTCATAACAGGGAAAGTACTATAGAAGAAATAATTGAAGATATAATTGAGAATGGAAATCTTACAGATCTAGGCATAGACAAATTTGACAAAATGTTAATTGAGGACAAGACAAAGCTAGAACATGCTGTCGTCCAGATGATGATTAAATTAAAGAGAGTAATGGAATTTGCATGTCAATTGCTGAAGGAACTCGATGACAAAATAAGTGAGAGATGGGCTATTGCACTAGATACAAAGAAAAGGAAAAGAGAATGATCACTAAGTCGTGTAGCCTCACACTTTAGCTATGCTATTGTAAGTGAATACATGACAAAGCATCAGGCTAGATTTCTAGTCAAGAATAGAGCTATGCAGATCATGGATGAGAATGTGGATGATATGGGTGTCATATGTGATTCTCTATGGACATCAATTTTGCAAGCAGAAGAGAAAGCTGAACAGGAAGCATTCCTGAAACTGTCTAAGAAGAGACACAGTTCAAAAGGTAAAGGTATTTTCATCGATGATGACAAAGGAAAGAAAATAGAGGACACCGGTATATTAGTTACCAAGGTAATTGATATCACCAAACAAAAGGAAGAAATCAAAATTTCACAGGATGCACCAGATCAAGTAAAGATCCACTTACAAAAGAAAATCGATGACGATGCACTCATTAAGGACATCACTAACGGTGATCCCGATGATGAGGATGATGAAGATGTGACAATTGCACCATACAAAGATGAAGCATTAGACACTGATAGTGTGTTCACATCTCTACTGGGTGAAATACCTGTACTTGTAGAGGCAATTGAAATAATTTCATAAGTATAGCCCGATGCTTCTCATCCTGAGCTAAATAAAGATACAACTGAGATACAAGCACCCGAGCAACCTGCAGATACAAATGAGCTTAACAAAATAGAGGCACAGTCTACATAAACAAAGGAACCAAAAGAAACAAAGTCAACCGAGGTGAACCCACCTAACACTACAACCAAGACTCCCACACCATCTACCAAGGAGTAGAAGAAGGATGATATAGTGTCAATTGGGAAAGATATTCTGAAAAGTGAAGAAAAAGCTATTGTTATAAGTGAGAAGAAGTCACCTCTTGCACCAAAGAAGAAGAAGAAGAAAACCAAAGGGCCAGTCACCATTGATGAAGTTATCATTATACCAGAATGTGACCTGAGAACCCTAAGCCTCAAGGAAATAAGTAGATATGGGGAGCTATGTTCAAGGAAAGCGGCACAAGAGAAGTTAAGGCAAGAACACAAATGAAAAGAAGTGTTAAATGATGTGAGGGATATTCTACAACATATAGTACCGAAAACAAATATTGATGAGAATACTCCCATCTTAGATCAATTTGCCACACTCGCCGATAAAATCAATGCCCCTGATACAGATGCAGACAAAAGAATAGAAGAATGGGCATAATCAAAGATTTAGAACAAATTGGCAGAAAGGATAAGCACAAAAGTAGCACTAAACAAGGTAAAATTATCTGAGGTCATTACCGAGGTAAAATCCATTCCAGATAATCTGTCAATTTCTCATCAAGCTTTGTACTTCAGACACCTTCATTGTAGAAGTTAGTGAAAAGATAAAATATTTAGAAGCAGAGATACAATTGAGTACACAAGCAGCTATCGCCGAGCCAACTGCTTTCTTAAAGCATATTAACCAAGTTCAGGAACTCCGGTGGCTAATAGCAGATTTAAGGAAACACGAGGCACACATCACCGATCAAGTTATAGAGTTACAAAAAGAACTCACTCCTTACCTAAATTTTTTTGAAGCACATATTGTCAAAGTTGAACAACTTGTAGCAACACCAGAGATTTTGGTGTTGGATAATATCTTTGACATGCATGCACAAGTCAGTCTTGAGCATATTGCTCTTACCAACTTGAAAGAGGAATGGGACAACCTCTTGGAGTCTGTAAAGAAAACCCATCAACACATTTTTGATAAGATGTAAGTATACATTATATTTTTTTGCATTTGGCATTATTATCAAAAAGGGGGAAACCATGTATATGCCAAATAAGTATACTTTGATATGTATATTACATACTACCCGGAGCATGCACCAAGGGGGAGTACTTTGTACTTAGAAGTTTTTTGTTGTGGATATGTATATGGCAGAGACATAAGGAATATATAGAAACATTTTGTCTATATACATTCAAAGTTTCGATACTAATGCCAAAGGGGGAGATTGTTAATCTCTATTGAGCATTTAAAGGTTGTCATTAGTATAAAAGGATAATAAATAGGTCGGTCGATTACTTATATTGAGTTGGTTGGTAACTAGAAGTAAGATAGAGTAGTCGGTAAAGCTTTTACATCGAGCATCACACAGTTTACCGAGCACCAATGACATCGACACTGACACCGACGGTCAGTAAACACCGAGCATCATAGTATACACCGAGCAAATTATACAGTGTTTATCGATGATCATAGAAAATGACATAGTAATCTGAAATGGCACATTCTTCTATGCAAATGGTTACAACAGATTGTAAAATGGTTTACCAAGATCGAGGAGCATTTATTATAAATAGATACTCATTAAATGTAATGTTTATCTTATTGTAATAGTTGATCTAGGTTATTTTGCACTGTAGATCTTAGGGTTATGGTTATTCTTGTAACCTAATTTTTGCTAAGGCGAAAAAAATAGAACACTATATATTTTGTTTGTTCGCACCATTTTAGAAGGTTGGCTGAACTAATATATATGAATCACAGAGCACTTGAAGACATTTCCAAACTTCAAGACAATCAGTTTACCAAGTAGAAAAGAGTACAAAGGATATCAGATTGAGCAGAATCAGATAAGGCTACCGAGTAGAGAACCATCACAGATAAGGTGATATTTTGATGAGCACTTATAGATCTATTTTAGACAATTGAGTTGTCAACTAGCAGATAATTACCTATTACTTTTTGACAATTGTGCTAGAGTTTTTGATAAATCTCTTAACAAAGTAGACTTAACAGTCTTATGTAAATCTCTTAACTGAGTACACACTTCATTAGTGTTGTTTAAATCCTATAACTAGGTAGATCTAGCTAATCTAATATGTTACTCCTAACATGGTAAGATCACCAGAAGTGATCAAAACTTGTATCCTTAACAGGCAAACCTTTTCTATCTGTAGTAGTGAAGAATTTGTGGGTGTCATCCCCACCACAGTTTTTACCTTCTTACAAGGGTTTCTGTGTTACCAAAATACTTGTGTTTCATGTTGTTTACTTTCTTAAGTTAACTAGATGATTGATTTATGTAATTAGATTCAAGTTATTTTGATCGGTTATCACAATACACAATTATAGATCTGAAAGGTTTTACAAGTAAAGTTTTGAAGGCACTGATTCACCCCTCCCCTCTTAGTACCTATCTCTCCTAATTCCAATAAGAAATAGGGTGTGGGATGAACTCAAGTGGTTTGAAGCCTTTTCAATTAAAGAAATTCCTAGGGAATATAACTCAAGAGCGGATGCTCTTGCTAGGTCAGCATCTTTGCTCATACCACACCCAGACTTTATAGAAGATCGTTACACCATTGAAGTCATTCATAGGCCTAGTGTTCCTGATAATTCCTATTCTTGGCAAGTGTTCAGAGATGATGCTCAAATAAATGAATTTCTGCAGGGTTTGGATAAGTTTTCAACCAATTATTATGAAGGGTCAAAGTTTGAATGCCATGAATTTTGTCTGGGGAAGGAATCCAGTGCTACAAAGGAAGTGATTCAACTCAAAGGAAACTCCATACCCAAAGGATTGGTGGAGTTAGAGAAGCTGTTTGATAGAAGAGATTGTTATTTAAATTCACCCGACATACCAGACACCATTCCTTCAGGTGAATATGAAAAATTAATATTGGTGATGATTTCAATCCCAAGATGGTTAATTTAGGTGTGTGTTGTGATGAAGATGAAAGAGGTTGTTACGCTAAGTTGTTAAAAGAATATGGTGACATATTTTCTTGGACCTATGATGATTTAAGGAACTTCAGGTAGGGACAGTTTACACACCATATTCCCTTGAAGCCTGGTACATCATCGTTTCGTCAGAAATTGAGAACATACAATCCGAAGGTGTCGGATGCCATTTTTAAAGAGATTGACAAAATGCTTCAAGCAAGAATTATCTTCCCAATACATCATTCCACATGGGTGGCCAACATTGTTCCTATGCAAAAGTAGAATGGAGAAATTAGAATATGCGTGGATTTTAGGAACCTCAATCAGTCAAGCCTTAAAGATAATTTTGCCTTACCTATGATGGACAAGATTCTTCAAACAGTAGCTAGCTCAAAAATGTTGTCATTGCTTGATGTTTTTTTGGGCTATAACCAAATCAGTGTTGCAGAGGAAGACCAACACAAAACAACCTTTACCACACCTTGGAGCACATTCGCTTATAGGAGAATGCCTTTTGGCTTAATTAATGCTCGAGCCACATTTCAGAGGGCCATGAATTCCACTTTCGGCCATTTGCTAAACAAGACCATCACCATTTACTTGGATGACATGACAGTTTTCTCTAGGAGGCGTAAGAAGCATCTAAAGGATTTGAAAGAAGTTTTGCAAAGGTGTAGGGATCATGGTGTTTCCTTGAACCCGAAGAATTCAATCTTCTGTGTGATGGAGGGTAAGTTACTGGGTCACTTAGTTTCAAATGAGGGCATTAAAATTGATCCAGAAAGAGTCAAAGCTATCCAATAGCTGTGTCTACCTGTTAATCAGAAAGGGATTAAATCTTTTTTTGGTCAAGTTAACTTCTTAAGGAAGTTTGTACTTGATTTCATTGAGACATCAAAACTGATGGTAGACCTATTAAGTGAGAAGTAGAATTTTAAGTGGGATGAACCAGCTATCAAATCATTTGGTAAGATTAAGGAAGCCATAGCCAATGCTTTGACATTGATACACCTAGATTTTAAAAAAGATTTTATCATCTACTGCTATGCATCGGAACACACAATGTCTAGGGTGCTATTACAGAAAAATGACAATGGTGAAGAAGTGCCTATCTCCTTTATGAGTGTCCCACTCAAGAAACATGAGTTACACTATTCAAAGATAGAAAAACAAGCATTTGCAGTAGTGAAGGCAGTTAAAAAATTTCGATACTACATACTTCATTCACATTCTGTGGTCTTTGTTTCGAATTCTACCGTTAAGACCATCCTTACTCAACAGGAAGTTGTAGTGAATAATACGGCTAGCTGGGTTGTAAAGGTGCAGGAGTTTGATTTGGAAATTCAGCCTACAAAGTTGGTGAGAGGATAGGGCCTGTGTAAACTGATGGCTGAGAATCAAGAAGAACAAAGTTTACCCAATTGCCTGTTCGTAGCGACAAATGACTCATGGTTTTCAGATGTAGCTTTCTTTTTGACCTACAGAGAGCCTCCAGAACACTTATCAGCTAAAGAGAGAAGAAATCTAAGGTTGAAGGTAGAAAAGTATGTCATAGTAGATAATGTTCTGTATAAAAGGGGACTGGATGGGATGTTTTTGCGATGTGTTGACAAGGAACAACATCAGAAGTTATTGCAATCATTTCACAATGAAGCATGCGGGGGTCACTATTCTTCCTCTGTGACAGCCTTTAAGATCTTGAGAAACTACTACTATTGGCCCAGAATGTTTAAAGATGCATACAAGTGGGTGGGGAATTGTGAGAAGTGTAAACTTTTCTCAGGAAAACCTCAGTTGGCTGCTTTACCGCTAAGACCTATGATTATCGAAGAGCCCTTCCAATAGTGGGGATTAGATTTTATTAGTCCAATCAACCCAAATTATAGTGGTAGACAAACACATATCTTGACAACAACTGATTACTTTACCAAGTGGGTGGAGGTGATACCAGTTAAAGTAACCACTTCTGAGATAGTCTGTAGATTCTTAAAAGAAAACATTGTCACTAGATTTGGAGTTCCCCTAAAGATAGTGGTTGATAATGCTCATAATTTCTCCTCTCGAGAGATTCAACTCTTATGCTATGATCATGGTATAAATTTATCTCACTCTCTAGATTATTTTTCACAGGGAAACAACCAGATAGAATCTACAAACAAGAACCTGATTAACATCATGAAGAAACTGGTAGATGAAAAGGGAAAAGACTGGCACAAGAAGTTATACGAGGCATTGTGGGCAGATATAACCTACCCAAAGAGGGCTATTGGTATGACACCATCTAAATTAGTCTTTGGAGTTGAAGTATAGCTATCACTTCCATTAGAACTAGCCTCTGCCAAGTTACAAAGGTGCGTGGAAAATGAAGTCTTTCAAAATTCATTGGAGAAGAGGATTTTGTATCTGTCAAAAGTAGAAGAAGAGAGGGTGGAGTTAGTTGATCACATTACTAGTCATCAACTAAATGTGAAGGAGATTTTTGATCACCATGCTAGGCCAAGAAAATTTATGGTGGGTGATAAGATCCTTCTCTGGGATAAGCACCGAGAGCCAAGAGGAGCACATGGCAAGTTCAAGTCTCTCTGGAAGGGACCGTTCGAGATCTCTCAAGCTCTAGGTTCAAATGCATTCAAGCTGAAATATATTGACAGAGATGAACTACCCCTATCCTATAATGAGTAGGATCTAAAGCTCTACTAGTTGTAAGTCTTTTCTTTTTCTTGCTTGTATATAAAGTTTTGGCTTGTGTTTGTAGGAGTAGAAGTTTTTGTTGTGGTATGTCGGTGCAATCTAATAAAGTTTAAATTGTCTTGTCAATTGAGATTCTAGTTTCATTCCTCGGTCCTAAGCAGTCCTGGTCCCCAGTCAGAGCCAGTTGTTACCTTCATTTTTCTCATCTCCCGATTTTAGTCTTGGTCAGTGGAAGTCTTTAAGTTGAAGTTGAAGTTGAACTTTGTTAAGTTCAAGTTCAAGTTCAACCCGTTACCGCTTTTGAGTCTTATAACACCCATGCTTGTCTATCCCTCAAAAGGTCAGTCGATCTCAAAGATGAACCTGAACTTGAACCTAGTCCTAAACCTTAAGTTAGTTCAAGTTCAAGTTCGTGTTTGTAATATAATAGCTTACACATGGAGAATCCAACGGGATTTTCTTCTCTTCCAAAAGAAGGTTTCTATTTTGTAGTGCTCTAAGTATTTATTAAGTTTTGGAAACTATTGTACAAAGATTGTCTCATTTAACTAGATGGCTCGTGCATGTGAAAATTGGAAATGACAGTTGATGGCATGACATAGAGGGAGTCATTAATATACAGATATGGTGATCAGGGATTTTCCTCAGGAATTGAGATATTCATGCCGAAATAGCTGGTGGATTAATTAAGATTGGCCGGACATGTCAAATCAATCATTCTTCCATTAAAACATTTATTATAGACATTCTTTGAAGATTTATTAAGGATCCTACAAGGCATTTGTGAATAAATGAAGAATGATTAAGGCCTTTCCTATTAGTTATTTTTTTTGGAGAAGGAGAAGGAGCGACATAATTGGTGGTGAGAAATTTGCAGAAAGCTGGTGCGTAGACATTGGTGAGTTATCTTTCCCCTTTACAATTTTCAATTTTTAGAGGCTCTTTCTGTGTTGCAAGTCTTTTCTCTTCATATTTGGTAAGATGTCATTGTTCCGTCCAAATTTTTTGAAAGAGGAGAGTAGAACCCACCTGTTAGTTTCTCTTCCAAACATAGGGGATACTTTCTTGTTAAATGTAAACTTAGGGGAGCTTTGTGATAGAGCCCAAAATTCTTCTGAGGGTTCTTTTTCCTAGAAGTTAGCAAGAAGTGGCCTTTTAGAAGCTGTTGCATTTCCTTTGGCTTTGATTTGCCCTAAAATGGTATTGGAGTGTGCTAACAAGTATGACGCTAAGAATAGATTCATTAAGGATGCGTCAGGAGAAATCTTGGTCAAAATAAGTCAAGAGACATTAATGGTGGCCCTGCGGATTCTAGATAAGGAACCATATGAACCATGGACTTATGTGGAAGTAGATCATGTGTATGAGGTAGATAAGAAAAAATATAGCTCCTCAATAGCCCAGGTATGGCTTGCGAAACTAGAGAAAGGAGGATCCAGGTTGCCAAAACCTCTGACAATTGAACACCTCCATAAAGACATAGCCGATATGGTTCTTCTTCTAAATAGGGTGAAAGGGAATCCCCATGCATTTCATTGGGAAAAATAGATATAATATTTCATCCAAAAGATTATAGAAGGAGATAAGTTTATTGATTGGGCTGACCTGATAGCAAAAAAGCTCCATAGAGAACTCTTAAACGTGACTAATTTGACTGCATTTTATATGTCTTCCTACCTTGTTTATGGCTTAGCATGTTACCAAGCTTGGGAAGGATTACCTCATGAATTATGGACAAGTGATATGAGAATATATGATTACTTCACATGCTTGTAGAAGGAGAAGTTCTCCAGCATGTTCAAAATAGTAAATGGTAGATTTTCAGGAAAGTTAGTTTTTGAGTTGCGAGGGAAAGAAAATTGTAGGATTTTTGAGGAAGCTAAGCAGGTGATCAATGTTTATGGCTGAAATTTTATATATTTTCCAAGATTTACTTATCTTAGGGTTGGAGCGTTTGATGAGGAACCCTTACGTCTCCCTAGATTTTGTTTAGATGATGTAGTCTTAATGGAGCTATGCAGGTAGCTCATTCTGGTTGAACAAAAGGCTAGGACCCCAAAGAAGTCTTTAGGTGTTCTCTTCCCTATTGAATTAGGGTACTGTAGGTGCAAAAGCTTCCAAGATGCTATGGCTATCAAAGAAGAATTGGATGCCTTTTGTTTACAAAGTTATACTCCTAGGGTGAATTTTGACTATAGAGGCTTTGTGGGAGCAAATCTCAATGTCCCAGAGACATTCATGTACATCCTTGAGTTAGAAGATTTTTGGGCCAACTATTATGATGAATTGGAGGTAAGGAAAAGATTATGGTCCTGGTTAACTCTGAAACAAATCATCACCTTCAAGCTGGATATGGATATAGACGGGGTAGAGGAAGACAACGAGGTTGATGTTGTAGACTCTCAATACTTGGAGAAGTTTGAGGCCCTCCCTATTCTTGAGTTAGATTGGATGGAGCTAGAAGAAGATGATTTTCATAAAAGAATGAAAAGGGTGATTGAAAGAACAAAAGCATGGCTATTGAAGAAAAGAGTTTCTGTTGCTCCTTTACAGTCAACCAAGAAACAAATAAAAACCAAGAAGAGGAGTTCAATGAAGAAGACTTCTATTTTAACTAACTTAAGTATTGATCAATCTTGTGCAGGAAAAGCTAAAACTGAAGTCGAACTTGAACCTGAACCAATTTCTTCACAAGTTCAAGTTCAACACTAGGCTGAACCCAAAGTCCGAGTGACCAGATCAAGTCTAAGGGTAAAAGAAAGGGTTCAGAGTTAGAAAGTTACTCCCAGTGTCATCGTGGATTTAGAATCATCATACCCTGATCCAAAGGTAGTTTTAGTTGAAGACCACAGGGTACCTGAGATGGCGGATGATCAACATATGCAAGAGGAAACATAAAATGCTCTAAAATACTCACTAGCTCTTTTGAGTAACTATGATACTCAAAAGAAATCCTCTATTGCCCCACCATGGTTGAAGACCCCGATAGCCAAGAAAAGAAATATTGTCCCTTTATCAGTACACATTGATGATGTAGTAAGCAGATATCTGGGAAAATCTTCTAAGGTTAAGAAAATGAAGATGGAATCCAGAATCGATTTTGATGAAAGCAACGGTCACTGGATCGCATAGATTACAAAGCCTAAAGAGGAAAAAGATAAGGAAGAGGCTTCAGTCCAAGATTTTCAAATATCCAAGGTGGATTTAGGAAGAGACACCAGAGCCACCGATATGAGATTTTTCAAGGTATCAAATAAGAAAATTGCTAGTAGAGTCTGGAAGGATGCCAAGGAAAAACAAGAAATGAAGGAGGCTATGAAGAGTATGACCCAATATATCAATGCCATCCAACATCCTGAACCTTTCCCTCTGAGTGAAATGCCAGCCTCCATTGATATGAAATCCCCTGATAATCAATGATTTCTTGACCAAGATCAAAGAAGCAAGGCGGTGAGCAAAGCATTTGATGATTAGGTAGAGCGTGTAAAAACATAGGTTGTCAAGCAACTAAGTCATCTAGATCAAACCCACAATGAAGGAGATCACCTGGTAAAGAAAGTAGAATCCAACATTGAAGAATGGGAGCTAGAAAAGACTACCTGGACCAAATAGCTCCATTGGATTGAAGAATTTGAGGAGTACGGCTTGCAGAAGTTCCTCATGGAGAGGTCAGTACTAGGACTAGATGACAAAGTTCTTTATGTTATAAAGGAATGTATAGACTGGAGGAATGAGGCTATGGCCATGGGAATTTCTGAGGTAAAGGATCTCATGAAGGGGCTAAGAATGATTAAAGAAATCATCTCCAATGATATAAAATGGATTGATGAGCGGTGCCAGGAAGCTCAAGAGGAATCAGATAAACTGATTGAATAGGTAATCAAGGATGAAAGTACTTGGTTCAATGAGCTCAAAAGGATGAAGAAACCTATAGATGAGCATTTCACAAAGGTTGCATAGATGGAATCAATGATCCTTCAGCAAAATCATTTGGTTATGAACATAGAAAATTTAGCTAAGATCAAAAGGGAGAAAGAAGTTTGGAAATAGAGGATTGATTTTATTGGTTTTCCACACCAACTGGTAATATCCACGTTTACAACCGCATTTGAAGATTGGAAGGCAGCTTGACTTGCAAGGACCTCAACTCCTTAACAGTCTGAGACACTTGGCAACTTTTTGAAGGCGTTCTTGCTCTGAGTCTAGTTTTTTTTTCTTAATGCTTAGGATAGTTATCAGATCTAAAAAATATTTTACTTTCAAGAAAGACAATTTTACTAAGTTAGTTTTTGAAGCCCTGCGTGGCTATTTATTGAAAAACTTTTAACTATTTATGGGTTCGGCTCTCTGAGTTTGAGAGAAACTATTTTCTAAAAACTTAACTTCAAGTTTTCTGAAGACTGATATTATAGAATATATGAAATATCCTATGGTGTTGCATATATGTTTAAGCTTTTAAATGATAAATACTACTGTTTATCTTATGTGATTTATTTTATTGTGGAGATAAGTTATGTTGAATAAAGCTTAACTGTGATATAGATGGATTCTATGCTTAGAAGTGACAGAGATAATTGTTATTGAAGTTTAGATTCAAGAAATTCAAAGTTTGAGATTGGGATAGAAGTAGATATTTTTCTCTAAAATCTGCACATTCTTTTCATGTTGATGGACTGAATGTTTTCCTTAAGTGTTTTATGGTGAAAAGCACACATGATGTTACTTTTCTATGTTCAATAAGATCATATTGGAAATCTTTCTAGAAGGTAGCTGCACCTTGTAATTTGCAGAGAGTTTTCTTTTAGCAACTCATTTGTTAGTATTAAGATTTTTCTCTTCTTTTCATTCTTTAAAGGAGTCTGAGATTAATTTAGAGAAAAGGGAAAAACTATATGCTAACACACAACAAATCAACTAAAAGAAGAAACATCTGAAAAATCTGACAGTGATGATTCTGACACCACCACTGATGAGCTCATTCCTTATGAGCATTTGCCTAAGAAATAAAAGACCTCCTTGAAGCTGAAGATGATCTAGTAAAAAGAATAAATGTAGTAGAAACACAAGAATTTAATATAGAACAAGAGACAGGTTCACCACAAGAACCAGCTGATCTTGAAGGCAATGAAATAGACAAAGAAGAAGGTGGTAGTTATTCTGAAATAGATTCCCATGAGTATGAATTCAAATCAAAATATGAGGGTAACCCTTCTTGGGGTATCCATCTTGACTTTACTCATGTTCTTAAATTTCCTAGAGGCATAGATGAAGAATCTAATGACTATGAATGGGGAGCCATTCTAGAGGAAGATGAGGTTATAAAAAAAAAACACGTTGATTTTATTCACCAATATGCACCTAAACCCAATGTAAGTCTAGAGTGAAATGATGAACTTAACGAGTCTGATCTACCGATGGCCAAAGTAGACTCCCATAATGACATTGAGCCTATTCAAGAATTGAATGTTTTGAGTTTTAATATCACCTTTGAACTTGAGAGTCGGGTTAGGACCAATGATGATAGATCCATATCCGTAAACACTATTTCCCAATCTTTCACCACTTTGACTATCCAACATCTTGAACTTCTTGACCAAACTTCCATGAATCTGAGCTAATGTATTTATACCTTTCCAAATAACTATGCCCTTGCTTGCTACCTACATGCAGTTGAGCCTATGAGGACTTCCATCAATGAACCCAGTGTTAGCATGACGGAGTTGGACATCAAGTATCTTAGTCAAAAGAATAAGAATAAAAATAAAAAGAAAAGGAGTTCTGAGGGTGAAAACCACTTTGTGGCAGTCTCAGAACTTGTGAGGGCAGCTTTATTTTTCCTTTGAGTCTTAGAAAATATTGAGAGCTACTGAGTATGCCTCAATATTTGACTATTAAGGCATTTGAATGTAGATCAAGAATTGTGAACACTCCAAGGAAGCCAAGGATTGATGGCTACTATAACAACTGCAATAGATATGGTCATATATCTAGAGAATGCAGGTCATAAAGGAAAAATAAAAAATGGGTCCCTAACTGACAAAATGTTGACAACAACCGACAAGGACCTACTATACCATGGGATTACAATACATAGATTGCTTGTACTGCATGTGGACGATTTGGTCACATAGCTACAAACTACTTTAGGATGCATGGAATGAACAACATGAAATCATGGAGAAATACTAGAATGGTTTTTTTCCATTGTCACAAAGTCGGCCATCTAACTAAGGAATGCAGGTATCGAAATAAGAATTCTACTGAAGAGAAACTGAGTGAAAAGACTCAAGTAAGCATTGATGAAATTAGAGAGCAGATGAATAAGACTTGGAGAAGGAACTCACAAGATGATGGAACAAAATTGGGAACTAGTGATGGCACCACATCCTCTGGATTGGGTGCACCTATATTCACTTAATCGGTCAAGGGTATGTATAGGAGATGATAACCTAAAGATTATCTTAAATCAGTTCTTAGAATTAGTGCAAAGATCCATATCAACATACTAAGATGCATTTCGATATAAGTTATGAAGTTATGATTTCATATGTTGATTAGTAAAGTGTTTGATCTATTTTGTTGCATTCGGCGAAGCAAAGTGTAGTTCGGTAAAATGGTAAAATAAAGTTAGGTAAGAAGTATTAAATGCATATTATAACCGTTGGAAGCCCTAACCTAAAGGAAAAACTATAAATAGAGGGTTTGTTACTTCATTTTTACTTTACACTCTTGCAAGCACCTTTGAGCATTGACAGAGACGAGACCACAAAGCAATTGCAAGCATTCATTTGAGCATTTTGAACATCTACAAGATCATTTGAGGTATTTCTAGTGTTCACCAAGTTGAAATCATAGATTCTATTTGCTATTCTATTTGAACCCTAGTATCTATTGAAGTATTACGAGATCAGTGGCACCCAAGATGCAAAAACCAGTTGTAGTGATCCCGTAAATCCAAAGTATAAGATTCCTCCTGCGGTTGTTGTGAAAGTTGAAAAAACTGGAGCTTTATCCTTGATCCCACCAAGAGTCATTTTGATTGAAGACATTCATACCTTTATTCACTGTAAGATCAAAAATATTTATTAGGGAGAGATTGATACATCATATAGAAAATTGTGTGTTAATGAAAATTTGAAGAGTGGTCACACACACTTGTAGACCAAGGCTTTGGTCCATGCAATGTAGGTATCAATAGTCTTTAAGCATGAGTGGAGGAGAATTGTACTAAGCAGAGTACATAATCGATTTATGTGGCTTGATGGGCCGGTGAAAATAACAAAGCATTTTTTACACATTGTTATAGGATTTCCAGTCGGTGATAGATCGAGGGCTTACAAGAAGACAAATAAGAGCAAACTATGTGAGCTTACTAGAGCCAAGTGGGATGGAAAAGGACTGAAATTATCTATAGTTGAGGATCCTAAATTGAAGTTTGCATCAAATATTATATCATATAGAATATTCCAATCATCTCGGGTAAACAGTGTACCCTGTGGAGCTGTAGACATTGCCTACAAAATTATGAAAAAAGACATGAAGATTGACTTGTGCAAGATTCTATTGAAACAGTTGGATGACAACATGAACACCATTCAGAAAGAAAAGACAAATACATTACATTTTGGACTACTATTGGTATGTATATTCTTTTACTTCCAATTTACTCATTTCCTATAGTCAGTGAGGTTATATGGAAAGAAAATAAACCCATAGTTTATCAGATTAGTGAGTTTATTCAAGGCATGCGTGATAATTTTAATATTTTAATGGATGATTACTTTAGTAAGTTTCAATCTAGAATTCATAAGAGATATATAATTCCACCTCAGTTAGTGGAGGAATCTAAGGATGAACTTTCTTTTGAAGTTGATACTGATGTTTGTATCATAAGGGATGTGGAACCTAGAATTGAGTGGTTACCACCAATGGGCTATGAAATTAATATAGATGTAGCCACAATACAAATTAAAGGACTATTGGAGAAACTGGTTGATAGAAGTTCAACTCGATATGGAACCTATGAAGAGGTTAAGGAGAAAATAAGAGTAGGTATATTGATACCAAAAGCAATAAGGAAAACAAGTAAAGTGATAAGTGCATTATCTAAGAGTTTAGGTATTATTGATGTTGAAGATGAAGAAGTTTTTGAGCCTTCAGAGATAAAGGGGAAGAAAATAAAAGTTAAGGAAAACCCTAGCCCAACTAGTGTAATACCATCTACATGTTGGAAGCTGCAATTGAAACAATTGTTGTATTGTCATTGATGTCAAACCTTAATTGGTAAGACTATTGCTACTTAGGAAAGTACTATATCTATTGTATTTTTGTGAAGGATTGGGGCAAGGTTGGTAACAATAGCACCTAGGGAAAGGTTGAGTTATCTTGATATTACAAAGTGTACTTGACTATGTTGTACAATGATGAGACAATGCATTGTTTATACTAGTAAGACTGAAGACTAAATTGGTAGGCTTGACCGAGCAAAGAATGGAGAAATCATGTTTAAGCTGAGTAATGTTAGTGTCGACCGAGTCAGTGTATGTCGAGAAAAATTCTAGTGTCAACCGAACAACAGTTAATTGTCGAGGAAGACAATATAAGCTGAGGAAACATTTTTAGTAATGACCAAGCTTTCTACATGAAGACCGAGTAGTTGATCACAATATTGACCGAGCATCAACATTTTTATATTTGAAGAGAATTTAGTTTTGGAGCCGACATTGTTGAATTCTTGGATTATGTAAAATGTGTTGACTTTATTTATTGATTGTTTGAAAGCATTAAATGCACTGTAAAACATTTTATTGTAAATCTTTAAGAGATTTGAGATGATTCTAGAAATGAAGCCGAAGAACATGAAGTGGGTAGATTCAATGAATCTGACCTAACCCTAAGATCTACGAATGAGATTGAGTGGCATAAGATGAGTTAACCTAATTGAGGAAAGTATTAAGGGAACCTGAGCATTGGATATGTGTGTACATGGTGAAGAAGAGAATGATGGAAGATCAGTAAAGTTTTATTGACTGTATAAGTAGAAAAGGCTGAAGGAGAATTATGGTGGTTGTTTGAAGAAAAGTTCCGAGCAAATTAGAGATGGAGATGGCAAAGTTTCAAAGTCAATAAACCAACATTAGTGTACGGAATCAAATATGATATTTGCAAAGTGAGTTGTATGTTTTTTAGATCAATATTACTGCTACTTTCTAACCATTGTAACAGTCAAAATCCTTTTAACATAGGTTGACCTAACAGTCATATGTTAAATCTTTTGAACAAGGTTGCATTCTAATGGAGTGTATGTAAGTCCTATAACAAGGCTCACTTTTAACAGGGTGATTGAAATCCTTTAACCGGGTCACACCTAACAGTGTGTATTGTAACCTTTGACAGGGTTGGCTTTTAATCGAGCTCACTTCAGAAGAGTGAAAATAATAGTAGCATGTTACAAAGTTGTTTTTCCCACATTGGGTTTCCACTATCAATCCTGGTGTTAATACTTGTGTGAATGTTTTGGTTTGAACATTTTTGTGTTTTACAAGTTAAGTTATAGCTGGGTAGTGGACTGCATTGTTATATGTTTCTATTATTGAATTAGTGATGACCAAGTTTGTTTTGGTTATTGGATCTGATTTAAGGAAAAGTTTTTAAGTTTTTCTTATACATCAGGACCTGAGAAAAACTGATTCACCCCCCCTCTTTGTTGTTCTAAATCATATTAACACTACAAGGTCTACCTCTACACCGAGAGGAAGAAGAAAGTAGAAGTTGAACCAGTGAAAAAAAATACATATGTTAGAGAAAATAAGGCCACTGGGAGGCCAAGAAGAAAATTGAAGTACTAAAAGAGAGTGATACTAAGTTAAATGACCTATCACAATTTAAGGTTGCACCAAGAAAGAAGATGAAAAGTCTTGAATATTTTTTCAAGACTCTTGAAAACTATGGTGGACTTAAAGTCATGTATGACACAAGTACTGATGAGGAAAAGGATAAGATTGAAGAGACAATCATTAGCACACTGCATAAGTTTAGGATGATACCGGGTGAAGTGGGAAAATATCTAGAAGGAGAGTTATATCAGAAAATAGATGCCAGATGGAAATATGCACTTGTTACCGAGAAAGAAATGAGAGAGAAATCACTTACAATCATTGTACCAAACTTAACAAAGAGAGGAATAAAAGATACACTAAAAGAATATTTAGAAAGATTTCTAGTAAAGGGAAGAGCTTTGAGTATTATGGTCGGTCAACTAGAAGAAGTACAAAAAGACACCAATGATCTTTGGAGAAAAATATTTTCTTTGGATCAACATACAATTGAAGGAATTAAAATACAAGAGGGTAGATCTAAACTAGTTGGATTAATAACAAATCAGGAAGAAGTCATCATAGAAGAGATCACTAAACAAGATTCAGATGATACAGTGAGAGATGATGAAAAAGTCATGGCAACCAAGGCCATAGAGATAGAAGCTATGGATATAGACGATTCTTCCATTGCAGGATTTTTGACAAAAGATCCTATTATTGATAAAGTTTTAAATTTTTCAGAGATAGAGGTGACTGGAGAAGCACCTATAGAAGATGAGACTCCTACCAATCCAACCAAAGATATTGATACTAAAGAGATCAAGGAGAAAACTACAGAGACCAAATCCACTCAAGGTTAGAATGAAGAGTTGGTGACCCCCACCGAGACCACTAGACAATAGTAGGAACCAGAGAAAGAGAAAGAAAAGGTAGAAGAGAAGAAAGAGGAAACATGAGAGAAGAAAGATGAAAAACAAGAAAACAAAGAAGATAAACAAGAGAAGAAGGAAGAATCAAAACCAAAAGATAAAAAGAAAGAAAAGGTAGATAAAACTGAAGAGACATCAACTCAATCAGATGCAAATAAGGCATCAAGTTCAAAGGGAAAGTCAAAGAAAAGGAAATTAAAAAAATAAGTTGATATCAATGAAGTCATTGTAATACCAAAGGTTGATTACACAACCATAAGCCCTAAGGAACTCTTTGAGTTCAGTGATTTGTTGAAAAGGAAATCTACACAAGATGAGCTCCTAGCCAAAGTAGAAAACATGTATTTTGGAATAGATTAAGAGTATTTTGAATGAAATTGTACCCAAGGCTATAATCAATGAGAAAGAAGACATATACAATCATCTGAGAGAACTAGTCAGTCAAATCAATCAACCAGGAACTGACACAACCAAATATATGTTGAAAGTTCACAAGAAGGATATGGAGACAAAGGTGAATGAAGAAGTTATTCAATAAATTTCTTTAGACAAGGTAACTATTTCATAGTTAATCACTTAATTGGAACAAGAACTGCAATCCATTCTTTCTTTATTTCAAAAGATTTTTTTAATGTTTAATTTTACAAAGGAGATAAAAGAAAAAGATAGTAATGTAGAAAAAGAGCTCACCGAGATATTATCTAAGATTTACACCAAACCTAAGACAATAAAAAAATATTATGAGAAGCTGAAGCACTTGATGGAAGTGCAATTTGAATTGAGAAAGGAGGAGAACTAGATCAAGATGGATCTACTAGAACTCCAAAGAGTTTTGATACCGAACATAGAATCATTGTAGAGACAAATTCAAAAGGCTGAAGACTTAGTTAGCACACCAGATGTGAGTGTTATGGATAGTATGGTCAGTCTTACAATAGATATCAGTGAGCAGATAATAGTGTTGCAGACACTGAAGGACACTTGGAAGGCATCATTCAAGGATGCACAAGTGAAGTACAAAAGCATTTTTTTATAAGATCCCCACACTGGATAAGTAGTAAGTAAATATTTTGGCATTTTTGTTAAAAAAGGGGGAATACATATAAGATTTTGTTTTGCTAAGTGAAAGGGGGAATATGATTAATAGGAATATGTAAAGGGGATTATATAGAAAATAATAAGTATGTAGAAAAGAGGAAGATTATGTATATAGTATAGAGTTGAATAAGTATGTAGAAAAGAGGAAGATTATGTACATAGTATGGAGTTGTACTGGAGTTATTACTTTAGGGGGAGGAATAAGTTTTATCGAGGAATAAGAATAGACCAAGGACAAATTTTGAAGATATATTTTTAATGACTTTGAAGTTTTTAACAATCATACCAAACTAATGCCAAAGGGAGAAATTGATACTCCTAAGAGTTTATTTTGTTGTCATTATTTATGAAGAAGTTATATTGCATGTCAAATTCATTCGCTATTGAAGAAAAGACAATTTGATAAGGTAGACAAAGTCATTTGGTAAAGGAAATAAGTAGACAAGGAATTTCGGTAAAGAAGAAGCAAGCATAGGCACCAAGTGAGGCAGAATCAAGCATCGAGAGCCAAGTTATACCGAGCACCAAACCGATAAGAGAAGACAATTACCAAGTTAAGGAAAACATGTTATCGGGCATAACATGTCAACACTAGAAGAATTCTAAGTATATTGTGGTAGTGGTGGAAAAATTGTACTCTTGAAAGAGCGTTCACAAGTTCAAATCCCACAAGGAGGTAGCGTATGTATACCTCATTTGTAGCATAGTTAGGTGCCTCCTACAAGGAGTATGAGGTAGTCCCATATCACTGCCACCATATGTAGACCTAAAAACATATGGTCGGTGTTGTGGACTATAAAATAAAATTTAAAGTTTAAAGTTTTATTGAACCTAGACACCAATCGTAAAATAGTTTACCAATCTCGAGGAGATTGTATAACAAAACATTGGAGATTACAACATAGTGATTACACAAGATTACAAGGTGAGATTAGAGAATGAGAATTAAGGATGAAATATGCATTGGAAGTGTACCCAATGCTAGCACTGCTTGAAATGAAGATTCTAGAACATCTAGCACCGCCTTAAGAATTGTATATAAGAATATCAGAGTATGAAGATAAGTATGCATGCACAAAGAGAAATTGGAGATTACATGTATGAAGCAGATTACTAAGAAGGTGAATAAGTAGTGAAGCCATCGAGTAACAAAGTATTGAAGAAAAGTCAAAGATTGAGAGCTATCGAGTACTAAATTGATAGTGTGAAGGATACATAGTATGAGGTAATGAGTTAATGAGCACATAGAGTCTAAATAGAATTTGTTGATGCAAGTTTGACATACATTTTAGTATTACTAATCAAAGAGTAATTATATTTTGTAAAGTCTCTTAACTGAGAAGATCCAAGTAGATCTCAATTGTAAATCCTTTAACCATGTACAATTCTTAGATTAGAATAGTGAAATATCTTAACTGAGTAGAATTAGCAGTCTTTAGACTCTTAATTGAGTTAATACTCTTAACAGGGTAAGCTATCAAAAATAGGTAAGCATTGTAGCTCTAACTAGGTAAAATTTATTCTATAGTAGTGAAGTCTTGTGGGTGTCATCCCCACCAAAGTTTTTATCCTCTATCAAGGATTTTTGCGATACCAAATACTTGTGTTATATGTTGATAATTACATGTTTTATTTATTTTATGTAATATATGAAAATGTTAAGGAATCAGTAAATGATTGTGAAGAAAGTTCAAATAAGTTTAAAAGTGTTTTACATTACTGATTCACCCCCCCTCTCAGTACTTACCTTTCCACACCTAATCCAATAGGTGGCTTTAGTTCTTTTTTTTAAATTTTTTTTTTGGGGGGGGTCTCTTGTAATGACTTTTGTGAAGCTTCTCATTCCTCACTATTAAAATTACAAACATTCAATAGTCTAACAAGGAGTGCTAGTGAAGGGTCTCTTGGTTGTCTCAATTGAAATTCAAGAAAAGTTGTTGAACATTGTTACTATGGTGGAGAGAAATCTTGGGCATTTGTATTGTTAATGCTAAGTATTGTAACATTGAAAAAAAAATTCTTTATTATCATTGATAATGTAAGAGATTTAAATATTTGTGAGAATTGAGCGAGTATAAGTAGTGTCAAAGGTCGATCTATATTGCCCAGGATTTGATCGACTTACAGATTGAATGTTCTATGATGTGTCATAGATAAAAATTATATACCATCCCAAATTACTTGCCCCTCATGTACAAGAAGCCAATAAGATATGGATCTATTTGGTTTACTATTTAAGATTGGCTTAGCAAATAGAGTTTCATTTTATTGTGCCTATTATAGAATTTAAGAGCATATATTTCTCAACGTGATCTATAGAGTGGCTTGTGGAGAGAATATTGGCACTACTTTTTTCTCAATATGATTTCCAAATCTAGTATTGATCAACATGGAGGCTGTTGAGGACATATACTTGAGAAGATAGGTGCATTGATATCACCAGACATCCTTATCAATTGATATTAAAAAGTATATACACGACAGTAAGTAGCTATCAACACTATTGGCATATGAAGGCAAGTTGCAAGACACTCATCATCAGTCCATAAAGGGATAACACAGATTGTGAGTACTAAGGAAGGAGAATATGCAATTCATCGATGACTCATCAGATGAATTGGAAGGAGGAACTGGAGTTATAGAGCTTAGGAACTGTCATGCAAATGGTAAGGTTACCTCAGGCATCCATGTTAGAAAGAGTCATATAAATTTTTTTTTTAAAGGATAATGTGGTGCAACCATTGTTGGATCATAGATGAAAATGACTTTGATTATGATAGTCATGTGATTGTAGGCCATAGTTGAAATCTCAACTTGATTGCTCCTATCGTGTCTGTCTCATAGTGGAAGTAGACTAAGGTTGTGAGATCCATCAAATAAAAGATAAGTATGACATGCTTGATTAATGCACATGAATTTTTATAGTTATTAATATATTACATAACTTTGATAAATAATGTATGCTTCATTTGCATTAGTTAATCTCTTTAATTCTTTTAGGACAGACCAAGAAGTATAAGAGATTGCATTAAAGGAAAGAAGAAATTGATAATTGCTACTATGAGACTGAGTTGGTAGCAAGAAAAATTTCTTTGAAGAGGTAGAATTAACATTTAGAGGGAGTCTGACAATCCATCATAGGCAACATTGGAAGAGGAGGTCAGAAGGTTGATATCAGATTCAAAGGGAGTCTAACATTCATCAGAAGCAACCTTGGACGAGGAGGTTAGAAGGTTGTGTTGGAATCATTTGCCGTTGCACCAAAAGCTCGAACTGTCAATGCCTGATACAAATGCCAAATTTAACCCGATCCATAGGAGGCAGTTAAGCCATGTCACAAATCTCGAAGGAGGTGCTAACCACCAAGTCAACAATCTCCCCCTTAGCACCAACTGAGCCTTTAGCACCCACTGAAGGGAGACTCTAACCCGTGACCCAAGGCTTTGATACCAATTGTTGGAATCATTTTCCATTGCACCAAAAGCTTGAACTATCAATGCCTGATACAAATGCCAGATTTAACCTAATCCACAGGAGGCAGTTAAGCCATGTCATGAATCTCCAAGGAGGTGCTGACCACCAAGTCAAAAAGTTGATATTTGTTTCACAAGGAGCCACATCATCATGAGGCTTTGTTAATGCATTCTTCTGTATGATATAAGTTTGAGGTGCAAGACCTTGTAGAATTTTTCTCTAAGACAGAGAAATTTGAGGTATCATCCCTTTTAGCATTTTTCTCTAAGATAAAGAAATTTGAGGTATCAACCTTTGTTAATGCATTCTTCTTTGTGAAAGAGGAGTTTGAGGTGAAAGCCCTTGTTCCACCCTCTAGGAGTAGCTATGGTAGATCCACCCTTTAGATGCAGCTATGGTGGATGTCATGTGAGATAATCCATGACCTAGAACTTGTGTTTATTCACCCTCTAGGAGTAGCTATGGTGAACATCATGATGAGATGATGACATCCCATTGAGTAATTCCATGATGGGAACTTGTGCTCATTTATATTTTCATTCATGGGAGTAGTCATGATGGACCCATACTTTGGGAGTAGCCATAGTGGAGGTCATGTGAGTGACTCCATGACTAAACACTTGTGTTGATTCAACCTCAGGGAGTAGCTATGGTGAAAATAATCATGAGATGATGACATCACGCGAGTGATTTTATGATGAACACTTGTGTTTATTTGTATTTCCATTCATGGGAGTAGCCATGATGGAGCCATCCTCTGGGAGTAGCCATGGTGAACATTACTCTATAACTCATATATCTGAGAAGGTCCTCCCTAGCTAAGAGGGGGTTTTGAAGATTAGCATTGGGAGGCATCTGATCGGTTAGTTATATATATATATATATTGCATCAACTAAACAAGGTAATTTTTATCACTTACAATTGATACCATTAATGATATGTGCAATATCAAATAAACATAATCAACGTTACAGAAACTATGGTTATCATAAACAAAAGGGTGTGAGTCCACAAATGTGATGAATGGATGTGATCCATTCAATTGTACAAGTATAAAATAATATTCATGTTATTTTTATTTTATTACCGAAGGAAATGAATATACACACAACCTATAGAAAATAGGAAAAACAACACCATATTATTGTTTTGTGTCATTTAAATAAAAATAAAGGATGATGTTATCAATTATCTTCAAATTTTTTGTATCCATGTTGAATTAAATTCATCTCATGCATTAGTACCAGTAATTAATGAGTTGCAAATTTGCCTTGCCTTATGGAAGTTCGTTTGTGTCAAATTGTAACCTCACGGTCCTCAAATGTAATGGTTGGATGTTGTGGTTTTGTAAATCACTTGGACATAATGGTTGTTATAATTGTAAAGAGGTACAGAGTGGAATTCACTCCTTTATGTAGGGGATGTGTAGTTAAGAGCGGTTATGTCTTGGATGCAGAATGAGATAAGTAGGGAACATCAAGCTGCACTGTACAGAAATAATGAGATGACAGCTCCTTTGATGATGAGGCATGAAGTTCAGCATTCCAGGTGAACATATTTAGACTGGCTTTCTGTCACAACAAACTCAAGTGGAGCTAATAAAATATATCCAATGCGAGAACAAGCTTTTGCAGACTGGGACTAGCATTCCTCACATGATATTGCCACAGCAATCAGTGCCTCCAGGAAGAGATGGATAAGGATGTCACATGATATAAAGTCAAAGGAACCTCACTCACCACAAAATTTAACCCTTGCTACAAGAAGAGTTCAGTGGTACATTATGTTGGGAAGGACACTCCTTAATTACTAGTTTCTATTGAGGTTTCAGCCTCCACTCTTCATATAGCCATTGCTAGTGATGAATGATAGTGCAACGGATTATGATATGGCCATTGAAGTCCAACGATGGGAAAGACTCAAAGAAACTCACAGATACTTTGACTATGTTCATGATGAGTCTGGGCAGAGAACAGCTAGTGACTTGAGGGTCCGTGCTAGGATTCATAATTTCATGGTTGCTGGGGACCAGCAATAGTTCAATTGGGGGGAATGATGGGCTTCTAGATAGTCATCTTTCTCAGTAGTTTTTATCCTCTTTTTAGAATAGTTGATTGCACATAGACATAAATTTATGGTTTTCAAGCATATGAACTTATGGTTTTTATGTATATGTTATATATATGTGTGTGAACATAAGATGGAAATATGGATACTTTAAAGACATCATATTTGTTTGAATTCATGGACAAGAATGGTAAATGCAGTAGCTATACATGTTAATGAATGTTTCCTTGCCTAAGCTATGTTTTGGGTAGTTACCTCCTATAGCCATAGGACTTGCAAGAGTGTTAATTAGGACTTACACCTTTTCCTAATATTAATGATGTGGATATATATGTATATGGTTGGATGTGTGCACATTGATTGTTTTGCAGGTGTTGACTGTGGACATTCAAAGACCAACATAGTGGCGCTAGAGTAATCAAAGCCAACCATGGATTGCAGAATCTTCGCAAGCAAAGCAAGTCAATTGATGTTTTCTGTTACATGTAGTGCGCAGATTTAGTTTCCTTAATGCGCTATATTTCTTGAAATTATTCATGGTCAATGATGTTTCTATTCTGAAACTTTATGAGTTGTAACCGATCCTCATTTATGAAGTGATGGTAGATTTAGGAGATAGTTGTAGCTTTCCTTTAAATAATCGATTGTTGTGACTCTTTTGGAGTTAGTCGAATGAACTGATTTTTATAATAGAACTCTTGCATATTGTTTTCAATCAAGTGTAATCATTTTGTTATGGATGAATAGAATGTTCAGTTCAAGTTTATATCTTTCATCTTGATTATATTTCCTATTCACTCATTCAAGGGGGCCCACTTGATGAGTGAATTGTTCTGTTAGCGTAGAGTTCATTTTCCTATTTATTTCTAAGTAGTTAAAACTTTGTTGTTCCTATAGCTACTGATAACATAATTAGTAGCATGTTCCTGCAGCACAGTCGGTTGGAATAATTCCTAGCCGCAATTCCCTGCTTTGTTAGAATAAATTTATTTACCAATTTTAGCATAGTTTTAATAAAGCATAAGCATTTGAATTCCATAGACAGTCTTAGATTGAGAAGGTTTGAAGCATATACTTTGCAAATGCCATTCCAAGTTTACGTCCCTGGTTGATAATTAAATGAGACCGAATAATCCATTTAGAAACCATTTGGGGTATCCAATCCTAAAATAGGCAGTTCATTTCTCTAGGTTTCTGAGACTATTATTTGGCCAAGCAAGGACTATAGAAAAATCATTAAGACTAGAAAATTAAGTTCTAGAAAAATCATTACGACTATAGAAAAATCATTTAGACTAGAAAATCAAGTTCTAGAAATGGACGGTTCTGATGCTTTGCCATTACAACAATTGAGCATTCATCATTTGGTACTTCTTGGTGTATTACATTTAAGCTTTCTATCTGTCATGTTTATGTGCATGTTCTTTATGTGTTTGGCTTCTCTCCCTCGCAAGGGATACATGGATAGGTAATTGATTTGAAAGCATAATGATTTGATAGTTTTTTTTCAGGATAGGCGTAATCATCCCGCCAACCTTAATTAGCAACATTTGTCATATATGTCAAGTACTTATAATCAGCGTATGATAGGAACAGAGATTCAATAAAAATAGAAGTTTAAATCTGCAAGTCCATTGTGTTATGCATTGTTGAAAAGCTTCTTTACTTATTGTTTTGGTTTCTAAATTCAAGGATGGAATAGTAAACAATCTCCAAGCATTCATTTTATCATTGAATGTATTGTGAGCACTTTAAAATTATATTCCTTATATTTTGACTGGTAAAACCAGTGACTGTTCCAAGTAATTTTTTAATCCTTTGAAGTTTCTCATGATCCTGATGTAAGTTGATTGGATTAAGAAATTTGGGGATCCAATAGGACTTTAGGGGAGTTCAATAAATGTTTTGGAAGACTTAGAGGAACTATTAGCATGACTGTTCCTTCATCTACAGCGAGTTACACTGAATTTACTAAGTTTTTCCTTTGTTTTAAAGAGTATTTTGTAATCTATTTCCTTTCCATCAACCCAAAGGCCTATGACCCATGGAAAGAGGATACTAACAATGTATTATACAACTCTAATGTTCTTGACTTGCAGAGATTTGAGAAAGTAAAGAGAACACTGGCTGGAACAGTGTGTTCCTTAAGGGAATTGATAGCTAGGGAGCAACAATGAGAGTTTGGCCCTAAGGGTGAGGCATTTTTATGATTTGGATAGCCATATATTGGTATACCAATGGTCTAAATAGTCATGATAAGTTCCTTTCAAACCTCTCCAAACATGTAAGATTGTCTTTAAATACTTTATTGATCTCTTCTAAACATTAACCAAATCAAAACTACATTTTAATAAGTGAATAAGTCAAACCACTAGTCTCCAAAGCATTCAATTAGTGAATATGAATGTTTGAAAACTACTCCCAAAAATTCTTAAACAAAATAAAGTATGTTTAAGAATTGTTGGGACTAGTCCTTTGGCGTGTATTAAATAGAATATAATTTTTAGCATATTATTATCATTCTATTTATTTTAATCTACTGGTGTCATGCCCTAACCCATGCTTTATCTCCATTATTTGATGTTATTCACTGTTTTGAAATGTTGACTGTGGTTATCAAATGGAAAAAATAGAAAAAAAAAATTAACACGAATTTTTTTTTACAAAACTGAACCAATGGCATGTTTACAACAAAGAAATAGAATCATAATAATATGCTGAAAATTCTATAATGTTTAATACATGCCAAAGGACCAGTTGTATGAAATTGTCAATCACATAGCATTTCACTGTTGTATGAGTGGATTGTGTAGGAATAGTTAACATTAAACAAGGAGCAAACTCCTCAACACATCTTGGAAACCATTGAATTCAATAATAAATGAAACCTAATACCAACACTATTCCTTCCATTCACTTCTACCAAGAATAAAGCATTTAATCCATTCAACATTACATATAATCATTAGATAGTTACATTTCTTGACTGTGTAGAGGAACAATCATGCCCAAAATGATCAAAAGTACTTTCACCCTTGCACAAGCTATTCCAAACTTCAAGTAAAATGAGAAATATGCTATATCAAATCATTCATATTTATAGTAACCATTCAAAGGATCATTTTTTCAATGAACCCTCTGATTGTATCCCTGTGGCAGAGAAAGGAAACCTCAAAATAGAGAAAGGAAACATAGTAAAACCAGTCTATGTCATTGTTTGTGAGGGTACAATCATGATAAGTGCCTCTCAAACCTCTCCAAACATGTAAGAATGTCTTTAAATACTTTATTGATCTCTTCTAAACATTAACGCATGGACAGTCAAACCAGTAGTCTCCAAAGCATTCAATAAGTGAATATGAATGTTTGAAAACTTTCCTCTCAACTTCCCCAACCACTCCTAATCGGTTATAGGGATTAGTTGAGTGTTTAGACACTAAAACTTCTTAAACATACTTTATGTGATATGATGAATTGTAATATCAACAAACGTGAATCCAAACATTTCAAAATAGTGAATCGATATCCTTGAGCGCAAGCACCAATAACATCAAATAATGGAGATAAAGCACGGGCTAGGGCATGACACCAGTAGAATGCGGTCATTTCAGTGAGCATTCATGATCAAATAAAATGCAATACATTTGAAATTTGTGGTCGAATATGATGTCAAAGGCTCAAAAGACTTTGCCCGTCAAAGATACCAATCAAAGATGAAGAAATCGCATACCTTCTCTCGCGCTCAGCTTGCACGAAGGAAGATTTGATAGCCAAATCTTCCTTGTACCACATGAAGAACATGCCATTGGTTTAGTTTAGCATGTTATTATTATATCAGATAAAGTATGTTTAAGAATTTTTGGTAAGGATAGGAATAGTGGAGATTCTAGAAATATCCCTCTAACCGATTAGGAGTGGTTGGGGAAGTTGAGAGGAAATTTTTCAAACATTCATATTCACTTATTGAATGCTTTGGAGACTACTGGTTTGATTGTCCATGTGTCACTAGTGACTGAGATTCATTAAAGGATTTCCATGCGTTATCATTGTATTGTGTATTTCTAATATGTTTGGATGTAGGGCAGACCAGGAGAATGAAGGATCACTCACTGATTGCATGATAACCCGATTTTGAAGGGTCATTGGTTGAGGGGACAGTCAAGGTCTGGATGTTGATAGTGTTTGTTGAGGGAAGGGGGATTGTAAAAGACTTGTTATCATTGTATTGTGTATTTCCAATATGTTTGGATGTAGGGCAAAATGGAAGAATGAAGGATCACTCATTGATTACATGATAACCCAGTTTTGAAGGGTCACTGATTGAGGGGACAGTCAAGGTCCGGATGTTGATAGTGTTCCTTAAGGGAAGGGGAATTGTGAAAGACTTGTTATCATTGTATTGTGTATTTCCAATATGCTTGGATGCAGGGCAGACCAGGAGAATGAAGGATCATTCACTGATGGTATGATAACCCAGTTTTGAAGGGTCACTAGTTGAGGTGACAGTCAAGGTCCAGATGTTGATAGTGTTCATTGAGGTAAGGGGGATTGTAAAATACTTGCTATCATTGTATTGTGTATTTCCAATATGTTTGGATGTAGGGCAGAATAGGAGAATGAAGGATCACTCACTGATTGCATGATAACCCCGTTTTGAAGGGTCACTGGTTGAGGGGATAGTCAAGGTTCGGATGTTGATAGTGTTCCTTGAGGGAAGGGGGATTGTGAAAGAATTTTTATCATTGTATTTTGTATTTACAATATGTTTGGATGCAGGGCAGACCAGGAGAATGAAGGATCACTCATTGATTGTATGATAACCCGATTTTGAAGGGTCACTAGTTGAGGGGACAATCAAGGTCTAGATGTTGATAGTGTTCCTTGAGGGAAGGGGGATTGTGAAAGACTTGTTATCATTGTATTGTGTATTTCCAATATGTTTGGATGCAGGGCAGACCAAGAGAATGAAGGATCACTTACTAATTACATGATAACCCAATTTTGAAGGGTCACTGGTTAAGGGGACATTCAAGGTCTGGATGTTGATAGTGTTCCTTGAGGGAAGGGGGATTGTGAAAGAATTTTTATCATTGTATTGTGTATTTCCAATATGTTTGGATGTAGGGTAGACCAGGAGAATGAAGGATCACTCACTAATTGCATGATAACCCAGTTTTGAAGGGTCACTGGTTGAGGGGACAGTCAAGGTCTGGATGTTGATAGTGTTTGTTGAGGGAAGTGGATTGTAAAAGACTTGTTATCATTGTATTGTGTATTTCCAATATGTTTGGATGCAAGGAAAAATAGGAGAATGAAGGATCACTCACTGATTGCATGATAACCCAGTTTTGAAGGGTCACTGGTTGAGGGGACAGTCAAGGTCTAGATGTTGATAGTGTTCCTTGAGGGAAGGGGGATTGTGAAATACTTGTTATCATTGTATTGTGTATTTCCAATATGTTTGGATGCAGGGCAGACCAGGAGAATGAAGGATCACTCATTGATTTCATGATAACCCAGTTTTGAAGGGTCACTAGTTGAGGGGACAGTCAAGGTTCGGATGTTGATAGTGTTCCTTGAGGGAAGGGGGATTGTGAAACACTTATTATCATTGTATTGTGTATGTACAATATGTTTGGATGCAGGGCAAAATGGGAGAATGAAGGATCACTCACTGATTGCATGATAACCCAGTTTTGAAGGGTCACTGGTTGAGGGGATAGTCAAGGTTTGGATGTTGATAGTGTTCCTTGAGGGAAGGGGGATTGTGAAAGGCTTGTTATCATTGTATTGTGTATTTCCAATATGTTTGGATGCAGGGCAGACCGGGAGAATGAAGGATCACTCACGGATTGCATGATAACCCACTTTTGAAGGGTCACTGGTTGAGGGGACAGTCAAGGTCCAGATGACCGGGCCATTCAAGGACCCTATTTCTTTGTATTAACTGCTATTCAAATTGGATGCATGAATTTCTTGTGAATTATCGATTGCTATGTATCCTACAACTGCATCTATAAATCTGCATATACTTCTCTAGGGTTGTAAGCCACTTAGGGATCAAAATAGAGAAACTAAATCAAAATCATTCTTTGTCCTATTTCCTTTTAAAAAGTCTCAACTATCAATGATATAACAATACATTTGATGCCCTAAGCTATCAATACAAATGGCACCTAGCTAGAAGCTCACGGGCTGTCCATTTGATAACCACAGTCAACATTTCAAAAAAATGGATATTCTTGAGCACAAGCACCAATAACATCAAATAATGGAGTTAAAGCACTAAATCAAAATCATTCTTTGTCTTATTTCCTTTTAACAAAGTCTCAACTATCAATGATACAATACATTTGATACCCTAAGCTATCAATACAAATGGCACCTAGCTAGAAGCTCACGGGCTGTCCATTTGATAACCACAGTCAACATTTCAAAAAAATGGATATCCTTGAGCACAAGCACCAATAACATCAAATAATGGAGTTAAAGCACGGGCTAGGGCACGATACCAGTAACATCAAATAATAGAGATAAAGCACTGGCTAGGGCACGACACTAGTAGAATGCGGTTTTCAAAGAGCATTCATGATCAAATAAAATGCAATGCATATGAAATTTGCGGTCGCATATGATTCCAGAGGCTCGAAAGATGAAGAAATCACATACCTTCTCTCGTGCCCAGCTCATTTTCTCCCGCTCCTTTTCTATGCCAATCGAAATAAAAATGATTTGGCGCTTCACTTTTTTTTTTTAACGTATACCCGAAACTGTTAGAATTCTGATGGTCAATTTAAAACCCATCGGAATACCGACATCATCGGGGCCTATTTTAAAAAATTATAACAAATTCATTAAAAAAAATTTACCTGTCAGAAGTGTCTGTCGAAATTTGGCCCCAAATGTAGTAGTGTCTATGGCTCAAGACATCTGCTACCCTATTTTTCTTCTACCCTTAATAAACTATTTGTATGTCATTATCGAATATTATTTCCTACCCCCCCCCCCCCCCCTATCATGCATTCAACTTAGGTTAGGTAAACATGTGTGCTAATCGCTGCTAATTTGATTTAAGCTTGAAGGGCTTTTCTAGGAGATAATGTGTCCAGAGTTAAAGACAATGAACAATAGCTTCAAATTCTACATCATAGGGTACATAATTTTGTTCCTAATTCTTTAGCTTCATATGCTCATCGGTAACTACCATGAACTATTACATTAGGTTTAGAACTTTAAGGATAGGTGCAGTGGTTAATATTTTCTTCTAATACTTGAAGACCTACTAGCATTTTTTTTTATCAATTCTAATCTTTTATCTTTTATATTTTCTCTAGAGGGAGGTGATTAGATATGCTATCTAGTAGATGTTCATCAAAAACATTTTGTGGTACCCTACTAAACCGTAAAACACACATTTCTAGGAACATGTCATTGTATTATACATTTTATCTTATTTGGGTCTATGGCTATCCCCTTAGCTTAAATAATGTACCACCTAGATATTATACCCCCTTCTTGAAGAAGGTACATTTAAATAATTTTTAATATATCTTATGTTCATGCAAGTGTTGAACAACAAACACTGAATACTAGTAATGCTCCCCGTCATTATTTAAGTATGTTAATATATGTCATTTTAATAAAAAGTATAACAAACTTATCCAAGTAGTCCTTAAATACACTATTCACGAGGTTCATAAAGGAAGATAAGTTATTAGTGAGTCTAAAAGGTAGCACTATAAACTTATAATGCTCCTAGCAAGTTTTGAATGCAGTCGTATAAAATATCTTCTTTCCCAAGTCTTAGTTGTGATAACCAGATCACCAATTATTTTGGAGAAGATAGTGGCCCCTCTCATTTGATCAAACAAATAATCAATTTTGGGCTGTGCATAATTGTCTTTAATTGTGACCTTATTAAATTTTTTGTAGTCAATACGAAGGCATAGGGTTCAATCCTTCTTCCTTACAAAAATGAATGGAGCTCGCTAGGTTGAGTTTTGTTTGCTCAATGGTTGGTATTCTATATGGTGCCTTGGAAATATGTTTTGTTCCATGCAATAAATCAATTGAAAAATCAAATACCCTCTTTGGAAGAAGTCCTAACAACCCCTCTGGAAACACATCATGGGATTCTTGAAGGTATGAGTATTTTTCTGCAAATGACTATGCCATGTTGGAATATTCCACCTCTCTCTCCTGAGGTTGACTTTACATTTCACAAATCATTTTATCATTATGAAAGATAACTTCCTCAAGATTTCCTACATTTTCCATCTTAACTACAAGTATTTGTCCTCCACTTCTTTTACTTATTTTTAGTTGCATTTGATATCTATCAAACATGGATTCCTCACTTTACTCCTTGAATGTACAATATATGTCCTTCACCATTTAAGCATTCCATCTTTTCTGAAAACCAATCCACTTCACTATATGTCTTCATTACCAATTCTTTCCTAAGATTACGTAAGAGGACCTTGGAAGTGCCACATACAAGTTAACTTCAATAGAGAACTCAAGAAGCTCAACCCTTGCTTCAAACAAACAATATTCTACCTTGGCCCTCGACAAGTTGGCATACTCAACTCACCAAGAATGATCTAACAAAATTCTTGTCTCGTCCCTTATAAAATTTAAAACTTTATACAAACAAGAATTGATACAGATTTATTTTTTTAGCTGAAATTATTGAAAAATAAAGTTTAATCTCATTAAACTATTATTTTAAATTGTGTATATATGATTAAATTATTGTTTCCACTTAAATATACATTACTATTTATTTATCTGACATACAAGAAAAGTATTTTTATAGGATAAATAATCATGTCTCATTGTAGCTTCGCTATTCGAATCGGGTATCATATGTAGCTAATCTGGACTCCAAGCGCAAACTCCAAACCCGGCATTACCGAAGCTTTGGAGGCACCATCGCTGCTATGTAAAAGGCAATTTATTTATTGTCATTATAAGTTTCTACATTGCTACAAACGAGCGATTAAAAGTAATTATTTTGGATTTTAGATAGGAACCCATCGATCCAGAGATTCCATAAATAAATAAATTGCCTGCCTCAACTATAAATAGTACCATCATCAATCTCTTTTTCTCACAGAATAGAATAGAGAAGTGATTGATTGAAAGCACAAATGGCGAAGGGATATATTGCATACGCGCTCTTGGTCGTGGCCACTTCTGCTTTTGCGTCTGGTAAAATGCATTCTTCTTCTTCTCTTTAATAAAATCAATATATATTTTCTAAAGAAATTCTGAAATAGGCATTATTCCCCCAATAAACCCTGTTAGAATAGCATTCACTTCTATCTGTACTTATCATCTACACATCCACTAACACTACGCTCCTTACGATCGATCGTATGAACAAATAAATATTTTGATCGTTAGACTTTGATGACGTTAGCTTTTAGGGTTCATATAATTTGAGTATAATAGTTTTGAATAAATTATATTTTAAATAAGGCTGCAGAGCAGCGAAGTTCCTGCTAAATATTCGCAGGTCTATTTTGTTATAAAATATAGAAGACATTTACAGAGATGTAACATTGTTTAAGGTGTCTTATACATAATTTGTATAAGTTTTATTAATGTTTAAGATTGACATAGAATTTTATGAAACAAAATTGAATGGTCATTAAATTATGGTAACTTTAGTTATAAACAAGTGCCATGTAGTGGCAAGTACTTGCCGATAATATAATAGTAATAAAAGTAATAAATATAAGAATGAGAATAATGATTTTAATTAGAAAAATTATTTAATTATAAATTTAAAGTTAACCAATAGTTTAAAAATAGAGATTTGGTTAGTAAATAAATTATTTGTAAAATATTAATTTAAGAACAAGGTACAATTTTCATAATATTTTATATAGTTCATATAACTTTTGTTAAATCATATTATTTAGTATTTTAAAATATAAATTATAATTATTTATTATAAATAATAGATATTATTATCACTAATTTATAAGTTAATTAATATAAAATATATAATGAAATAGTTAAGTTTATTAATATTTAGATTATAATTATAATTTATGTTATATAATCTAAATATATAACATCTAATTATAATGCATATAACAAATTTTATTATTCAATTTAATATACATTAGTTAATAAATAATCTATATTCAAAACCATTCATTTATATTATAACATATTTTTAAAAATAAATATGAATTATTTTAAGGGCGAATGTTATCTACATGTTTATAGAACATGGATTTTGGCATTATATATTTTGAGAAAACTTTCTTTTAAACTTTTGGTTAGCTTCATATAATCAATTATTTATATAAATATATATAACTGATTTTTTGTGAATTCAGGAGTGAAATATTTGTGAATTTTTACCTGGTCTGCATTGTTTGGTTTTTTGGCGGCTCCCCGGCTTGTTGCGTCGCATGGATGGTGATGCATGCCCTGGAGACGTGGTACTAATTTGTGGGGGAAATTTATTCCTCCGCTACGGTTTGAGCTTCTCACCCTAAGTGCATTTACTCTCTATTTGATCTGCATTTATTTCCATGGAAACGGGCTCAGATGGCCCTGTTAAAATAGATGATAATATGATTTTAATCCATCTTCCGCGTTGCCCAAAGCATCTGGTTCTCCCTCTGTATCCTCGGTCGATAGAACTAACCCTAGCCCCTCTTCCGTGCCTCTGAGGAAATCCTTTGCCGAAACTGTGGCTCCGAACAACCATGGGGTCTCCACTGATGCGCGTTTTATGCAGGTGGTTGGAGGCAAAAGATCGCTCGAAGAAGGTAAGGGTGCTACCCACATCTTGAATGAGTTTGTTATTTCACCGAATGAAGCAATGCTTAAGGAAATTGCTCTAGAGAAGTCTCGGCTCTGTGACACTGTAATTTTCTTTGCTTGCGTAGATGTTGAAAAGTGTCCTCCTAGAAAATTCCTTGATGATTGGTTTCATAATCTGTGGAATATAAAACTAGGGCTTAAAATATCCTTCTGCAGACAAATTCAAAAAGGTTTGTTTATTGTGTTTTTTAACAGTCATGAGGCCCAAGTTGAAGCCCTAAAATGACAGTATTGGACTGTCGGTAAAACCTCCTTTAGGGCCATGACCTGGTCTCAAGATGCTATATGTGATGAAATTATTGCTTTGTCCTCCCCCCGGTGGGTTGTTCTGAAAGAGGTTCCTCCATTTTTATGGAAGTTTCTTGCTCACTTATTAGCGCCTTTTGGTTTTGTTATTAGAATTGATGAAATGTCCAGACTTGTATCTAATCTTGACGCTAGGGTTTTAGTTTCCCTAAAACCCGGTATTGATATTCCTCAAAAAATATCTTTAAAAATCCATGGTGAAACTATTACTTGCCCAGTGGAAATTCTTGGAGGTATTAATGCTTATTACCTGTGTAAAAAAGAAGGGCATATTCGAAAGAATTGCCCAATTATTATTAAGAAGAGCTCTGAGTCTGTGCAAGGAAATAAGGATAATGGGATACCTAATAACAAAGAACTGGTTCTAGTTCCTTCGAAGGTCAATCCTATTCTTTAAAAACCTTCGGGCTCACAAATTGGGAAAAACACTGATAATGTTAGGGATAATATTCAAACCAGTAATAACCAGAATTCTGCTATTTCTGAAAAAGAAAATCCTCTAAAGGATAGTGAGGGTTTCCAAATTGTTAAGAATAAAAAACCTAGAAAAAAGAGCACTCAGCATCTGGCATCTGATCGAACTCGCGTTACCTCGAAAACTAATCCTTTTGCTGCTTTAGCCTCTCCTACGTTGTTGATTGAAGATGGTTCTACTATTGATAGAGTGATTACTAATTCCAATAATTTGAAAGGTCAGAGGTTTGTTAATGGAAGGCCTGGTGATGTTATCATGCAAGAGGTGTCTACAGATTTGGTTAGTAACAGAGTTTGCCCTAATCTTAATGTAGCCCCCCCTTCTGATGATAATATCATCATCCCTCCCAGCTCTGCCCTTAACGAATTAGATGAATATTCCTTCATTGAAGTTATTCTAGCTAAAGATGGTCCCAACTCTAAAAAATTGCGGAATCCTGTGGGTAATAACTATAACAGAGCATCTGAAACTTCCGATCACAGGATGTCCCAGATTGTAGATGGATCTCATGTGTTCGAAAGTTTTAATATGAATGGGGCCCAACTGAGCCCTGCTCAACTAACCTGTGATGAGGATGACGATGACTCCCTCATGGGATCTATTGGATCTAAGAAAAAAGGTAGGCCTTTGGGATCCAAAAACAAAAAGAAGAATGGGGAGTTGATAGCTCCTCTTACTGGTTGCTCACTACTCCCTCCATCATGAAGTGCATCTCTTGGAATATTAGAGGTATTGAGTCTCCTGATAGGAAGGCTATCATTAAGAGGTTTCTTCTGGGACATAAAGACCTTGATTTCTTCATGATGCAAGAGTTAAAGGCTGTTGGTTTTCTTCTTAATTCCTCTTTAGAATTTCTGTGGAGGGATGCTTTAAAATTTGTTACTAATCATCCTAAAGGGAAAGGTGGTGCTGCCTTACTGATTAACCCTTTCTGGGGAAGATATATCGATTCTGTTGGTTGCTCCCCCTGTAACCGTGCGGTTTGGGTTGTCATCAAAATCAATGGCTCCTCTTTTGGGGTCTGTTCCATATATGCTCCCAACAAGGTTAAGGATAGGATTATTCTATGGGAGTGGTTTTATAATCTTCCTGACATCCCTTGGATCTTGGGTGGAGACTTTAATATGATTGAACATCATGAAGATAAGCTTGGTGGTCTTCCCTTTGCCTAGAAACAACAAGAAAAGACTCACTAGGATCGCTACAAACATAAACTCAATCTATTTGATCCTCTGGAAGGATGTAAAAAAGATTCTACTGGTCCTTGGTACACGTGGTGTAATTTTCAGATAGGAGTTAAAAGAATATACTCTAGACTTGATAGATTCTATGTGAATTCTGATTTTTTTTCATTTTCTCCTAATCAATAGAATTCTCCTGTTCTTGTGTCTTCCTCTACCTTATCAGATCATCTCCCTATCATTGCTATTATTAACATTAGGAATGCTCTTGCTCCTAACATGCATCATAATGAAAAATTTATTCTCAATACATCTCTCCTAAATGATCAAGACACTATTGTTGCTGTTAAAATGATTAGAATGTTTAACCTTAATATTAATTACTCTTCTCAAATCGATAAGTGGAATAGGAATGTCTCCTCATGGAAGAAAATATTTCAAACCCTTGGACAACGGAAGGCTAAAAACTATAAAAGAGTTGAAAATTTGTTAAATGAGCACCTTCAATCTGCTGAAATTGAAGCTCAGGTTAACCCCTTTTCCATTTCACATGTGGAACAGGTATCTGCTGCTAGGGATTCTCTAAGGAGACATCAGCATATCAAAACCATTGGGGCTTCTGTTAGAAGTCGCCAGCAATGGATAAAACATGGGGATAAGGGATCTAAGTTTTTCTTTAACTATCTTAAACAAAAGCAAAATAAGGAAAGGATTGACAGGATTGTTGTGGATAATCAGGAACTTACTGATATTAATGACATTGCTGTTGCCTTCAAAAATTTTTATAAAGCCTTATTCCGTTCAGAAGACAACAGCATTGCCAATGAGCTTAGAAACAAATGTAAGGTGCTTATACCCAAGAAAATTAATGAAAAAGATGTCTCCATCCTTAGGGCTAGGATTTCAATTCAAGAAATTACTGATGCTATAACTGCTCTTAAAAAAGATAAGGCTCCTGGGCCTGATGGTCTTCCTACTGAATTTTATAAATCTAATATTGATTGGATTGCCAAGGATTTGTTTGACCTATACTCAGAAGCCTATGATTGTGGTACTCTTGGAAATCTTATCAATACGGGGATTATCAAACTTATCCCTAAGGATGGAGATAAGTCCCTCATTAAGAATTGGTGTCCTATCACTCTGCTTAATGTTTCTTACAAAATTTTAGCCAAAGCTTTGGCTTCTCGGCTTATTAATATTCTTTCCAATTTCATATGTCCCACCCAAACTGGTTTCATAAAAGGTAGGTATATTCTCGAGAACCTTGTCACGAGCTGGGAGGCTATGGATTGGGCTAAGAGCTCGAACCAAAGGTCTGCTATGTTTCTTTTGGACTTTGAGAAAGCCTATGACCATGTTGAATGGGATTTTATTCTTGCTATTCTTCAGGCCTTTGGTTTTCCTGATGAGTTTGTTAGATATATTCAAGTGTTACTCAAAGACTCCTCTGCTAGAATTGAAATAAATGGTTTCCTGTCTAATCCTATTCCTCTGTCTCGGTCTATTAGGCAGGGATGCCCTCTTGCTCCTGCCCTCTTTGTTATTGCTTCAGATGCCTTATATTATGTTCTCAGAGATAACAATATCTCTCCCAAAGTTAATGGGGTCCTCCTCCCTGATAACTTTGATTTGCTTAATATCCAATTTGCGGATGATACTTCATTGTTCCTTGAACTTTCTTGCTCTAATATTCAACATCTTAATCAGAAACTTGAGTTGTTTGAAACTATTTCTGGTGCTCGTATTTCTAAAGCTAAATCTATTATGCTGGGACGGAATGAGGAACCACCAGATTGGTTTCCTCAGTTCGGTTACTCATGGGGTGGACCTAATAAGATTGTTAGATACCTGGGGGTTCCTTTCTCTATCTCCCCCTCCCTCAAAGACATGTGGACTTGGGTCAAAGATAAAATTATAAAGAAGTTGCATAATTGGGATAATAGAGTGATTTCACTTGCTGGCAGGGTGCAGGTTTGTCAGAAAATTTTGTCATCCTATAGCATATACTATTCTTCAGTTTGGATGTTTAGTAATTATCAAATTTTGGAAATCCAGAAGGCTATTAGGAGATTCCTATGGTCTGATGGAAAAGGAAATAAAAAGAAACATGCTGTTAGATGGAATTGGTGTCATATTGATAAGAACTGTGGTGGTCTTGGTCTTAAAGACTTGAAAACTCAAGGCATCGCCTTGGCTGCTAAATGGATCTTCCAGTCTCTTGATGGTCAGGAGCCTTGGAAGATTCTTATTAGAAATAATATTCAAACTGGGTATCCTAGGCAGGCTAAACATTGGAAAAATCTGCCTTTTGCTGACCTTGTTGCTGGGTCATTCCCGGTTTCTGTCCAAGGCTCCCTGGTCTTTAAATCCATTTGGAAGGCTTGGGAGCTTGTGAGGGGTTATATATATAACTCTAAATTTAGTGACACCAACTCTATTCATGGAGAGCGTTCCATATGGTGGAATTTGAAACATAATGGTAAACCTCTTGCTATGATTCAGGGCTGCTCTGCGAAACATTGGAACAGCCAAGGCATTAAGTATTTTATTGATTTTCTTAAGGGAGATAATCTTCCTAGCTGGCAGCATATTAAAAATAAATTCAATCTTCCTGTTTCTCATATTCATACCTTTAATATGGTTGCTAATGCTTGTCGCAGTATCCTTAACCTTCCTTTTAGATGTGATGTGGATTCGCATCAGTTTCTGCAATTTAGATGGGATGATGGATCTTTGCTGCATAAAGTTAAAGCCAAGGATATCTATAAAGTGCTTAATAAGGATGACTCTATTATCCTTCACCTTAATAATGTTTGGTATATGAATTTGAGTCCTCTTGAATGGCAGAAAATGTTTGATAAATTTTGGAAAGCTCATATTCCTCCTAAAATCTTACATTTTAAATGGCAACTTCTTCTTGATAGGCTTCCTTCTAAAAATCAGGCTGGTATTACTGACAATTGTTCTTTTTGCAGGGCTCCTAAGACCTTGAGGCACATATTCTTTACTTGCCAATTTGCTAGGAATATCTAGAAGTCCTTTGGTTTATCTATACCTGATCATATTTTTGTTTTAGATACTATTTTTGGAAATATACATGGTTTTAAAAAGGATACTAATTTTTTATGGAATATTCTTTCTTCTCATATTCTATGGTTTATTTGGAAATGTAGAAATGAAAACAAATTTCAAGATGTTGATAGAACCCTTACTCTGTTTCAATTGAAACTTATACGATTTAAGATTGTCTCGCAGATTTATTGTGTCATGAAGCTCGAGAAAGAAAAACTTAAAAGATTTCTCCATGATGGGCTTGCTACGATGTTCATTTATGAGATGAAACATGGGCTAGAATGGGCCAGTATCATTGATAACCAGGAAGCTTTTGAAGAAGCTTTAAAGGAACTTCTTAAGGAGATGCGCGCTACCAGAGGCCCCTTTTCTGATAGACTGGATTTCTTTTCTCAAATCCTGGATCGGAAGAAAATTGTTTGGATGGAAGGTGATCTTGGATGGACAGCTTGGATTGATGATTAGGATGATATTCTACATTAGTCTTGTTTCCTTGTACTGTTCGCAGTTGCACTGATACTTAGTGTGCTGGTTTTGTTTGGACCTATGTTTTTGGTGGTTTGAGGCTTGCCTCCCACTTCTTTTTGATATTGTAAGCTTGTGAACTCTCGATTATTTAATTTAAAAAAATTATTTTAAGGGCATGGTAAAGTATTTGCCCCTATAATATTGCCTCAAAAATTGTAATAGAGGTAGTGCTTCCACAAAATCCGTGTATAAGAGGCTAAATTTTTAAGCCAATAGAAGAGCTCTAAATTATTTCTGTTGAATTATCGGCAAGTACTAATAAGAAAATAAGTTTACCTTAATTTATTAAATATAACTTGAATGTTTGTAGTTTCTAATAAAATAAATCAGTTACATTTAATCAACTAAACACAATTAATACTAGTTTTTTGAAAACATACTAACTTTTAACAAGTACTTTAATTTTATCTTTTGAAAAATGGATGAAATTAAATTATTTTATAATATTATTATTCTATAATTTCTAAAATTAAATTTAATAAAAAATAAATATATGAGATTTTAATAATGTATTAATTGATATGAAAGAATTTAATCTATAAAAATAGCAATATATATAAATATAAGCTTCAATCTTATAGCACAATAATCTCCATATTAGATAGAATTTTACAACCAATAATATTGTAGAAAATTAATTTTAATTATATAAAAATAAATAAATAAATATATAAAATATAAAATCACTTCAATAAAATTTTGATGATTATTATCTACTTAAATTTACTCTTCAAACATTAACTATGAAAAATAGCTTTAGAATTTTGAAATCTTAAATATTTTACTATATTATAATGTAATATTATTATAAAAAATATTGCATTTTGATTGGCTAAAATTGCAATATTTAATCATCAGTTTTGCAACTTTACATTACAAACTATCAAAATATGATATTATTAACAAAATTGAAATATATTTGATTGGCTTATAAATTTTATTATGGAAATGTTCACCTGAAAAATAGCTCATATTGAACTTTGCAATCTAAACAAATATTTCCAAGAAATCTGCCCTTATTGCTCAAAGTTTTTCAACCAATAGAATGAATGAAAAATACTTCTACAAATTAGAAAAGTTAACTATCGTGTAATTTACTTTATCAAATTTTAAGATATAATATTATTTGAAAAATAGTAAATTTTGATTGGTTGAGATTTACTAGTTTAATCACTAGTTAAAGAAATGTCGATGCCTATAGTTCTAATAAGAGTAATCTTAAGAATTTTGAGTGTAACAAATAATATCACAATCTAAAAATCTATTTATTTAAGGAATGGGAAGATCAATTCTTTAAATAAATTGCCAATGTAAATAAAATTTCCAAAATATAGGAAAATAAAGATCATAATGATCCTATAATATACTTTTCTAAGAGTTCACAAGAGCGTCCAAATGCAAAAGTCAATAAATGCAATTTGAAATTTGCTAATGACTATTAGACTAGTAACACTTTGAATGGAGCTTTATCAAGAATAAATAAATAATTTGATTGTTGGACATTGATGATATTAGTTTTTAATTTTCAAATAATTTGAGTAAAATAGTTTTGAATAAATTTGTTATAGATCAAATTTTGTTTCATTAATTTAATTAAGAAATGAATCTTATTTTCCTAATCATATTTGTTCTAACATCATTCTTGTATTTACTAATGTTTGAAGTTTGTTTTTCTTTGTAAGAAATTTTAAATAATAACAACCTAAAGAACTTTGAGTGTAAGAGATAATATCACCATCTAGAAGTCTATTTATTTAAGGAATAGAAAATTAATTCTTCAAATAAAATGCCAATGTAAATAAAACTCCCTAAGTGTGCCAGCATAAAGATCATGACTCCATAGTTTATTTATCTAAGAATTCAAAAAAATGTTCAAACTAAATTAATTTATAATGATTGAAAATTACTTTAAGACAAATATTTTTAATACATTATATTATTAGATTTTTAGTATATAATGCATATTTTATTGCATTAATTATAATTTTATTATATAAAATATTAAATCATAATTTAAACACACATACTGTATAACTATTATATAGTTTAGATTTTTTAAAATTGTTAAAATATAATATTTTAAAGTATTAAAAAATAATATTATAATTTGATTATATAATATATTTAATTATATTATATATGTTATAAATTATAGCGAATATTATATATTCTTTTTGTTTCAAGGTTTAAACAGATTATATTAATATATTATTAACACCTAATATAGAACTATAAATAGATTGTATACATTAATTTATTAGTATATTATAACATTTAAATTATATATTTTCAATATTTAATTTAGCATTTCAATTGTTCAAATACCTTGGAGGAATCACGTAAAAATGCATCCATGATTAAATAGTTCGACACAAATTTTATTGCTCTCATTCCTAAAGGCAATTTCCCTAAAACTTTTGTAGAATTCAAAGATATTTCCTTATGTAACATCGTGAATAAAATTTTCATAAAAGCAATCTCATTAAGGCTTACATTTATTAATTCTAAGATTGTTTATGAAGAGAAAGGGGAGTTTGGTTCTGGTAAGAGGCATGGTTGAAGGAGCCTTTATAGTACATGAATTGCTTCATTTTATTCATATTCATAGTTTATCCTTCATGGTTATCAAACTAAACATAATGAAGGCATACCATAGACTAAATTGGGATTTTCTTATTAAAGTGTTTGGGAAGTTGGGCTTTTTAGATAGATTGTGTAAATGGACTGCATCTTCTATTTTAAGGGACACATTCTTAATGCTAGTAAATGAATCTCCATGTGGTTTCTTTTAGGAGTTCACCAAAAATATCCGCCTTCTCCATTTGTATTTATTATTCTTGCAGATGAATTAAGTAAATTAATTCATAGCCAACATACCATTAGCGGATGGAAAGAAATTTAGATCCCTCATATAAGCATGTCATCAACACACATTATTTTTCTTGAGGATACTCTTTTTTTGGGGAAGCATCAAAGAAATAAATTGTCACCATCAAATAAGTGCTAGATTAGTATTTTCAAGTGACGAGGATGAAAATTAATGTTGATAAGTCTAAGATTATTTTTTCTTCAATCCACCTCATATGGTCGCTAAATCCTTACAAACAATCTTGGGATATAAGCTTGATATATTTCTTTATAAATATTTGGGTACTCCCTTCTTTCATTGGGTGAATACACCAAGCTACTAGAACCATATTTTATTAACCATATTCACCAAATTATTTTCATGGAAAGAAAAATAGTTGTCTCTAGTATGGTGTCTCTTTCTGATAAAATTTTTTAGTATAATTGGAATAACTATACTTTGTCTATCATCCAAGCCTCAAAAGGAATTCTTAATACCCTAGAAAAAAATTTGAAAAGCTTCTTATGGAAGAGTAAAATGGATGATAAAACAAAAATCCCTTTGGTCTCCTACAAAAATATATCTAAAACCAAATGGGAAGGTGGCTCAGGCATACATGACATCCAGGACAAAAACATGAGCTTAAGAAAAAAAATTTGGTTCAAATATTTATTCCATGCCATGCTTAAAATGGAACCAAATTATTAGAGCTAAATACTTGGATTCAAAATTTCCAGAGGGGATTTTCACTTTGCAAAATCCACCCAAAGTTTCAAACATGTGGAATTTCATCATTCAAAGTAGGGAGGTCATCTTACCATACTTATCTTGGGTGATCCATAATTGTCCCTATGCAAATTTTCTTGAAGATTTGTGGAATGGTGTGCCCTTTAGATTTGAATTTGGATCTCATACAAGCTAAAAAAAAGTCCTACAATAGGCTTGGGGATCCCAAGTTCAAAATTATTACATTATTACATCCATAGATGGCTCCCTTACAAATCAATAGAAATACTTTAGCCATCTTTATTTCCCTCAATATCAAAAATATATTCTACTCTCTACACTCAAAGAAAAATAATTATTCTTGACCAATGAGAATGACTCCTTGGTATGGACTCTGAGTAAATCAAGACAATATTCAATTAATCAAGGTTACTTATCCCTAAGGTTGGACGGTGTTCAAAATATTTCCAAGGCCTTTTCGTTCTACTCGCATGAATTTTTTATATCTAAAGCAGGAGCCTTTACATGGCTAGCATTAAAAAAAACTAGATTCTAACAAGTTTTTTATTGGCTCATCTAGGAATTGCTCCACAATTTAATTGTGTTTTATGCAATTCCCATCCCAAAATAAAAAATAACCTACTCCTTCACTTTCCATTTACTTAATCTTGTTATCATGTTTGGTTTCTTCAAAATCTAAATTATGCTTCCCCTTTTCCAAAGTCATTGATGGAACTTCTTGATAGCTTTCCTACCCTTTATAAGGACTCAATTTTTGTGGGTCTTTGGAGATTTTCACCCTCTCTAGTGGTTTGGAGTATATGGTGGGAATGAAACAATGGGATATCTAGATCTAAGCATATCACATCTCTCTTTACTTCTGCTAAATCTTCTATGTTAAATATCTAGATTCAAATATCTCTTCCATTTAAAGGGAGTCTCTTGAAAAATGCCCCTCCAAAACCTCATAGAAAGCATATATGAAAGCCTTCCAAGAATATTTTTTCAAATTGATCTTTGATTGTGCTTCAAAAGGTATCATGTATCCATCAAGACAAGGGTGTTTAATTCTTAACATCAAAGGTTAGTTCATGAAAGTTCTTATTTTTAAACATCCACAACATACAAACAACATGGTAGAGGCTCTTGACTTATACAAAGGTTTGAAGTTTGCATTTTCCTTCTCTATTGAAAAGATTCACTTAGAAGAAGACTCTTTAATTATTATTTTCTCTCTTAGTTCCAAGCAAGTATCAAGTTAGAGACTTAGTTACATATTTTTCAAAATATATTTAAGTTACTATACAATTCTAAGAGTTGTGAGATAACTCATTATTTTTAGAGGAAAATAGTAAGGAAGATCATATAGCCAACAGGGGTTGACTTGGAGACAAGGAAAGTGGTCTTATCCTATAAAGACTTCATTAATCTTCTTAAGCTAACAAAATTACTAGGTTCTTTAGTAGATCTATTTCTCAAGGAGGAAATTTAGAATGCTCAACCTTCACATCTAGTTGAATGACAGGTCCATAGACTAAGGTTTTACTATTCACTAAAATTAATTTGTGTTTCAAGCCAAAATATATTGTTACTCTCATATAGGGATGGTGGTGACTAGATAATATTTCATCCTACCATATTCTTCATATTGTCAAAAGCTACAACAATCATTATACAAGAATGAATTTTGTGATGTCCTTTTAGTTCTTTCTCGATTTAATCTATTGCATCCACACGTGTGATCTTGTTTCAAGAACAATTGCATCATTTACTTGGTATAAAGTTACACCATATTCTCTTATTAAAGCCTATGCTACTAACAAAACACTTCCTTATTTAAAGAATTTAAACTTTATTTCAAGGATAATTCCTATATAGGGTTTTGATTGAGGAAACATCTAGTTGAATGACAGGTCCATATACTAAGGTTTTACTATTCACTAAAATTAATTTGTATTTCAAGCCAAAAGATATTGTTACTCTCATATAGGGATGGTGGTGACTAGATAATATTTCATCCTACCATATTCTTCATATTGTCAAAAGCTACAACAATCATTATACAAGAATGACTTTTGTGATGTCCTTTTAGTTCTTTCTCGATTTAATCTATTGCATCCACACGTGTGATCTTGTTTCAAGAACAATTGCATCATTTACTTGGTATAAAGTTACATCATATTCTCTTATTAAAGCCTCTACTACTAACAACACACTTCCTTATTTAAAGAATTTAAACTTTATTTCAAGGATAATTCCTATATGGGGTTTTGATTGAGGAAAACTGATTTCTACCAATAATTTTATTATTTTATGTGTGTACGAGATAGGTGGCAAGACTACGAAATGAGTTTCACATAGATCTGGAAAGACCTTACAAGGCTAAGAAGTTTCATCATAATCTACCAAGACACATGTACCTCACAGGGCCTCAATTGGTATAATATCTTATACTAATTACATAAAAAATAAAGAATTGGGTGGCTAAAAGAAGTTGAGTTCCACTTTTGGGCAAAAAGTGGAAGTGTTTTCCCTGTTTTTCAAATTTCCTATCAATTGATGGAAAAATTTGAGGCACTTAGATATTGAATCTGAAAAAATTTTTAGTAATAGAAAATATAGTGCTCGTAGTCTACTTTTCAAATATGTAATTTATTTCAATACACACATGGTAGAAATTGTTTATTAGTGAGCATGTTAAAAAATCACTTTTTCAAAATGTTTGTTTTAGGAGCATACCACACATGTACGGCCACCATATTAACAGTGAAAAAGAATAAAATTGAATTGATCAATCTATATTTTATTGATATGAACAAATCCTTTAAAAAGGCATTAAAAGCAACATATCGAATAGTTCAGAAAGGACAACGGTGGCAACCGTTGATAGTTACAAAACTATAGTTCAACTAGTGATGGTATACATAACTGTAGAAACTAGCAATGATTTTATTAATGCAAAATAAACCTAAAACCTACTAAATTAATAAAATACACCAACATTCCCCCCTTATTACATTAATTCAAACAAAAGTGGAAGTTTCAAGGGTTTTTAACCCAACCCTTTGGAGACTTTAATGCAGTGCCATCACCAATATTACTATCTTGCTCAAGAGAAACCAAATTGACTGCACCAGTGGATCTCCTGACCAACCTCACTCAAGAAAAACTAAATTGTCTGCATGAGTGGATCTCTAGAACACAAAACTAGAAGCCTTCTACACAACATTAGTGTTCCCACCTCCCTTGCACAATGAGACACATTTCTTCCAAAACTCCACATCTCCTCTGAGTGTTTCTAATGACTTCTCCAATTCTACACATAATACACCTTTCCTCTGAAATTCCATATCTCCTATGTGTGTCTAACACCCCCTCAAGTGCAGTAGAAACAATCACCACCGATATGCCTACACATGAGATATCTTTCCTCTAAAAGTCCACATCTCCTTTGAGTGTGTCTAATGCATCCTCAAGTGATAAAAAAATTACCAACCAAATCCTACCCCCTCCCCTTCCCTCCTTAAAGGGACAATCATGATGCAAAGTCCCCTCTTCTCTTTAAGGACAAATCTGCCAAGCCCCAGCTTTTTAGGGACACAAATAGATTATTTTTCATGCAATGAATCATTCCTAAGAAAGAGGCTAGATTGGTATGATAGGTGCCCTCCTACCTCTATTACCTCCAACCTCTTGTATATCCTGTTAGTATTTATCTATCTGATGCCACATTAAACTCTCTGATAGCATAAATATTTGAGTCTCTAAACTCTCTGGAATCTTTAAATTCATAGAAAAAATGACCATATCGACATCAATCAGAAATGGACCCATACCATTAATGGCTATGAATATATCATCAACTTTATTTAAAAAAAACTCATACATATGGTTTTCAAATTTGATGAATAATGCATCCATTTTAATTAAAAGACTCAAATCTATCTTTATCTTATTATAAAAAACCTACACAATAGACATTGCAAGTTTAATTTTTTAATCATGACCTCAACGAAAAATGTGGACAGTTGTATTTGGCTCAACTTAGTAGACATAAAAAGATTAATAGTGGTGTCCACATGAACAACATATATAAAGCATTAATCAAACTTGTACATACATAAATTCTAAAGTATATAAAGGCTTAAAATTTATGGAAGAAAAGAATACTATGGGTGTATGATGCGTAACCAAAGTCACTGATGGATGAGGACACATATGTGAGGCATCCTTAGAAAATCCAATAGCCTATAATTGCAAGAAAATAAACATCAATCAAAGTTGTACATAAATTAGTAAGCATATGAACACTTAAAATTTATGGATGAAAAAAATACTACAGATATGTGAGGCTGAGCCTCTATGACCGATGGGCCATACCACGAAGAAGTTCCAACCTCTGTATATGATATACCATACAAAATTGAAAAAATATATCAAACACATTCTTAAATTTGAGTCCTAATTGTTTATTTTGAATGTACTTAAATGTATCTAGATCATTATGGATACCGTGAATGGGGTGTCGACATCTCTAGTTGTTGAGGTAAAATGATGACTCTCCCTCGTGTCCACAACTGTCGATGGCATAGTATCAATTCTCCTATTTCGTGAAAAAATCTACATGTTATGGAATTTAATATTACACTATAAATTATAAATAAATTTACCTCTATAGGATAATCATTGTCCACACAGAGAAAATCAACATATGATGTAATGTCATCTCCAACATTGGCATCATCATGTCCAACATCAGAAGCATCATGTCCAGCATTAGCAGGGGCAAGATCACTCTAGGGACCCATACATATATTCCTGCAGCTCGTGCAAATATGTGGTGTGTTGGGGGTAGCCCTCATCTGGATCATCTCCACTGAAAAATTGTCTGAAAGGGCACACAATAAACCAAGAGCAGAAACCATTGATCGATGCTAGAAGGGTGCAAGAACAACGAGAGCAGGAGTAGGAACAATGGGATCATCATGTATATGAGCTGAAACAACATCACTTGAATGGGCCCCTGGCCTGTCTTGTGGCATACTGCCACCAAGCCCCTAGAATGCTTGCATATCAAAGCAATTAGGTTTCCTACCCAATTCAAACCCAACACATAATATTTTCAAAAAATACAAGAGAACCTCATGATTAGTGTGTGGTGGAATTGATACTATGCCATCGAAAACCAAAAATGCCAAAAATGCCAAAAAGGTAAATTTATTTATAATTTATAGTGTAATGTGCATTTTTGGTATTTTTGGTTTTCAATTTATAACTCCAATACCATCCACCACCACTCTCAAAAATGTGCAACAATATGTGAGTGCTGACACCACCTAATATAAATGTGTGGCTTATTTCTAGGTATAGTTTCTTTAGTTTTAGGATTCACAAAATAGCATTTCAAATCACTTTTTGTAAAATTTAAATCATTAACCTCTTTGTAAGAGAGACCATTAGCATTATAATCTTGCATAGACTCCCTCTATGTCCAAAAACTATCAAGCCCATTGTCTAGTGTCTGAATAGAATCTAAAATGCCTTGCATGCTATCTGCAAGGTGTAATAGTTGTGGAGGTGGGTTGGGATAATTTCTAATTGTATTAATATCTTGTAAAATTACATGTATAATTTTTATTATGTTCTCTCTTAGTTCTTGAGGTGTAGGTGGAGGTGTAGATGGACGTGGAGATGGGGATGGAGATGGAGGTGGTGGAGGTGGTAGTGGGTGTTGACCTAAAAATACCTCTATGGTAACCTGTATATATATATATATATATATATATATATATATATATATATATATATATATATATATATATATATATATATATATATATATATATATATATATATATATATATATATATATATATATATATATATATATATATATATATATATATATATATATATACAAACATGTAAATTTATAATTACTAGTTAATTTACATTTTACCTTGCAAAGAAAAACTTATAATTAAATACGACATTTAAAGATATAACTTTAAACATGTACTTTTACACAACTAAACTAAGCAAATTGAAAAAAATCATACCAAGAATTTTATATTATATCTATTCTCACTAGAGAGATATATATATATATATTTTGTTTTCAACCTAAGGTTTTGTGTTTTTTGGTAGTTTTTAGAGTTTAAGTATTTAAAAGGTTTCAGTTGTGTCTAGGGTGTATGTTTTAGAGTTTATATATTTAAAGGGTTTATGTTTATGTTTTTGTTTTCTACCTAGGGTTTTAAGTTTTAATGGTTTTCATCTTTTCATGTTTTCTAATATTTTTTAATATTTCATAAACTAAATGAAAACTTAAAAAAAACTATTTTATGTAAAAAAATTTAAAAAACTACACTATTAAGAAAAAAAATTAAAATTTTTACATAGAACAATTAAAAAATAATAATTAACTACACTTTTTTTACAAAAAAAATAAACAAAAAGGAATAATAATTTATAAAAAAAATAAATGTATGTACCTGAAATGTGGAAAAATGTGACTGGGGGATTCACTGGGGATGCTAAAAATCAAGCAGTCGTCTTCTCCAAATCACTAGCCCATTTTCTGAACAGTAAAAATGAATGAGAAATTGTTAATAAATAAATACATTTTGAAAACGGGCACCCGATTTGTAAAAAATGGGTGCTCATTTCGTTAAAAATAGGTGCTTGTTTTGGCTCGGGGCTCGGAGCTAAATGAGTGTCCATTTTTTAAACAGGAACTCATTTTACTTTTCATGGGTTGAGAGCTCGAAGCTAAACGAGTGCCCATTTCTAGCGGAAATTTATTTCCCATAGATTTCTGTCAAATTGGGACCCAACTTCTTGCACTTGTCCAATACACTACAACCAAAAACATTAAGAATGATCTGAGAGAGAGAGAGAGAGAGAGAGAGAGAGAGCATTATACATAGTCCAATATCATATAGACTGTAATAATTGAAAAAACTTCCATAGCCATTTCAAATATGTAGAAGTACATTGCCCAAAGCATCACATCACTTTCCAACTGTAACTGGACCTCCACACACCATAGTGAGATCCAAACACTATGTTAGAAACTGACATTTCACATTAAAAGTCATCACAACATACTTTCAGACCTGACTACAAGTTGGTAATAAATGCAACACTTGAAGACATAGTTTTTGGATCACCAAGAAACACCACAACCAAGTCTAAAACCTTAATACAATTCAAATCACATCTTCATATCTTCAACCTTGATTTTCAGAAAAGAAACCCACCAAAAAAACATAACTCAGAATAACTATCATCCTCAATTGCGTAACATTGTTACTGAATCACTGACATCTAAACAAAACCATTGACTTCTAGGCCTAAGAAAATAAATTTAAAACGCTAACAAACATCATTCTCACAATCTCTAGAATGAGAGAGAAAGAGTGAATGAACAGTAAAAATTTGATATTTTATTCAATGAATAGGTGTCACTTTATATAGGTAGTATTTGCAGATTGGTAAATGTGTAACTAAACTGATACCAATTGTATTTTAACTGATAGACAATTACACCTAATCAATTCTATTACACCAGCATTCCCCCCTTAATACATTGACCCTATATGATCATATTCACTTTGCCCTAAGGACCCCCCCTTAAGGTTTACATAACAAAACATGTCGATTACATAATTTGAATATATATATTGAGTAAATCTTATTCCGAAGTAGCAGATCCTGAATCATTCAAGGCTCCATCAAGTTGTCTCTTGACCCTCAGAAAGGTGTAGCTTCGAGTTGTGTTCTTAAGCCCGCAGTCCCGAACTCTCAAATCACAAAGTCTTGAATTATTCAACAATGATCCCTAAGAGATGCGACAGATCTCTATCATTGTCTAGTGACTGCAAAAGGGTATAATTCTCGATCATATACTCTGAAGCTCGTTGGACAACAATCCATATTGAGCGCATTATCAAGTCCCAAACCTGTCTCCAAAATAAATCTTCAAAAGACATGCATTCTGTAAACTTGTTAGCATTAGAAAGCTAAACAAAATTGAAAACCAAAAATTCCAAAAAATGCTTCTCATGTATAACACCATCTCAAAGTGAGAAGCTAACTTGAGATGATGGAAGTTCCTCCATCCTCCGATGCCGCCAACCTCTAGAAAATCCCGTTACACTTTATGCTCTAAAGATAGCACCAGAGGAAATAATGCAATCTCTAAGAGCCCAATTGGAAACATTCAAAGAATACTTCTGAATAGGTTCTTTTGCAAGATTGATGGCATTAAAATGGGTTGCCAAGATAAGGATTTTGATTTCAAACCTTTCTACAACCATTTTCAAAATAATTATTTCAAACCTTGTTACAACCATTTTCAAATCTACTATCTACATATGCATTACTTGAAAAGTTACAAGTATAACATCTTGAAGTTTCTCAATATGATGCCTTATGTAATTGATACACACACATTGCATAAACTCTATTCCATCTATTGAAAACGTGTCATCCTTTGTGACCTCATTTTTCTTTACACCAAAGGACTTCAAAAGTATCACCTCACTATCACATGATCCCAAAATCATTAGAACTAGTAGATAAAAACTTAGCTAACTTCTCTACAAAATGTTGACTAAAATGTGGCAACTTTGTATACAAAAAAAATTGATACATCCCAAAGACCCCAACCAACTATCTTCAAATGTGCTATCAATTTTTCTGATGTATTTTTTTGCACTGATAAACTTCCTTTGTGATCAACTGAATCTAGCCTCTATTGATAATATCGGGCTTCTCTCCTCAAACTCGGTAGGCTTGTAAATTAATCCTCCCCTCCTCAAACGTTATAGAGAAATACAGATCAAGATGTTCCTAGTCTTTAGGCGTCAATGCTCATTTCAAACAGTAGACATATCCAATGCCCAAGAACATGCTACAGATGTGTATTCTACAGTTTCAAAAAATATAGACATGTAAAGAGCTCTTACCCTTACTAGATTTACTGAGAAGATTGATCAAGGAATAAGAAATGGAGAATACACAGAATAATAAAGAGGGAATCACTGTGAACGAGAGAGCATTCACCGCATACTTCATCGGCAGGACTGTCTTCACCGCGCAGGACTGTGAAAACATAATGGTAAATGTTTGATTAATATTTTGTTTTCTGCATCGCCAATTCTCCGCTATGCCCTTGGTTCTTCGCTTACTTATCAAAAATAGCTCTTCTCTTAAGGAAAACGCATGATCCAAAGTGTTCAAGGATCAAATCACCGAGCCTTATTTGTTCACATTTGTGTGAGCTTCTGTAGACATCGTAGTGATCCAACATGATCTTAGCATATCTTTTCCTACTGTCCTTTGTTTGCCTCCATCGCTATGGTCTTCAACTTCTTACACCATTTAGATCATAGCACCATCACATAGTTCTCATCAAATATATGCACGCAACACAGACATGTCAATCTCTATTTTGCTCTTATACCAAAATGATAGAAAAAGAGTGAATGAACAATAAAAATTTGATATTTTATTCAACGAATAGGCGTCACTTTATATAGGTAGTATTTGCAGTTTGGTAACTGCGTAACTAAATTGATACCAACCGTATTGTAATTGATAGACAGTTACACCTTATCAATGCTATTACGCCAACATAGAATACATACTTGTCTTTCATTGTTTTGTAGTACACAACCATATACCTTTCCGCGCCAACGGATATATCAGAACATACCATCAAAAAATACTTCCAGACACAATTGTAAGAGCAAATACCTCCAACAAAATCAAACCACGGTATTTGACATCGATGACAATAGACAACCAAACATATATTTCCAACAATTTTTCAAGATGGGGATTTTTGCAAGCTCTCATGTCTAAATATGTTTGGTTACAGCTATATGATGATGATTCAGTTAAATCCATTTTGGCTAGTTATAAACTTGAGTTTTGAAGTTTTTCAATTGTTGGTATCATGCCTTTTTTTACTTTCTTGGTAATAGTCGTTCTCACGAGTTAATTGTCTCTTCTAGGGATGATGTGGTGGGTGGTTGCTTTAAGGATTCTCTCAGAAAATTTGGTAGTTTGTTGGAAGATGTTCCTCCTCATATGGTCACTTTTACAATTGATAGATTTTTGGGATTGTACTTCTTTCTTGACCATAATGATCATGATCCTAATGTTCGTTTGGCTGCCGCTCCATTGCAAGCTGCTCCGCCTTCTGTCATTGCTTTCGAAGCCATCTTCTTCTTCTCATCATTCTGCTGAGAATTTGTTGGGTGTTTCAATTTTGCAAAATAATGTTTCCTTATTAGGTGTGGTGCTGCCTGATGTTGGCCTTAGTAACTGGGCTTATCATTTTGGGAGTTAGATGTGGATTTATCCTCTTACTGGTTCTGGTTTTATGTATGCTACTGTTATGATCAGCTTGGGGGTGGAGTCCTTTTCAATATCTATATGGAAATATGGTTCTTCTGTGGTGGGAATTTATGTGAAAATATATATCGTTTTTCACTATTCTCCTCAAACTTTTATGGAGGCTTTTTGTATACTTGAACTGGTTTTTGACATCCTCGCAGATTTTGGCTGGGTGTCAAGATACCATATTTTGTAATCTTTCTTTTATTAATAATATATAACCTTTTTTATGACTTCTGTCACTGTTTTCAAAGAGAAAAAACATATTACATCTTGTAAAAATTTAATTATAATGATAAAAAGATATTTAGAAGTTTCTGTGGAAGATTGTCAAATTCAGAGTACTAGTTTGTGAAGGGATTGTTAAATTTATGTATATATTTTTAGATCTTAAATAATAATGTTATGTTTCGTATTTGGTGTGTATGGCTATATCAGAAGAATATTTGCAAAATACTTTTATTTGGAGATATTAACTGAGTGCTAAATCCTCTTTATAACGTTGTATTGTATTGACATATGTGGATTTTATAGTTTGTTTTAGTTTTTGTTATGCTATTGTTGGTGAAGATTTTTCTGTTGTGAGAACATGTTAAAAATAAATAAAGAAGGAGATTTACAAAGTTATGTACATAGATTATCAAATCTAGAGTACTAGTTTGTAAAGAGATTGTTAAATTTATGTGGGTAGTTTTTTTTCAAAATATTTGGATAAAAAATTGAAAATATAGTCATGCTTGAAAAGTTTTTTTTTGTTTTTTTTAAGTTTTTAGAGTTTATGTATTTAAAAGGTTTCAATTGTGTCTAGGGTTTATATTTTAGAGTTTATATATTTAAAGGGTTTATGTTTTTGTTTTTGTTTTCTACCTAGGATTTTAAGTTTTAATGGTTTTCATCTTTTCATGTTTTCTAATATTTTTTAATATTTCATAAACTAAATGAAATTTTAAAAAAAAAACTATTTTATGTAAAAAAAATTAAAAAACTACACTATTAGGAAAAAAAAAATTAAAAACTTTTACATAGAACAATTAAAAAATAATAATTAACTACACTTGTTTTACAAAATAATATTTAAAAAGGAATAATAATTTATAAAAAAATAAATGTATGTACTTGAAATGTGGAAAAATGTGACTAAGGGATTTGCTGGGGATGCTTGATTCTTCTCCAAATAGCTAGCCCATTTTCTAAACAATAAAAAATGAATGAGAAATTGGATAATAAATAAATACATTTAAAAAATGGGCACCAAATTTGTAAAAAAGGGTGCTCGTTTCATTAAAAATAGGTGCTTGTTTTGGCTCGGGGCTCGGAGCTAAATGGGTGCCCATTTTTTAAACAGGAACTCATTTTACTTTTCCTAGGTCAAGAGCTTGAAGCTAAATGGGTATCCATTTCTAGCGGAATATTCTTTCCCATAGATTTTTGTCAAATTGGGACCCAACTTCTTGCACCCGTCCAATACACTAGAACCAAAAAGATTAAGCATGATCTACTCAAAGAGAGAGAGAGAGAGAGAGAGCATTACACATAGCCCAATATCATATCTGTAATAATTGAAACAACTTCTATAGCCATTTCAAATGTGTAAAAGTACATTGCCCAAAGCATCACATCACTTGCCAACTGTAACTGGACCTCCACACGCCATAGTGAGATCCACACACTACGTTAGAAACCAACAATTCACATTAAAAGTCATCACAGCATACTTTCGGACCAGACTACAAATTGGTAATAAATACAACACTTGAAGACATAGTTTTTGGATCACCAAGAAGTACCACAACCAAGACCAAAACCTAAATACAATTCAAATCACATCTTCATATCTTCACCTTGATTTTCAGAGAAGAAACCTACCAAAAAAACATAAATCTGAATAATTGTCATCCTCAATCGCATAACATTGTTACTAAATCACTGACACCTGAACAAAACCATTGACTTCTAGGCCTAATAAAATAACTTTAAAACACTGACAAACATCATTCTCACAATCTCTAGAATGAGAGAGAAAGAGTGAATGAATAGTCAAAATTTGATATTTTATTCAATGAATAGGCATCACTTTATATAGGTAGTATTTGCAGTTTGGTAACTATGTAACTAAAATGATATCAACCATATTGTAACTGATAGACAGTCACACCTAATCAATGCTATTACGCCAACATTCCCCCCCTTAATACATTGATCCTATATTCAATCACATTCACTTTGCCCTAATGACCCCCCCTTAAGGTTTACATAACAAAACATGTTAATTACATAATTTGAATACATATATTGAGTAAATCTTCTTCTGAAGTAGCAGATCCTAAATCATTCAAGACTCCGTCAAGTTGTCTCTTGACCCTTGGAAAGGTGTAGCTTTGAGCTGTGTTCTTAAGCCCGCAGTCCCGAACTCTTAAATCACAAAGTCTTGAATTATTCAACAATGATCCCTAAGAGATGCGACATATCTCTATTATTGTCTAGTGACCGCGAAAGGGTACAATTCTCAATCATATACTCTGAATCTCGTTGGATAACAATCCATATTGAGCGCAATATCAAGTCCCAATCCTGTCTCCAAAATGAATCTTCAAAAGACATGCGTTTTGCAAACTTGTTAGCATTAGAAAGCTAAACAAAATTGAAAACCAAAAGTGCTTCTCATGTATAACACCATCTCAAAAGATAAGCTAACTTGAGATGATGGAAGTTTCTCCATCCTTTGATGCTGCCAACCTCTAGAAAATCCCGTTACACTTTATGCTCTAAAAATAGCACCAGAGGAAATAATGCAACCTCTAAGAGCCCAATTGGAAACATTCAAAGAATACTTCTGAATAGGTTCTTTTGCAAGATCGATGGCATTAAAATGGGTTGCCAAGATAAGGATTTTGATTTCAAACCTTGCTACAACCGTTTTCAAAATAATTATTTCAAACCTTGTTACAACCATTTTTAAATCGACTATCTCCATATGCATTACTTGAAAAGTTACAAGTATAACATCTTGAAGTTTCTCAATATGATGCCTTGTGTAAGTGATATACATACATTGCATAAACTCTATTCCACCTATTGAAAACATGTCATCCTTTGTGACCTCATTTTTCTTTACACCAAGGACTTCAAAAGTATCACCTCACTATCACATGATCCCAAAATCATTAGATCTAGTAGATAAAAATTTAGCTAACTTCTCTACAAAATGTTGACTAAAATGTGGCAACTTTGTATACAAAAAAAATTGATACATCCCAAAGACCCCAACCAACTATCTTCAAATCTGCTATCAATTTTTCTAAGGTATTTTTTTTGCACTGATAAACTTCCTTTGTGATCAACTGAATCTAGCCTCTATTGATAGTATCGGGCTCTCTCCTCAAACTCGGTAGGCTTGTAAATTAATCCTCCCCTCCTCAAACGTTATAGAGAAATACAGATCAAGATGTTCCCATTCTTTAGGCGTTAATGCTCATTTCAAACAACGGACATATCCAATGCCCAAGAACATGTTACAAACGTGTATTGTACACTTTCAAAAAATATAGACATGTAAAGAGCTCTTACCCTTACTAGATTTACTGAGAAGATTGATCAAGGAATAAGCAATGGAGAATAAACAGAATAATAAAGAGGGAATCATTGTGAACAAGAGAGCATTCACCGCATACTTCATCGTCAGGACTGTCTTCACCGCGCAGGACTGTGAAAACATAATGGTAAATATTTGATTAATATTTTGTTTTCTGCATCGCCAATTCTCCGCTATGCCCTTGGTTCTTCGCGTACTTATCAAAAATAGCTTTTCTCTTAAGGAAAATGCATGATCCAAAGTGTTCAAGGATCAAATCACCGAGCCTTATGTGTTCACATTTGTGTGATCTTCTGCAGACATCGTAGTGATCCAACATAATCTTAGCAGATCTTTTCCTCTTGTCCTTTGTTTGCTTCCATCGCTATGTTTCTTCAACTTCTTACATCATTTAGATCATAGCACCATCACATAGTTCTCATCAAATATATGCACGCAACACAGACATGTCAATCTCCATTTTGTTCTGATACCAAAATGAGAGAGAAAGAGCGAATGAACAATAAAAATTTGATATTTTATTCAATGAATAGGCGTCACTATATAACCTAGTATTTGCAGTTTGGTAACTGCGTAACTAAACTGATATCAACTGTATTGTAATTGATAGACAGTTACACCTTATCAATGCTATTATGCCAACATAGAATACATACTTGTCTTTCATTGTTCTGTAGTACATAACCTTATACCTTTCCGCACCAACAGATATATCTGAACATGTCATCAAAAAATACTTCCAGACACAACTGTAAGAGCAAATACTTCCAACAAAATCAGACCACGGTGTTTGACATCGATGACAGTAGACAACCAAACATATATTTCCATCAATTTTCAAGATGGGGGATTTTTGCAAACTCTCATGTCTAAATATGTTTGGTTACATCTATATGATGATGATTCAGTTCAATCCATTTTGGCTAGTTATAAACTTGAGTTTTGAAGTTTTTCAATTGTTGGTATCATGCCTTTTTTTAACTTTCTCGGTAATAGTCATTTTCATGAGTTAATTGTCTCTACCAAGGATGATGTGGTGGGTGATTGCTTTAAGGATTCTCTCAGAAAATTTGGTAGTTTGTTGGAAGATGTTCCTCCTCATATGGTCACTTTTACAATTGATAGATTTTTGGGATTGTACTTCTTTCTTGACCATAATGATCATGATCCTAATGTTCCTTTGGCTGCCGCTCCATTGCAAACTGCTCCGCCTTCTGTCATTGCTTTCGAAGCCATCTTCTTCTTCTCATCATTCTGCTGAGAATTTGTTGGATGTTTCAATTTTGCAAAATAATGTTTCCTTATTAGGTGTGGTGCTGCCTGATGTTGGCCTTAATAACTGGGCTTATCATTTTGGGAGTTAGATGTGGATTTATCCTCTTACTGGTTCTGGTTTTATGTATGCTACTGTTATGATCAGCTTGGGGGTGGAGTCCTTTTCAATATCTATATGGAAATATGGTTCTTCTGTGGTGGGAATTTATGTGAAAATATATATCGTTTTTCACTATTCTCCTCAAACTTTTATGGAGGCTTTTTGTATACTTGAACTGGTTTTTGACATCCTCGCAGATTTTTGCTGGGTGTCAGGATGCCATATTTTGTAATCTTTCTTTTATTAATAATATAAAACCTTTTTTTTTACATCTGTCACTGTTTTCAAAGAGAAAAAACATATTAAATCTTGTAAAAATTAAATTATAATGATAAAAAGATATTTAGAAGTTTCTGTGGAAGATTGTCAAATTCAGAGTACTAGTTTGTGAAGAGATTGTTAAATTTATGTATATATTTTTAGTTCTTAAATAAAAATGGTATGTTTCATATTTGGTGTGTATTGCTATATTAGAAGAATATTTGTAAAATACTTTTATTTGGAGATATTAACTGAGTGCTAAACCCTTTTTATAACGTTGTATTGTATTGACAGATGTAGATTTTACAGTTTGTTTTAGTTTTTGTTATTCTATTGTTAGTGAAGATTTTCCTGTTGTGACAGCATTGAAAAAAATAAGATTTCAATAATAAAAAAGGAGATTTACAAAGTTATGTACATAGATTATCAAATTTTGAATACTAGTTTGTGAAGAGATTGTTAAATTTATGTATATATTTTTAGTTCTTAAATAAAAATGGTATGTTTCATATTTGGTGTGTATTGCTATATTAGAAGAATATTTGCAAAATACTTTTATTTGGAGATATTAACTGAGTGCTAAACCTTCTTTATTGTATTGTATTGACAGATATGGATTTTACAGTTTGTTTTAGTTTTTGTTATCCTATTGTTGGTGAAGATTTTCCTATTGTGACAACATATTAAAAAATAAGATTTCAATAATTTTAAAAGAGATTTACAAAAGTTATGTACATAGATTATCAAATCTAGTAGTTTGTGAAGAGGTTGTTAAATTTATGTGGATAGTTTTTTTTTCAAAATATATAGTAAAATTTTGAAAATACAGTCATGCTTCATATGTGCTGTGTATTACTAGAAAAATATCTTTTATTTGAAGATATTACAGATAAAGATTTCTTTTATTGAAAGATTAAAACAAAGGAACACGCTTGATTTTTTTAAAATCAAAAAGCAAAATAATTTTTGAATTCAGTTGGATGGCTTTCCTTTCTCTCTCTGATGCTTGGAACCTTGTAGGAGGCCTAGGAACATTGAAACTAGAAAAGCGTACAAAACAACTGAATCTAAAACTTTCTTAGAAATCCGCATTGGAAACCCAACCATCACACTATAACTAAAATACAATAAGAGTCCATGTTGCAGAAACCATTACTGTTCTCTAGCTCCCCACAACATCAACAACTAGGATGATAGGTTTTCTGTAAGTATTACATCTGATGAAAATACTTCTCTTTGATTGAGCTCCACAAGAAAACAATCGATTTACCAAAGTCATAAAACCAGAAACGTTACAGAAATCTCAAGAGAAATCCCACAGCATTACTTCTTCGCCATTACTCATTTCATAGTCCTCCACAACTGACTGATATTGGGCAAAGTTGAATAGAGAAGTGTGATAATCCTGCACAACATCTAATCCTTGAAGCTCACAATTAGAAGAAGGCTCTTTCACCAATTTAACTTCTCCTTGTGAACAACGCACATAGTTAAGTTTTTCTCCTGGAAAAAAAGAGTTAAAATCAGTACCTGAACATTGTGTTGGTGCAGAACCCTCCTTTTCTTTCCCAAGGTTTTGTGTTTCTTCGCTGGCACAGTCTGAAGAAGAGAACAGCTCAGTATCCACTCCAGAGTTATTTGTGTCCAGAACAATGCCTCTACTTTGACAATAAGCGTTGGGCCTAGAACTTAAACTGAAAAACTTAGACAGGTACGTTGACAAGGCCTTTGCATGATTGGAGTTGCATTGGATATTCTCCTTCTCCCCAGTAGTTTTTGAAGCAGAAGAGAGGGTCTTGAGAGAGGAGAGAGCTATGGAAGATGCTGCAGCCACAGCTGCAGTCTTTATGTCTTGTGGTGAGGAAGAAGATGGAGGAGGAGATGACTGAATAAGGTGGGGGAAATTGAGAGAAGCAGAAAACCCTCTGAAGCAAAAAGCAGCCACATCATGTGCACGGGCAGCCATTTCAGGTGTGGGAAAAGAACCCAGCCAGATCCTTGAATTCTTTTTGGGTTCTCTTATTTCAGACACCCATTTCCCCCATTTGCGTTTTCTGACTCCTGTGTAAACTGGATGCCTCGTTCCCTGCCCACATGATGATGAATTTTCAATGCATTTCTCCTTCTTCTTCATCACTACAGGTCCAGGGGAACATGGGTTTGCTTCTATCTGCAACCACTGGGTATCTCTTAAATATACAATTATCACCAATAATTAAGTTGGTGAGCATTGGTTTGCTTTTTTATGCATGGCCCGTTTTTCCTCTACGTCGTTTTATTTGTGCTTCAAATGTGAAAATTTGAAATGCAAATCTGTTTCCTTGCTTTTGAATTTATGTCCTGAATTTGTGCATATTGCTTTATCCTCTTCCATTCTCATATTGGTCACCTGTAATTGTTTCCTTATATATACATTCTCTTGGTTTTTTTCTCTTTTTGCGAAGAATAATATTTCTACTTTGAAAAACAGAACAACGTTTGACAAGCGAGACACACTAACTATATAAAATGGTATAAAATGGAAAAGGTAATCGTGACATCATAATAGAGCACAGAAAACACTAAGCCGTAAAGTCAAACTTTTTTTACTTCCCTTTCAAGATATTGTCTCTTCATGAAAGAGTATCTTATTCGTTTGAGGTAAAATTTCATATAAATAGGTGTTATTTCCTAACATTCCAAATTTTAAGATCATTTGATCTGACAAACTATGTATGTAATTGTGGAATTGGAAAAGCAAAAGAGTGAGGTTGGTGAAGCAAAAGAGTGAGGTTGGTTTGGTTTTGATGATTGATTTTAGTATCAAAGTTTTATTTATTATATTGTCAAAAAAAAATTACTTCTCTTTCAAGATATTGTTTCTTCATGAAAGAGTATCTTATTCATTTGAAATAAAATTTTATATTTCATATAAATAGGTGTTCTTTCTTAACATTCCAAATTTTAATATCATTTCATCTGACAAATTATGTATATAAATGTGGAGTTGGAGAAGCAAAAGAATGAGGTTGGTTTGGTTTTGATGATTGATTTAGGATCAAAATTTTATTTATTATATTATGTATATATTTATTATGTTTATTATGAAGTTCTTTTAGTTTTCATTTTTTTATGTTGTACTTAAATATAATGTTTTATTTATTAAGTGTTAAATTTTTGGACTTTAGAATGACTTTTGATTATGCTTATAAAGAATTATTAAAATTTATTTCAAAGATATTTCACAAGGTATAAGGGTATAAGCTCCGAGACTATTACAAATATTGTTCATCTAATTTAATTTTTGATCATTCATGCAAGTGGTTAGAATAATTTGCTCTCATAAGATATGTTATAGATAGACACCCTTTTGAAATCATGCTTCACAGAAAATTAAAAACTAGTTACCTGAACCTTATTAGACTAAGTGAAATGTAGTCTAGATTTTAATCATGATTTTCCTCTTTTGCTCCATAAAAGTTAATTAGGTCGATTAGACATGGTCCATTATATTTACTACTCTTCGTTGGTTTTTTTCCTTTGGACTAGAGAATTTGTTGTGTTTGATTATGTCAAAAAAACATGTCTCAATCTTGCAGTCATAAGTGGCAGCAATTTTTAGTTGGTATAAAACTTTGAACTCAATTTTGAAGGCCTTAGAGGCTCCAGAAGGGGTCAAAACTTGTTCGGTCTTTGTGGTCCATGTTGTAGAGCACTTCAAGATGTTTCATAAAAATGTTTATAATATAAAATTGGGTACACGGTTCAAAAGTTATATGGCCTCTAGAAGTTGGGTCTTTAGAAATAGGAAATGTAAAAATTTGTCAAAGATGTAAATGAGTTGTAAAGGGGAGTTACATGTGTTGGTGTGTGTATTGACACATCATTAGTCATCTTGTATTGGAGATAAGATGGGCACCATCTTATTGGATGGTTTTAGACTATGATTTTGTAATACCATCTAATGGTTTCTTGTATTGTATCTCCTATATAGTAGACCTATTTACTTGTACCTATCTCTAGCCTAAATCATTAAATCATCTTCCACATATAATTCACCTTAGGTAACTAAATATTATTATTAATTATCTAAGTCTTGCATTCATTTTCTACAAAAATTAGTAAGTAATATATTTCTTTAATTTCCTATTTTCTCCACCTTTTTATTGAATGAGCTAATCCATGCGATCTCAATATCAACCATTGATTTCATCTTCTCATCCTACCTATCTATTCCTTGAGCCAAATATCTATGAATCGGTCTCAACCCAAGCCATTTTCAACAAATGATATCACATGCAACCTTATGTTATTAGCTAGTGTGTGATCAAAAGTGTGACACACTTCTATGAACCCGTACACTTGAGAGAATCCATGGAAGAGGAAACCGCAATAAGTAGCTCATAGCTTCCTAGTTGAAGAGAGTTTAATCCTTCTCATTATGCTCATCAAATTGGCATAGAGGATTAGTGACTTAACTACTCCAAAATGGAAGATTAAAAGCTAGATAATGAGCGAATAATGCAAGCTAAGAATGAGAGATTAAACTAAGAATGTATGCAAGAAACTAGTATTCTAGAATGAAGATGCAAGAGCTATTCTATTGAAGTAAATGCAAGAAAGAAAACTAAATTAACAATGCAATATTAAGCTAGAAATGAAGCTAAGATAAGAATTCAAATGATAAGATTATTTTAAGAATGCAAGAGAATTAGAATGCAAGAATGAAAGATTACAAGATGTAACAAAGCTAAGATTACAAGATTGCAAGATTAGGACCCTTGAGCCAAGGAAGAGCTTCCTTTTAAAGGAATTGCCTTAAGAATGGAGGGCTAAGATTAAGAGGCAAAAGAATGAGTGAATGAGATGAAGAGACAAAAGGAGATACAAGGTTAGGTAGATATGAGAGGTGGTGATTAAGAGGAAAAAGAAATGTAACGTAGAATAAGACAAAATAGCAATTTTGAAAGCACAAATCTCTTTTAATTTCTAATTAATCATGATTAAGTATGTGTACACATGTGAATGTGTTCTTTTAATAAAAGTGTAGAAACTTTATATTAAAATAAATGTTATAGGAATTAAATAAATATGCAAGCTCTAGGAATTAGACCATAGTATAAGATTGATATAAGATTTTTGATTTAATTATGCAAAGGGGATTTTAAGAGTTACTCTACACAATTATGTTTAGTAAATATGTCTTTGAGATTTAAGATTTTATTTGAGACAATTTGATCAAATGGGGGCTCAAGTTCTACTAGACCAATTTTAGGTGATTACATTTGCCCCTGTTTGACTAATGTGTGAGTGGTCCAAGAACACATTGAGTCAAAGAATGATGATGTCAAAATAGCATATAGAGATCTGACTTTGAACCTAATTGAACGAAGACCAATAAGCAAGATGAGAGTATCCATCCTGATATGAAGTGATGAGACTGAATATTTGTCCAAGGAGATTGAAATACCTAATCATCTGAGCGACAATACCAGATTGATATGGGTCCTGATGAACCTGATATGACACAAGAGATCGAAATGATGTATGTCTGAGTGAACTGATATGAAGCGATGAGCACACTCTTTCAGAAAGGAGATGTGGAGAATATCAACTTGATATGAAGCAATGAAGCTAAGATGTGCCAAGTGATGATATTTAGTCCTGATTGACTTGATCGATTTAAGATTTGGTTCAATCGCTAGATTTGCAGATTAGGAGATTTGGTTGACGAAAAGATTTACTATATGGTCATGCCCCCTCAGGATCGAAATATAAATGAGGTAGAACGGGCAAATATTAGCCTCAAAAGTCTAAGAGATGAGGGCAGAAGTGAGAAAGAAGTGATAGCATTAGCAGTCAACTGAGTTTGAATATTTGGAATTTTGATTTCGATCTTGAAATAGGATCAAAAATAAGGATTTGCAGTCGAATACCTCAACAAAGAGAAGAGAAGGATGAAAAGAAAGCATAGCTCAAGGGAACCATAAATGCAAAGCTAAATGCAACCCTATAATGAAATGCAGCCTAAGACATGAAAGTAGTCAAGTCACTGATCTTGTAGCCATTATTTTTCATCATTTGAGTGTTTGGGACATCAGAGGTTAGTACAACCTTCACCAATGGAAGAGAAACCATGAAAATATGAATAAGACCCTATCAGATAAGATGTTGGAAACAAACATAGCATTGAGGCATAAGAGTCGAGATGACCTAAACATGGTTTCCAAGTTAATGTTGTAAGATAACACTTGTATCAAGGCACAAGTTGCCAAGATAACCAAGAGTGTCATCGTATGTGCTACACACAAGTAACAGACAAGGAGATAACTCCAACCTCACCTAAGTGTCTGAATAGAGAGGGTCGACATATGTGTGGTGTTCCAATCATGATGGAGGCTCTTACCATAGACACCTAATTTATTAGACCACTTAGGATCATTGAAACCACACCAAAAGAAGAAATTTTAAAAAAAGATGTTATGCCCCCACTCGTGAATCTCTAGTCAAGTAGACATCGTTGAGCGACCTTAGAAGACATAGCAAGCAAAAATCAATGATAACAAATAACACACAAGAAAATAGTTTGGCATATCTCAGTCGTTTTCAATTTTCTAGGATGTAGTTTGGTGTTGGGTGTTAAGAAAACACCTTTGTGCTAGAGTCAAAGTGCAAGTGTGTAGTAAATAGTGCAAGATCCAATATGTGTTAAGAAACATAGTGATGTCTAGATTGGTAGTGTTAAGAAACACTGAAGGATTGGGGTGTTGAGAGACACCGATCAGTGATAGCTCAGATAGGCGTACAATTTCCCCAAATGGTAGATAAGAACCGAGGAGAAGACTAAGATAAGTTCCAGTCTAGGACGACACAAGGAAATGGAGAGCGAGATGGATGGAAGGAGACAAGATCTTAGCCGTGTATTGATAGATGGAGCATTGATTACAAGTGACACATGTTTGGTAGGTTTTCACAACTTGGGATGATTTCTATTTTTTCTACCAAGGCACTTGTTTCCAGGTTTTCACCAAGGCACGATTTTTCTCTTTTTCAATTTTTTTTTTTCTTTTCATTTTTTTGCTTTTTTTATAGATACATCAAGGTGCCTATTTTTCAGGTTTTCACCAAGATGATCATTTTTTTAGGACATTTTATGATTTTTAGGATTTTTGTAGGACTTTATATGCTTTCTAGAATTTTTTCAGGATCATAGATTGTTGTACAGGAAGCAGAATGCTTAGTTGTAGAGTTTTTGCAGATGAAGAGCATTGAATCTCTTTGAGAACATCACCATTTTTAGTAGCCAATTGATAAGCTTCAAAACCAAATGTTGTAGTAGTGATAGAATAATCTAGCCAGTAGTGTTCAACTATCAAAAAATTTGTAGCCAAGGAAAGACCATTTGAGTAAGATCCACAAATGCCCTCATAGACTTCTCTTAACGCTTCATTGGATTCCTCACATTCTAGACGCCTAAGGAGAGTACCATCTAGACTTCTCTTAAACAAGTCATCAGCGATGATTAGATACCGGGGTGCACTTCTTGGAAGGTAATTATAGATTGGAGAGTAGCATGAGGTATGGGAGGTAATGATGGTGTTGAGAATTTGGGAGTGAAGTGAGTTATAGGAAGGAGATGGAAGATTGAATGTCAAAATTTATTTTTCTTTTATATCCTAGTCCTTCAAGAGAGACTTGAGAATCCACATAACCTTTGATTGTTCTTTACTTTGAGATGCTTTTGCTTGTAACTCTTCTAAAATAGATTTTGGGATCCATATTTTCTTTGTTTTCTTCTTTTCTTGGAGAACCCTTGTGGTCTCTTGAATATTTATTTTGTCTTTGTCAATACATGTCAATTAGAAAGGACATGATGATCTTTATATGTAAGTGGATTATTATATTTCTTATTCTTATTTTGCAAATCCAAATTGCTTCCAGAAGACTCGAGAATTATGGATAAATAAGGCTGATATGACAGGTTTAGATGGAGGGATGGATGGGAAGTGGTCTAGCCACTAAAATTGGGAACAATGAGGGATAAAGGCTCAACAGGTTCAAGTACAAAGACACTGGTATCATCCTCATCATTCATGAATGAATCAGAGAGATTAAGAAAATTATCCTCCATAGAGCATTGTCGATCACGAGTTGTCCTAGAAGAGTCAGAGGAATTTAGAGGAGTATGAGATGAATCTAACCCAGATGGTTTATCCCGAGAACTAAGTCCCTCTTCTTGTGGCAAAAGTGTACGAATAGGAAACAACTCGATCCTATACCTTCCTAAATTCCATGAAGTTGTAATAGGATGAGGTCTTATATATCCATGATTTTCTTGATTACCTGAAGTGTTTCTTTTATTATGAGTAGACGGCCTAGGAGCCATAGGGATGATTTACAAAGGAGGATGAAAAGGATCTTCATCGTTATCTTGATCTTGATAATTGGAGCTTTCTCCTCTTTCAAAATTTGTAGTAGTAGCATATCTGTGTATGACATCAACTTGAATTTACATAGTAGCATCTGATAATGAGTAACACTTGAATATTCATGTGAATATATTTCATGGTTATGATATTGGCTGATGTAATCAACTAGATTTATTGTAGGAGGTAGATCTTTATCATCACTTTCTTTTGTTGCAGAAGGTGTATTTTCAGCAACAAGATCTTGTTCAATAGTAATAACAGTAGAGTAGTCTAGAATAGGCATACACCGAGGCATATCCAAGCTGTGGGAGATGTCAGCTAGTTGCCCCCACTCAGGATGCATGCGATTAGAGCCAACAATATGTTCAACAATAGAAGTAGTAGAAGTAGTACCATCAGTAAGAGTAGGAGTTTTCTCAGGAGACTGGGTGAGATTAAGATCATGTCCTGCTGGAGCTGAGTTTATTTTCTTGAGTTTGTAATGGCATATAGGGCTCTCTTGGATAGTCTGGATTAAATTTTGGATATGTAAGAGTCTTTCCTATGTTATTGGTTGTATTTTTGCTTCTTCTTCATCATATGAATCTTCATATGGGTAAGTGTTGCAGCTAGGTTTGTCAAATTTATGTTCATGGTAGCCAACACCAGTCTTGTCTTTAGGATTTCTAAATTCAGCATGTAGAGGTTCAAGAAGACCTTTGCCTTTTCCAAGAGGATTTTTTCCATCATATCCCATCTTTTGCATAAGTTGATAACCCACACCATACTTTTCAGGTGAAATATTATCATGTTTGATCGCTTGTTCAGATTCTTCTCTCTTGTAGGGTCTTTGTAAGATAGAACTATATTCCCTTTCTAGCTCTAGGGGAATTTTAGCTTTAACCATTCCATTACCTTCATATATAACAAGTGTTACTGTAGCTATAGGAATGGATGAGAGAAATGAGAGAAGAGTGTCCACTTGATAGTTTCACATACTAGTAGGTATGACAATTACTCTTTTCTCATAGTTTGATAGAGTTGTTTTTCCTTTTGTTATTGTTTCTTTATGATTTTACCCTTCTTTGTTGTGAGGAACCATTCGGTCTAATTTTTTAGGATTGTTACAGATGTATGTTGAGTCTGCAAGAATAGTAACCTCAATTCTGCCATGAGGGAATTTAATACAGTGATGGTATGTAGAAGAATCTTCTTGCATTGCATGGATCCAAGGGCAACCCAAAAGTATATTGTATGCCAAGGGGATGTCCAAGACCTGACAGATGGCATCCCACTGAACAAGACCCACTCAAATAGGTAAGACTACCATGCCTTTAAAAGAATGTTCTTCTTCATCATATACTTTGATCATTATTTTGTGTCAGGGATCAACAAAATGCTCTGAGAAACTGAGAGATTTAACCAAATTGAAAGTGCAAATGTTCAAATCTGCACCTCCATCTATCAAAATACACTTAACTCTATACTTATGGATGGCGACTTCAATATCAAGGGGCTGATTGTGAGGATGGCTGATAGATTTTTCATCTGTCTCATAGAAAGTTAGATAATGAGGTGAAGCGAGGTAACCGACAATGGATTAGAACTTATCAATGTCTAGGTCCTTAGGTATGTTAGCCACAAGAAGGGCTTGATCAAGAATCTCCCTATGAGAAGGAGATATTTGTAGTAGCTCAAGTATAGAGATCTGAGCTAAAGTATGTTGAAGTTGGTCAATCAGGTTGTAGTCATGTGAAGCTGACAAGATAGTTGGTTTAGATGTTGAGGTTGTTGCTTGCTTAGGAGAAGAAGAGGAAGACGAACCTTCTCCTAGAGGAGTGACTTTTTCTTGAGGGTTACCACATTAGATAATTTATTTTTAGCTTTGTCCTTAGTATGATCAGAGGATTCAAGCATGTTTTTTTGAACATTGTCACTATTAGAGTAGCTGTAGGCAACCTTATCATCCTTTTCCCTAGAAGATTCCCCTTTTTTAAATTTAGGAAAAGGCTCCTTGAAAGCTTTATGGTCATTGTTCTCTTGTGGGGGGTCAACCACAATAGTCTCATTATCAATTAGATCCTGGATGAGATTCTTAAGCTTCATACATTTTTAATTCTTGTGGTCTTTGTTGCGATGATAATCATAATAATGGTTGTTGTTCCACCACTTAGGTTTTATCTCATGATTATAGGGTCTTGAATTATCAAGAAAATTAATAATCTGATTAGACAAAAGTGTCTTCAAAGCATTTTCAAGTGATTCTTTGAGAGGAGTGAAGTTTCTCTTACGATTAGAGGCCCAAGGCTTATCATTTTTAGCTTTCACAACAGTAGATAGATTGAAAGTTGGCTCTTTATCCTTAGCAATGGTAAACAATGAAGTAGTACCCACAATTCCATCTTTGACGACATCTTTGGTTTTGTTCTAGAATTTGTTCTTATCTTTGTTATGTTGGTTGTTAGAAGAGGATTTATGCTCTTTGGATTGAAGAGTGATATCTCCCTTACGAACAAGGACATCCTCTATGTGAATACACAATTCAACCAATTTATCAAATAAAGCATGAGTTTCATTTGCAATGTGTAATTCCTTTCATGAACCAAATCATTGATGAATATATCAATCTTTTCAGTCTCAGGAATCTGCGGAGGATAACGTGAGTAGAGCTTCCGTGAAGGAAAACCACAAAGGATTCACCTTGATGATGTTTCATATTGCAAAGATCAAGCATAGTGATAGCATGTTGGATATTATAGGAGTATTGTTGGATAAATCTATGCACTAGTTGGTCAAAATATTTGAGAGGGGGAGATAGTTTAGTGAGCCATTTCATAGCTTGATCACTAAGAATCCTAGGAAAGAGTCTCATGAGATATGTGGGTTCATGTAAAACCTCCATGATTAGTGCAAAAAACTCCCTAATATGATCATGAGGATCTCTATTACCACCATACTTTTCGTACTTAGGAAATTTGACTTTTCAAGGAAAAGGAGGCATGTATAGATCTTTGTCAAAATGAAATAAGCATATAGCCTCAAGAAAAAAGGATGTGCTTGGTTGTTCCTTTTCCTTCTCTAAGTGTAGCATTTTTTTCATCATATGTTTCTTCATGATTTCCATTTTAGATGGTTCGTCTTTCTTTATCAGATTGTCAACATCAAATTTGTGAGGTATCATAACTCCTTGCGAGGCCAAATGCAAGAAGTATTGATCTTTGTTTTGACTCAAGGTCAATTTCATAAGTCTTTGTAAGTGTTCATCTTGTTAAAATTGCAAGATATATTCCTCAGTTATTTCGTTATCTGAATCACCACATTGTGAACCATGTGATCTAGGTCTAGTATGTTGAGAGCCATGTTGCGATCCATGTCTAGAGTTGTGATGCTCTTGGGTTTCTTGTCCAAAATTTTTGTCACCCAATTGTTTGAGAAATTCCTCAATACTCTTATTAAGATCTTCCAAGATTGGAGTGTAAGAAACACTATGTGCCAACCTAGGAGAGGACAAGGTAGATTCACTAGAGATATTAGCAAAGGGTTTGAAACCCCAAGGTATAGGACCATCTTTAGATGATTTGTCAAAAGTAGCTATGAGTTGCTTTCCTTCATGGATCTGAGATCTATTTGTGACCAGCATGAAAGAAGGTTGTCAAAAGCCAAATAGGATGACTTAGGATGACTTGATGTTCAAGCTAGGTAAGAAAAAGTGTTCACTTGTCCAAAGTGTAAAACTGTAAAAAGGATAGAAAAGATAACTTGCCACAAAATGTCCAAGCCGTAGGTAGATCCCTATGTATGACACTTGTGAACAAGAAAAGATAGGATAGAACATCCAAAGGAGATAATCAATAAGATGATGGACAAGTGAACATTCTACTAGCCATGAATGTAGTCAAGAGATCAAAGTAATCTTTTCTAGCTAGAGGCAATTCCTAACATACTGGAATATAACAAATAACAAAATAAGCTAAGGATCACAATAGAGAAGCAATGTTGACAATGTTTGAGCTTAGTCCAATAGTTTGATTCTAAAGGGTTGAAAAGTTTGATTGACAAGTTTGGAGCATTTCCTCGACAAGGTTTGTTTTGAAAGCAAGTAGTGTGAGCAAGCAATAGTCTTTAAACAATCCAACAAGGGACAAAGCAACCTTGTTGACACAAGCATATGTGAGGTCTTGCAAGGTATAATAATATGCCAATTATATCAAGTGTATGTTCCACAAATGTTTTCATGGGTCTTAGCACATTAAAGAACATCAAGAAAACTACCTAAGGTCAATTGGGAAGTGTCTCAACCTTTTCCCACAACTTGATACCACTTTTCCTCACACAAAATGATGTTGACTTTTTCATGGATTTGCATGGACAAGAGAGTACACATGGTGAGTATCTTGGGGTGATCCAAGTAAATTCCACTTGGATCAATCCTTTTACAAAGGAAATCAGGCGGCCAAAAGGTTAGCCTCTAAGTCCTAAAGTGTTTAGTAAGAATCTTCATTCCTGAGTACGCCTTGTAGTTTCACAAGCAAAATTAAGGCCTATACCCCTACAAGCACCCAAAATGTATAGTCTTACAAGAAAGATTTAGACCTTTCATCCCTATACAAAGTGAATATATTTCCCTTGTAGTATTTTAAACAAGATTTAGACCAAAAAGGTCCCACAAGTGCCCAATCAAGTCTAGTCTTGCTTAGCAAGATTGAGGCAACTAGGCCCTACACATGAAGAAGTATTATAAGTGGAAAATAGTCAACTCTTTCATCTCTTTAGATTGAAGGAAGCTTTTGATTATAGTGGGATGGAGCAGCCAAGTTTTCTTGTTCCCCACTTAGGTCATTCTCAAAAGATTTCTCTCTTGGTAGGCCCTCTAAAGGTAAATGCAAGAAAAGAAATTGATAGCTAGTGGAGGTCTAGATTTTTTATTTTCTATGAGGAAAAGAGCATACTCTCCTACTCAATAGTGTCTCCCAAACACATCAAGCACATGTTCATTTACCCAAGACTTATTGTAAGTGATCAAATAAATAGGTCAAGATTTTTTATTTTCCAAGAGGAAAAGAGCATACTCTCCTATTACTCAACTAATCACAAGACAAAAAGCCTTATAATTAAGCTAGGTGCCTAAAAAATCAAATGTAAGTAAGAAAAATGTTGATTTGTATCTCCAAGGCAACCTACAAGATAAACAACATTAGTAGTTTCAAGATTGAATCTTTGACAAGCATCCTACATCACAAAGCATTGCTAGCCATGAAGATATTGATCTCTTTGGCAAGAAAATCCTACAAAACCACAAATTAGGGCATAATAAGTATGCAAATAAAAGCAATAACCCTGCAAGACAACTTGTTAAGTTTTGTTAGAAGATTAGAAAACCAAAAGATGCAAGAAAATGCAAGCAAGCTAGGCTAAAACTTGGACTGTGACAACAAATGAATCTAGGCAACACTTCACAATCTACCAAGAAAATCGTAAGATATACTTCTGCGAAGAAGGTGATATTCCAGAATAGCATGATATACCTCAAAGAAGCAGTGTGATATTTATTTGGAAAGGATGCCATATTTCTCAGAGAAGCAAGATGATATTCTAGAAAATGATAATTTCACCTGGTAGTATATTGGAATGTCGTATGATTTTCTGGCCTACAAAAACAAAATCACAAACCTGCGACACCAAATAGCCAAAAATGTAAGAAATGGAGCTAAAAATGACAATCTAGCCCCACGGTGGGCACCAAAAGATGTGTGATCAAAAGTGTAACACACTTCTATGAACCGTTACACTTGAGAGAATCCATAGAAGAGGAAAACCTCAAGAAGTGACTTATAGATTCCTAGTTGAAGCGATTTTAATACTTCTCATGATGCTCATCAAAATGGCATAGATGATTAGTGACTTGACTACTCCAAAATGGAAGATTAAAAGCTAGGGAATGAGATAAGAATGCAAGATAAGAATGAGAGATTAAGCTAAGAATGTATGCAAGCAACTAGTATTCTACAATGAGATGCAAGAGATATTCTATTTAATCAAATGCAAGAAAGAGAACTAGATTAACAATGCAAGATTAAGCTAGAAACGAAGTTAAGTTAAGAATTCAAATGACAAGATTATTCTAAGAATGCAAGAATGCAAGATTACAAGATGCAAAAAAGATAAGATTGCAAGATTGCAAGATTAGGACCCTTGAGCCAAGGAAGACCTTCATTTTAAAGGAATTGTCTCAAGAATGGAGGGCTAAGATTAAGAGACAAAAGAATGAGTGGATGAGATGAAGCAAAAGGAGATGCAAGGTTAGGTAGAGATGAGAGGTGAGGGTTAAGAGGCAAAAGAAATGTTAGGTAGAATAAGACAAATAGTAATTTTAAAAGCACAAATCCCTTTTAATTGCTAATTAATCATGATTAAGTATGTGTACATATGTGAATGTGTTCTTTTAATAGAAGTGTAGAAAATTTATATTAAAAACAATGTTATAACAATTAAATAAATATGAAAGCTCTAGAAATTAAACCATACTGTAAGCTTGATATAAGATTTTTTATTTAATTATGCAAAGGGGATTTTAAGAGTTACTCTGCACGATTATGTCTAGTAAATATTTCTTTGAGATTTAGGATTTTATTTGAGGCAATTTGATCAAAAGAGGGCTCAAGTTCTACTAGACCAATTTTAGGTGATTAGAGCTAGAGCACTCACATCCCACCATTTATGAGTGAAACCACCAATTTTTTGATGCAACAAGGGTTAATTTGGTGGTATCATTCTATACTTTCATCATGAGCAGTTAAATCTTATGCTAGTGGTGTGTGTATGTGTTTTGAATAGGGTTGGTTAGTATTACTTTGATTTACTCTAATTCAAGACTCAAAATTGCATACCTACAATACTATATTTAAATTTGTCTATTTGTTTTTTCTAATTTAACATTTCATTTTTTGTCCTAATTTATAAATCTTAGGATTCATTATTTGATATAAAATATATATTTTTATAACAAAAAATTTATGTATTCCATTTGATTTAAATTAATTTTACTAAATTTATCTTGAATACAAAAACTTGTGAATAAATGATTTGTATATAAATTGACAATTAACTTCAACCTACCTAAATAATATGCCCACACATTCTAAATATAATCCACACTTTTGTAATTACGGTTTGCAAAATGTATTTGGAAAAAAAAACTATAAGCCTAAAATGCACTTAAAAGCATGTCAAACTAAGTTTAAATTGCAAGAAATTATATTGTCTACTACAACCACTAGTGCATATTTTCTATTCATAATAATATTTCAGAGGTCCTTTATTTGATCTTTATTTATAGTAGTGTGATCTTTATGAAAAATATTTAAAAATGTACATCACATTAGGTTTCCCAATATATTCTTTAGCCAATTATTTGAAGAATTCAACTCCAAACACACAATTATGTTGTTATAGTATTACACCTACATACACTATGATTGGGAATATACAATATTTCCAGAACTGGGCAGCACAAATTGTAAATGTTAAGGTTCAGTAATTACCATTATAATGCATTCACATGTAGTGTAGAACCTTGTTTTTTCCATATGTGAGCGTCATTTTTATCACTGCCTTAAAGAAAAGATCATACTCATAATTATGTTCTACTAGTGTTCTACTTATGTCAACAAACTTTTATGTCATTTTCCTAATTTATTCTACAGTCTAAGCATGCTAGGATGAAGAGAAGGTAGTAAATTATTGGGTACCTAAGCACAATGCTATGTTTTCTATTAAAATTTGTAACAAAACAACTATTATGACCCTTACACAATTACATTTTATAGGCGTCAATAGAGATCAACAACACACTAATAGTAAAGGTGTTGGCTATTACAAGGAAAGGCTATAAACGACCCACTAGCAAGACTATTAGCCCACCTCAAAAGTGGGTAGACAACTCAGCCACAACATGGGAAGGAGAATGAGAGGATAAAGAACTATTTTTTCTACATTGTTGGACAAGTGCCCAGACAATAATTGTCACTAGGATCCCCACCACAAGGGGGAGCAAGTGGTGAAACTCTAACTAAAATATTGTTAGCACAAAGGGTGGAGTACTGTGAAAGCTGTACATCATCAGCCAAAGATTGGAGCATAGCAGAAGCAACAAATGAGGAAGGGTCCATCTTGCTAGAGGGGGCCACACTAGTATGTTATGTTGCATTGTTAGGCCAACAAGAAAAATATTTGAAAATGCACGAGGTTTTGAGTAAGCACGAGGACTACGATCTAATTAAGGATATTTCACCCAATTTAAGGATGTGTGAACTAATTTGATATGGTTAGATCAAAATTTATTATTTTGAGCACATTTATGTGGCACTTCTATAGTAGGCTCTTTCCCTCCCAAATTTTTTTAGATTAAATAAAGTTTTTAGTGGTCAAATCTAGTCATAAAAAAATTTAATTTATAGTGGGGCTACTCAATTTCTACAATTAGAAAAGTACAAAGTGTTTTCCATAGCCCAAAAAATTATAATATTTATATCAATCTTCAACTACCTAGATTTTGAGTTTGATGCATTGACCCATATTCAATGACTCGTGATTCACATGAAAATATCTTTCATGATAACAAATGGTTTGTTTAGCATTCATTGAATCTAGGTGGTGTCCATAGGGATCAAGAAATAAGATTCCCCAAGAGGTCACCCATGTCAATCCCAAATAGGTCACCCATGACAATCCTACTCAAACACAAGTTCTATGAACCATGGTGTGTTACATACTACCAACCCATTAGCTTGCTAACTATTTATGAAACCTTGAAAAAGTTGTGTGCCTTATGAGACATTCATTATGGAGCCTCTGTAGCTCATCCGTTGATAAGTATGAGGTTTCTTCCATATTGTCAAATATTATAATATTTCTATTAGGATTGAACTACATATTTTCATAGTTGAATCCTAATATAAATATCTTTGACTACTATTTTATATAAATAAATAAAAAATTAATAATCTCTATTTGAGATATTGTGAAAAATAATAAAATGCAATAGAAAACTCTCAAAAAAGTATACTACACTTGATACCAATGTCCTCACTTCAATTAAAAGACTAATTTTGATATATAAGGAATTTAAAATATATATATTATAGTAGAATATATGTCTAAATTTACCTTGATAATAATTAAAATAATCAATTTGAAGTTACCAAAAAATATTTGTACATTAGCTATTAGAGTTAATGATCTAAGTCTAAGAATACTAAATTGATTTTATTTATAGTTCAAACTATTGCAGCCTTAGTAAGTTGAGTACCTCTCTAGCACCTTCTCAATCAAATATGGACATGAGTTACACCTTGACCAAAAAGGATAGAGAAGCAATGGATCAAACTCTTGATGACATTTTCCAAAGACATAGAGATAACATATTATTTGGGGAATCTTCTCATGATAATCAACTAGAGTCACCCACTATCAGCACCAAATGTTGAGTCAAAAAAATATAAATATAATACAAAATATATTGAATGGTACAATTAAATGCACGATAGTTTTCTTAAATCATAAACCTTATAAATTGAATCTATGATGAAAATTCCCCAAATTAATAGTTTATATTGTCTTTAAATTTTGATAGCTTGTTTGGGATAAACCATGGACTCATTGGAATATGAGGGTCTCCCCTTCCGATATCGTTGGTGTTTCTCAACCGGACACCTAGAGACAAATCGTTATCTCTTGCACCATAAAGGCATTGTCACTTGGTGGAAGGGTGCTAATGATGATCATTTGAGTTACCTGGCCTTAGATTCTTCTTCTGATGATATTGTTAAGAACTCCCCTTAGGATGATGCTCCTAGTGCAAGTTTGGACTCATCTGTCCCAATAGACCCTACTCCACCTCTTGCTACTAGTCAAACTCTCTTTAGGAAACTTGATCCCCTTGTGTTGGGGATTCTAATGAAAGTATTGCTTGGACAATTGTTCGATGTTACAAGCTATTCTATTAGTGTGTTGTTAATGGTCTATTTTTTACCTTATTTTAATTGGCCTTTTGGTATCTATTTTGTTGATAACTTTACACCCATTAGGTTGTTGTTTATAAGGACAACACCCTTGTTTTTTAACTTAGAACACAATATGATGAGTGTTATAAAATATTAATTTAGTGCCCCTAAATTGCTAAAAACTTGGACATAATATTGGGTTGCTCTATTTTATTTTATTTCATTTTTCATTCTATACTTAGACTCACTTTATGATCTTTCCTTACAATTTATCTTAGTTGTTATTAAATTTTGATCATAATAGATATTACTTAATGATATGGTATCATCCTCATAACTTCGAATAAGACATAGAGAGGAAAAATCACTTTTAAACTCTTCATAATTTTCATAAAAGTCTCTTGACCATCAAATAAACTTTTTGTACGATATTGGTCAAAAAGGAAAAAAAAAAAGAGATAATTAAAATTCTTGATGACCTAGATGTACTAACCTTCAATTCAATCTAGTTTCTCATAAGTTTTAATCTATTGTTAGCCAAGTCCAGTGTCAAAAATTGTATATTTGTACAATTTTACATTATGTTTTGAATTCACTATAGACCATGCATTAATGATAGATTTTCATATTTTTATAACAAGTATTTTATCTCACATTTCAAGAGTACAATACATTTTGCACAAATATAAAATCTCATCAAAATTATTTTTGAGGATAGTACAACACATGAATGTGTGCATGATGTCCTAGCATCCTTAGAAGTTTTTAGATTCAAAAGAATACGTTTTGTGTGTTTCTTATGAAACATGTAATTCATGTTAGAATGATTTTAGAATAACTGAGAGGGGGGGTAAATTAGTTATCCTCGGGTCCAGATATACCAATTAAAATTTTAAACACTTAAACAAACTTAGATCTATTTAGCAATTCACTATGTCTCTATAGAATATATTAGTAACATAAAACTTGCAGTCCACTGTCCAAAAGTAATCAAATTGCAGGATATAAAAATTTCAACAACATAACACATCAAATAACATTCACACAAGTATGACACCAGGATTTAGTGTGGAAACTCAATATGGGAAAACCCACCAATAACATGCTATAAAATTTTCACTCTTCTGAAGTGAGCTCTATGAGAAGCTAACCCTGTTAAAGGTTACAATACACATTGTTAGGTGTGACCCTGTTAAAGTATTTAATCACCCAGTTAGGAGTGGCCTAGTTAGAGGGCTTAAGAACATTCCATTAGAATTTCACCTTGATTAAAGGGTTTACAAAATGATTGTTAAGTCAACCTTGATTAAGGATTTTAACTAATACAATGGTTAGAAAGTAACAGTAGGTTCTGATCTGAAATATACAAATCACTTTGCAAATACATATCCAATCTGCTCATATGTTGATTTACTGGCTGATCTTCATTACCATCTCCATCTTTAATCTCCTCAGAAATCCATTCAAGAAATCACCTCAACTCTTTTCAGTTATTCTTAGCCTTCTACTTAGATTCGCCAGTCAATAACATCAACCTCTTCCACTCTCCTTAACCCACAATTAGGTCATCCTTATATACCTCCTTGATTAGGTAGATGAATCTTTTTCCACTTAATCATCTCCGTAGATCTTAAGTTTAGGTTAGATTCATCGAATCCTTCCATCAATTTGTTCTCCTCCTTATCCTTCTAGATACTTCTCAAAACTTCTCCTTGAATACATAAGAAAATAGTTTACCATGCATTAAATGCTCCATGTCATTCATCTTTAATTTCAACACATTTTACATATCCCAATAATTCAACTATGTTAGCTAGGATTCTCAATTCCTTCGCAAATTGTAAATTACTGGCACTCAGTCAATACTGTGTTTATCTACTCAGACATCGTTGAATAACTTGGTCATCGCTAAAATTGTTCTACTTAGCAAACATTGTCTTCACTTGGTTAATTCTCTGATACTCAACAATTATTGATGCTCGGTCAACACTAAAATTTACTTGGCTTATAATTATGCTCTATCGACACTAGCATCAATCGTCTTAAACTAAATTTCTTCTCTTTTTCTCGGTTAAGCCTATGCTTCAAAAGCAGCTGACTTATTCACCTAGTGTTAAAGATAAACAACATATTACCTTGACAATGTGCCAACTAATCAAGTACCCATTGTAGTATCTCATAACTCAACCTTTCCTTAGGTCCTCTTATTATCTGTTCTTTTCAAATCATCTTCATCAATCAAAAGATACGGTACTTTACTAGATAGAAATTGTCTTACTAGTTAAGGTTTGACATCAATGACAATATAACAATTATTTCAACTATAATTTCCAACAATCTCCCTCTTTGACATAGATGGAAACACCACATGTTCTACCATAAACTCCATATGCATAGTCACCATACAATCCAAAAATCTATTTCAATCTAATCAACAGTTTACCGAATCTCTCCCTCATCTTATTCAGTCTCTCCCTCTTTGCTTTAGGTAACTTCTTTTGTATCTAATTTAATCTCTCCCTCTTTGACAACAATGCCAAATACATTCATCTTCACCATGTAGATATCTTTATGTCAGTTCTCTAAACTTTGTTACTCCCTCTATCATCTTGCTTATGACTGATCAACATCTTGTGCTTGACTCTTCACAACTTTAGGCAACTCCTAAAGTGTGACCTCATTTGCATCAATGTGTCAGATATTATGATTTAATACATTTGATGCAATGCTCCTATATGATTCTAGGTAGCCTCAATTAGGATAATCACCCCTAATTTACCTCATAGATATTCATGTGCATCTTTAGGTAATTCCTTAGTGAATATATTTGCTAACTGTTCTTTTATCTTCACATACTCTAATCTCACTTCTTTATCTTGAACTAGTTCTCTCAAGTAATGATACTTGGTAGCAATATTCTTAGTCTTAGTGTGCATCACAAGATCCTTTGATATATTGATAGCACTTGTGTTATCATAGAAAATTACAATTGACTCGGTAATTTATTCCTTCATACCTTTTAACAATTGCTTAATCCACACTAAATTTGAACAATTCACTGTTGCTGCTACATATTCAGCTTCTACTGTAAATTGGGAAATGCAATTTTGTTTTTTGTTTGTCCAAGAGACTAACCTCTTTCCTAGAAAGAATGTGCCACCACTTGTACTCTTTGTGTTATCAACATTTCCTATCCAATATGCATTAGTGTAAACTTTCAATTCAAACTTGTCATTTTTCTTATAATACAATCCATAGTCCTATGTTCCTTTTAGATATCTCAATATCCTTTTCACTACCATCATGTGACTCTCCTTAGGATTTGCAGAAAATCTTGCAACAATCCCAATTGCTAGGGCAATATCTGGTCTTCTATGAACAACATATTGTAACTTTCTAATCATAGACTTGTACAAGGTTTGATTCATTTCAGTTGTATCATCATTCTTTGATAGATTTTGTCTAGTAGCCATGGGTGTACCTAGTGGTCTAGAATCCTCTATACCAAAAAAATTTAGTATCTCCTTGACATACTTAGATTGTGCAATATAGATACCTTTGTTCATTTGATAAAATTTCAAACCAACAAAGAATTTGAGCTCTCCCAACAAATATTTCAAATTCAATTTGCATCTCATTTGAAAATATTTGACATAGGGCATCTTGTCCTACAAATATGATATCATCAACAAAGATTTTAGCTAACAATATCCCTTTACCTTTTTTAGTCTTCAAATACAAATTGTTTTTGTCATTTGTTCTTACAAATCCAATCTTTGTCAAGTAGTTGTGCAATCTCGCATACCATGCTCTGGGGGCTTGTTTCAATCCATATAGTGCCTTGTGTAGTTTACAAACCATGTTCTTGCTTGGATCAACAAATCTTTCTGGTTGTTCAATTTATATTTCTTCTAATATTCCATTCACAAATGCAGATTTGACATCCATTTGATACACTTTGAATCCTTTGAAAGCTGCATATGCAAGTAGAGTTCTTACTCCTTCCATTCTTGTAACTGGGGCAAAAGTCTCCCCATATTCAATGTCTTCTTCCTATGCATATCCCTTGCATACCAATTTAGCTTTGTTCCTAGTGACTTCTTCATGTTCATTCAGCTTATTTCTTAACACCTACTTTGTTCCAATAACATTCTTGTCTTCTAGTCTCAGCACTAGTGTCCATGTTTTGTTCTTTTCTATCTATTCAATTTATGCATTCATGGCTTAAATTCAATCTTCATTCTCCAAAGCATCTTTTACCGTCTTAGGCTCAACTTCACATAACAAGCATGTTTGATCTTTCAACTTACTTCTTGTCATGACTCCAGACTTTTTAGCTCCAATAATTTGTTCTGGCTTATGATGTCTTCTTACATATTGTGCTAATGTGGTCTCAAATCTCCTTTCTTCTTGTTCTTGATCTTCACTTTCATCTTGTAGATCCTCTACCTCTTCTCCTGATTGCTTGGCAGCATCCTCCTGATGCTCAACATTTTCTTGTTGTGACTCGATAGGTTCATGTTTTTTCTCAGCATCTTTGTTTTCTAGTTCAGGTATATTATTGGCCTCTCCTTCTTCCATTTATACAAAAGATATGTAATTTTCAAGTTCATACTTGCACTCAACTTCATTCTTTTCTGCATATTCATCAACTCTAACATTTTCACTTTCCACAACTTTGTTAGTGTTAGAACTCAAACACTTGCAAGTTTTTCTCTTAGTGGAATATCCTAGGAATATGCCTTCATCACTTTTAGCATCAAGTTTTCCATTCCTATTGTCCTTTAGTATATAACATTTTCTTAGAAAAACTTTGAAGTATTTTACATTAGGTGCATAACTATGTCATAATTCAAAAGGTGTAGCATTTGTACCTTTCTTGATTTGTACTCGGTTCAAGGTATAAACAACTATACTTACAGCTTCTCTCTAGCATTTTTGTGCAACATTCTTATCTATCATCCGTGTTCTAGCACAATCCATAATTTATCTATTTCTTCTCTCTGCTATACTATTATGTGGAGATTTCCTTGGTGCAGACATTTTTCTCTTTATTCCTCTATCATTACAGAATAAGTTGAACTCATTTGATATGAACTCTCCTCCTCTGTCAGATCTCAGACAACAAATAGAATGAAATATTTATCACCATGATAACTTTGCACACCAATAGGTCTACAAAGGTCAGTTGAACCAATTTAGAAATATATGTCCTCTTAAAACTAGACTTTGTCATTTTTCCCAATTGACATTGTTTACACATCACATTATCAGGTTTCTCCAATTTTGGTAAACCTCTAACTTTCTTCATCTTACTAATGTTTACCAAATTTCCAAAGTTCACATGACACAACCTCTTATGCCATAACCATACATCATGAAATTGTGCAAACAAACATGTTTCTTCAGATAGGTCTAGATAGAACAAATTACATCTTGTTTGTTCTTTAATTCCAATTAGTTCACCAATGGCATCAAATATTTTAGTCTTCTTGTGATGGAACTCAACTCAGTAATTAGTATTGTTCAACTATGCAACACTTAACAAATTATAGTTAAGACCTTCAACCCAATAAGCAGTATCACATCTTATTTTATCAGTCAATCTTGTTGATCCTTTTTCCCTTCATAGGACATGATGCATCATTACCAAACTTAACACTCCTACCTTTGTAATGATTTAAGATTTCAAACTTACTTTTATGGGTAGTTATGTGATGTGAGCAACTATTATCAATAATCTATTTATCACCTTTACTCACATATGATATAAGTGTAGTTTTCTCATCTTCATCAAAATCATCTTTCATAACAACATAAACAACTTCTACATCATAATCATCAGATCCACTAGTTTCAATGTTAGTTTCTTCTTCAACAATATAACAAGACTTCTTACCTTTATCTTTGTAGTCCTTATACCTTCTATGATCTATGTCATTCCTTTTGTCTTTATACTTGCTTTCCCTTCTTTCATCCTTGTCATTCTTGTCAGAGTATCTTACTGCAATATGGCCAACTTTGTTATATGGAAAACATATTATAAGAATTTTACCTTTGAATTTTTTTTTTCCTCTTGGTATCCTCTAGCCATAAGTGCCTCGAGATCATCTAGATCATCATCAAAAATGTCATTGTCACTGTCACTGCTCACACATCTTTCTTTTCCTTTCTGAGACTTATGAAGAACCATTTGAGATTTGGTAGATTCAATATTATGTAATGAAATTATCAAAATTTTAAAACTCAAAAGCAGTAAGCCTACCAACAAGACCTTCCAGAGTTAGGATATTACCAGAAGTACATCTTGATTCTTGTATTGTAGAAACTCTAATAGCATAGATAGGAATTAGGGTTCTCAAAATTTTTCTAATAAAATTTTCATCATCAATGTTTCCATTAGCTCCTCTAATAGAATTTACTACCTCTTTAACTCTTCCATAGTATTGAACAATGTTTTCACCTTCTAAATTTTTCATTTTGTCAAACTTACCTCTCAAGCTTTCAGGTTTGGCTCTCAGCACATTTGTGTCCCCACCATAGATAGTTGCCAGTGTGTCTCACATTTTCTTTGCATTAGTATAGCTTTGGTGTCTTCAAATTCAAGGTAACTTAGGGCTGATGAAATCTCCAACATTGTCTGATAGTGTTCTTTCTTTTCCTTCATCTCTTTGGATATCATAGGTACAACAACTGGTACATAATCATGTTCCACGTAGTATTTCATTGAATCACCAATACCAGCTAGATGCAATTTCATCAAATTCTACCATGCAGGGAAGATCTCCTTTTTTATCTTTGGTACCTCCTTTTGTACATCTTGATCATTAGCTTCAAGTAACTTTAAACTTTCTCCTTACAAGCACCACAGGCTCTGATACCAATTGTTAGAATGATTTTAGAATAACTGAGAGGGGAGGTGAATTAGTTATCCTTAGGTCTAAATGTACCAATTCAACTTTTAAACACTTCAACAAACTTAGATCTATTCAATAATTCACTCAGTCTCTATAGAATATATTAGTAACATAAAACTTGTAGTCCACTATCCAAAAGTAATCAACTTGCATAATATAAAAATTTCAACAACATAACACATCAAATAACATTCACACAAGCATGACACTAGGATTTAATGTGGAAACTCAATATGGAAAAAACTACTAGTAACATGCTACCAAATTTTCACTCTTCTGAAGTGAGCTCTGTGAGAAGCCAACTTTGTTAAAGGTTACAATACACACTGTTAGGTGTGACCTTGTTAAAATATTTAATCACCATGTTAGGAGTGGCATGGTTAGAGGCTTTAAGAATATTTCATTAGAATGTCACCTTGATTAAAGGGTTTACAAAATGATTTTTAGGTCAACCTTGATTAAGGATTTTAACTGATACAATGGTTAGAAAGTAACAGTAGGTTCTTATCTGAAATATACAACTCACTTTAAAAATACAAATCCAATTCACTCATATTCTAATTTATTAAATGACCTTCATTACCATCTCCATCTTTGATATGCTCGAAAATCCCTTCAAGTAATCACCTCAACTCTGTTCATCTCTTCACAACTCTTCTTAGCCTTCTACTTAGATTCGCTAGTCAATAACATAAACCTCTTCCACTCTCTCCTTAACTCACAATTAGGTCATCTATATACCTCCTTGATTAGGTAGATTAATCTTTTGCCACTTAATCATCTTTGTGGATCTTAGGTTTAGGTTAGATTCATCGAATCCTTCCATCAATTTGTTCTCTTCCTTATACTTCTAGATACTTCTAAAAACTTCTCCTTGAATCCATAAGAAAAGGATTTACCATGCGTTAAATGTCCCAAGTCATTCATCTTTAATGTCAACACATTTTACATATCCCAAGAATTCAACTATGTCAAATGGGATTCTCAATTCCTTCACAAACTGTAAATTACTGACACTCGGTTAATACTATGTTTATCTACTCAATCATCATTGAATAACTCAGTCATCGCTAAAAATGTTCTACTCGACAAACATTGTCTTTGTTCGGTTAATTCTTTGACACTTGGAAATTATTGATGCTCGGTCAACACTAAATTTTACTTGGCTTATACTAGTGCTTAGTCGACACTAGAATCACTCAGCTTAAATTGGATTTCTTCTCTTTTGTTCGGTTAAGCCTATGTTTCAAAATCAACTGATTTCTTCACTTAATGTTAAATATAAACAATGCATTACCTTGTCAATGTGCCAACTAATCAAGTACCCATTGTGGTATCTCATAACACAACCTTTCCTTAGGTCCTCTTGTTATCTCTTCTTTTCAAATTCTCTTCATCAACCAAAAGATATGGTACTCTACTAGATAGCAACTGCCTTACTAGTTAAGGTTTGACATCAATGACAATACAACAATTGTTTTAATTGTAGTAGTTTTCAACAATTCCTAGATGACAAATTAACATCTATTTTCCAAATTAACATCTATTTTCCTTCTAATAGAAAAATAAATAAAAAAATAAAAAATAAACTAAAAGTTCACTCATTTTAAAAGGACTTTTTTACTCTTTTGTGAATTGAAGCTCTCTATCTTTCAAAGGCCTTCCTTGGGAAAATACAAAATTTGTTCCAACTCTCAACCACTTGCTTGTTATTCTACCATTGAACATTCTTGGTTCACATCAGTAGTAAGACTCTTCAAAAGAAAATGCACTAATACTTATATTGTGGCATCATTTCAAGTAAATCATCATTGTCGATAACACTCATATTTAGCTTATTTTATACAATATCTACTCTTTAGAGTGAGATCATCTCTTTAAGATTAAATATATCTCTTTCCATTTATTTTACTTGCATGCAATGTTGGTCTTCCTCACATACTAGGTTTGACACTGTAATCACCTAAAATTGGTCTAATAGAACTTGAGCACCCCTTTCAATCAAATTGTCTCAAATAAAATCCTAAATCTCAAATGCATATTTACTAGACGTAATTGTGCAAGGTAACCCTTAAAATCCCCTTTGCATAATTAAATCAAAAGTCAAAATCTTATATCAAGCTTATACTATGGTCTAATTTGTAAAGCTTGTATATTTATTTAATTGCTATAACATTGCTTTTATATAAATTTTCTACACTTTTATTAAAATAACACATTCACATGTGTGCACATACTTAATCTTGATTAATTAGCAATTAAAAGGGATTTGTGCTTTCAAAATTGCTATTTTATCTTATTCTACCTAACATCTCCCTTTTGCCTCTTAATCCTCACCACTCATCTAAAATAACATTGCATGTCTTTTTGCCTCTTCATCGCAATCACTCATTCTTTTTCCTCTTAATCTCCACCCTCCATTCTTGAGACAATTCTTTTTAAAATGAATCTCTTCCTTGGGTCAAGGGTTCCTATCTAGATCATCTTAGGCTTTTGCATCTTACATTCTGTTCCATTCTTAGATTACTTTTGCTAATTTTAATTCTTAATTTTTCATAGTTTACTTTATTTCTAGATTAAGTTTGCATTGTTAATCTAGTTTCATTTCTTACATTGCTTCAATAGTATAGCTCTTGCATTCACATTCTATAAAATTAGTTGTTTGTATTCATTCTAGCTTAATCTCTCATTCTAGCTTGTTAGTCTTGTATTTTAGCTTCATCTCTAGCTTTGAATCTTCCATTTTGGAGTAGTCAAGTCACTAATCCTCTATGTCACTTTGATGAGCATCATGAGAGGGATTAAACCCGCTTCAAATAGGAAGCTATGAGTCGATTCTTGAGATTTCCTCTTCCATGGATTCTCTCAAGTGTAATAGTTTATAGAAGTGTGTCACACTTTGATCACACATTTTTGGTGCCCACTGTGGGGCTAGACTCTTGCATTTAGCTTTATTTCTTGTATTTTATTATATTTTCATCATTTTGTCATCGCAAAATCGTAACTTTGTTTTGCAGGCCAAAAAATCGTATGACATTCCAAACTATACTGGGATGATATTTCTTAATACTGCCAGACAAACTTTCTCCTTTTCTGGAATATCACTTCTCTAATCTGCGGTATTGTTTGCTTCTCAGAGGTCTATCGTACAATTTTCCTAGTAGATTATGAAGTGTCACCCATATTCAGTTGTTGCCACAGTCTGAGTTTTTAACTGAGTTTGCTTGTTCTTTCTTGTATTTTTTGTTTTTCTAGCTTTCTAACAGAACCTAGCAAGTGATCTTGTTATTTCTTTCATTTTTCATAGCTTTGGTGCCCTAACTTATGGTTTTGTAGGAAACGCTTGCCAAAGAAGTTGCATTGCTAAGACTACTAACTTGTGTTTTTATAGGTTGTCTTGGAGATAGAAATAAACATTGTGCTTGCATAGACTTGGTTTTCTAGGCACCTAGAAAAATTAGTTGTCTTTAGGGTAAATGAACATGTGCTTGATGCATTTGGCAGACACTATGGAGTAAGAGAGTATGCTCTTTTCCTTATAGAAAATTAGAAATGTAGACCTCCACTAGTTATCCATTTGCTTTCTTGCATTTACCTTTAGAGGGCCTGCCAAGAGAGCAATCTTTTGGGAAAGACCCAAGTGGGAAACAAGTGAACCCAATTTACTCCATCCCAATATAATCAAAAGATCTAAAGAGAGAAAAGACTTGGCTATTTTCTACTTCTAATGCTTCTTCATGTGTAGGGCCTAGTTCTCTCGATCTTGCTAAGCAAGACTACACTTGATTGGGTGCTTGTAGGGTCATCTTGGTCTCAATCTTATTTACAAGACTACAAGGGAAGTACATTCAACTTGTGTAGGGTTGAGAGGTCTAAATCTCGCTTGCGAGACTATACATTTTGGGTGCTTGTAGAGCTATAGGTCTTAATTTTTCTTGTGAAACTACAAGGGGTAGTCATGAACAGAGATCCTTAATAAACACCTTAGGAATTAGAGGCTAACCTTCTAGTCATTTGACTTCCTCTGTACAAGGATTGATCCAAGTGGACTTACACTACAACATTTGGGTTTGAATTTTGATGCCAATTTGTGACACCACTACAATTTGTGTTTTTTTTTTTGCAAGTGCCCTTGACGGTGTTGTAATAGCGATGATGATGTTGTAATTGCGACACCCATTTGGTTATAAACAAAAAAAGAAAAAGAAAAAGAAAGTGTCATTTGTAATTTTTATGAATTTGAACAGCGGCCGCGAAGACAACACTACACTTTTGCGTGACGCGAAGGGGGCATTCAAGTTTGGCGTGCGGGAAGAGGCCGACACCATGTGGGAAGAGGGCATTGGCACTTGAGGTAGGCATTCAAGCTTTGTCTTCTCATTAACTCAATTTCATTTTAATGGAATTTTCTGATTTAATGGCACAATATGAATTTTAATAGAGGCATTGTTTACATCTTAGCATTTGGAATGCTCGATGACCCGCGAGCTTTGATAGCTAGGGCATCATTGCTATTGCCTTCAAGGCATTGTGTGAAGTGTTTGATCTCTCTTTATTTATTTTTTTGTTGATATTCACTATGTGGTACTCCCTATTTATGATCATTTCATGAGGAAATGTCTTGGTGGCTCGTGGGTTGCAAGCTAGGGCATCATACATTGTTTATGAACTCACTATTTAATAATGACATTGTTTACATCTTTTCATTTGGAATGCTTGATGACCCGTGAGGTTTGAGAGCTAGGGCATCGTTGCTATTACCTTCAAGGCATTATGTGAAGTGTTTGATCTCTCTTTATTTATTTTGTTGTTGATATTCACTATGTGTTACTCCCTGTTTATGATCATTTCACAAGGAAATGTCTTGATGGCTCGCGGGCTACAAGCTAGGGCATCATACATTATTCATGAGCTCACTGTTTAATACTGGCATTGTTTACATCTTTTCATTTGGAATGATTGATGACCTGCGAGCTTTGAGAGCTAGGGAATCATTTCTATTACCTTCAAGGCATTGTGTGAAGTGTTTGATCTCTCTTTATTTGTTTTGTTGTTGATATTCACTATGTGGTATTCCCTGTTTATGATCATTTCATGAGGAAATGTCTTGATGGCTCATGGGCTGCAAGCTAGGGCATCATATATTTTTCATGAGCTCACTATTTAATATCTAGCATCATGCAAACATACATTAATACACTTATTACTTTGAATTTGAGCTCAGGCATCATGCAATGTTATTGTTGTCATTGAATGCTTGCTGCTGTTGTGCACCATATATTGTTTTATACACTATTTATTTCATTGAGACTGTGAGCTTGGCATTTGTAATGTATTTTCTGTTATTGGATCAATGCTACCATGTTGTCAAGTCTTTGTATGGCTTGACTATGCACATGCATAATTGTAGATGAGGATCAGTAATAGGGTGCCAGACATTTCTTAGATCCTTTGGATCTAACCCCATCTTTTCCTTGCTTGCAGGTTTTGGATCATACAAGAGCATATTGGATTAAAGCTCAGGTCAACACTTCATTACTTCAAGCAATGTTTGGTACCTTCATTATTTATGTTCATCCACTTATGTATGTTTGCATTCATTCATATTCTTCTGAAAGTTGGCTATTAGTGACCATATAGGACCATTCTTGATGTTTTTGGGTCATTTGATGAAAAGATGTAAATAGGGAGATCAGTAATAAAATAGGGATATTTTAATAGGGATATATTAAGTTTAATATCGTAAGTAAAAACATTACACAGTGGCATTCAAATTAAGTACAATATGAATTCACATGCCTTTATTTATGATACACTTTTTAAATTATCACTCATTGGTCATTTGACAATTCAGAATATAAGTATCAGAATATAAACTGTTGTAAAAGGAAGAAACACATATGTATCATCATTTAATACAAAATATAAAAGTATCTGATAGATACACAGTTGCTATTATAACAACCATCATCTAATCCCATGGTGTACTAGTCTCAAGGTAAGAACAATTTACTTAAGCCATCATATAAGTATCATCCTAAAGTTTAAATAGACATTGACTATGGATATACAACACTAAGCCATAATAAATTACAGAGTTTCACTGCAATTTCTATGTCCACTTACAATCATCCTACTACTTACACTACAATTTGTATGTCCACTTACAATAATAAATTACAGAGTTTCACTGCAATTTCCATGTCCACTGTCATTAAAATATATCACTCCTCCTGTTATATAGGCATCCTTCTCATTAAGTGTTGCCATTAAAATATATCACTCTTGTTATATAATGTATATGCATACTTGTTTAAAATTTCATACTTGTTTCTCTTAAATATTATTACCATTTCACTCAAATTTACATGACATTAAAGCCAAGCCCAAAATGTATACATACGTGTAAGTATAGGAGAAGCTAGATTCTGCAACTATTGAAAAAACAAAACTATATCAATAGAAACTTACAAGAAACTATACTTGTGCTTACCACACCATACCTCAGCATCATAATGCTTATCATTTTCAAGCTTTAGCAAGGCTTCATACCACACTGTGTCCACAGATTTGTATGCAACATTGATTTAGACTGGAGGTAAACTATTACAAATAGAAGACATAAGAGGCGCTTAAGCCATGTCACGAATCTTGAGGGGAGCGCTGACCATTATGCCAACAATCTCCCCCTCAGTGTTACGTAAGGGGATTCAAACCTATGACCAAGCTCTGATAACACTTGTTACAAATAAAAGACATGGGAGGCATTTAAGCCATGTCACGAATCCCGAGGGGAGCACTGACCATTATGCCAACATAAACTACATGTGTCATGTAAACAACATGGTTGAATGCAATCTCTTTTGCACATTTTCAAGAGTTTTCCCACCAATACAAGAGTAAATAATGCATTGAACGTAATATACGAACATTGTGTGGTATGAAATCTTGCTGAAGCTTGAAATATATCACTCCTCATGTTATTGTCAAAATTAAATTCAAATATTTCTCAAAACATTTATTCTTGTAGAATTAAGATATCCCTATCTCAATAATAAAACAATCTTCCATAATAGCTTTTGAATCACATTAACACACACCCATGTTCTGTAGCATAGTTCATTTTAGAAGTGTATGGCTTGACTATGCACATGCATAATTGTAGATGAGGATCAGTAATAGGGTGTCAAGCATTGCTTAGATCATTTGGATCTAACCCCATCTTTTCCTTCCTTGTAGGTTTTGGATCATACAAGAGCATACTAGATTGAATCTTGGGTCAACACTTCATTACATCAGGCAATGTCTGGTACCTTCATTATTTATGTTCATCCACTTATGTATGTTTGCATTCATTCATATTCTTCTGAGTTGGCTATTAGCGACCATATATGTCGATTCTTGATTCTTTTGGTCATTATCGCTCTCCTCCTATGCTTTCTAAATTTATTTTTTATCTATGGGTTTTGGTTTACTATAGTGTCAACTTGGAACTGAAGGAGTAGTGGTTGCATTGCATCATCTGGGTATACCACTCAATTATGGTGTGTTTCCAAAAAATTGTGACCATGATACCTACATTTATGTTTCTTGGCTATTATGTCCCAGGACCCCTTATGACCCTTTACGATCCCTAAGAATACATCTTAGAGGTCTTAAAATATTGTAAAGGGTCATAAGAGGCTCCTAGGAGGGGTCAGATGAGCTTCCACCTTCACGTGGTTGGCCTTGTTAAGTAGAGAATGTTAAACTATTCTTGAAACAAAGAGAAGCTCAATAATTAAAGATCTCAATCCACATACGACAAATATATATCGATCCATCTCAATGGCTACCAAATCAATAGAGCTCTACCAAGAACTCAGTCGCAAAGAAACACCACAGACCGCATCATGAACCCATTGTGAAGAGGCATCCAATGTCTCATAAGTCGCATCAAACGAACCACTTTCTGTAATCTAAGTCTCTCAGCTTGGTTCACCAAAAAGAAGACTTCTCCCAAGTCATCATAGACACCATAGTGATCTACGAATCTCCAATGTGAAAGTTTTGCATGTCTCTCTTTCGACATCACATCTAACTCAATAATCCACGAGCTGCTACTGAATCTACTGCAAAGTCATCTCTGAATGATCCATAACTAAATCACGAGCAGGAACCAGATCTGCAAGAACTCCCTTCTGAATTGATACCAACCTGATTGATAAATTTTTTATTTTTTTAAATTGATTTGTGTCGCAATTGTGACGGCCATAAAATAGTGACGGTTATCTTTCAAAACAATCTGACATCCATCTGTCGCATGTACAACATCGATGTCGGTAAAAAAACTATAAATGATGGATAGCCTTCGTAAAATTGTGATGGTTCTCTATCGCATGTACAACATCATTGTCGTTAAAAATTACAAATGACATATATCCATCACACTTTTCCGATGGATATCTATCGCACTAACAACATCTCCATTAGCAAAACAAATTACAAACAATGGCAACCCGTTGGAAGGTTTTGATAGGTCACCATCATTTTTATTTTTTGCGATGGATAGGCGTCACAATTGGGATGGCCACAAGTAGGTCTGATGTCAGGTTCACCTTGTTGGCACCCCCTTCTTACAACATCCATTGTCATCATAATTACAATGCCAATTGAAACCATTAATTTTTCTAACTAAAAAATTGTGTCGTCAGGTGGTGTTGTTATATCAATAGTAAACCATCCCAATTCAGATGACCTTCCATCAGAAAAAGGTCTCAAATGTACTAGTGTTACCTGGATCACCCCAAGATACTCACCATGTGTGTTCCCTTGAATGCAAATCTTGAATGTAGAAATATGGAAAGACATGTGATGCAAGCATTATTCTCTTCCAATTGAAACATTCAATCCTAGGAAAGGCCATTCAACCACTTAATAGTGGGGCTAAGAACATCAAGTTGTAGCAAAAGGTTGAAACATTTCCCTCTTGACCTTATATAGTTTTTTCTTGATGTTCTTTAATGTGCTAAGACCCGTGAAAACATTTGTGGAACATACACTTGATATACTTGACACATTATTATACCTTGCGAGAGATCACTTATGCTTGTATCCACAAGGTTATTTTGTCCCTTGTTGGATTGCTTGAAGACAATTGCTTTCTCACACTACTTGCTTTCAAAACAAACTTTGTCTATGAAGTACTCTAATCTTTTTAATCAAACCTTGCAATCCTTTGAAATCAAACTTTTGGACTAAGCTCAAGCGTTGTCAACATTGATTCTTCTTTGTAATCCTTAGCTCATCTTTTTATTTAGTACATTCCAGCATGTTAGGAATTTCCTTTAGCTAAAAAAAGATTACTTTGATCTCTTGACTAAACTCTTGGCTAGTAGAATGTTCACTTGTCCATCATCTTCTTGATCACCTCTTTTGGATGTGTTATCTTATCTTTTCTTGTTCACGAGTCTCATACATAGGCATCTACCTATAGCTTAGACATCTTGTGGCAAGTTATCTTTGCTATCTCTTTTACACTTTTATACTTTGGACAAGTGGAAACTTTTTCTTACCTATCTTAAAAATCAATTTATCCTAATTCATCCTATTTGGCTTTTGACAAACCTTCTTTCATGTTATTCACAACTAGATCTCAGATTCACAAAGGAAAGAAACACGAAGCTACCTTTGACAAATCATCTAAAGGAGATCCCGCACCTTGGGGTTTTAAACCCTTTGCTAATATCTCTAGTGAATCTATCCTATCCTCTCCTAGGTTAGCATATAGTATTTCTTACACTCCAATCATAGAAGATCAAAACAAAAGAATTGAGAAATTTCTAAGACAATTAGGTGACAATCATTTTGGACAAGCAAACAAAGAATGCTTGGATAAAGACCTTGATAATTACAACTCTAGACATGGCTCACAAAATGGATCTCAACATAGTAGACCTAGATCACATGGATCGTAGAGTGGTGATTCAGATAACGAAATAACTAAGGAAGATATCTTGCGATTTCAACAAGATGAGCGCTTGAAAAGACTTATGAAATTGACCTTGAATCAAGAGAAAGATAAATACTTCTTGCACTTGGCTTCACAAGGAGTCAAGCTACCTCACAACTTTGACATTGACAACTTGATAAAGAAAGAACCATTTGAAATGGAAATCATGAAGAAACAGATGGAAGAAATGATAAAAAAAATGCTATGCTTAGAAGGAAAAGGAACAACCAAGCACATCTTTTTCACTTGAGGCTATATGCTCATTTCCTTTTGACAAAGATCTATACATGTCTCCTTTTCCTCAAAAGGTTGAATTTCCCAAGTATGAAAAGTATGATGGTAGCAGAGATCCTCATAATCATATTGTGTGCAAGGTTTTTGAGGATACCTATATCTGTTTTGAAAGGCTCAAGTCAATCAAACGTTAAGATTTTTAATCTAACATGAAATCAATCCAAAATAAGGAAACTCTAAGCTAAGCCACCTCAGATTGAGCTAAAATAGGTGCACCCAAGCACTGTTTGATTTGCTCTTGCTTAAGGGGATGTGGGTGTGCTCTCTAAGCACTTGGAGCATACTCTAATGCATTTTAGGATGGATTGAGATCCATGAAAACTTTATAAATGACACAAAATAGGTATAGAACACCTGATTTGCCCCTAAGGCCTCAAGGATCCAAATGATGTTGAAATAAAGATTAAGCTACATGATGTTTATGCTAAGATTGATTTTAAACCAAATAGAGATGTGATATGATGCTATGCTTATGCAAAACAATGGAAGAAACTAGGTTAATCCATTAAATCTATGCTAAGATGTGTTTTAAGAAAGCTTGAAAATGATGAAAAACTAACAATTAGTATTGATTATGCTAAGTTTAGAGCTAAATGAACATGATAACAATGCTTGAAATAAAAGGTAAGCTAATGAATTTGCTCTTGAAAAGAGGAGCATTTATAGGCTTTGGGAAGGAGGAATGAGTGGCCAGGATCAAAATCCTTAAGAGAGGCCAAGATTCATTCAAAGGGGAGCACATGGATTGTGCTAGTTCAGGGCCACCTCCTTGTGACAAGTGTCACAAGGGCATTGGGTTGAAAGATGGGAGGGATGTGCACAATTTGGAAAATGTGCCTAAGGTCAAAGGGTGTAAGAAAGGGGTGAGGGGCTTCTTAAATGCACCATAAATGCATGTAAGAGGGATAAGGAGGCTTTAAATGCATTTAATGTATGTAAGGGAAGTTTCTAGAAGTTTGTTGACTTTGAGTTAAGCTTAGGAGTTGGGTAACCTTGGTTAGGGAATGTGACAAGGTTTAGGGGGGGATTAGGATTAGGATTAATATTTAATCTTAATTAAATATTCTTGAGTTGGGATTAGGGTTAGGAAATGATTGGATTAGATTTTAATCAAAATTAAAGAAGGATTAGAAGATTCTGGAAGAGGTTAGTGGTCTTAATAAAATTGGCCAAGTTTTGGGCAAAAAATAAATAAATAATTTATTTTAGGATTTTTGTTCAATTTATTAATTAAATAATTAATAAATAAGGAGATAATGTTTAAATAAGATTTAAACATTTTTGGGAGGGATTCCTTAATTAAATATTTTTAATTAAGGTAAAGGGATTTAATGGCATAAAAATTAATTAATTAATTAATTAACAAATGATGATGTCATCAGAGGTTTTTTAGAAAATAAAAATAATTTATTTTCTAAAAGATTTTTAGGTGTCTACATTTTGCCCCTCTTTGATGCAATGCCGCAAGTGGCATGGCGTCAAAGATAAGAAAATAAGATGCCCAAGGCTAGAATTTAGAGGAATGATGGGTTGTGCCCCCTCGAGAAAATAATGCAAGGAGTAAACGTTGTGAAATTTTCTCGAAAGGAAATAAAGAAGGAAGGACTGAGGAAGCAGGGGAGATAAATAACCAAGCATCTAAGAGCAAAGATGCATGAGTGCAAGATGAGATGGAATGCAAAATGCAGGATGCAGCTATATGAGGATGCAAGATTAATCTATATGATGCAAGATGCAGGGGAATTGGGGAAGCTCCAAGTGTAAATGTGGAGAGTACAACCTAGGTTAATACAACAATGCTAGAGACCTGCCAAGGATACGGGGATCACGAGGCCTTGTCACCAACGTTGCATAGGACTGACGCTAAAAAGACACGCAGGGTTTCCCCAGCATCACACATGAAACCCAAAGGAGGCATGGTGGAAACGATGTTGAAGAAACTACAAACACATGACTTACTCACAGGCAAAAGCAAAAGATCAAAAGACCTTGCCCTAGATTATCCTCATGCGCAGCGCACCATGATATAAATGATCGTGGCGACTTTGAGTAGAGAACAATGAGAAGTCGTAAAAGATTAACAAGACCCAAAGGACAAAATCTAAGGTCAAAATGATAACTCCAAAAGACAACCTTTACCAAGGAGAGAGATGTGATGTGACGGATTTGATTGATGGCAGGAAGATTGGTCTGAACGTGTGGAAGGATACATCAACACGGACCTAGTGTGCTTGGTGGAAGATTGGGTCTGACAGGAGGAAGGATACATCCATAAGGACCCACTGATTGATGGGAGAATGAGTGTTGTTGTTTGTTGGCAAATGATGAAGTCAAAGAATAATCACAGTGATCAAGAATAGTTGACAATTGATATTGTTGAAGTACAAGGCTGGGTAGGACAAAGTGTTATGATCAAATGCTGTTGCAGGACTGACGAGGACTATGTACAATAAGACACGAGGATATGTACAATGGACGGGAAAAGAAATAGAATGGATATGTACAAAAGCTTAGGATTGGGCATAGGAAGATCTCGCTATACAGGATATGGTACAAGAAGGATGGCGCTATACAAGAGATACAAGATATGGTACAAGATATGGGTAGGTAGGATTGCAGATTTGCTGGAGGATTATGAAAAAGAGGAATGCTGGGGATGGTGGATGGGGATGGGGATGGTAGAAAAAGGATTGAGATGTTGGGATGGGGGGATGGGAGTTTGATAGATAATGACTCGGTCCACTATGTATGGTGCTTGTTTGCCAGGTTTTCACCAACATACTTGTCCAAGGCGCTTGAATTGCCAAGTTTTCACCATTGGACGATTGTTTTACTTTTTCTTTTTGCTTTTTTTGTATTTTTTTGCTTTTTCCAATTTTTATGGATTTTCTGAATATGTAGATCTTGTTTAGGCATAGAACCTCTTCAAATGTATGATGTTGATTGGATCATTCAAAGGCTCACCTTCTGGTGTAGATAACTGATAAGCTCCAGAGCCAAAACATGCTGTGACAACATAGGGGCCCAACCAAGTAGGCTCAAACTTGCTTTTTTTTCTCAATTTTCTTGGACCTTCTGATTTTCTTTGAGGACCATGTCACTGACTAGGAACTATCTAGGATGGACCTTCTTGTTGTAACTCCTTTTGAGTCAATTCTGGTATGCAACCATGTGATCATATGCTTGCTGTCTCTTTTCATCTAACAGGTCTAGCTATGTGAGATGGGCCACATGATAGTCTTCATCAGTGGTGTAGTTCTTCATGGAGACTCACAATGATGGGATGTCGACCTCGATCGGTAGAACGGCTTTGGCACCATATACAAGAGAATATGGGGTGGTGCCTGTGGGAGTGCGATAAGAAGTGCAGTAGGCCCAAAGGGTGGGATTGATTTGGAGGTGCCAGTCACGATCAGAATCATTGACAACCTTCTTGAGGATTTTCAAGATATCTTTGTTGGTTGCCTCAGCCTGGCCATTTCCTTGAGGGAAATATGGACTAGAGAAATGGTGATGGATGTGGAGTCTGACACACAGATCATCCACATGCTGGTTTTCAAAAGGTGTTCCATGGTCATGGAAGATGGTAGATGGTATGCCAAAGCAACAAATGATGTGGTAAAGGATGAACTTGGATATTTGAATGTCAGTAGTTAGGGTGAGCGAAATCACTTCAACCCATTTGGTGAAGTACTCTGTGGCAGTTATTATGTACTTGTGTCCATCCAAGGAAAGGGGAGTGATTAAGCTGACAAGGTCAAAGCCCCAACATGAAAATGGCCAAGGTGGCGCAATGGGCTGCAAGTCTTGTGCTGGTGCATGAATCAAATTTGCATGCTGCTGACATGGTAAACATTTTATGACAAACTCACAAGCATCATGTTCCATGGTTGGCCAATAATACCCAACTCGAAGCAACTGCTTAGCCAGAACCATGCCACTCGTGTGGGCACTACAAATTCCAGCACAGACCTCTTGTAAAGCCAGGACGGCCTCATTTGAATCTAAACACTTAGAGAGGATATTGTGATACCCTCGACGATAAAGGGTGTTGGCTACAAGAGTGTAGCGGGAAGCTCTGCGAATAAGGTTTTGGTGTTGGTTATTGGTGAGATGGGGAGATATCATGATACCATTCTTTAGATATGCATGGATGTCGTGGTACCACGGGGACTGAGGACCAACCAAGACACACACCATTTCTGCATCGGCGTTCTCATAAGCTGGTGTATGTAGCTGCTCGACTAGGAATTCATATTGTGATGCGTTGTGAGGGATTTCTAACAAAGATCCAATAGTTTCCATTGTGTTTGCTACTTTGTTCTGAAGTCTAGGTATTTGTGTGAATTGTAGATTCAGGAAATGCTCTTTCAATCTATCCACTAGTTCTTTGTAGGGTAGCAGCTTGTCATCCTTCATCTGATATTCATCTAGGACTTGCTTGATAATCAACTGTAAATCTCCAAACACTTGCAGTTATGTGATATTCCATTGAATGGCTATTTTGAGACCTGAGATGAGTGCCTCATATTCTGCAATGTTATTGGTACATGAAAATCCCAACTTGAATGACTTTGGGATGTAGTCACCTTGAGGTGTGATAAATAGGATTCCTGCCCCTGATCCATGTAATGTGTAGGAGCCATCAAAGTATAGCTTCCATATGGGTTGTTCTTCGATCATACATAAGTGTTCATTAGGGAATTCCATGATTAGTGGATAAGCATCCACCAGTGGTGCTTCTGCTAGCTGATCGGCAATGACTTGCCCTTTGATTGCTTTCTGATCTATGTACTAGATGTCAAACTCGCTAAGTAACATGACCCATTTTGCCATACGGCCTATGAGAGTTGTCCTTGATACCAGATATTTGAGGGGATCTACTTTTGAAATGAGCTTGATTGTGTGACTGAGCATGTAGTGTCTAAGCTTTTGAGTGGCAAAGACCACTGCGAGGCATTCTTTTTCCATAGGTGAGTAATTAAACTCATAGCCGACGAGAGTTCAACTAATGTAGTAGATGGCTCTCTCTTTGTTTTCATCATCATGCTAAGCTAAGAGTGCCCCCAGTGCTGTAGTGGTTGTCAAGATGTAGAGTATGAGAAAGCATCCTGGAACTGGTGGTACTAGGATTGGAGAGTTGGCTAAATACTCCTTGAGTTTATCAAAGCTTCTCTGACATATGGGATCCCATTTGAAGCTTGTGTCTTTGCATAAGAGATGCGTAAAAGGTTGGCACTTGTCTGCTAGTTGAGAAATGAACCGATGCACTGATTGAAGCTTTCCTTGTAGGCTTCTGAGCTGTTTGAGTGTTCTTGGTGGAGGCATTTCTGTTATTTCTTTGACCTTCGTGGGGTTGATCTCTATGCCTCGTCATGATACTATGAAACCTAGAAGCTTTCCAGATGTAACACCAAAGACACATTTCTTTGGATTGAGCTTTAACCCATAATGCTGCAGGTGATCAAACACACTCTCAAGAATGTCAAGTTGTTCATGGCGTGTCTTTGATTTTGCAAGATATCATCCACATAGTCTTCTAAGATCTTGTGGATCATGTCATGGAAGATTGCTATCATCACTCTCTGATATGTGGCTCCCGCATTCTTTAGCCCAAATGGCATCATGTTGTAGCAAAAGGTACCCCATGGAGTTGTGAATGTTGTTTTATGTTGATATGCTTCTGCTATAGAAATCTTATTGTAGCCTGAAAAGCCATCCATTAGTGACAGCATTTCATGACCTATTGTAAGATCTACAATCATGTCTATATTTGGTAGTGGGAAATCATCTTTAGGACATGCCTTGTTTAGGTCCCTGAAATCTGCGCATATTCTGATGTCACCTAAAGGCTTTGTAATAGGCACCATGTTAGAGATCCAATCGGAGTAATCTATAGCTCTGATAATCTTGGCTTGGAGGAGTTTTTCAAGCTCTACTTTGACTAATAAGGATTTGGAGTTTTTCAAGCTTCTGCTTTACTAGCTTGACATTAGGATCCACTGTTAGATGATGGACGACAAGATTAGGATCAAGCCCAGGCATGTGTGCATATGACTATGCAAAATTTATGATTGATTCTCTAAGGAGCGCAATCAAAGCCATTTCTTCACCCTTTGTTAGATTGGCCGCAATGTAGGTGATTCTCGGACATTCCTCTGTACCTAAGTTGACTGGCTTGGTTTCTTCTATGATGATAGGTGACTGCTCCAGTCTGTAATCTCACATAGGAGGAAGATGCAAGTCTTCATCTTCTAGCACTTGAATTACCAAGTTTTCACTAGAAGATACGCTCTTTATTTTTACTATTTTGGAATCAGAATGTGCCCTAGAAGGGTTTTCACATAAGGACTCATGTTGTACTTTTTCAATTTCTCTTTTGTAGCTAAAGCTTGCCTCCTCCCCAAAGTATCCTTCTGGGTCAAGCTTATAGATGTGAGTTGACTCTGAATTGTGAACTGATTGTGGGCCTGATGCCCCCATGAAATCTAGGAGTGCTTCCGTGCTTTGGAACTCATCAATGTGTGTGATGCTTGGTTGGTCCCAGTCTATGAGTTGAGGGTGAATGAGGGGAAGTTCTATGAGATTGATGGCAAGTTGTTGGAGGATAGAAGTCCCCAAGAGGGTGTCATCATCAAAGATATTGTCATAGGATATGATTTCTTTCTCTTCAGGGATATCTTCGATTTCTATGAGGTTGTCCTGGCTATTCAAGAGGGGAATGCTAGTCATGTTGGTGCCCCTAGTTGTGGTATTGGGCCCTTGTATATGCAGGTGAGGGGTATTAAAGCCAAGACCCTAATGTTGTGGGTTTTTGGATGTTGTAATTGGGTCTTTGCCTCCACCTTCTTGCAGTCCTAGACCACCACCTTGGTAGTTCCATTGCTCAGTAGTGTACTTGTATGATTGTGGGTATTTATCTTTGAAGTAGCCAAGGAGTTGAGTGTTAGGTGGTGGGGGATCTTTGTACAACCACCTATTGATGTCAGGATCCATTTCTTGACTCTTTAATGTGCCATGGGATTCAAAAGTCATAGGTCCCATTCTCTTGATTTCATGATGCTCTTCAATAGGCTTGCTTTAGTGATTCGGGTGCCCTTGAGTATGTGGATCAAGCAGGAGGGCCCCTATGACAAATGCATCATGTAGGTTGTATTCAGCATAGCCCTGGTTATTGATCTTGACGGAAGAGAGGGTGGAGGTGAGGATGGTCTCTGGATCACAATGGGATTGGGATGAGCTGGCAATAGAAGTGCCAATGTCAGTTCCAGGACAATGAGTGGAATGGGGGAATGATGCTTCCATCGCACGACAGTATGCGAAGGGTTGGGGATCAGCATGAATGGTAACCTTAGTGCCTTGATGTGGAAATTTGATGCACTGATGGTAAGTGGATGGTACAGCCTTGATGGAATGAATCCATGGTCAGCCTAGGAGGATATTGAATGGTAGATCAAGATCAACAACATGGCAAATGGTATCTTGTGTTGCTGGGCCTAGCTGAATAGGCAAAGTAATAGTACCTTCAGAGGTATGCTCCAAGTTGTCATAGGCTTTGATGGTGATTACTTCATGTGCTATATCAGCCTGGGTGAACCCAATCTGCTAAATGAATTTCAAAGTACACAAGTTCAGGGCTGAGCCATTATCTATTAAGACCTGTTTGATGGCAAAGTCTCTGACCATGACGGTGATGCGGAGAGGGAGAGTATGGTCAGGTGCAACGTCTAGCATGTCATATGTTTTGAAGGATAAAACATAGGCTATGGATAGATGTCCCATAAGGGTCTCAAACTGGGTGGTGTTAATGTCTGTGGGGACATGTCCTTCTTTGAGAGCTCGGTCAAGGATCTCCTGATGGAGAGGTGAAGTGCGGAGAAGGTCCAAGATGGATATTTGGGCTGGTGTGTTCCCAAGATGTTCTATGAGGTTGTACTATGCATTGTGTGCATTATGTGCTGGCCTTGGGTGGGCACCAGTGATAGTTATCCAGCCTCTACGGGTAGTAACAGCACATTGATGATTCACTCCTCTGACATGGATGGCATTGACTGTGGGCTCAACTTGGGTTATACATCCAACAAATTTATCATAATTGATGTAGGCGGTAGTGTGATCTTCTTTCTTGCCCTTGCCATGATTCTGGGAATGATTGGTATTAGTTTGGTTGTTCCCAGCATTGTGTTGTGGGAACACATTCTGATAAATTTGCAAATTAGCATTTGGCGAGGCTTGAGCAAGTGTGTCTACCTGGATCTCTTTTTGGTCAATGAGATCTTGGACATAGTTTTTGAGTCTCATACACTTCATGGTAGTGTGTCCTTTGACATGATGATAATCACAGTACTCGTGATCTTTGTACCAATCAGGCTTGGGAGTGGTATCATCAACTGACTGGATTGGTGGAAATGTGATCAGGTTGGCCTTGGCCATTCGGTGAAAGATAACATCCATAGGTTCACCTAGTGGTGTGAAGGTCTTCCTTGGATTGTTTTGAGCTCTAGGCTTGTGTTGTTTGGGAGCAACATTAACGACATTGACCTAATTGTTTGGATTACCTTGATAAGCTTGATGGGCTTGCTGTTGATTATTCTAAGAATGATATTGTTGTGTGGGTTGCTGATGGACTTGAGGAGGTTGCTGATAGACGGGTGCTTGTTGTTGTTGGTATGCAGGAGTTGATGGAGGACTAGCCATGACAAATTGGACATGCTTGGTATCAGTGGCTCCATTAGTAACAATGTTCTTGTTACGATTCTAGTAACAGGATTTATCATTGCTGAGTTTTTGGGCATCATTTTTGAAGTGTCAGATCATGCCTTCATCTAGGAGGGCCTTTTGAATACCTATCCCCTTGCTCTTGATATCTTGATAGGTTTGGAGACAATTCATCCTCATGAAGTGGGATAGCTTAGGATGCAGATCATTATCAATAAAGATTTTGGTCAAATGTTTTTCAGGTGGCTGGTATGATAACCTGGTGGTAAGGTTCTGCCATCGTTGCAAGTATTTTGCTAGGCTTTCTCCTTCTTTCTATTTTGAGTTGCAGAGATCTAACAAGGTCAACTCATTCTCAACATTGTGGGCATAGTGGGCAATGAACTTCTTAGAAAGTCCAACAAAGGTTGTGATAGTCCCACATGGGATTTTGTAGAACCATTCAATAGCAGTTCCTCCCAAGCTTTTGGGGAATAGTCGTAAGAGATAGTTATCACTGTAAGCTACTTCTTGACATGCCATATAGAATTCTTTAATATGGTTGACTGGATCTTCTTTCCCCTGATATTTATCAAATTTAGGTGTCTCAAAGTGCTTGGGGAAAGGTATAGTGGTAATGGATCGATCAAATGGATAAGGACACACCTCCTCAAACTTGTAGGTTTTTCTATCGGTACCGGTTTGAAGCTCCTTAAGAGCGTTCTTCATGGCTTCCCACTCGGCATTGATTGGTGTTTGAGTGGGTACTCCCATTCGAGGTGGGTATTGTGGAGTGGGATATGGAGATGGCCCAGCAGGATAGGTAGATTGGAGTGGATTTTGGAGTGATGTTTGTTGGGGATATTGCTGATGTAGCATAGGGGGATATTGTGGTGGAGGATACGGGACTACTTGCTAGTGTATGACGGGGACTTGTTGCTGTAACTGATAGGAGGAAACTTGTTGCTGTTGGGGAATGATGGGGGTTTGTTGTTGTGACTGGAAGTATGGTTGCTATGGGGGTGGCTGGTGGAATGATGCAGCTTGTTGATAAGATGGTCCTTGCTAAACTTGGCTCTGTGGTTGACCGATATAGGTTAGGTGCATTCCTGCATTGCTTAAGGGTGGAACTGATGTAGGGAAGCTTGAAGCAAAGGGGGGCTGGGCAAGATGACTTGCAAAATGGGAGGAACTTTGCTACTGAGGTGGAGGAATTTTTTGAAAAGCACTGGGTGTTGGGAATGGATAGCTTGTGGAGGATGAAGCTGGTGGAGGTTGAGATGGTTGTTGTTGTGCTTCTTGTGAGAAGGTGGCTTGTTGGTTTGCAAACACGGATGTAGGAGAGTGAGTTGGTATTCCAAAGGCTTTCATTTCTTCTTGAGTGAGACCCCAATGAGAACCAGTGTGAGGTGGGAATTGTGCTACAGCGGATGCCTGGAAGGTAGATGTAATGGGAGTTTGGGATATGAATGGTGGATTGGAAAAACCCATAGAAGGCATTCCTATGGTGAAGGAATTTTGCTGAGCTTGTGCCTGGGTAGATGCTTGCTGGGGGGGAATGAAGAGGATGCTTGTGTTCCCCATGAAAAAGGTGATGTGGAAGTTTTCTAATTTTGAAAGGGGAATGATTGCGCTACCCCCGGAGTAGATGATGTAGAGGGTTGCTGGGTGAAAGAGGGAAATGATTGTGCTGACCCCTGAAATGATGGTATGGATGCTGAAGCTTGGGGATTGAAAGGAAAAGATGATTGCGTCCCTCCTGGCACAAAAGGTGTGGATGTGGAAGTTTGTAAAGTGAAGGGGAAGGATGATTGCATCCCTTTCGGAGTGAAAGGTGTTGCTTGGCCTATGGAAGATGGTGGAATTGCTTGTGTAAAGGCTTGTGTGAGAGGTGGGAGTTGATTTTGGGACAAGCGTTGGATTTGTGCAAGAGCTTGGGTAGCCATAGCGGATGATGAAGTACCTGTGATAGGGAATGGAGTAGATGGTGTTATAGCTTGTGTTACGAGATTTGCAAAGCTTCCTTGCAGAAGAAGGGGAATGGCGGAGGTTTCTTGTGATGTTTGCAAGGTTGGATCAAGGAATGGTTAGATGAATGGGGAGTATACTTGTGCTGGGATTTGGATAGTACTTATGGGAATGGAAGGATGGAGATATGGTGGAATGGAAGTCTGCGCTTGTGCAAAGTTAGTGAATATGCTTTGCTGGTTTTGGGCCATGAGTGCATTAACTACTGGTGGATTCTCTGGATGATTCACAAATGTTTCTATTGCCAAAGGAGTCGAGGGGATATTGGGATCATCCCATGTATTTCTAGTTTGTATTTGGGGATCATAGGCTATCATTGCGCTGGTAAAAATGTTGGGATCAGATGAACTGGTGATTGGATAAGGATTCATGTTCCTTCTTTTTCTAGATCCGGATCTTGTCTCGACAGGCATGGAGATGCAGATGCTAGATGGATGCAAGATATTTCCTAAAGACTCTAAAGAATTATGGATACAAGCTTAAGGAACTTCTAAGGATGATGAAATTTCTATAATGCAAGGATTGGTGAGATGCTTGGATATGAATCAAAGATGGTGGAAGATTTGATGGCAGATGGTGATAGATTTGGTAAAAAAGCTTGACGATGATGGAGGCTTGATGGGATGCTCTAATTTGGGTCAAGATTGGGTGGAGGATTGGTGGGATGCTGGTGTAAGATTACTAAGTTTCAACAATGAGCTGCTATTTTCCCCGATGGAGGATCAATGATAGGATTTGGTCAACCTAGGATAGACTAGTGATCTTCGGTCAACTGGATTCTTATCAATACAAGCCAATCTCTTGCTCGAGATGATGAGGCTATGCAAGGACAAGTTGGATTTCCTTTAGACAATGCTCTATCAAAAAGGGGATGATATCTGATTTAGGATAAGGGATGGAAACAACTCAAAGGTTTTGAACACTAAGTGCTTATGGATTTGGATCTCTGGATTTTGGTGCAAAGGATGGTGGACTCTGTTTTGGATAATGGATGCTGGACTTGGATCAAGGATTTGGGATTTTGATTGTAGATTGCTGATGGAAAGATGGTGAAGGATGATGAAATAATATTCTTCCTAAAAGGATGATGCAAATGCAATTGGGGTGGATGATCTATGATGCTGCTAGGAAGATGATGATGAATGCAACTAAGGACTCTAGAATGCAACTAAGGATTTGATGATGTCGAGATGAAACTAGGATGATACTAGGATGAAGGACTGCCGAGATAGGATTTTGAGATCTGAAGGTAGAATGGGACATGCAAAGGATTTGGCTAATCTTCTCTTTCAAGGTTGACATAGTGACGATTTACTCAGAATCGGTAGGAAAACTGTTTGACTCTTGCATTATAGCCAATATTATCAAGCCTTTCTTGATATTTTTCTTCTGCTTGGGTTGCTTGGATAGAGGATTGATGGCTCTTAAGGTTTCTTTCTGCAACTTTCTTCTCTTGATAATCTTTGGATTTGGGCAACTTAGCTTTCAGATGTTTGATCAAATTTGGCATAACTTTGGGGAAATTCCTGATAGTTGGTTTGAGACAAAAAGGCTTTTTGGATATCTGATTTCTGCAAGACTTTCTGAGTATCAAGTTTGTAGGTTGATTCAATGTTTTCCAATGGCAAAGGATAGATAAACAAGACTTTTGGAAAAGCAATCTCCACAAGGGACAAAGCAACCTTGTGGGATACAAATAGGATAACTGACTCTGATAAAGCTTTGAAAGCGTATGTTCCAACAATGTTTTCACAGAGTATTTGATTGTCAAGCACTTCAAGCAGATCTATCTAAGGAAGGTGAGTATCAAAATCGCTTGCCCACAGCTTGGTACCCCTTAGAAGGGAATACAAATGGTGAGTAATATTGAGGCGACCCGATAAACCCCTTGGAATCGGTCCTTGCACAAAGATTTTGATACTTTCAGATGTAGATAGGGTAGCCTCTATTTTATCAGGTTTTTAATAGTTCCGTGGAGTCTCCATACCCGATTATGCTGACCGCCTGTGACTCACTTAAGAGCCTAGTCAACAATGCTGGGGGAGGAATATTTACCATCCCCAGACATTTGCATTTGGCACAAAATGCCCGTGGATTAGGAGATATAAGTGAGTACTTTTTGCCTTCACTTTATTTATATACCGGCCAGGGGGATACCGGTTTGAGGTCATTCTCCAAGGAGGAAGCGCTTTTCTCCCTGGACAGGCCTTGCTAAAAGTAAACAAGTGAACTTGTCTGAGTCCAAATGTTCTACATTGCTTACTTTAACAGGATTTTGCAAGAAAATGAAAGCTCCTAGATGCATGTCAAGCAAGTTGTTCTTTCTTCCAAATTGATTAAGTGTGTTTGAACTTTGAAAACTTCTGAAGACACAAGTGTTTAAAGTTTGATTTGTTCTTTCTCCAAAAGTAAACAATTTGAGCGATTGCAAGTTCTTTCTTTGAGCACTCATGATTGAGATTGGCGTGTTGATTTAGAACTTTGAAAAGAGCTTTGTTTTATCCTTAGATCATTCAAGATTGAGTTTGGTTCTGTAATTCAAAGAAGAAGGAATAAGGATGCCTATTCTTTCCAATTTAGATCATTCAAGATAGTGTTTGATTTTCAAAATGATAATGACTCTTAGGACTTAAGTTCTTTGTTCCTTAATTTCATTCAAGATTTGTTTTGACCTTTGTTTGCAATAAGGAAAATGAATCCAGTCCCAATCTGAGAGCAAATCAAGACAAAAAAAAACAAAAGCAACACTATCTAGCAAATATGTGACGCTGGAAAATGTACAGGTGACACCAGCAATCTCTCAGGCGACATTTAAAAGTTTACAGGCGATAGATAAATATGCATAGGTGACGAAGAAAGTGCATAGGCGACAAGGAAAAAGTGCATAGGTGACAATTAAATTTTTACAGGCAACAAAGAAATGGCTCCAGACGGCAAAGATAGATATACAGGCGATGATGGAATTATTACAGGCAATAAATAAAATCTGGAACGTGATAACGAATGATTACAGGTGAGACTTCTGTATCCGAAGGCGTAAAAGTTTATCTCGCAGGTGTGATTACTTATGTTGTAGGCGTGATTACTTATGTTGCAGGCAACAGAAGAAGAGTTTTGAGACAGAATAGAAGTTATCGATGGCGAAAATCTATCAAAAAATAGGCGTCGATACAGAGCTTGTAGGCGTCATTTAATTTCTTGTAGGCATGATTTAATTGCTTGTAGGCAACATTTAATTGCTTGTAGGTGACATTTCATTGCTTGTAGGCATGATTTAATTGCTTGTAGGTGACATTTAATTACTTGTAGGTGACATTTCATTGCTTGTAGGTGACATTTCATTTATTTCTTGCAAATACGAGAATACAAAGTATGATCTAATCAAAGTGATTATGGTTTTGGGTCCCACCGGGCGTGCTAGAATGTGTGCAAGTCTTTTGAGGATACTTGTATCTATTTTGAAAGGCTCAAATCAATCAAACATTAAGATTTTTAATCTAACATGAAATCAATCCAAAACAAGGAAACTCTAAGCTAAGCCACCTCAGGTTGAGCTAAAATAGGTGCACCCAAGCACTGTTTGATTTGCTCTTACTTAAGGGGATGTGGGTGTGCTCTCTAAGCACTTGGAGCATACTCTAATGCATTTTAGGATGGATTGAGATCCATGAAAACCTCATAAATGACACAAAATAGGTATAGAACACCTGATTTGCCCCTAAGGCCTCAAGGATCCAAATGATGTTGAAATAAAGATTAAGCTACATGATGTTTATGCTAAGATTGATTTTAAACCAAATAGAGATGTGATATGATGCTATGCTTATGCAAAACAATGGAAGAAACTAGGTTAATCCATTAAATCTATGCTAAGATGTGTTTTAAGAAAGCTTGAAAATGATGAAAAACTAACAATTAGTATTGATTATGCTAAGTTTAGAGCTAAATGAGCATGATAACAATGCTTGAAATAAAAGGTAAGCTAATGAATTTGCTCTTGAAAAGAGGAGCATTTATAGGCTTTGGGAAGGAGGAATGAGTGGCCAGGATCAAAATCCTTAAGAGAGGCCAAGATTCATTCAAAGGGGAGCACATGGATTGTGCTAGTTCAGGGCCACCTCCTTGTGACAAGTGTCATAAGGGCATTGGGTTGAAAGATGGGAGGGATGTGCACAATTTGGGAAATGTGCCTAAGGTCAAAGGGTGTAAGAAAGGGGTGAGGGGCTTCTTAAATGCACCATAAATGCATGTAAGAGGGATAAGGAGGCTTTAAATGCATTTAATGCATGTAAGAGAAGTTTCTAGAAGTTTGTTGACTTTGGGTTAAGCTTAGGAGTTGGCTAACCTTGGTTAGGGAATGTGACAAGGTTTAGGGGGGGATTAGGATTAGGATTAATATTTAATCTTAATTAAATATTCTTGAGTTGGGATTAGGGTTAGGAAATGATGGGATTAGCCTTTAATCAAAATTAAAGAAGGATTAGAAGATTCTAGAAGAGGTTAGTGGTCTTAAGGAAATTGGCCAAGTTTTGGGCAAAAAAAAAATAAATTATTTATTTTGGGATTTTTGGTCAATTTATTAATTAAATAATTAATAAATAAGGAGATAATGTTTAAATAAGATTTAAACATTTTTGGGAGGGATTCCTTAATTAAATATTTTTAATTAAGGTAAAGGGATTTAATGGCATAAAAATTAATTAATTAATTAACAAATGGTGATGTCATCAAGGGTTTTTCAGAAAATAAAAATAATTTATTTTCTAAAGGATTTTTAGGTGTCTACACATATTAGGGAGTTTTGTGCACTAAGCATGGAGTTCTTGCATGAACCCACATATCTTATGAGACTCTTTCCTAGGAGTCTTAGTGGTCAAGCTATGGAATGGTTTACTAAACTATCTCCTCCTCTTAAATCATTTGACCAACTAGTGCATAGATTTATCCAACAATACTTCTATAATATCCAACATGCTATCACCATGCTTGATCTTTGCAATATCAAACAACACCAAGGTGAATCCTTTGTGGCTTTCCTTCAATGATGGTGAAAGCCCTACTCACGTTATCCTCAACAGATTCCTAAAACTAAAAAATATTGATATATTCATCACTATTTTGGTTCTTGAAATGAATTATGCATTGCAAATGAAAACCCATGCTTCATTTGATAAATTGGTTGAATCATCCATTTTCATAGAGGATGTCCTTGTTCGTAAGGGTGAAATCACCCTTAAATCTAAAGAGAATAAATCCTCTTCTAACAACCATCAGAGCAAGGATAAAAACAAATTCTAGAACAAGACCAAAGATGTCAATGATGAAATCGTAGGTGCAACTTCAGTGTCTACCGCTACTAAGCCTAAAAAATCTAGCTTACAATCTATCTACTGTTGTGAAAGCTAATAAGAACAATCCAAAAAACTCCAAAACTGATAGGCCTTGGACCTCCAAGCCTAAAAGGGACTTCACTCCTCTCGGAGAATCTCTTGAGAATGCTTTGAAGATTCTTTTGACTAATAAGATCATTAATTTTATTGATAACTCAAGACCTTATGATCTTGAGATAAAGCCTAGATGGTGGAATGATAATCATTATTGTGAATATCATCGCAACAAAGGCCACAAGACTAAAAAATGCATGAACCTTAAGAATATCATCCAGGACCTAATTGATAATGAGTCTATTGTGGTTGACCCCCCACAAGTGAAAAATGATCATAAGGCTTGCAAAGATCCTTTTCCTAAATTTGAGAAAGGGGAGTCTTCTAGGGAAAAAGATAATAAGATTGGTTACACCTACTCTAATAGTGACAATGTGATTAACATGCTTGAATCCTTTGATCAAAGCCAATGACAAAGGTAAAGCAAAATCATATAATGTGATAATCCGCTCTCAAGCAAAATTCACCCTACCAGGAGAAGGTTCATCTGTTAGAGTAGTCAGCTCTGTTTTTAGGGGTAATTGGGCCTTTTTTGCCATATCTTCTTCATCTGGAGGTGTATTTGGGAGTTTTTTATATCATCGGAAAACTCTTTCTGAGACAAACACAATTATGGAGGTTTCTTTTCGAGTTTTTTGCCTCATTTTTTGTACCATGCCTTCGAAGGCAGGCCTACTTTTTTGCCTTTCTGGAGCACCTGATGCTTTTTTTGGCATAACTTGCTCATACGGAGGAATTAGTGGGCGAACGAGACATCATCGGAAAGATGATTCTGAGATGGTCATTTTATATGCAGAGCTTTTTTCCAGATTCTTCTTCCATTTTTTGCACCAGGCTGTTGAATTCAGAGGTTTTCTTTTTTAGGTGCCTGCCAGAGCACCTGTCACTGTTTTTGCTGTAACTTGAGCATACGATGGCGTTTTTTGCCAAACAAGATATTGACAGAAAGCTGGTTCCAAGACCATTCTGTTTTTTTTAGTTTGGTTGTTTGATTTTGCCGTTTGCAGGAGTTTTCTGCCAGTCAAAGTCACGGGTACTTTTTGCATTCCGAACACTATATCTCTCACATTCGGGCTTAGTTTTCAGCAAACTTGGTATTTTCGGAAAGCTTGTTCAGTGTACTTTTCAGTTTCAGAGGTCTTATTTCTAGATTCTATACCAGGTTCTTCCTCCATTGAGTTTTTCTTTTCTGCACTCAGATGGACTACTTGGCTTTTACAGGTCCACGGATCTCCATTCTTGGGATGACTTCTGCTTCTGTTCTCACTGTTCTTCTTTCCTTCTTCTTTTGAGTATTGTATTTATCTCCACTATTGCATTCTTTTCTATAAACGCACTGAGATAAAGTGCCTGCTTTTGCATTTTGGGATCTTGAACACTATGTGTTTGTTTGTATACGCACTCAATTATAAAGTGCCATGGGGGGGTTATGATGTTTTGCCTTTTGTGCTCATCCACCTTTGTCAAGTGAGTGTACCTTCCACGACATTAGCCTCATGTAGTTTGTGTCTATGAAACCGCCCTTTATCCTGTGCTTGTACCTTCTTTTGCACATAGGTGTTCCTGTTTCTTCTTCTTGTAGATGTTTCTGGCATTGCATTTCAGTGTTCCTGTCACCCCGTTCAACATTATGGGGGGGTTCACCTGTTGGTTCTATTGCTTCCTTGGTTTGGTTGAGTGATCTACGTATTCAGTTTTTGTTCCTATGTACTAGGCGGATGCAGTGGCTAGGCACCTATGCATTTCGGTGAGATGGATCATCTACTATATAGACACTCGTTCATTCCTTTTTTGGAGGTCACCTCTTCGATTGATCAGCTCTTCAGACTTTGTCTTCTCTACCTGGTCATGCACTATTTCAGTGGGGGTTCCAGCAGTATTCTTCTGACAGTGTTTGCAGTTTCATGCTTCGGAGATGCTTCATGCTCTTTCTTGTTCCTTTCTTTGGGACATTCCCTAGATTGGAGGCTTTGTTTCCTTCATCTAGTTTATTTCTTGTACTTGGGTACCTGATCAGGCCTTGTTGCCGGGACCCATAGCTCTTTCATGCATTTTTGTTTTCATGCATCTTTTAGTCCTTAGTTGTTTAGCTTCTCCCTAAGTTACACTTAAGGGGGGGTGTTAGAGTAGTCATATTATAGCTAATAATTAATTTATTTAATTATTAGTCTATTATTCTCTACACTTAAGTTAGACTTAGGCATCTTATTATTCTTTAGGGTTTTCTCCTTTAGGGTTTCGGTATCCTTTTATAAGGATTCCCTCTTTGTATTTTTGAGCAACTCAATGCATTATTCATAATAGATTGTTTTTTGAATGTGCATATGATGTCTCTGGCTTTTTGGCCTCCATAGATTTTTCTTGCCTTCTGTGCTTTGCTTCTTCCACGTGACAGGGTTATGCATGCAGGTGTTCTTGGGAGATTAGTATTTCACCTAATCTAACATCATCCTCCTCTTTTCCTAAGCAAGAAGCAACCTCGGCACCTAAGCCAGCTATCTATTCAATTGCACATGGTTACAATCTAGTTGACCATCTTAAACATACTCTAGCTCAAATCCCAATACTTGGGCTACTCAAAATCTCTCCTACTCACAGGGAGATCCTTGATCAAGCCCTTCTTATGGCTAATGTACCTAAGGACCTAGATGTTGATAAGTTCTAGTCCATGTTCGGTCATCTTGCTTCACCTCATTATCTAACTTTCTCTGAAACGGATGACAAATCTGTTAGCCATTTGCATAAACCTCATTATCTAAATTTCTCTGAAGTAGATGACAAATCTGTCATCCATCCATATAATCAACCCCTCCATATTGAAGTCATTATCTATAAGCATAGAGTTAAGTGTGTTTTGATAAATGGATGTGTAGGTTTTAACATCTGCAAGTTCAATTTGGTTAAAGTTCTTGGTTTCTCAAAGCATGCTATTGATCCCCAACACAAAATAATGATCAAAGCATACAATGAAGAGGAATGTTCTTCCAAAGGGATGGTAGTCTTACCCATTCAAGTAGGTCATGTTTAGCGAGACATCATATGTCAGGTCTTGGATATTCCTTTTGCATATAACATACTTTTGGGTCGCCCTTGGATCTATGAAATGCAAGCAGTTTCTTCTTCATACCATCGATGCATTAAATTCCCTCGTGACATAATTAAGATTACTATCTTGACAAACTCAACATATATATGCAGAAATCCTAAATAAATAGACCGAATGGTTCCTCACAACAAACAAGGGTCAAATCCTAAGGAATAAAAAGTGAAGGAAAAGGCAACTCTATCAGACTAAGGGAAAAGAATGCTTGTTAGACCTACTGGTATGGGATAATATCAAGTGGACACTCTTCGACTCTCTTCAAAATCTTTTGGTAGATCATCTCCCTCTATTAAGACAACACATGTTATACATGAAGGTACTGGAATGGTTAAGGTTAAAATTCTGCTAGAGTTAGAAAGGGAAGAAAGTGTTGTCTTACAAAGACTCTACAAGAGAGAAGAATCTAGACAAGAGATCAAAAATGCTGAAATTTTATCTGAAAAGTATGGTGTGGGTTACCAACTTATGCAAAAGATGGGATATGATGGAAAAATTCCTCTTGGAAAAGGCAAAGGTCTCCTTGAACCTCTACACACTGAATTCAGAAATCCTAAAGACAAGACTGGTGTTGGCTATCATGAACATAAGTGTGACAAACCTAGTAGCAACACTTCCACATATGAGGACTCTGATGATGAAGAAGAAGCAGAAATTCAACCAATGACATATGAAAGGCTCTTACATGTCCAAACTTCTAATCCAACTTATCAAGGAGAATGTTATATACCATCTCAAACTCCTCAAGAAAATGACTCAGTAGAACCCATGGATCCAGCAGAAAATGGTCTTCATGAAGAAAATCTCACTTAGTCTCTTGAGAAAATTCCCACTGCCACTTCTACTACTATTGAGTACATCATTGATTCTGATCACGTGCATCCTGATTGGGGGAAACTGACTGATGTCTCCCATATCTTGGATATACCTCATTTTATGCCTATTTTAGACTACTCTGTTGTTACTACTACTGAACAAGCTTCCACTAATGAAAGTATACCTCTTGAGATAGAAGAAAGTGATGATGAAGATCTCCCTCCTACAATAACCTTAGCTGATTACATCAGATAGTATAGTAATAGTAAAACAAATTCACATGAATATGAGTGGGACTCATTATTAGATGCTACAATGGAAATTCAAGTTGATGTCATACAAAGATACGCCACTGCTATGAATTTTGAAAGAGGAGAAAGCTCAAATTCTCAAGACCAGGTGAATGATGAAGATCATTTCCATCCTCTTGTAGAAATCATCCCTATGGCTCCTAGGCCATCTACTTATAATCAAAACAACACTCCATCTAATCAAGTAAATCATGGGTATATAAGACCTCATCCTACGACAGCAACATGGAACTTAGGAAGGTCTAGGATTGAGATGATTCATGTTCACACACTCCTGGAACAATAAGAGGGACTTAGTTCTTGGAATGGGTCATTCCAGTTACATTCACGTAAAATTCCTCTAAACTCCTATAATTCTTCTAGGACAACTCATGATCGACAACGCTCTATGGAAGATAACATTTTTTATCTCAGATTTATTCATGAACAATGAGGACAATACCAGTGTCTTTTCACTTGAACCTATTGGGCTTTTATCCCTCCTTCATCTTGAGATACTTAACTAGAATCCTTTTGAATCTATCCAACTCATATCCTCTGACAATGATCATGAACTAGCCTGTTACCTAGGTGTTGTTGAACCTTTCCCTTCTTCCACCAATGCAATGAGCGGAGACATGTCAGGGGAATATATCAAATATCTCAATCAGAAAGACAAAAATAAAAAGAAAATGTGGTCTGATGGTGAAAACCACTTTGTGGTATTATCCAAGATGTATCCAATGATGAAAACCTCTCTAAGGCACCTATGGATGGGATATTTGATGAATTTATCTTGCACTTGACTCACAATCCCTAGAGTATATACTTTAATGGCTCGTTTCTACAACAAAGTGTTGATGTTGGTATGAAAACCCTAAAGCATACATGATAATATTTTCCTACACAAACAATATGGCTGAATATCAAAGATTCACTAATGGATTTAAACTAATTTTTGAAAGGACAGTCAAAGAAATTCATGTCTATGGTGACTCTCAGTTGATAATCAATCAAGTTACTGATGAATACTGAACTAGAGATATAAAAAAAATTATGTATAAATGTTTGATTGATAACTTGAAGAAATATTTTGTATTCATCACTTTTCAGCAGTTACTACATGCAAACAAAAAAACACGAGATGTTATGGCTACCTTAGCCTCCATACTACAACTTGAAGAACATCAATTCTGCTATGACTTCCTGGTGGAAGAACACCCATTTCCTACCAATGACTCACCTGACCCTCAGATCATCTACACCATCATTATTTCCAATATCTCACAGTACTCCCAAATCTATTATTACATTAGAAAAAGTGCATCCTAGTATCTACTCATCGCTAATGACTTGTTTAAGAAGAGTCTAGATGGTACTCTCCTTAGGTGTCAAGAACATGAGGAATTTGACAAAAAGTTAAGAGAGGTCTATGAGGGTGTTTGTGGATCTCACTCAAATGGTCTTTCTATGGCTACGAAACTCTTAGAAAATGGACACTACTGGCTGGATTCTTTTATCATCACTATTACATTTGGTTCTGAAGCTTATAAGATGGCTACTACAGAATGTGATGTTCTCAAAGAGCCTCTCAATTCCCTTCACCTAAAGAAACTCTGCAGCTAAACATTATCTTTTATGTACAACAATCTACGATTTTGAAAAAGAAAATTCTAAATAGCATATAAAAGTTGTGAAAAAATCTTTAAAATTGTAATTGTCCTGAAAAAATGATCATCCTGGTGAAAACATGGAAATAAGCACCTTGATGCATCCACAAAAAAAAATCACATATTAAAAAATACAAAAAAAAGAAAAAAATCAAAAGAACAAAAAAAGAGAAAAAGAGAAAAAGTTTTTTGGTGAAAACTTGGAAACAAGCACCTTGGTAGCAAAAATGAAATGATCCCAAGTGTTGAAAACTTGGCAAACAGGCAATACATGTAATCAATGCTTCATCTATCAACGTGTGGCTAAGCTCTCGTGCTTCCATCGGCCTCCCCACATCCATCTCGCTCTTTGTTTCCTTATGACATCATGGGCTATAACTAGTCTTAAGTCTTGTCCTCGGTACTTATTTGTCACCTGGGGGGAGTTGTACGTAAATTTGAGTTGTCAGTGCTTTCTCACTTGGTCGATCTTTTGAGCTTAACCTGAGTCATTTTATTAGTTCTTCCTAATGGGTAATTTATCACTGACACTATTTGGTATTTCTCAACACTCTAATCCTATAGTGTTTCTTAACACTACCAATCTAGACATCACTATTTTTTTCAACACATATCAAATCTTTCACTATTCAGTGCATGCTTGCACTTTGACACAAGCACAAAGGTGTTCCTTAACACACATCACAACTTACATCCTAGAAAATTGAAAAATGACTGAGATATGTTGAACTATTTTCTTGTGTTGTATGTTATTATTGATTTTCCCTTGCTATGTCTTCTACGGTTGCTCGACGATGTCTACTTGACTAGAGATTCACAATTGGGGGCATAACAATGTTTTCTTTGATTTATGTTTGTGTGATTCCAATGATCCTAAGGTGGTCTAATAAACTAGGTGTATGTGGTAAGAGCCTCCATCATGATTGGAACACCACACATACCTCGACCCTCTTTATTTGGACACTTAGGTGAGGTTGGAATTATCTCCTTGTATATTGCTTGTGTGTAGCATGTATGATGACACTCATGGTTATCCTGGCTGCTTGTGCCTTGATACGATTTTTTCTTACAATATTAACTTATAAGTCATGCTTAGGTCATCTTGATGCTTATGTCTTGATGCTTACGTGTGTTTCCTACATCTTATCTGGTAAGTTCGTATTTATATTTTCATGATTTCTCTCATGTCGGTGAAGGTTGTACTAACCCCTGATGTCCCAAATGCTCAAATGATGAAAAAATGAATGACTACAGGATCAGTGACTTGACTTGTCTCTTAGGTTGCATTTCATTCCAGGACTACATTTAGTTTTGCATTTCTGGTTCCCTTGAGCTATCCTTCCTTTACCCTTTGCTGAAGTGCTCAACTACAAATATCTCCTAATGACTTTGACTAATACTTATGTGAATCAAGATCAATTCCCTGCTAGGGGCACCAAGTGTTGAACTATCATAAGCTTCATTTGATTTCTATCATCCTAAATTCATTTTTGGGATCGAAATTGAAATCCTTCGTGACATATTCAAATATTCTAATGTAGTTGGTCGCTGATACTATCACTTCTTGGTCACCTCTGCCTTCATTTCTTAGATATTTGAGGCTGATCTTCGCCCCTTGTACCTCATTTTTATTTTGATTCCGAGGGGGCATGACAATATAGGAAATCTTTCCATCGTCAATTCTCCTAATCTGCAAATCTAGAAATTAAACTAAATCTTTATCGATTAAGTCAATCATGACTAAAACATCATCGCTTGGGGCATCTTAGCTTCATCACTTCATATCAAATTGAGAGTCTCCACTTTCTCCTTTCTAAAAGAGTGTTCTCATTGCTTCATATCAGTTCACTCAAATAGACATATTTTTGATCTCTTAGGGCATATCAAGTTCATCAGGACCCATATCAATCTGGTATTGCCTCTCGGATGATTAGCTATCTCAATCTCCTTGGATAGATATTTAGTCTCATCACTTCATATCAGGTTGGATACTCTCGTCTTGCTTATCGGTCTTCATTCAATCAGGTTCAAAATCATACCTCTATCAGCTACCTTGACATCATCATTCTTTGACTCAATGTGTTCCCAGTTCACTCACTCATTAGTCAAAGAGGGGCAAATATAATCACCTAAAAATGGTCTAGTAGAAATTGAGCCCCCCTTTCGATCAAATTGCCTTAAAAAAAATCATAAATCTCAAAGGCATATTTACTAGACTTAATTGTGCAAGGTAACCCTTAAAATCCCCTTTTGCATAATTAAATCAAAAGTCAAAATATTATATCAAGCTTATACTATGGTCTAATTTCTAGAGCTTGCATATTTATTTAATTGCTATAATCATTGTTTTTAATATAAAATTTCTACACTTTTATTAAAAGAACACATTCACATGTGTGCACATACTTAATCTTGATTAATTAGCAATTAAAAGGGGTTTGTGCTTTCAAAATTTCTATTTTGTCTTATTCTACCTAACATTTCCCTTTTGCCTCATAATCCTCACCACTCATCTCTACCTAACCTTGTATCTCCTTGCATCTCCTTTTGCCTCTTCATCTCAATCACTCATTCTTTAGCCTCTTAATCTTCACCCTCCATTCTTGAGGCAATTCCTTTTAAAAGGAAGTTATTCATTGGCTCAAGGGTTCCTATCTAGATCATCTTAGCCTTTTGCATCTTACATTCTCTTGCATTCTTAGATTACTTTTTCTAATTTGAATTCTTAATTTATCATAGTTTATTTTATTGCTAGCTTAATCTTGCATTGTTAATCTAGTTTCCTTACTCGCATTGCTTCAATAGTATAGCTCTTGCATTCTCATTCTAGAAAACTAGTTGTTTGCATTCATTCTAGTTTAATTTCTCATTGTAGCTTGTTAGTCTTTCATTTTAGCTTTATCTCTAGCTTTGAATCTTCCATTTTGGAGTAGTCAAGTCACTAATCCTCTATGTCAATTTGATGAGCATCATGGGAGGGATTGAACTCGCTTCAACTAGGAAGCTATGAGTTGATTCTTGATATTTCCTCTTTCATGGATTCTCTCAAGTGTAATGGTTCATAGAAGTGTGTGACGCTTTGATCATACATACACCATTATCAAACAATCTATTTTATCTACTTTTAACCTTAATTAGATAATATTTAAAAGTATTCATTGTGTCAATTATCTAGGCTATTGAATGGAGCTTGAAATACCAAAGTGAGAGGCTTGGTTGAGAAAAAATTCTAAATGGGCCAAATAATTTTTTTCTCTATATGCATATGCACATTGATGTGATTTTGTTGGTGTAAATAAGGTTTTGGACCCAGTAAAGTCTTTGACCTACTATTTTTTTTGTTTCCTAGTAGGGGACTCATTCACATGACTTAAGTTTACTTAGGTCCTAAATGTCCTTCTAAAAGGTTGATTGAGTATTACATAATCTTATCTCATGAGATCTATTTTAGTTACTTAAGTTGACACTTTAGTTGTCTCATGGAATAAGATTATGACACGTCACAATATTTTCTAATCCTCTATCTCATCTTTCCTTTATATAATTATATTTACATTCTCTCTTGTGGAAGTCATTTAGTTTTGAAAGGTTTCTGGTGGTGTTGAGAAGTCACCAATCAATTTCAACATGGTATTACAGCTCCAAATCTAAAAACTTCTATATTTGAGAGATGTGTTATGGCTTGAAGAATTTGTTAGGTACATATTTGATTTTCCAAAACCTTGAAGTTGAATTTAAGGCATCAAATAAAGTCAAATTTTTATTTCATTTCATCAAATTTTGTTGTGTTTTGCCAAATCTACAAGCCATTGAAGTGTGGAGATTGGTTGATGTTAAATATCACTATATTTTTTAAGCACTTTCAGCCCAAATTAACATTGTCATAATAGTTTAGAGGTTGATCCAACAAATTTTGACTATAAATTTATCAATTTTTGGCAAAAATGATTTCGAGGCAAAAAAAACTTGCTTAGGTAGGTCAAACATCCCCCTTAGCAAAAACATGAGTGTCATTATTATTTCATCAAAAAATAAAAAAATATTTATTTTCTATAGCAATATGTGGCCAAACTACTACCTCCTTTGGTCAATATTGTTGCCAATGGTTTTGTTAACCTATGCAAGCTTTGAATTGTTGGTCGTCATACCTTTCATTGTTTGCAGTATTTTCTTTGTAGGTCATAATGTAACTTCTTTGATTATCTTTTGTCATATTTTGATTAGCACATCTTGTAATGATCAGAAATTAGACATGTATTCCTTGAGAAACATGTATTCTATGTGGTTAGACTTTTATTTTGTGTGTGTTAAAGGCTTGACACTAGATCCATAAGCCCACACGCTAGGTGCCTAGCCTCAAAGTGCATAGTGCCTCCTTAGACCATGCTACCCGTTGCCTTAGCATAGTAGTCTACTAATTCTCCACCACCTTGTCAACCAATGGCCACCAAGCGGAAGTGGGTTTTTTAATTTTCTTCATGTGCATAGTCGTCCGATGAGAACTAGGGGTCAACCCCTATGTAGCCCCCAAAAGCCCTTCTTGACCCCAGATTTTCCATAAAAGATGGATTTATACTTGGGCAAATGGAGGAAAAAAAATTCAATTGAGATACTACTAGAAAGCTAGTTTAGTCAATATTCAAGTGCTACAAGTGATTTTTAGAAAGTTTATAGTTTGAACATAGTTCTTGTTTGATTCTTATCTTCATTTTTGGCTCCCAAGCTCATAATATTTTTCCATGGTTTTTGAATTCCACGATTCACATAGTGTTTGAAAGATATCAACGGTTCTTTCAAGCCATATTATGTCCCTTGTATGTGTGTGATTCATTTTTTCTATTTTCTCATCCTAAAGAATTACTAGGAGATTTTAACAAATGAAGAAGTGTTGTCTTGATCTAATCACTTTGTTTCAGTTATATTTTGTGTAATTGTCTTTGATTTATCACTTGATAAGGGTATTTTGGATGGGTGTTTTGTACACGGGCCAATAGTGTCGAGATGTGTCGGTGTGTGTCTCACAACTCTGCCTAAAAGAGGAAAGGGAATCATGGTTCTTATCCTCCCAAGTACTATGGTGTTGGGTCATGATAGTTTTTTATTAGATCAAGTAGACACGATGTTAATTGTTCATCAGGGCTCGTTGGTAATTATGAAGACTCTGTGATTGAGATTCTTGAGAAAGAGAGTTAGAGAAGACCTAACACGAAATAGAAAAAGATAGATGGTTATTGAGAAATCCACCTATAATCCCTTCATTTCAATCCATCAAACTTTACTATATATAATATATTAAATGAATAACATACATGATTATCAATCAACATATGCTAGAGACACCAAATCCATTTCATACAAGAAACATAAATGACACTTTAACACAAAACATGAGCATTCTACAGTAAAGGACAACATGAAATGAAAGTGATACATAGTTTACCCATAACCAAAGTAGTTCTCCAAAAATAGCAAGATCAACAAATATTCATTTCTTTGATTATAGATAATAAAACTCTAGCCATCACTGGCTCAAATACACCACTCCAAGGGAGTACGAGATCATACTAAACTAGGAGAAATTTTTTTAAAAACTAAAGTATTCTATTGCTTATGGTACCTTAAAATCATCAACTTTGAGGAACCTTACAATGGTCCAAAATGTTACATTTCCAAGGTACTACCCTTGTACAATCATCTACAGTCATTCATAATTATTAAAAAATATTTACATGTCTCTGAGTTAGAGAAAAAAGAAGAAAGAAGGGAATCCAGGGATTTGAATCCTGAGAGAGTATACTACAGGCGTGAAAGTCTTATGTCGTACTATGCATCTTCTAATCCTAGGATTTGTCTCATTAATGTTAGGTTGGAAGCCTATCCCATTGCCATATGTTGGTACCATGTCATAAATGCAAGAATGACGATCAGTCACTAAGGCAAGTAATGCATGCAGGGTGCCCATTCTATATGTCAAGTTTGTCGGACCACTATACTTGTCTCTAAAATAACATTGTCACTAACTGCACCACAAGGGTGTAAATTCTAGTGGTCAAATGTTGACATAGACAAGTAAATACTGATGACGACACCTAAATGAATAAAAAAAAAGAATGACTTAACAATGTACAACACGAGGATCTAGAATTCTGAAGTCTCGCATGACTTAAAGAATAAAGAATAGAGGAACCAAGGATCGTGGGGATCAATCCACTAGTACATTTGAGACCTTTTTCTGATGGTCAAGCGTCCAAATTTAGACAGTAAACTGTCGATTAAGTGACACCACCCGGCATTGCAGTTTTGTAGTCAAAAAAATTGACGGTATTGTTAGGTGTCGTAATTATGACAACCTTTGCCGTCGCTAAAAGAGGGTGCCAACATAGTGAGAATGTCGTTGGACTTATTTGTGGCCATCACAATTGGGACGGCTACCCATCGCAACAAATAACAAATGACGGTGACCCGTCAGAAGATTCCGATGGGTAGCCGTCGTTCGTAACATGTTCACCAACGAAAATGCTTTTAATGCATCTGATATCTGTCAAAAGTTTAAAATGCATATCCGTCGTTTGTGGTTTGTAATGATGACTATGTTGTACGTGTGATGGACATGTGTCGAATAGTTACGACAGTTATCCATCATTTATGGTTGTTTTCTGATAGTGATGCATTTAATGCGACAGATGGCTATCAGATGTTTGCGATGGGAAACCATCGTTGTTTTAAAGCCATCTTAGTTACGATGATAATGAGTTTATATATATATATATATATATATATACATATACATAGATATATATATATACATATATATATATACATATATATATACATATATATATATATACATACATATATACATATATATATATATACATATATATATACATATATATATATATATACATACATACATACATATATATATATATACACACATACATACATACATACATATATATATATATATATACATACATACATATATATACATACATACATACATATATATATATATACATACATACATATATATATATATATACATATATACATACACACACACACATATACATACATACATACATACATACATATATATATATATATATATATATGTATGTATGTATGTATGTATGTATGTATGTCAATTGAGTTAGTATCGATTCATAACGGTGTTCTTGTAGATCTGGTTCCTGCTCATGATTTGGTTATGGATCATTCGGAGATAACTTTGCAGTAGATTTGGTAGCAGCTCGTGGATTATTGTGTCAAGTCTAGAGACTTGGATTTGGAATAGATCCTACCGAATCAAGACTTGTGACAGCAACTACTCCAGCACAATTCGGAGATAACTTTGTAGTAGATTCGGTAGCGGCTCATGGATTATTGAGTCGAGTCTAGAGACTTGGATTTGGAAAGGATCCTATCGAATCAAGACTTGTGACAGCGACTTCTCCAGTACAAGAAGCTAGTGTGGCGATCAGAGATGCATTCTTCCTGATGTGTTCATGGGATATATGCAAACCTGATTGCATTCAGATCTAATTCGAGTGACTTCTTGACTTCTTTGGTCTAAATTTGATGTGCGGGTTCGTGGTGCAGTCGATATATATTTTTCGTACGTGGATTGAGATCTTAAATTATTGAGCTTCTCTTTATTTTGAGAATAGTTTAACATTCTCTACTTAACAGGGCCAACCATGTGAAGGTGGAAGCTCATCTGACCCCTCCTAGGAGCCTCTTATCACCCTTTATGACATTTTAAGATCTCTAAGATGTATTCTTAGGGATTGTAAACGGTCGTAAAGGGTCATAAGGGGTCCTGGGACACAACAACTGAGAAACATAAATGTAGGCATCATGGTCACAATTTTTTGGAAACACAACATAATTGAGTGGTATACCCAGATGATGTAGCACAACTACTCCTCCAGTTCCATGTCTACATTGCGTAAAAAAAACCCAAAGATGAAGAATAAATTAAGAGAGTGCAGGAGGAGAGCGATAATGACCAAAATAATATAGGAACTTGTATTACTTTGGTCATTCTCGCTCTCCTCCTCTCTCTAAATTTATTTTTTATCTATGGATTTTGTTTACCGTAGTGTAAACTTGGAACCAGAGGAGTGATATATAGTTGTTTTGCATCGTCTGGGTATACCATTCAATTATGTTGTGTCTCCAAAAAATTGTGATTATGATGCCTACATAAATGTTTGTTAGCTGTTGTGATATCTACATTTATGTTTCTCATTTGTCATGTTTATGTGCATGTTCTTTATGTGTATCTACTAGAAATTCTATAATAAAAAATTTAGTATCTACAATAGCCTTCTGTTAACCACATTTACGCATATGGTCCCAACAAAGTAGTGCACAAACTACACAAAGAAGGCATCATAGAAATATGATTTCTGCTTTCACCATTGAAGCAATCTTGGTGGCACTAGCTACCTCTCAAGCTTTGCACAAGTTGCACTCATTTCCTACATCAGGTATAGATGTAGATGGGGTAGATGTAAATGTGGTTTGATCGACCCACCAAAAGTATTGACATCTAATATTTCCCTGGCAATACCAAATGTACATCAGTTCTTCATAAAATGATTAGTTGTCACATTATTTTGAAACATAAAATATAATTACGTATCCAAACCTTTTTCCTATTTGGGAAAACCCAAAATTGACACCCATGATTACTTTTTGTGCGTGACATCTTCAACATGCATGGGCCAACACCACATTGATACATAGGCACATTGACCGAAGTCATCGACGCTATTTCGACAAATATTACATTATCACAAATATTGCATTGTCATTATTTTGTTAATTCATACTAATTATAATTACAATTAAAAGAAACATACTAATGTAGACTTGCACATTTTTTGGTTAAGTTGAAGTCTTTGGTTTAAGTCACTACACATTCAAAATAAAATGACAAACCAAAGACAACCATGCAATTGTAAAGAAAGGTAATTTTCTTAATCACATCACTAATTTTTGCATGTCTAAATACTAGTGTCTTTCAAGTGATTTGATTCTTGTCATGCCTACTACAAATGAGAACAGTCTTAACTAGTAAGGTTGTTTAAGCATATAGAGATTAAATACACTTTTTTAGAATGAAATTTTTCTTAACAAAAGATCAAAGATATATAAGTAAGACATATAAAACAAGGTGAATAAGAGTAGTACATATAAAACAATCATTAGAACATGTCAAACATCTGGCATAATTGTACATTTCATTCATGTCATTGATATTCTTCTTCATCCATCTCATCATCAAGATCGTCATCGTTGACGACATCATCACCACCACTATTGTCATTATCATCATCATCACCATCAGCATCATCATCATCATCATCCTCATCATCATCATAATCATCATCGGTAACAGCATCATCCTCATCAGTAGCAACATCATCATCATATTTTTTTTCAACTAGCTCTCGATCGTGATCTGGTTCTACATCATCTTCCACTTCTTCATCTTCTTTGGTATCTTCTTCCATCGCATTATACTTTATCAATCTTCCTCTTGGATCATGTCTAACAACAAATGACCAACCAGGTTTATGTGGAACCTTTGAGTAAAATACCTGCTCACATTGGCTTGGAAGAACATAGGGCTCTTCTCTAACTGGCTCAAACAACTTTGTATTAATCATTGGAAATCTATTATCATGTTCAATAACAGTTCTATCAGGATCATTTTTATTGAGTCGTAATCTATACCATTTCACAATGAAAAGAACTAATTTGAAAGAATTGAAGTCGCAATCAAGTATATCAACCAAAATATCATAGTATCGATTTTGCAACTCTCGGGGATGTAAGTCATTTTTAGATGAAATATTAGTCACCTGGAACACTGCACTTATCCCAGAATCACAAGTTCTCTTCATGTCATCCAACTTTTTGATGCGAAATTTATAACCATTGCAAAACATAGTCTTGTGGTGTTTCACCTGCAATAATGTCAAACATGTATAAATTATTGCATCACGAGTTGAAAAATATACGATTGATTAATTAACAAATTTATAAGTACCTGGTGATCTCTTAAACCATATACTAAATCTATTTTCTTTTGTGTAACATTGGGATCTTCATTGTGATGAGCTTGTATAACCAATGAAGATAGATTCCCATGTTAATCTATGATCATCATATTGACATCGTTCAATCCATGCCATCATCCAATCTTGATTGTTTGCAATAAACAAATGTATTGCATCCCACTCTTTAGCAGTTGTACAAAAGTAAATAGATGACTTACAACAAATTTATTTTGAAGATTAAGAATTAATTTACTACAATAACATCTCATAATTTATTACCTTTCAGTTTCCTAAATCTACCATTGCCCACCAAGTACTCCCCTTCAAATTTTTTAATTGAGTCGAGATCCCAAATGCAATCTATATGGGTCTTTGCTGCAAGATTAGGAAGATATTGAGTAACGTACACCATCATTTGGTATACCATATATCCCTCAACCATAGAACCCTTAGGACGTGCTTTTTTTCATACCAAATCTTTCAAAAATTTCAAGTGTCTCTCAACCATCCACATTGACCTAGCATGTACAGGTCCACACAATTCAATCTCCTCAACTTGGTGTATGAGGTAGTGTTCTTGTGCATTGAAAAAAGTTAGAGGTAAACACTTTTGCATTTCACACATTAATCGATAAAATTTTTTCTTCCAATATTTTATATCTTCTTTATGAATTTCTTTAGATGACAACCACCTACAAAGGACTCAAGACATAAATATATAAATACGAGACTTTACAATATATTACTTGTTTGATATTGTTGTTTGATATATTGAACAAATATCACTGCTTACCTCATGTATTTTTCAAGATCATATATCACTTGTTTGATATTATTGTCGAAGTTCTCTAGGAGAGATAGGGGTAGAAAATACTGCAACAATTGTCAACTGATCATTTCATACAATAAAAATTGAATGCAATTACACAAATATATTGTAAATACAAAAGACTGTGACTTACCTTGATGAAGGTATGACAATCATGTGTTTTCATCCCTGACCCAAAATTATTTTTCCTTGATATGAGATTACTTATATCCGTAGCAAATCCTATAGGAAATCAAATTTTTTGGATCACTTATTTTATGGCATTACTTTGTTTCTCTGTTAATAAACAAGAGCACTTGCATTAATCCGGTCTCCATTGCTATTTGATTCAATGATATTTTTCATTACATGATTGGAATCATGAATGTCACTACAAATTTTGCCAAGTTTTTCTTTGTCACGCCTTCCATCCAATATTTTTCATAGCATCTCATATTATATTCTTTTCAATATGCATAATATCAAACAAATGCAAAATTTGTAGATGTTCATAGTAGGGCAACCTACTAAATTTTTTGAGTAACATTTTAGTCTCTTTGGAAGCTGGTTGGTGATGCCTTCATGACCTTCAAGATCATCAACTACATAGTTAGCCAACAAAACATAATCAAAATATATAATTTTCAAACATCGACCATTGCGTGGAATGATATTACCTTGAATTCTATTATATTCCAACTGTCATAGGTGAGGTGTCATTCTTCAGGCCTTTGATATAGTCTCTTCTTTCCCATTGAAAAGATGACATTCTGCACTTTGATACTTATGATTTCTGGGGAGGAACTGCCTATACTCATCAAACACCTATTTTCTTAAACTTTTAGAATTATGAGATTTCATCTTTGGACCACACATTGGACATGTAAATTTTCCCTTTGTTTGAAGACCTACAAAATAATGATAAAATTAGATTAAATATGTATATTTTTAAAATTTGAATTATCTCGTACAACTAGAATTCACCATAACATACCATAGAAATGTGTCAACCCTGGAGCATCATGAATTGTCCACACAAGCAATACATGAAATTGAAATTCTCTTTGTCCAATTGGTCGAGAGATGTCATACATAGTGAAACCATTTCATAACACCAACAACTCATCAATAAGAGGCGCAATATATACATTCATATCTTTCACTTGGTACTTACCTAGTTGAATTAACAACAATATCAGATAATTATTGTGGTCATTTCACTCCAAGACTTATAATTACATGTAGATAACTATAAAATAATAAGATACCTAGAACAATCATTGCCAACATAATGTGCTCCCTCTTTATTGACATCCATGGAAGAAGGTTATTATTTATAACAAAAATAGGCCACACCGAGCAAATGGATCTCATCTCTCCATGCAAATTGACACTATCTGCTGTCAGAGAAAGCTTGAGATTTCAAAGTTCCTCTTTAAAGTGTGGCCACTTTTCCTCTATGTCCATAAATGATGAATCATCTGCAAAAATTTAAATAATGTCATCTTGATTCCTGTCACGTACATGGTAATCCATAAATTATGTCAAGCTATTGCACCTGAATAATCATTTCAGACATGGAATAATGGGGATGTGACAAAAAATCTTGCGAGGCACCTTTTTTGTCACTTGATCATCTCGATATCTTCTCGTATGGCATTCAAGGTATTATGTTGCATTTTCATGTTCTTTATAATAAATAATATGATCTTCAGGACAAGCATCTATTGTTTGATACTTCATTCTAATATGTTTCATAGTGGCACATAATTCTCGGTACGAGCGAGGGAGCACATTTGATGGTGGTAATAGAAAGTCACCTATCAATCTACAACAAATAATATAAGTCATTACTATAAACAATCTTAATGGTACATGTTTCACTTTTTATAGACTATAATGACATATATAAAAAACCTTAGCATACGTGACATTGCTATGTTGGATAAACCATTCATAATCTTCAAATTCACCAACAACAATATAGCAGAGAGAAGAGTAGATTGGGAACCTTCATAAAGGGTTGTGTCTGCCTTCTCAAGTAGAGATATATCATGGACGTTGTCAATGTCATCCTCATCATCAACAGCAGCAATAGCACCAACAACACTAGTACCAAATGTGTTAACGATCAATGCATTCATACCATCATCTTCAAATATGTTTTCTGGTGCATGATTGTCATCTTCCATGGGATCATGATCTTCAACTTTAATACTCACACCTCCATGTTCCTCTATATTCACACTAAGGAGATCGACCTATATAAAAATGATGATAATCAAACCTTCTTCCATGGTTCATATGTATATTAATTGTGAAAATAATATACCAAACAACTTACCACTGGATTATAACCAAACCCCCCTTCCATGTGACCATTCTTCCTACAATGTCTCTTTGTTGTTTTGATTTTGATTCTTCTTTTCTTTAAGCCGTTACAACTCTTGCATGGACAGTAACATTTGTCATCGGCTTCTCTTTGTAAGTTAGACAACAATCTAGCAATTGTCTCCCTATTTTGATCGAATTCTCTTGTATTATCTGACATGATCCTTAATGTGTATATCTTCAAAACAAATTGGAGATGCCTCCTTTCATTAGATTCATGTCACATTTTCATAGCTTTTCATTTTCTGACAGATTTCGCCAAAAGCTTTGTAGGAAACCAAGTAAGGGGTATTCTTGAGTTCAAACACATTGAGCTGCTACAACTGAATTATAAATCATGAATTCACTATAAAATTAAAATTGAATAAGGAGATAAGTAAGACATTTAGATTTGGTTTTAATAAGGTTTAATAAGTTTATTTAGATCATATCCCAAGGCCTTAGGATTCAAAAATCTTAAGAAATGCTTCATTTGCAATGTTGTTAATTCAAATTTTTGAATAACAACGGTCACTTGTAAAAGGAGGGAAAAGGGGTTTTTATGTTTAATTAGTCTTAATATAATTTTCCAACCACCAAAGTTGGTTAAATAGACTTAGAGGAAGTTATAAATTAGAGGATCAAGCCATTATACAGCAGTCAATTCATTAGATGCCATTAAATAGCAGCATTAGATGCATTAGATGTCATTAAACAACAACATTAGCAGCATTATATGCATAGAATAGCATTAGATGTCATTAAACAGCAGTCAATTCAGACATTGTAGATAATTCAGACAATTACTTTTGTTGCAATATTTGTGTGAAGAACAAGAACAAAATGGTGAATGAGTGTATTTGACAAAGATAAACATGACACATTTTGTTGGGCTAATTGAGTTGGCCTGGTACCATTTACATAGCTTGGCCAAATATTAAATAGTGAGCTCATGAACAATGTATGATGCCCTAGCTTGCAGCCCGCGAGCCATCAAGATATTTCCTCATGAAATGATCATAAATGGGGAGTACCATATAGTGAATATCAACACCAACATAAATAAAGAGAGATCAAACACTTCACACAATGCCTTGAAGGTAATAGAAACGATGCCCTAGCTCTTAAAGCTTGCAGGTCATCAACCATTCCAAATAAAAAGATGTAAACAATGTTAGTATTAAACAGTGAGCTCATGAACAATGTATCATGCCCTAGCTTACAGCAGCCCACGAGCCATGAAGATATTTCCTCATGAAATGATCACTAACAGGGAGTACTACATAGTGTATTATTTTATTACTGATGTCCCTATTTGATCTAATAGCATCAATATAACAAACAGAGCACTGACCAATCAAATAGGGACATGAGGTGTTCAAACAGTGAGCTCATAAAATAATATATTTAGTCTTAATAAAATGTTATAAAGCAACATATATTGTGTGAAGTGTTTGATCTCTCTTTATTTGTTTTGTTGTTGATATTCACTATGTGGTACTCCCTGTTTATGATCATTTCATGAGAAAATGTCTTGATGGCTTGTGGGTTGCAAGCTAGGGCATCATGCATTATTTATGAGCTCACTATTTGAGCACCGGCCAATCAAATAGGGACATGAGGTGCTCAAACAGTGAGCTCATAAACAATGCATGATGTCCTAGTTGTAGGTAGTTATCTCTTCTATAATGATGGAGGAGTGAAAGGTAATGGTCAATGAGGTTGTTTCTATTAGATCATACATTAATACACTTACTATTTTGAATTTAAGTTTGGGCATCATGAAATGTTATTGTTGTCATTGCATGCTTGCTATTGTTGTGCACCACATATTATTTTATACATTATTTATTTCATTGAGACTATGAACTATTGTAGTTGATTGTATTCTTTTGGGAACTGATCTATTGTAGTTGTTTTTTTTTTCTTTGAATCATTATTTACAATTACTTTTGATGCAATATTTGTGTGAAGAATAAGAACAAAATGGTGAACGAGTGTATTTGACAAAGATAAACATGACACATTTTGTTGGGCTGATTGGGTTGGCCTGGTGCCATTTACATGGCTTGACCAGATATTAAACAGTGAGCTCATGAACAATGTATGATGCCCTAGCTTGTAGCTCGCGAGCTATCAAGACATTTCCTCATAAAATGATCATAAACGGGGAGTACCAAATATTAAATATCAACAGCAAAACAAATAAAAAGAGATCAAACACTTCACACAATGCCTTGAAGATAATATAAATGATGCCTTATCTCTCAAAGCTCGAGGGTCATCGAGCATTCCAAATGCTAAGATGTAAACAATACCACTATCAACAATGCTAAGATATAAACAATGCCACTAAAATTGATTTAATGAGAAGACAAAGCTCGAATGCCTACCTTCCAAATGAAAAGATGTAAACAATGTCAGTATTAGACAGTGAGCTCATGAACAATATATGATGCCCTAGCTTGCAGCTCGTGAGCCATCAAGCTATTTCCTCATGAAATGATCATAAACAAGAAGTACCACATAGTGAATATCAACAACAAAATAAATAGAGAGAGATCAAACACTTCACACAATGCCTTGAAGGTAATAGCAACGATGCCCTAGCTCTCAAAGCTCGCGGGTCATCAAGCATTCCAAATGAAAAGATGTAAACAATGCCAGTATTAAATAGTGAGCTCGTAAACAATGTATGTTTCCCTAGCTTGCAGCCCACGAGCCATCAAGACATTTCTTCATGAAATGATCATAAACAGGGAGTACCACATAGTGAATATCAACAACAAAACAAATAAAAAAAGATCAAACACTTCACACAATGCCTTGAAGGTAATAGAAACAATGCCCTAGCTCTCAAAGCTCGCGGGTAATCGAGCATTCCAAATGAAAAGATATAAACAATGTCAGTATTAAACAGTGAGCTCATGAACAATGTATGATGCATTGGCTTGCAGCCCGCGAGCCATCAAAACATTTCCTCATGAAATGATCATAAACAAGGAGTACCACATAGTGAATATCAACAGAAAAATAAAGAAAGATCAAACACTTCACATAATGTCTTGAAGGTAATAGAAACGATGCCCTAGCTTTCAAAGCTTGCGGGTCATCGAGCATTCCAAATGAAAAGATGTAAACAATGACAGTATTAAACAGTGAGCTCATGAACAATGTATGATGCCCTAGCTTGCAGCCCACAAACCATCAAGATATTTCCTCATGAAATGATCATAAACAAGGAGTACCACATAGTGAATATCAACAGTAAAATAAATAAAGAGATCAAACACTTCACACAATGCCTTGAAGGTAATAGCAATGATGCCCTAGCTCTCAAAGCTCGCGGGTCATCAAGCATTCCAAATGAAAAGATGTAAACAATACCAGTATTAAACAGTGAGCTCATAAACAATGTATGATGCCCTAGCTTGCAGCCTACGAGCCATCAAGACATTTCCTCATGAAATGATCATAAACAAGGAGTACCACATAGTGAAAATCAATAGAAAAACAAATAGAGAGAGATCAAACACTTCACACAATGCCTTGAAGGTAATAGCAACGATGTTCTAGCTCTCAAAACTTGCGGGTCATCTAGCATTCCAAATGAAAAGATGTAAACAATACCAGTATTAAACAGTGAGCTCATGAACAATGTATGATGCCCTAGCTTGCAACCTGTGAGCCATCAAGATATTTCCTCATGAAATGATCATAAACAGGGAGTACCACCTAGTGAATATCAACAGCAAAACAAATAAAGAGAGATCAAATAGTTCACACAATGCCTTGAAGGTAATAGAAACGATGCCTTAGCTCTCAAATCTCATGAGTCATCGAGCATTTCAAATGAAAAGATGTAAACAATGTCAGTATTAAACAGTGAGCTCATGAACAATGTATGATGCCCTAGCTTGCAGCTAATGAGCCATCAAAATATTTCCTCATGAAATGATCATAAACAAGGAGTACCACATAGTGAATGACAACAGCAAAACAAATAGAGAGAGATCAAACACTTCACACAATGCCTTGAAGGTAATAGCAACAATGCCCTAGCTCTCAAAGCTCGCGGGTCATCAAGCATTCCAAATGAAAAGATGTAAACAATGTCAGTATTAAACAGTGAGCTCATAAACAATGTATGATGCCCTAGCTTGCAGCCCATGAGCCATCAAAATATTTCCTCATGAAATGATCATAAACAGGGAGTACCACCTAGTGAATATCAATAGCAAAAAAAATAAAGAGAAATCAAACACTTCACACAATGTCTTAAAGGTAATAGAAATGATGCCCTAGCTCTCAAAGCTCACGGATCATCGAGCATTCTAAATAAAAAGATGTAAACAATGTCAGTATTAAACAATGAGCTCATAAATAATGTATGATGCCCTAGATTGTAGCCCGCGAGCCATCAAGATATTTCCTCATGAAATGATCATAAATGGGAAGTACCACATAGTGAATATCAACAACAAAACAAATAAAGAGAGATGAAACACTTCACACAATGCCTTGAAGGTAATAGAAATGATGCCCTAGCTCTCAAAGCTCGCAGGTCATCAAGCATTCCAAATGAAAAGATGTAAACAATGTCAATATTAAATAGTGAGCTCATGAACAATGTATGATGCCCTAGCTTACAGCCCGTGAGCCATCAAGACATTTCCTCATGAAATGATCATAAGCGGGGAGTACCACATAGTGAATATCAACAGCAAAACAAATAAAGAGAGATCAAACACTTCACACAATATATGTTATTTTATAATATTTTATTGAGACTAAATATATTATTTTATTAAGATTTTATTAAGACAAAGTGTTGTGGGTTAGTTTTATGTTGTTTTATAAGATATTTATTAAGACTAAATATATGATGTAAACTCAATATAAAAAATAGAGCACTGGCCAATCAAATAGGGACATGAGTTGCTCAAACAGTGAGCTCATAAATAATGCATGATGCCTTAGCTTGCAGCCCACGAGCCATCAAGACATTTCCTCATGAAATGATTATAAACAGGGAGTACCACATAGTGAATATCAACAGCAAAATAAATAAAAAGAGATCAAATACTTCACACAATGTCTTGAAGGTAATAGCAACGATGTTCTAGCTCTCAAAGCTCGCAGGTCATCGAGCATTCCAAATGCTAAGATGTAAACAATGTCATCTAGACATGTGTACTGTGAGCTTTCCTGCAACAAATGGACTTATGATGATTTTCACAATAGTACATGTGTTGAAGGAAAGCTCAAAGTACTGCTTAGGAAAATATGAATTTTTTGTTAGAAATATAAGTGGGAAAGTAATACTAAGAGGGGGGGGTGAATCAGATATTACCTACTTTAACTTTTCATTCTGATAAAACTTTATGCGTGACAAACAAAACTTGATCATTGTAAGCAACTAAACATATTAAGCAGCATACATGAAATCACTCATAACACCATAATTTTGGTAACCCAGAAACCCTTGAAAGGTAAAACTGGGGTGGGGATGACACCCACAAATCTTCACTAATGCAGTAATAAGTTTTGCTTGTTAAGGCTTACAAAATGTGATCAATTCATGATCTACCCTGTGAAAGGTCTGCTCTGTTAAAAGCTAAAAGACTTATACAGTCTACCTTGTTAAAGGATTTATAAAATTACAACAAAGTAAGCACTCAGTAAAGAGATTACATAAAGTCTATTAAGACTACTCGGTTAAGATATTTACCCTGATACACTCGTAAAAATGTCTCAATACATGATCTTTCGGTTTGTACTAGTATGCAGATTACAGATCTCCTCTTTATTGTCTATTAGTGATCTCTTCTATCTGATCTTTCTTGATTTTGTCATTTCACTGCTTAGCTCGGTCACTGGACTCTGTCTGAATACTTGACTATTCTAAATATACCTCTCTAATCATTCTCTCATACACATTCGATCTCAATATCTCTTTCTCTCTCTGATTCACACACATTTCTCTTAGTTTAGATCTTGACCTTATATAATAACCAAAACGTCTTACCAATTCAAGATCTACGGTTCAGATTTATTTATATTGTCGCTTAAGCTATACAATTTTTTGATTGGCTCTAGGTATTACATAGGGATCAATGATTATAAGATGGATGCGTAATTACCTTTGTAATTACCTCAACAAACAAAATACAAAACACCACTATCACCAAAAATGGTTTACTTTGATCATTGTGCCATTTCAAACTTATATGTCATTCCTAGCTAACTCAGCAAAAGCTATTCCTGGTACTCGGCATTAACTGTACTCGACATCTGTTGATCTTCTCTGTCACTCGGTAATCATTGTATATGTAACTCAGCAAAAACTATATTCAGCATAATACAAACACATAGTGACCATGACTTTACTCGGCAGTACTACTGCTCGGTAAGTATACAATACATAACTTGACATTTACAAAATGACTCAATCGTAGTGATGACCGACCATCATTGCCTAGATATATGACTAAGTGTGAAGCACTAATGGTCAACAAACCTATAGAGATCTACATGTTCATCACCTATGCATATCCGAGTTGATCAGAGAAGGTATATGCAAAACAAAACAAATAAAGAGAGATCAAACACTTCACACAATACCTTGAAGGTAATAGAGACAATCAAACACTTCAAAATAGGGACATCATCCATACACTTCTAAAATAAACTATGCTACAGAACATGGGTGTGTGTTAATGTGATTCAAAATCTATTATGGAAGATTGTTTTATTATTGAGATAAGGATATCCTAATTCTACAAGAATAAATATTTTAAGAAATATTTGAATTTAATTTTGACAATAACATGAGGAGTGGATATATTTCAAGCTTCAATGAGACTTCATATCACACATTGTTCGTAGATTACGTTAAATGTGTTATTTACACTTGTATTGGTGGGAAAACTATTGAAAACACGCAAAAAAGATTGCATTCAACCATGTTGTTTACATGACACATGTAGTTTACCTCCAGCCTAAATTAGTGTTACGTACAAATCTGTGAACGGTCCGTGGTACGAAGCTTTGCTCAAGCTTGAAAATGATAAGCATTATGATGTTGAGGTATGGTGTGGTAAGCACAAGTATAGTTTCTCGTAAGCTGCTATTGGTATAGTTTTTTATTTTCAAAAGTTGCAGAATCCAGCTTCTCCTATACTTACATGTATGTATACATTTTGGGCTTAGTTTTAATGTCATATAAATCTGAGTGAAATGGTAATAATATTTAAGAGCAAAAAGTATGGCATTTAAACAAGTATGCATATACATTATATAACAAGAGTGATATATTTTAATGGAAACACTTAATGAGAAGGATGCCTATATAATAGGAGTGATATATTTTAATGGCAGTGGACATAGAAATTGCAGTGAAACTCTGTAATTTATTATTGTAAGTGGACATAGAAATTGCAGTGTAAGTAGTAGGATGATTGTAAGTTGACATAGAAATTGCAGTGAAACTCTATAATTTATTATGGCTCGGTGTTGTATATCCATAGTCAATGTCTATTTAAACTTTAGGATACTTTTATAGTTTGTATTAAATGATGATAGATACATATGGGTTTCTTCCTTTTGCAATAGTTTATATTCTGATACTTATATCTCGAATTGTCAAATGACCAATGAGTGATAATTTCAAAAGTGCATCATAATTAAAGGCATGTGAATTCATATTGTACTTAATGTGAATGCCACTCTGTAATATTTTTACTTACGATATTAATCTTAATATATCCCTATTTTATTATTGATGTCCCTATTTACATCTTTTCCTCAAATGACCCAAAAACATCAAGAATAGTCCTATATGGTCACTAATAGCCAACTTTCAGAAGAATGTGAATGAATGAAAACACACATAAGTGGATGAACATAAATAATGAAGGTACCAGACATTGCCTGAAATAATGAAGTGTTGACCCGAGGTTCAATCCAGTATGCTCTTGTATGATCCAAAACCTACAAGGAAGGAAAAGATGGGGTTAGATCCAAAGGATCTAAGTAATGTCTGGCACCATATTACTGATCCTCATCTACAATTATGCATGTGTATAGTCAAGTCATACACAGACTCAACAACATGGTAGTATTGATCCAATAATAGAAAATACATTACAAATGTCAGGTTCACGGTCTCAATGAAATAAACAGTGTATAAAATAATATATGGTGCACAATAGCAGCAAGCATGAAATGACAGCAATAACATTTCATGATGCTTGAGCTCAAATTCAAAATAGTAAGTGTATTAATGTATGTTTGCATGATGTCAGACATTAAACAGTGAACTCATGAACAATGCTAGTATTAAATAGTGAGCTCATGAATAATGTATGATGCCCTAGCTTGTAGTCTGTGAGCCATCAAGACATTTTCTCATGAAATGATCATAAACGGGGAGTACCACATAGTGAATATCAACAAAAAAATAAATAAAAAGAGATCAAACACTTCACACAATGCCTTGAAGGTAATAGAAATGATGCCCTATCTCTCAAAGCTCGTAGGTCATCAAGTATTCCAAATAAAAAGATGTAAACAATGTCAGTATTAAACAGTGAGCTCATGAACAATGTATGATGTCCTAGCTTGCAACCCGTGATCCATCAAGACATTTCCTCATGAAATGATTATAAGTGGGGAGTACCACATAGTGAATATCAACAGAAAAAATAAATAAAGAGAGATCAAACACTTCACACAATGCCTTGAAGGTAATAGAAGCGATGCCCTAGCTCTCAAAGCTCAAGGGTCATCAGGCATTCCAAATGATAAGATGTAAACAATGCAAGTATTAAACAGTGAGCTCATAAATAATGTATGATGCCCTAGGTTGTAGCTCACGAGCCATCAAGACATTTTCTTGTGAAATGATCACAAACAGGGAGTACCACATAGTGAACATCAACAACAAAACAAATAAAGAGAGATCAAACACTTCACACAATGCCTTGAAAGTAATAGCAACGATGCCCTAGCTCTCAAAGCTCGCAGGTCATCGAGCATTCCAAATGTTAATTAAGATGTAAACAATGCCACTATTAAAAATGCTATCAAATAAACAATGTCATTTAAATTGAGTTAATGAGAAGACAAAGCTTGAATGCCTACCTCAAGTGTCAGTGCTCTCTTCCCAAACGGTGTCGGCCTCTTCGCTCACACATGCCAAACTTGGATGCCCTCTTTGCGCTATGCAGAAATGCAGTGTCATCTTCACAGTAGCTCTTCGAATTCACAAATTACAAATGACACTTCCTTTTTCTTTTTTTTGTTTATAACCAAATGGGTGTCGCAATTACAACAATAGTGTCACTATTACGACACCGTCGGGGGAACTTGCAAAAAAAAACATAAAAAATATACACAAATTGTAGTGGCATCACAAATTGGCATCGAAATGCGACCCCAAATGTTGTAGTGATCACCTCCAAGAGGCCGCTTTGTAACTTTTGAATCTGTTTATGCACCCAATTATAAGTTCTTCATCTAGTTTCTCGACCCATTGAACACAAAACTTGGCTCCTTTCAAAGATGGCTCCACCTAATCTAAGTGCATCTTCATCTTTATGAAGGTCTCCCAGGTCTCGTGTGTTTCTATGATCAACTCTATAAACTTGTCCATGACTTGTTTCTCAAAGGTGCGAGAGGGCCCATACTTCTTTCTCATATACTCCTCGAAATAGGCCATAAAATAATTAAAAATAATAAATCCTCCTATGTTTTCTGAGTGGGAACTTGTAGTTTCATGTACATATTGTGCAAACAAGGTAGTGTACTTCTATATTAATAATGGAAAATGGGTGACTGATCCCTTTGATGCACCCAAAACATCCATCTAAAAATCCAACTTCTACAGATTAATATCTACAAAACTTACATCCTCGTTTCTAAGAATGGCCAATGTTGTCAGCTCATCTTCACCCAAGGAAAGTATCTTCTTTATGTTCCTCATTTGTTTCTTATGTCGGGTGGTATCGGTATTCCAGATACCTACTTCCCATCGGACCAACTATCAGGTCCACATGGCCTCGAAATAATAGCTAGTAGACTTGAAGAGGAAACCCCAGAGCTTCTCCACTTGATCAAAGATCGACTAGTCTATGATTATGATTTTTCTCTTCATTGTCTACTGTAATATCCCATTTCTAAAGAAAGATTTAATAATAATCAATAACAATAATATTGAAATATAAAAGAAAATAAATAAATAACTATTTCAATACCATATCAGTATTATTAGAAATAAGGGCAATGGACTAACATTTTTAATAATATTGTATTATCTAATAATATCTAATATTATTAGACATAATACCAAAATAATATAATATAATAATATGCGGCAGAGAGACACCTATAGACAACCAATTATATATGGAGAGGAGGCAATTAACATAAGATAAGAATGCATTGTTTCGTAATGAAATGGTGCGGTGGTATGTTATGAGAAGACACTATGGTAAGGCATGTGTTTAGAATACAAAACCTTCCAAGTATAAGATGAGGTTGAATTCACTGAACAAGGAAGGAGGTAGGACAAATAAAAATAGAATTTATATTATTGATAAGTACAATATAATAGCAAACAGACATGTTGTGATTTATTTATGGATACTACTGATTCCCAAAATATAGTAGATGAATATCGTATGATAAGGGATCAATATATGGTCTATTTGTTGGAAATATAGATGCAGTAACTGAGAGGGGGGGTGAATCAGTTAACCACAAAAATATTACCACTGATCCTTTAAATATCTTAACAAATTATTTACTGTGCCACTCGGTAAATATACAAAGAAATGTTGAAACTTGATTCTTGAAGTGTGTAATAATTAAACTGTTCTTAAGCATTCATCACTGATTAACTTACATGAATAAAGAAAATAACATGAACACAAGAGACACCAGATTTACCATGGAAACCCAATATGAGAAAAACCACCAATGTAACTAGTTACTATTTTTCACTCTTCTGAAGTGATGCTCGGTTAGAAGCCAACCCGGTAAAAGGTTACAAAACACACTGTTAGGTGTGACTTTGTTAGAGGATTTAATCACCCTGCTAGGAGTGGCCTTGTAAGAGGTCTTGAAACAATTCAATAGAACTGTCACCTTGTTAGAGGATTTACAAAATGGTTGTCAAACCAACTCGGTTAAGAGATTTTGATATCACTGCTACAATTGTAAGAGAGTAACAATGAAATGACCTGCAACTGAATTGTTGAATATAGATCTTTGTTCTGCTTCACTGGATCCTTACTGATCAAATAAATCTTTGCTGCTCCTCAAGGATATCTAACCATCCTTCAAAATTCGCACATACCTTTCTTCAAAATGATTTCTGCATGCTGTATATGTTCTATTCACCACTTGACCTTCTATATATATGCCATTTTAATTAACATTTAGATTGTCAAGTCGGCACTAATAATTATTATAACAGTCGGCTTGGATAAACAAACTATAACAATAAAATCCTTTGAAAGACTGACCATGCTCGGTAAACATTAATCCTGAAAAGATTTCTTTCGGTGACCGAGTGAACTCGGTAACAATAGTGAATTCTGCAACATCCTTCAGAGACCGAGAGAGCTCGGTAACCACTACTTTTCCTTCGATAACCAAGGAGGCTTGGTTAACATTGTTTCCCTATCATGTTTCTTTTAGACACCCGAGAGATCTTGGTAGACACTAAAAACTGCCTAACTGACCGACTGAGCTCGGTAGACACTGAGAACCGCTTAGCTGACCGACTGAACTCGGTAGACACTGAGAATGATAATTGATATGACATTTGTGTGACATCAAAGACAACACATAGCTAATCCAACAATGTCCTTCAGACAATTGTATCCAACAATCTCCCTCTTTTGCATTGATGGCAACACATGTCATAGCACAATGAAATTTCATAGAGAAACCTAGAGTAAGAAACATATCCTTAGCTTCATTCAGATTCTTATCATCTTCAAACTTCTTTCTGACTGAGAACTCTCCCTCTTAACTTTTCAAATTATTCTTCTTAGAAATTTCTTGAAATGACAGCAAACTCTCCCTCTTTGACAACACATGCCAAAGATAACTTACACAGTTTCGATAAATATCAATGTACCTTATGTACTGATTCATATGCAATGATTCCCTGACTATGCTGCATCAACTGATTGATCTTCAACATGTTCTGGTTGATGCATCACTAAAACTTTATTTAGTGAACCTCGGATAGGGGAGTGACCCCTAACTTGCCTCTAAGATACAAGAATGCATCCTTAGGTAGTGGCTTGGTGAAGATATCTGCAATTTGTTCTTTTGTATGAATATATTCCAATCTGATTTCTTTGTCCTGCACCAATTCTCTGACAAAGTGATATTTTATTGCAATGTGCTTGGTTTTGGAATGCATTATTGGATTCTTTGAAATATTTATTGCACTTGTATTATCACAAAACATAACAACTGGTTCTTTGATCTCAACCTTCATGCCTTCCAAAAGCTATTTAAACCATACAATATTAGAGCAGTTTACTGCTGCAGCAACATATTCTACTTCTGTTGTGGATTGGGATGTGCAGTTTTGCTTTTTACTAGTCCAAGATACTAACCTCTTGCCAAGAAAGAATGCTCCACCACTTGTACTCTTTCTATCATCAATGTTTCCTGCCTAATTAGCATCAGTAAACACTTTTAAATCTAGATTGCCTCCAAATTTATACCACAAGCCATAATCTTCAGTTCCCCTTAAATACCTCAAGATTCTTTTGATTTCCATCATGTGATTTTCTCTAGGTTTAGCCGAGAATCTTGCCACTATACCAACTGCTAAGGCAATATCAGGCCTTATGTGTACTACATACTGTAATTTTCCAATCATTGATCTGTATAAGGTCTGATCTACTTCTTTTGAATCATCATCTTTGGTAAGCTTCAGTCCAGTACACATGGGTGTACCAACTGGTTTTGAGTCTTCCATACCAAATTTCTTAAGTATTTCCCTGATATATTTAGACTGAGTAATGTAGATACCATTTTTGTTCTGCTGAATCTGAAGTCCAACAAAGAATTTTATCTGACCAAACATAGACATTTCAAATTCTTTGTTCATATGCTCTGAAAATTCTTTGCACTGATCATCATTTCCTATAAACACAGTATCATCCACAAATATTTCTGCCAAAATAATTTTGTTATCTGATCCTTCTTTGATGTATAAATTATTGTTGTCATTAGCTCTTTTGAAATCAATCTGAGTAAGATAGTTATGTAATCTTTCATACCATGCTCTAGGAGCTTGTTTCAGACCATACAATGCTTTGTGTAATTTACAGACCATATCCCTTTTGTCTGGATCAATAAAACCTTCAGGTTGCTCAATGTAGACTTCTTCCTCAAGAATATCATTGAAAAATGCAGATTTTATATCCATCTGATATACCTTAAATCCTTTATGTGCTGCATATGCAATTAAAGTCCTCACACCTTCTAATCTTGCAACAGGAGCAAAAGTCTCTCCATAATCTATTCCTTCTTCTTGAGAATATCCTTTACATACCAATCTTTCTTTGTTTCTTGATACTTGACCATCTTCATTCAACTTATTTCTGAATACCCATTTTGTCCCAATTACAGTTTTATCTTTAGGCCTAGGTACAAGAGTCCATGTCTTATTTTTCTCTATTTGCTCTATTTCTTCATTCATAGCCTCAATCTAACTTTCATTTTCCAATGCATCTTTGACATTTTTAGGTTCAAAATCAGCAAATAAACATGTACCTTTTAGTTTACTTTTTGTCATAGTACCATCTGATTTGTTTCCAATAATCTGATCTGGTTTATGATGCTTTCTGACGTACTTGGCCAATACAAGTTCCTTGCTTCCTGAATGAGTTACATTGTCATCTTCTTCATCTTTAGGTTCAGGTTGCTCGGGCTCGGTAGATACTTGCTCGGTAGCTTCAGACTGAGACTCGGTACTTTGTGACTCGGTCTGAACTTCTTCTTGTGATTCGGTTACTGTACTGGGCTCGGTAGATGTAGTTTCCTTATATGTATCTAGCAATCTATCAGGTTCGATGTAAACAAATTTTCTGTAATCCTTTGGTTCCTTTTTGCTTTCTTCTTCAGTCTTTTCTGCAAACTCATCAATTCTCACATGTGCACTTTCTATGATTTTGTGAGTAGACAAATTTAGACATCTATATGCCTTACTTTTGCAAGAATATTCCTTCATCACTTTTTACATCAAATTTTCTTTTTCTAGATTCTTTTAAGATGTAACATTTACTACCAAATACTTTTAGGTAACTTACATTTGGTTTGTAGCCATACCATAGCTCATACGGAGTCTTGAATGTATCTTTTCTCAGCTGTACTCGGTTCAAGGTATGAACTGCAGTGCTGATAGCTTCCTTCCAGTATTTCATAGCAATGTTCTTTTCAATCATTAGAGTCCTTGCATAGTCCATGATAGATCTATTCCTTCTTTCGGCTATTCCATTCTTCTCAGGAGTTCTCAGGGCTGATACATGTCTTTTGATTCCTCTTTCAATGCAAAAATTATTGAATTCATGGGAGATGAATTCACCACCTCTGTTTGATCTCAAGCATTTTATTCTTTTTCCTGTTTCCTTTTCTACTCTTGCTAAATACCATTTGAACTTCTCAAATGCTTCTGACTTTTCTCTTAAATATATAACAGTCATCATTCTAGAGTAATCATCAACAAAGAGAATAAAAAAAATTTCTCTGGTATAGCTCTCAATTCCAATAGGTCCACATAAATCGGTATGCACAATTTCTAAAATATCTTCAGACTGATAGTTTTTACTTTTAAAACTAGACTTTCCCATTTTACCAATTTGACAATTCTTGCATAGACCAACATCAGGTTTCTTCAAAGTAGGAATACCTCTTACTTTCTTGAATTTTCTTATTTTCATCATGTTGTCAAAATTTACATGACATAACCTTTTGTGCCATAACCAACTTTCTTCAATTTGAGCAATAAAACATGAGTAATCACCAAGATCAAGATAAAACAGGTTACCTTTGATTTGTTTGCCTGATCCTATAAGTTTTCCTTTATCATCCAACAGTCTTGCTTTGCCATTCATGAATTCAACCTTGAATCCAATGTTAATTAGCTGTGCTACACTTAGAAGATTATGCTTTAGTACTTCAACCCAATATGCATTATCACATATAAGTTCTTTGGTTAATGAAATTCGTCCCTTTCCTTTTATACAACAAGGTTCATTGTTTCCAAACCTTACATTACCACCATCAAAGTTTTCAAAGTGTTCAAACTTAGTCCTGTCACCAGTCATATGATGTGAACATCCACTGTCTATAATCCATGTATCATTCTTGCTTATATGAGAGATAAGTGCCATCTCATCTTCATCATTATCAGATTCATCTTTTACAACAATGAAAACAATTTTTTCTTCACTATCATCCGAATCTTTAGCTAAAAAACATGTTTTCTTACCTTTATCCTTAAATGATTTGAAATTCTTCTTGCCATTGTACTTGTAAATTTTCTTCTCATCTTTTCTTTGCTTGTTTGGACACCTAGCTGCAATATGACCAATTTCTTCACATGAAAAATAGATTAAGGGAGTTTTACCTTTGTATTTTCCTCTACCTCTTGAATACTTCTTTGCAAGTAATGCTTCAATAACTTCAAGATCGCTATCAGAACTTTCCTCTGATTCTTCTTCACTTTTTGATTGGATTTTCTTCCCTTTCTTGAGTGAAAGTTTGGCTTCAAAAGATGATTCAATATTTTTAGAAGTTGGAACATAGTTGTCATAGTTATCCAGTTCAAAGGCTGTCAATCTTCCAACTAAGGCATCCAAAGTTATATTGTGATTTTCTTCACATCTTCTTTCTTGAATAGCAGAAACTCTTATTGCATAAATAGGAAGTAATGTTTTAAGAACCTTACTTATAACAGTTTCATCATCAATTTTTCCTCCAGAAGCTTTGATTGCACTAACACTTGTCTTGATCCTTTCAACATATTTTGCAATATTTTATTCTTCTCTCATTTTCATCTGATCAAACTGTCCTCTTAGGCTCTCTGCTTTGGCTCTCTTCACATTGTCATCACCGCCATAGATTTTCTTCAGCTTGTTCCACATTTCATGAGCAGTTGTCCAGTCTTTGATTTCATCAAATTCTTCATAGCTAAGAGCTGATGCAATGTCTATCATCATAGTGTTATGGTTCTTCTTCTCTGCAATGTCTTCAACAGTTAATGTGCCAGTAGGAATTGTATATTCTTGATCAATATATTTGCATCCTGAATCACCAATGGAAGCCAGATGAAGTCTCATGAGACCTTGCCATGCTGAAAATTTATTTCTGTTAAGCCTTGGAATTTCTCTTTTGTAAGACATCCTGATCTTTAACTTAGGTCCTTGAAACCCTTCCTGCAAGTACCAAAAGCTCTGATACCAATTGTTGGAAATATAGATGCAGTAACTGAGAGGGGGGGTGAATCAGTTAACCACAAAAATATTACCACTGATCCTTTAAATATCTTAACAAATTATTTACTATGCCACTCGGTAAATATACAGAGAAATGTTGAAACTTGATTCTTGAAGTGTGTAATAATTAAACTATTCTTAAGCATTCATCACTGATTAACTTACATGAATAAAGAAAATAACATGAACACAAGAGACAACAGATTTACCGTGGAAACCCAATATGGGAAAAACCACCAATGTAACTAGTTACTATTTTTCACTCTTCTGAAGTGATGCCCGGTTAGAAGCCAACCCGGTAAAAGGTTACAAAACACACTGTTAGGTGTGACCTTGTTAGAGGATTTAATCACCCTGCTAGGAGTGGCCTTGTAAGAGGTCTTGAAATAATTCAATAGAACTATCACCTTGTTAGAGGATTTACAAAATGGTTGTCAAACCAACTCGGTTAAGAGATTTTGATATCACTGCTACAATTGTAAGAGAGTAACAATGAAATGACCTGCAACTGAATTGTTGAATATAGATCTCTGTTCTGCTTCACTAGATCCTTACTGATCAAATAAATCTTTGTTGCTCCTCAAGGATATCTAACCATTCTTCAAAATTCGCACATACCTTTCTTCAAAATGATTTTTGCATGCTGTATATGTTCTATTCACCACTTGACCTTCTATATATATGCCATTTTAATTAACATTTAGATTGTCAAGTCGGCACTAATAATTATTATAACAGTTAGCTTGGATAAACAAACTGTAACAACAAAATCTTTTGAAAGGCCGACCATGCTCGGTAAACATTAATCCTGAAAAGATTTCCTTCGCTGATCGAGTGAACTCGGTAACCACAGTTAATTCTGCAACATCCTTCGGAGACCGAGAGAGCTCGGTAACCACTACTTTTCCTTCAATAACCGAGGAGGCTCAGTTAACAATGTTTCCCTATCATGTTTCCTTTAGACACCCGAGAGATCTCGGTAGACACTAAAAACCACCTAACTGACCGACTGAGCTCGGTAGACACTGAGAACCGCTTAGTTGACCGACTGAACTCGGTAGACACTGAGAATGATAATTGATATGACATTTGTGTGACATCAAAGACAACACATAGCTAATCCAACAATGTCCTTCAGACAATTGTATCCAACACTATTGTGTTGGTTGTAAGCATAAACAACAGTTTGTATAAGTGAAGTCAATATTATAGATTATTAATATATCTATCTATATATATAGAAGTATATATATATATGGAAGTATAGAGATATTGCAGTATAAAAGAATTAGAATATATATATATATATATTCATCTATATTTTTAATTTCATTATATATATATATATATATATTAATGATAGTGAATTAGAATTAATAACAGTATCATCTTTTATATATATATATATATATATATATATATATATATATATATATATAATAGTGAAATTAGATAGGGTGATGGAAGAGGAATTATTATTTATAAAGGGTATTCAGAAAGAATACACATCAATTGTGCTTATAAAAAGAGAATTGATTTATATTATTTGGCTGGCAAGTATCATAGATCAGCATATTGGTATAACTTAGTTCTATGTATCAATGTTGAATTGCAGAATATTATCTGTCTTTTAGGATTAGAGAGATCCTTATTAAAGCTAATATATTTGAGTGAATATATGTTATACACATATTTTCATAATACCATAATTATATATAAGTTACATTTTATATATGTATGGCTATATATATATAGTAAGATCATAAGTGAGTAAACATCTATATTAAATAGCATAAATATTAATTAAATAAAAATAAGGATAGATATATAGAACTTATTACTATTTGGCTAAGAAGAAAGACTAAAGTGTTACCAAGGAGGGGCTTGTCTAAATCCAAGCAATGGCTATTTGTCCCAAAATAGGGTGGGGGTCAGCGTCCCAATAGTTTGGGCTTGGACCTATAAACTTTGAGGGAGCCCATTGTAGTTGGTCTCTAGGCACCTTGGATAACATCTACACTTCCCTTCATGGAGTTAAAATAGTAATAAGATCATATATGAGTGTTAAAGATAACTAAATCTAATAAGATAAATGACTAATCCTATCATGGACATTACAATCCGAACCTTAATGGAAAAATTAAAGATAAATTAGGAAAGGTCCCGACAGGGGACATTATAAATGGTATCAGAGCTATGATCCTTCCATCCTACAGGGTAAGTACATATCTTACTATATCAGGTAATGTTTAAAGTTGAAAGCATAATTAAATAAGTGATGAATGGCTAAGATCATCATATTGCCTTATTAATTAAGAAGGAAGGTTGAAGCAATTCAAGGAATGGCGGTCTAAATCCAAAAATGATAGTTCCCAAGATAGGGTGGGGATTAGCGACCCTCTAATCCTTGAGGGAAAAAGTCCCAAGGGAGGGCTTGGATTTGTAAACTTTGAGGGAATCTATCAAGTGGTCTCTAAGCACCTTGGTTTGTATTTCGATCTCCTCTCTCCTTAGGGAAAAGTAATATCAGATCAAACTTAGAAACAAGAAATATAGAAAGCATATGAAATTAAATTACTTAATATGAAATACGGGATTTAAGAATTGAAATTAATTTAAATAATGTGTATATTATGTGTATACTTTGTGTATGCTTTGTGTCTTCCTGCATCAATGTGTATGCTTCGTGTATTCATGCATTAATGTGCATGCCTCATGTATACTTCATGTCTGCATATATTTATATATTTTCGAATGAATGTGATTCTATATTTAATTGATTGAGAATAGTAGTAATACCTAGAATGAACTCAAGATATACTAATTAATATCAGAATTACAGCGAAAATTATCTCTCTAGGAAATGAGAGAAAACTTAAGTTACCAACTGTTATTATCAAATAATGAGGAAACATGTAATTGCTTGAGGAAAAGAAATTTTGGGGAGGGTAGGACTGTAATATCCCCTTTCTAAAGAAAGATTTAATAATAATCAATAACAATAATATTGAAATATAAAAGAAAATAAATAAATAACTATTTCAATACCATATCAGTATTATTAGAAATAAGGGCAATGGACTAACATTTTTAATAATATTGTATTATCTAATAATATCTAATATTATTAGACATAATACCAAAATAATATAATATAATAATATGCGGCAGAGAGACACCTATAGACAACCAATTATATATGGAAAGGAGACAATTAACATAAGATAAGAATGCATTGTTTCGTAATGAAATGGTGCAGTGGTCTGTTATGAGAAGACACTATGGTAAGGCGTGTCTTTAGAATGCAAAACCTCCCAAGTATAAGATGACGTTGAATTCACCAAACAAGGAAGGAGGTAGGACAAAGAAAAATAGAATTTATATTATTGATAAGTACAATATAACAGCAAACAGACATGCTATGATTTATTTATGGATACTACTGATTCCCAAAATATAGTAGATGAATATTGTATGATAAGGGATCAATATATGGTCTATTGTGTTGGTTGTAGCATAAACAACAGTTTGTATAAGTGAAGTCAATATTATAGATTATTAATATATCTATATATATATATATATATATATATGGAAGTATAGAGATATTGTAGTATAAAAGAATTCTAATTCACTATCATTAATATATATATATATATATATATATATATATATATATATATATATATATATATATATATATATATATATATATATATATATATATATATATATATATATATATATATATATATAATAGTGAAATCAGATAGGATGATGGAAGAGGAATTATTATTTATAAAGGGTATTCAGAAAGAATACACATCAATTGTGCTTATAAAAAGAGAATTGATTTATATTATTTGGCTAGCAAGTATCATAGATCAGCATATTGATATAACTTAGATCTATGTATCAATGTTGAATTGCAGAATATTATCTGCGTCTTTTAAGATTAGAGAGATCCTTATTAAAGCTAATATATTTGAGTGAATATATCTTATACACATATTTTCATAATACCATAATTATATATAAGTTACATTTTATATATGTATGGCTATATATATATATATATAGTAAGATCATAAGTGAGTAAACATCTATATTAAATAGCATAAATATTAATTAAATAAAAATAAGGATAGATATATAGAACTTATTACTATTTGGCTAAGAAGGAAGACTAAAGTGTTACCAAGGAGGGGCTTGTCTAAATCCAAGCAATGGCTATCTGTCCCAAAATAGGGTGGGGGTCAGCGTCCCAATAGTTTGGGCTTGGACCTGTAAACTTTGAGGGAGCCCATTGTAGTTGGTCTCTAGGCACCTTGGATAACATATACGCTTCCCTTCATGGAGTTAAAATAGTAATAAGATCAGATATGAGTGTTAAAGATAACTAAATCTAATAAGATAAATGACTAATCCTATCATGGACATTACAATCCGAACCTTAATGGAAAAAATAAAGATAAATTAGGAAAGGTCCCAACAGGGGACATTACATCTACAATGAATTCATCTCTTCCTGTGGAACGAACGTCGAAGTATATGTGTCAGGAACTATGGAGGAAATGGGAGATGCCAACTCCTAGAAAACTTCCTTGTATTGGGCCAATTTTGCCTCAAATTCCTTCTTTGACATATATTTCTTTTTTATCCTCTCATGCATAGTGCTTGTTGTATCATTGAAGTTATCTAACTCTCCCCACTTAGTGCTTTTCCCCAGCTTGACCTAGGTGGTTTGGTAATCCAAGGGGGTGATTTTTTTACTGATCCTTATCCAAAGGCATTATGAAAACTTCAACCATTGTTTCTCCTTGCTCATTTATTCAGGTGGAAAAAATGGTTCTTGCTTTCTTTTCCTTCTTTTGAGGCTCAAAACTGGTCACGATATCTTGGAGGGAGGCCTTTTGGTACTCCAAGGGTTGCTTTCTTTTGAATTAAAACTCCAACCACTAGGGAAGGGCCAATGCATTAAACTCTACATTCGTAGTGTCTTGGGAGGTGAACATCGTTCTTCCCGCTGGTTCAATTTCTCACGAAGGAGGGTTCCCAAGAATCTTTATTTCTACTTCTTGTGGAGGTTTTCTATCAGGCTACATGGTTACAGTTGTTCTCGTGGGTCTAGTTTACTCTTAACCACTAGCCTATTGCTCCATACTTTGTTTTTCCATCTCTTGTTGCTTATAGAGCTCATCTTCCTTTGCGAGCTCATCTTGCACCCTCTTTTCTATGGCCTCAACGAATTTCCTGCAAGAATCCTCATGTTGTTTCCTTTCTACTTCATTTTTCCAGAGGGTTTCTTGCTCAACCTTTTTTATTTTCTTCTTCCTCAAGGTGCAACTTTTCGACCTGTTCTCCCTTTTGTTCTTTTTCTATTTGGGTGGTCTCCTTTTCTTTGAGAAATGAGGCCTCTTTTTCCTGAATCTTCAGCTCTTCTCAAACACGCTCCTCTTCCTATTCCTTTTGGTTTTCTACTTCTTCAAGTTCCTTGAAGAGGGTGGCATGTTCCTTTGAGGTGAGCATCATGCTCACATCTTCATGCTCTAGAGGTAGAGGTCCATGTATCCTTGGGCATTCTGAAAATCTGGGTCCTCGATGGATTGAACTTGTTGTGATGGAGGAGCCAAGGTTTCCGAGAATGGGACCTATGGTGGAAGGTTCGAAATGCTTGTGTTTCTCTTTTCTGTAGATGGTTGGGCATCTAAAATCTTTATGTGGGAACGGATGAGGGGGAGGTCATCATCAGATGAGGTGTCTGCATTGTCCTCATAAATGTTCAGCGGAGTTAATGTGGGTTGGAAAGATTAGCCTTCACCAGTTGGAGTGGTTGTGGGAATAGAACTACTAGGAACTTATTCTTCGAGGGTCCCATGTTAGTTGCTACTCTTGGTGGGGAAATGGACGTCAGGTGTTTGGCAGAAAGGCCGATGGTAACCCCTTGTTCTCTAGTAAAGAAAAGTTTCTTTGATTGGTGTATTCTCCTCCCAAACTCTTGGAAACCTTAACCTTCGAAGGCACCTTATAGGGGATCTACCTTCTTGTAAATTTAATCTCCTTTATTAGTTGGTTATTTCCTCCTCCCGTACTTCTTTGGTGCAATCTTTCTCTGCGTCTTTGACTTTGAGCTCCTGGGGAGGTTGAGGTAAAAGACCTCATGGCTATGGGCAGTTAAGTCCATGGTGAGACCCTTGTGTGTGTGAATTTTGTACCTGTTTTGTAGACACAAAACTTCAGTAAAACATTAGAGGTTAGCTGAAATCGAAATCGTGCAATAAATGAAAAACTAAACTAACCAGCCGATTTACTGCCTTGTAATAGGTGCGAGTATGATGTTCTCAGATTGTATCAAGATCAGTGACCTTGACGACACCTAAATGAAGGATTTGAATTCAAAACTGATATGAAATATGAATGCAAATTAATCTATTTTTTTGGTTTTCTATGCAATTATGATATGATGAAAACTGATATGAATCTAGAATCTAAGATAAATATGATATGCAATGAATTGATCTAAGATGAATTCTAAATGATATGCAATACTTCAAAAATAAGAATGATCTCACAATAGCTTGGATTCGCAAAGATGATTCTTCAGTCTCCAATTCGACAGCGTGAGGATGCAAAATATGAGATGATTTGGGATGAACTGAAGCCTTAATTTATAGAAATCCAGGGCTTTGAGGATGCATGGAAGAAAGCCATAAATCACTCAAATAACTCAACTTGATTTTTGAGTTATCTGATTATAAAGAATAATTAACTCACAAAAACATGCAAAAGTAGAGTTTAACTCAAAATAGAGTTTAGCTTTAATTGATAATTGATAGTTGTCTGCTTTTCTTGAATGTGCATGATTTAATATGAATTAATTTAATAATAAAGTGATTTATCTCCAACTTAACTGATTTTAAAAAATAAAACAATTGATTTATGGGTTAATCAATTATTTTTCAAACTTTTATTCAAAAACAATATTATTAAAAATTGACAACTTGCTTTAATTAATTAAATAAGAATTTAATCAATTATTCATAGGATTTTAGATTTATTGTCAAAATTAAATAATACAATTTAGGAATAAATAGAATTAACTTCAATTAAATAATTAAGTGGCAGAATTAAATCTAATTAATTAAATATTGAGAATATTCAATTAATCAAACTTTAGGATAAATAGGATTTATCACCAAATAATCATTAAATCAAAGATAATTAGGATAATTAGGAATATTACTAGGAATATTCCCTGATGCAGAATTTATGATAATCAATTAGGATTCGATGATGTTCAGATGTGCCTTTGGTTAGGACTTTGATGTCGATTTCGTTCAATGTGTCGATATAGGAGGTTAATGAACCTATAGCCCATTTTTGGGGTATTACATTTTGCCCCTCTTTGAATTGTTGTGCGAAGCGCAGTGGTTCAAAGATAGTCTGTGTTTGATAGAGATATGAAACTGATGTTTGAAATTGTTAATTGATATGAGACAGAAGCTGATTGAAAGATTTGATATGAAGATAATAGGTCCTGAATGACCAAAGATAATGTTAACTATAACAGAAAATGAACCGTTGATTGCGAAAAAGTGTCAAAACGCCTGATTTTGAACCTTATGATTGCGAAGAAGTGAGTGACCGATTCCAGACTCGATTGTCCTTAGAAGAATCACATAGGTATCACATCTGAACCCTTCAGTTACCAAAGAATCACATCTGAACCCTTCAGTTACCAAAGAATCAAGGAAATAACACAATTGAACCGATAGTTGCAAAAACTGATACAATTTACAAGATTAGGAGAATACTAGATTGATATGGATCTTGATGAATCTGATATGCCCCGAGTGATGATTGATTTGCCCCAAGCGATGAGGTCTTTTGATGAATCAGCAATGTGGTTGTTGTCTCGATTACTGAGGAAAGATATAATTTCCAGATTTAGATTGCAGACTTTGAATGATATGCAATACCATGCCCCCTTCGGGAATAAAATTGAAATCTGACAAGAGAAGTCAGCGTTGAATAGTTTAGAAGCATGCTAATTGATTTGAAAAATGGTTAAACATGTTTGAGAACACATTCTGCATCATTTGGAGGTCCTGGAGACCAAGTTTGACTAGGTGAAACTATGAGGTGACCATAGTTGACCAAGTTGAAATTTTGATAGTTTGATATAAGATAATCAGTTAAGTTGAATATTGGATTTCTGTGATGATTGAAGGTCGAATATGCAAGCAGTAGACCGTCCTGGGCCCAAAATTTTAAATCACAATTTTGACATAATAAATGATCTCAAATTTGAATTTTGATCTCGAAAATGGATTCAGAACGTCGAAATTAGCCAGGGGTGCAATTTTTGTGAAAAACAGAGCACTTTTGAAAATTAGGTCAAAAGTTATATAAAGGTCTGAAGGGTCATTTTCAAATCATTTCAACCATTTGACTTTGGAGATCTTGTGGAGCCCTCTGAGTGAGAAAATGGTAGAACAGAGAGAACCGAAGGTACCTGTGAGTTTGCATCGATTTGAGCGCAGCCGAAGACATCAGAGACCTCGACAGTACGGACATCCGGTATGTGGACCTCTGTGCCTCTCTGAAATTTCAAATTTTTCATGTTTAATAGCATTTTTAGAATTTTTCACACATTTTGCTTTTCAATTTTCACATGGATGAAAACTCGTATGAGTCCTCTCCCAGACTCGTACGACATTTGAATTGCATTTCCTTTGTCATTTGATGACCTGCCCAGTGTCGTATGAGAGGGACCCATGAGTCATACGACATTTCATCGGGTCCCTCGAAACTCGTATGATGAAGTATCTCATGTCATATGACTATGGTTTGTCGTTCGGTCTATTGTGGAAAGTCATACGACTTTTCATGCCAATCTGGATTGTCGTATGAAAAACAGTGAGTTCAAAACTCCATCTTAGGTCAAAATTTTTTCTTTTCTGATTGCTCTGCCTGATTGCTGACACTTTGACCTACTTTATGAAATACCAAACCGTTCAATTTATGCACTATTAGCCTATTGTTGAACCCAATTTCTGAAAGAATTTCTTGTTTCTGTATAATATAGGTCACATATCCAGATGTACATGTCCGTCATTCATATCCAACGACATAGAGACTATGTGTTTCACTTCCTGACCCTATGAGGGTACATCTTGCTGCCTGTGGGTTTGAGTACCTGATCCATTTACCTGATATTAGGGTAAATCATGGCCTGTTGACTGCGTTGATCGAGAGGTTCCACTCAGAGACACAGACTTTTCATTTACTGACTAGAGAGATCACTGTGACTCCAGAGGATGTATATAGGATATTACGCATTCCTTTCCATAGTAGTCGGCGTCCTGAGTATGTGAGTACTGGCCAGACAGGTCTTCATGCTTTTAAGCGTCTGTTTGGTGATGATACGCAGTTGACTGGGTCCATTTTTTGGGAGACCCTTGTATAGAGATATGGTCAGACACACCGCTTAGAGTGCATTATTGCTGGGATGATTGGTGAGCTCATCATGCCAGGCCGTCAGCAGAATAGTTTCTTGATGGGATGGGCCCCAATGGTAGCACTTCTTATGGTGACTCCCACTAAGGTTGCTTGGGGTCAATATTTTTTGGCACATATGTTTTCAGAGATGCACGAGGTTGTGTATCAAAATTGCAAGAGTTTCACTTCTGGAGCTCGTGTTACAGATATGGGCCTGGGAGCATATCCTAGTTTTGAGACCGATTTTTCAGACACAGCATCAGCCACAGGAGCCAGTGATATACACATATGTTGGTTATGTCACGCAGGTCTGCATGGGCCATACTGAGTATTTTAGACGATGCTTGGATGATATGACTTTTTTAGTATGGAGACCGTACTTGCAAATAGAGCTCTGGCCTACTGTGATAGAGCAGTACAGCTTTTTGTTCCAGAGTTGTGTACTTATTGGTCGATCTTCCACCATTTTGGAGAGATTTTTTATTACCAGAGTCTGGCATCAGTATGAACGCATTTAGGATGTCCTGCAGGAGTATACTGCTTATGCTTGCATTGTTCATGAGATTGGGCTCGGATGGACACATAGGCTCACTTATTCTTTATGTTCAGATGAGTATAGTAGGATCATAGGTAGAGACTGGGACTACTATCCACAGGTTGTTGATGCAGGGGTCACAAATGGATACATCTCTTGGCTTGCAGATCACCCTATTCATAGATTCTCAGATCCCACTAAGTTGATACCCTCCATGGAGGAGGTGATGGATGTGACAGGAGCTCCTATGAGACCAAGTCCTAGACCTCAGGCAGTACATCCTACACCACCGAAACCGAGAGCGATGGCTCCACTATAGAGACTAGCAGGACATATGAGGCCCCCTTGTCCTTCTACTTCTATAGTAGGTACATCCACCGGTTCACAGAGATGAACCAGGGGTGAGAGTGGCACTTTGAGCGGTGTTGGTTCGGTAGATGATGTATTAGCAGCTGAGCAGGTTGTAGGTGCTAGTATAGATATGGTTATAGATGATCCCTTTGATCTAGGTGCTGAGATTAGATGTCGTAAGGTGCATAGAGTAGGTACCACAGAGCAAGCAGAGCAGCCAGCACAGGACACAGATATGCCAGCAGCAGAGGATGAGCCTAGTGTACCTCTTACTTCATCAAAGATTATTAGACGTCTCAGAGCTCAGGTCTGGGACCTAAAGGTACAGAGTGCTAGGTGGGAGGAGAGGTATTTAGAGGCAAATAGGCAGTGTACAAAGCTTTGTGCAAAGTTTCATGCAGAGGTTCGGAGATTACAGATAGAGGGGACCCATCAGACCTCACAGGCTTCGTATTATGTGTCTGTATATTATGCTATTGTCCCTACTACACAGAGAGTACCCACATATTCAGATTATATGGCAGCCTCAGAGGGAGCTAGGGCACCAATAGTAGAGGCTATACTAGATGCACCGCCCCCTCCTCCACCAGATGTTGAGGAGCATGCTGATAGTTGATTCCTATTCTTATGTTTTGATATACTCTGTTCTTTTTTATCATTGATATACTGTTCTAACTCTGATAGCTCTTTGGAGCTCATTCTTTTGTATATTGTGCCAGTAGTGCACCCCTGACACATTTCGAGTTGATGATATATATGAGATCAATATTTTGGGTCATGACTTCATTTGTACTTGTCATGTTTTGATTGATGATGATATCATGTGATGTTTATGCTATGAGTAGTGTAGAATGTATGTATGGATCAACGTAATGCAATGATTTCTGTCATATGTATGGATGTTATGCAAAGATGTATGTATGATTTATGCTTATGCACTGGATGTAATGTAATGCAACAAATGGTAATGATATGGGATGTAAATGCAGCGATACACATGATATGTTTTTGCAGGTTGATGAAGACAAGTACTCAGTCTTATGTCAAAAGGATGTTTAACCTAGGAGGGTTACTACTTGCGGTTCAGTGAAGAGACCTTCGATTGAGACTCAGTGCTCGTTAGATGTGAAGAATTGATACGAAGAATTGTTTAAGCTTTGAAGTGTTTCCCAACATTTGGGAGATCATGCAGACATACAAAATGCAAAGAAACATGCAAGATGAAATACAACCTAGGACCTAGGACCTACTCACTGATCATATGTTGATTTGTTATCATCATTGAACTTTTAGGTAATCGGATAAATCAATACAATGCCCACTAGCTATGAAACTATAGACATATGAATATTGATTTGTATGCGCATGAATCAATACAACACTTACTGGTCAACAACCATGGATATATGAATATTGATTTTATTTTTGGGATGTCGGATTAGATATAAGCACCAAGGCACAAATGCCAGGATGACCTGAATATCATGTCCATTTTGATATAGAAATTTGTATAAGCATCAAAACATAAATGTCATGATGACCAGAATACACCTTGCATACAAACACATCAAACAATCAAGAGATCATTCTAAATCCAATGTGAATTACCCGTAGTGACCCTTTATCATTCACATCCTTAGGTAAGATCGCATTTCACAGTAGGAGAAAGAACTCACTCAAAAAGATAATAGTTAGATCAAACTTCCTTGAATTTTTTGGGTATCAATGGTCAAGGTACGCATGGCCATCCAATTCGAGATAGAGGCTCTTACAGTCAGACACCATTTCAATCCAGAATTTTCAAAGTTAGATTTTCACATACAAGAAGAAAACAAAGAAAAGAGTATGCCCCCAGTCATCACTCTCTAAATCCTATAAAGGACATCATCAAAGAGCTCGAGTGGACACAATATGCAAAAATCTCAATGTGAATCAGTAAGCATACAAGGAGATAAAAGCATGTAAAAATTATATATTGTTTTTAGTTTGATGTTTGATTGCATTGTTGTAGATGCAAAATCCTTTCTAGAGATGAGACTGACTGATTGACTCAAATGAAGCTTCAAAGGACTCTGACTGGATATGATACATCTAAGATACATTGGAGGCCATAGGATATGACATTGATTGCCCCCAAGTTTGAACATTGATAGGATACAGACGCTTGAGCTGACTAGTGTACAGACTGACTTATTGAAAATAGGAATGTAGAAACAAATTGGGAGATATATACAAACTAAAGCAAGACTGAAAGCTGGGAAAGACTAAGATCGCGCTGATAAATGGAGCATTTTGAAACAAGTGGCACCTGTTTGCCAAGTTTTCACCATCTTGGCAGAGAGTCTATTTTTGCTACCGAGGCGCCTGTTTTCAGGTTTTCACCAAGGCACTTTTTCTTTTTCTCATTTTTTTGTATTTTTTATTTTTTCAATTTTTTTGTACTTTTGATAGTTTTTACTTTTTTTGTGAATCATCAAGGCACCATTGCTAGGTTTTCACCAAGATATTCATTTTTTTCAAGACTTTTTCCAATTTTTAAGATTTTTTCAAGACATTTTACCATAAACTGAATGCTTTAGGCATAGAATTTCTTCAGATGGAGAACGTTGATTGGTTCTCGGAGTTGTTCTCCTTCAGTCATTGAGAGTTGATAGGCACCAGAGCCAAAAGTAGCAGTGATTACAAAGGGACCCAGCCAATTGGGTTCAAACTTCCCCTTGCATTCTCGATGTGATTGATTTTTAGGATTTTCTCTCAAGACTAGATCACCAACTTGAAATTCTTTGTGTCTGACTTTCTTGTTGTAACCTCTAGACATTCTCTTCTGATATACTCTGAGATGATCATACGCTGCTTGTCTGCGCTCATCTAGTAGTTCAAGTTCTTGCAACCTAGACACTCTGTAGTCATCATCAGTTACTAGACCATGCATTCTGATTCTTAGTGATGGGATTTCAACCTCAATAGGTAGTACTACTTCAGACCCATAAACTAAAGCGAAAGGTGTAGCCCCAGTGGGCATTCTGATACTTGTTCTATAGGCCTAGAGAGCTAGATTGATCATGAGATGCCAGTCTCTTCCTATTTTATTAACTGTTCGGTGCAAGATTTTCAATAGATTCTTATTAGAAGCCTTTTCTTGTCCATTCCCTTGGGGGTAGTAGATAGAAGACCAATGTTGTGTGATCTTGAATTTGGCACATAGATCATCTAGGTCTTTGTTCTTGAATTGGCCACTGTTATCTGTGATTATGGAATGAGGTATCTCATATCTGCATATGATATAGTTCAATATGAACATAGATATTTGTTTCCTAGTTGCTTTTGTCAAAGGGACTGCTTCTACCCATTTTGTAAAATAATCTGTACCTGTGATTATATGGGTATGTCCATTAGAAGAATGAGGATGTATAGCTCCTATAAGATCAAAGGCCCATTGGTGAAAAGGCCATTGTGTAGTAAAGGGAATTAGATCTCTCCCTAGAGCATGAATTAAGTTGCCATGCACTTGACACTTTTGACAATTCTTAGCAAACTTGATAGACTCTTTCTCCATTTCAGGCCAATAGTACCCAGCCCTAATAAGTTTTCAAGCTAGTGTTAAACCATTCGAGTGTGACCCACAAATACCATCATGGACTTCCTCTAATGCACATTGAGACTCTTCTCATTCTAAACATCTAAGTAGTGTACCATCTAGACCTCATTTGTACAGATCGTGACCAATGATGACATGTCGGGAGGCATTATGGATAAGGTATCTCTTCTCATGGTGGTTGAAGGTATTGGGAATTATTTGGTCTTGGAGATAGGAAAATAGATTTTTGTATCTGGATGAATCATGACCAACAATAGTGTAGATCATGTGGGTTTCGGGGGAATCATATGCAGGATAAGATAGTGCTTCCACCAGGAACTCATAGCATAGCTCATGTTCAGGCTGTTGTAATAAAGTAGATAGTGTTGCCATTGCATCGGTAGCCTTATTCTCCATTCTAGGAATTTGCTCAAATGTGATAGATATGAAATACTTCTTTAAATCATCTACCATTCTCTTGTAAGGAATGAGCTTTTCATCTTTAGTTCGGTACACATCATTGACTTGATGAATAACAAGTTGAGAGTCTCCATGAATGTGTAGCTCTGTTACTCTCCATTCAATTGCTATTTTCATACCATTCAAAAGGGCTTCATATTCTGCAATATTATTTGTGCAAGGAAACTTTAATCTGAATGCTTTTGGGATTGAGTATCCTTGAGGAGTTATGAACAATATGCCAGCTCCAGATCTATTCCGTGTATAGGATCCATCAAAGAATAACTGTCATTCTCTAGAAGAAAGAGTCATGATAGAGGAATCTAGAAATTCCATTTGCATTGGTGTATTATCAATCATAGGTGCATCTGCTAATTGATCAGCAATAACCTATCCTTTGATAGCCTTTCTTTTTACATATTCAATGTCAAATTCACTTAAGAGCATAACCCATTTAGCTAATCTACCTGTGAGGGCAGCTTTGCTTAGTAGGTACTTGAGTGGATCGATTTTAACTATCAATTGTGTGGTATGAGCTAACATGTAGTGTCTCAGTTTCTGTGATGCAAAGATCACAGCTAGACAAGCTTTTTCAATCATTGAATAGTTCTTCTCATATGCAACCAATGTTCTACTAATATAGTATATAGCTCTTTCCTTTTTGTTCTCATCATGTTGTGCTAGCAATGCCCCAGTGATGTATCTGTAGTGGAGACATATAAGATCAAAGGCTTCCCATGAATAGGAGGCACCAAGATAGGTGGATTTGATAGATACTTCTTGATATGATTAAAGTTGTTTTCACATTCTTCATTCCATGCAAAGGTCACACCTTTATGTAATGTTTTTGTAAAAGGTTGTGATATATCAGCAAGTTGTGATATGAATCTTCTGATAGATTGTACTCTCCCTTGTAAGGTTCTCATTTGATTGATATTCTTGGGAGGTTGCATCTCTATTATAGCCTTGACTTTAACTGGATCAACTTCAATGCCCTTCTTTGAAACTATGTATCCTAAGAGCTTTCCAGAAGTGACACCAAAAGCACACTTCTTAGGATTTAGTCGGAGACTAAACTTTTCCATTCTGTCTAGGATCATGCTCAAGTCCTTTAGATGTTCAGTTCTAATCATAGATTTTGCTAAAGTATCATCAACATAATCTTCCATAGTTCGATGCATCATGTCATGGAAAATAGATGTCATTGCTCTTTGATATGTAGCACCAGCATTTTTAAGCCCAAATGGCATGACATTCCAACAAAAAGTACCCCATGCACATGTGAAAGTAGTTTTCTCTTGATTCTCTGGAGCAATTTTTATTTGGTTATATCCAGAGAAACCATCCATTAAAGAATACATCTCGAAACCCATAGTCATGTCCACTATCATATTAATGTTAGGTAGTGGAAAATCATCCTTAGGGCACGCTCTATTCACATCTCTAAAGTTTGTGCACACTTTGATTGAACCATCTGGTTTAGAAACAGGTACAATATTGGAGATCCACTCTGCATAGTCAATAACTCGGATGAATCTAGCTTTTAGGAGCTTCTCTAATTCAGCTTTTACCAAGAGTGCAACGTGAGGATGCATCTTTCTCAACTTTTGTTTAACAGGTTTGACATTTGGAGCTATAGATAAATGATGCATTATAAGATTAGGATCCAATCCTGGCATATCTAAATATTTCCATGCAAAGTTGATCTTCTTCTCTATTAGGAATGTTGTAAATTTTTGCTTCTCTTCTTTTGATAAAGATTGTGCTACATGAATCAACTGTGGTTCTTCTGTTGAAGCCAAATTGATAGATTGAGTGGGCTCAATCAGAACTGGAGATCTGTCCTGTAAATGACTCAGAAGGACATCAAATATCTCATCCTTAGGCACCTCAAAGAGGTTTTCATCTTCAGATACGTCTTTTATTTTTACTTTTGTAGGTTCTGAGACTGCCACAAAGTGGTTTTCACCCTCAGAACTCTTTTTCTTTTTCTTTTTATTCTTATTTTTCTGACTAAGATATTTGATGTCCGACTACATCATGCTAACACTCAGTTCATTGATCGAAGTACTCATAGGCTCAACTTCATTGAGGTAGCAAGCAAGGGCATAGTCATTTAGGAAGGTATAAATACCATGGCTCGGATTTATGGAGGTTTGATCAATAATTTCTGGATATTGGATAGTCAAAGTGGGGAAAGATTGGGATATAGTGTTTACGGATATGGATCTATCATCATTGGTCCTAACTTGACACTCGAGTTCAAAGGTGATATTACAACTTAAGACATTCAATTTGTGAATAGGCTCAATGTCATCGTGGGAGTCTAATTCAGCCATAGGTGGATCAGACTCAATAGGTTCATCATTTCACTCTAGACTTATGTTGGGATTAGGTGCATATTGGTGAATAGCATCAACATGTTTCTCTATAATAAGCTCATCTTCATCTGGTTCTGGAATGGCTCCCCATTCATAGTCATTTGATTCAGCTTCTAATTCAAAATCTCTAGGAAATCTTAGAACATGAGTAAAGTCAGGGTGAATACCCCAAGAAGGGTTACCCTCAGTTTCTGATTTGAAATCTTACTCATGAGAATCAGTTTCAGAATAACTACCACCTTCTTCTTCATCCTCTTGATTATTGTTGAGATTAGCTGGTTCTTGTGTTGCAACTATCTCTTGATTGATAGTAGGTTCTTGTGTTTCTACTACATTAATTCTTTTGATTGGATCATCTTTATCATCAAGAAGGTCTTTGATCTCTTTAGGCAATTTTTCATAGGGGATGAGTTCTAAGCTGTTTGAATCACTATCTGATGGTTCTATTTCTTCTTTCTTAAGAAGGGCTTCTCCTGGTGCGATCTGCTCTATGACATGAGAACAATTACCTTTGAGGTGATAGGGTTTCTTCTTAAAGCCTAGGCCAACAGTATTCTTATTTTCTCTACCAGTATGTGGGAGAGGTACCTCAAGACCTTTTCCTCTAACTCCTAGAGGTCCTTTACCTGAATATCCCATCTTAGCTATTAATTTATCTCCTGGGCCATATGACTTAGAAGAATCTTCAGATACTATAGAATCACAAGTTTGGACAACTAGGGATCCGGGTTCATCTTTGTATAGCCATGATAGAACAGCTTCATCCTCTTCAAACTCTTGCTTGGATACTTGTTTTGCTACAAAATTATTTTTATATGCTTCAAGAGGTTCCTTAGGTTCGGGCTTGGATTGTTTCAAAGATTGTCCATAAGACTTAGGTGAGATAGGGAGAGATTTCAAAGATAAGACTGGCTCCATAGTATATTCTCCTATACTATTTTCTTTGATATTAACCTCTTTTGCAAGATCTTCCATTTTAGATGTGGATGCCTCTTTAGTTGGTTCAATGGAAGATTCTTTGTTATTAGGCACAAGCTTATCTGCACTTTCCTTCAATGTATTGCAAGTTGTATTCAAATCTATGGGGATAGTAACCTCTACTCCTTCATAAGGAAACTTCAAACACTGATGGTATGTAGAAGGAATAGCTTGCATTTCATGTATCCATGGTCTCCCTAGGAGGATGTTGTAGGCCAAAGGTAGGTCAAGCACTTGACAGATGGTATCTTTGATAACTGGACCTGCTCTACTAGGTAATACAATGGTGCCTTTAGAAGATCTTTCTTGTTAATTATAGGCTTTTATGGTTATCTTCTTTCGAGGATCAATAACCAATTCTGAAAATCTCAATTGTGTGATCAAGCTGTAAGAACAAATGTTTAGGCCAGTGCCCCCATCTATCAACACACGTTTGACTCTACGGTTCTGGATCAAGACCTCTATATGCAAGGGCCGGTTATGTGGGTGACTCAAAGAGTTGTCATCTTTCTTTAAAAAGGAGATATATTGCGGAGATGTAAGATGTCCAACCATAGTCTGGAACCTATCTAAATCAAGGTCATCAAGAACATTGGAACCGAGCAAAGCTTTGTCTAGTATGGCTCTGTGAGCTGGAGAGATCTGAAGCAACTCAAACATGGAGATTTTTGCATTAGAGTGTTGGAGTTGTTGGACAATGCTATAAGATGTCGGCCTTGTATCTTTAGAATTGGAAGATTTAGAAACAACCTTCTATTTGGAAGCGGAAGAAAGATTGAAGGGCATCTTAGGGAATGAGATGAATCTGGGATTTTTCCTTTCAGATGTGCCTGAGCTTGTGATTGAGTAACTGCATTAGCTGAGGAATGATCTCTTTCTCTTCATACAATTGTGATGACATTGCAACTTTCAGAGAGACATGGTTCAACCATATTGATGACAACATTATTTCTAGGGTAGGCATAGTTGACTTTTGCCCCCATATTAGGCTGAGAAGTTGAAACTCCTTGACCATGTTGTGGAAATGGTTCTGTAAATGTCATATGATCATTATTGCTCTTAGGATTGTCAAGTGTGATGTCTCCACTATCGATCAGATCTTGAATGGTGTGTTTCAACCGTAAGCAGTTATTAGTTTTATGACCTTTACCTCGATGGAAATCACAGAATTCATTTTCTTTCCACCAATGTGGCTTAGGGTCCAAATCATATTGTCGGATTGCTGGCAAAGAGATGATGTTATCAGCCAGTAGAGTTCTCATAGCTGATTCTAAAGATTCTCCAAGAGGAGTGAACTTTCATTTTTTATCCCAAGATTTGTATTCTGGCTTCTTTTGGAATGGTTCAGATGACTTTTGTTCTGAAGCTTTAATGGCTTGGGAACCAAGAGTGAGGTTGTAGGCTGGTGCCTTTGATGGGGCATGGATAGTGTCAACAATGCCATCTGTGACAATGCCTTTATTCTTGTTCCAGTTTTTGTTCTTGTCCTTAGAACTAGATCCTGATTCGTACTTGTCTTTTTGAAGTGTGATTTCTCTTTTTTTCACAAGCACTATTTCAATTTTGATAGCATTGTCCACCATCTTATCAAAAGATGTATGATCTTGCATTTGTAGAGGATAATTGATTTATGGAACAAGGTTATTGATGAAGATTTCCAATTTTTCTATTTTTGGAATAGGTCTAGCATATAGAGAAAACTTCTTCCTCCATCTCTTGAGAAATGTTATGAATGGTTCCCCTAGATATTGCTTGAGATTACAGATATCAATCATGGTGATTGGATGTTGAATGTTGTAGGAGTATTGTTGATAGAACAATTTGATCAACTCCTCAAAAGTTTTGATAGTAGAAGGCAATCTAGAGAACCAGTGGATGGCTGCTCCCCATAGAGATCGAGGGAAGAGACACATCAGATAGGTTGGTTCATGCATGAACTCCATAGATTGTGTATAGAATTCTCTGACATGATCTTGAGGATCTAAGTGTCCATCATACTTATCATACTTAGGCATCTCCACTCTTTTTGAGAATGGTGGCATGTACAAGTCTTTGTCGAATGGAAAAGGACATAGGGCCTCCATGGAGAACTCCTTAGGTTCCTTTTCTTTTTCAATGTTGTTAAGTTTGACTTGCATGGCATGCATTTGTTTCATCATAGCTGTGAGTGGAGTTTCTTCCTCATGTATAATGATATCTTCAACATTAAAGTTGGGAGGAAGTTTAGCTCCTTGATGAGCTAATTGTAAAAAGTATGCCTCTCTATCTTCTTTCAAGAAATGCTTCATCATTCGTTTGAAGTTATCATCATTTTGATATTGAACAATTTCTTCAGGTGTGGGTTCCTAATCTGCATCATGTTGAGATTGAGCTCTTTGAGAGCCAAAGTTTGTCCCTTCTTGAGACATGGTAGGAGTTCGTGGACTCCCTAGAATAGATTGATGTGGGGTTTGTTGGGTACCTCCGTGAGTTGATGAAGGAGGAATGTAACCAGTTTTTAATCGAAGGTTGCCCGCACCGTCGTCTTCGTAAAGACCAGAATCGTGGAGTTGCTCAAAAGTTGGACCTATGTGAGTCAAAGGTAAAGTATGAGATATTTCCCCAGATTTCTTGTGAGAGGAAGCTTTAGTTTCCACCATTAACCTTGGGTGAAGCAAAAGAATAAGATGAAGACAACTGAAGAATGAATTGAATCAAGATGATCAAATGACGCAACCTTGTCAAGGTTTGATTGATTGAAGTATAGATATGACTTAGATGAGGGATACCGTGCCCTGGATGTATGGGTAGGTGCCCAAAAGATATCGGACAAGATATCACAACACGTAGTCATTTTTGAAGATTGATTGAAGATTGATAGTTATGACAAGGTTTTGACACAAGATGATAAAGACTCAAATCGATTAAACAGAAGGCTAAATCAGATTCAAAAGACCACTTTGGGATAATGATAGGATTCTCAATAGCTACTACTTTGTTCCTGACATAGTGATTTGTTCGACAGATTCTGGAAATAGGCTGAAAAAGCTAAGTATCTGGCAATTCTGACAATTTTCTGACAACTTTTCAAAATTTTCCCAAATGACACTCTGCAGACTCATACGACAGTGGGTATGCTATGAAACAATAGTTGAAAAGCTCATACGATAGTTGCAAAACTCATACGACAATTGCAAAACTCGCACGACAGTTGCTAGTAGGATTTGACTTTTTGAATTTGACTGGCAGGAAGACTCATACGACACTGGGTTCTTTACCATACGACAGTTGGGCAGTAATGAAATGACATTTGATAGAAACTTGTATGACTTTTTGACCTCCTAAAATGACTTTTGACTCCAGAAAGGAATTTCACTTCAAATTTTGCAAATTTAGGGTTTTCAATTTTGGATTGTTTGCAAATGGTACTGTCCAGATTTGAGGATAGTAATAGATTCATCCGTTTTTAGTAACCAGATAGATAAACAAGCACACAAAATAGCAAGCAAGTGATTTCAAGCACATCTGAAAACAATGAACAAGGGCAAAAGCAACCTTGCGCATGAACAATCAAGTGACTTATTTGTGCTAATCCTTAGAAGTGCTAATTGTGTATGTTCCAAAAGTTTTTGCAATAATGCACATATGCCTAGAAAATGAAAATTTGGCCTCACTAGGGTTTTTAGTAATGGTTTGACTCTGCAACTTTTATGATCCAAGAGGGTGAACTCCAATCCAAGCGCACTGGGGTTTTGACACAGTCTGAGAACTTAATCTTAGGATCTTCTAGGGAGATCTGACAGCCCAACAAGAGACCACACCTATGGAGATTTCTTCCAACAGTACATTTATATAGCGGTTGTCACTACCACGACGAAAATGGCTATTACCACTTGAGGTTTTGTCAACATGGTTGACCTAATTAAGGAAATGTCCACTATGGTTAACCCTCTCTAAAGGTGACTCACAAAATATACCACATGGAGACTGGTTCCAGATTCAAGGATTTGGGTTTCTGGTACTATTCAAAAAAGGAAGTAGAGCATAATCCCCTAGCCTTTTCACTTTTAACCCAAACAAAGAAAACAGATTAATCCGACACGCTAAGACCAAGATTATCTCACAAAGATCTATGACGTCAACCCCTTATGATCTATCAACCTCTCCAGAGAGAGAATGCCTTGATCAAAAGTTGAAGACACACGGATCTAGTGGAACGTGAGACTCCCTCAGTATCCTCCCCACCTACAAGGGATCCTTCATTGAGAAGAGTTTTGCTGGAAACCCACTCTCTCAAGATCCACAAATAGTGTTCATGGGGCCTAATTACTATGTGTAACAAAGATGCTGAAAGCAAACTATGTTCATTTTTATAGCCCAAATGAAGTCTGTGATAGGAAAGCAATAAAAGTCACTCAAGCTAGACACATGAGATGTTCGTTTTAGATCCAAAATTGAAGTCTTATCAGCTGAGAAGATTACCTAAATTTCTCACAACGCGCTTAGTAGATTTTTACCTATTTTTTAGCAATTCTTGCACTTTTTCCAATCAAAACCAGTAGGAGTCAATCAAAAATAGAGAATTTCAATTGTTAAGATTAGCCGTTAGTCAAAATTTGAAACCCAAATTTGACAAACTGCCATGAAAAATTAAACGACAATGAAAACCTAGTGCTAAAACTCGTACGACACTAGGTCTGCTTCCAGACAACAGTCCAGAAACTCGTACGACACTGGGTGTATGATGATACGACAGTTGAACTTCCAAACGATAGTGTGTATAGTCTGGCACAATTCTCGATCCAATAGACTGTCGTACGATAGTGGGTATTGTCTAAGATGACTTTTGTCAGAAACTCGTACGAAAATTGTACGGATAAAATTTAAAAATCATAGTTTTGGCTCAAAAATTGAGAAGAAAAGACAAAAATTGATAGAATTGAATTGGAAACCCATATCAAGGCCCCACGGTGGGTGTCAGAAATGTGTGTGTGAATTTTGTACCTATTCTGTAGACACAACACTTCAGTAAAACATTAGAGGTTAGCTGAAATTGAAATCGTGCAATAAATGAAAAACTAAACTAACCAGGTAATTTACTGCCTTCCAATAGGTGCGAGTATGATGTTCTCAGATTGTATCGAGATCAGTGACCTTGACAACACCTAAATGAAGGATTTGAATGCAAAACTGATATGAAATATGAATGCAAATTAATCTATTTTTTTGGTTTTCTATGCAATTATGATATGATGAAAACTAATATAAATCTAGAATCTAAGATGAAATTGATATGCAATGAATTGATCTAAGATGAATTCTAAATGATATGCAATACTTCAAAAATAAGAATGATCTCACAATAGCTTGGATTCGCAAAGATGATTCTTTAGTCTCCAATTTGACAGCGTGAGGATGCAAAAATATGAGATGATTTGGGATGAACTGAAGCCTTAATTTATAGAAATCTAGGGCTTTGAGGATACATGGAAGAAAGCCATAAATCACTCAAATAACTCAACTTGATTTTTGAGTTATCTGACTATAAAGAATAATTAACTCACAAAAACATGCAAAAGCAGAGTTTAACTCAAAATAGAGTTTAGCTTTAATTGATAATTGATAGTTGTCTATTTTTCTTGAATGTGCATGATTTAATATGAATTAATTTAATAATAAAGTGATTTATTTCCAACTTAACTGATTTTGAAAAATAAAACAATTGATTTATGGGTTAATCAATTATTTTTCAAACTTTTATTCAAAAACAATATTATTAAAAATTGACAACTTGCTTTAATTAATTAAATAAGAATTTAATCAATTATTCATAGGATTTTAGATTTATTGTCAAAATTAAATAATACAATTTAGGAATAAATAGAATTAACTTCAATTAAATAATTAAGTGGTAGAATTAAATCTAATTAATTAAATATTGAGGATATTCAATTAATCAAACTTTAGGATAAATAGGATTTATCACCAAATAATCATTAAATCAAAGATAATTAGGATAATTAAGAATATTACTAGGAATATTCCCTGATGCAGAATTTATGATAATCAATTAAGATTTGATGATGTTTAGATGTGCCTTTGGTTAGGACTTTGATGTCGATTTCGTTCGATATGTCGATATAAGAGGTTAATGAACCTATAGCCCATTTTTGGGATATTACAACCCTATGTGTCCAACTCTTCTAGCTCATCCCATTTAATTGAGGGAAGCCACTTCTGGTCTATTTTCAAGGCCTCATAGGCTAGATCCACAATTTCCTCTTTATCTTCAAACTCCTGTGGAATCTCCTGGAGTCCAAAATCTCTCATCTGTGTGGCAGTCGTCTGATATAAGTGACATCGCCTCCTATCAAAATCAACCTCTAGGTCCACCCAAATTTTTAATGTCTAGCTTATGTATAGGGTAGACATTGGGCAAGACTCCCTTTATTTTTCTCTTGGGATCATACGGATCCCACTCAAAATTGAACTCCTAGAGGTTAGGGATTTTTATCTTCAAAAATGCCTCCTTAGCTACAATGGTGAAGCACTTGTAGTGACCAAGGGTGAAAAGGAATTTGACCCTAGGTTTATGCTTTGCAGACAGTAATGTCTGCACCTCCAATATTTTCCTAAATAATTCTAATAGTATAACTCTATCTATATAGTGTCGGGGAAGGAGGAAGGGCTTCCCTTAAAAACCTTCTATTCTCATATACGTACAAGTTAGGAACTCTGAGAACCAACATCCCCACTTATTTACAATAATTGCCTCCCTAAAGAGCTAGAATCTGGCATCTCTAGTTAACCTTTGATTCATGTCAAAAATGAAGGCAACATTGATAAACGAAACATTTTCTACATACAGATCAAAATGCAAGTGGGGGTGAAATTCTTAAGGGAAGGCATTGTCTTCAACATCTCCCTAGGATCCCTGGGTTTGCAAGCCTACCCTCTTATGCTTTAATCTGGCCATTAACCATGCAATGTAGGAAGTCATATAGAATTGTCGTTCACCACCACAAATTGCGAGGAGTTGCTTGTAGAGCTTGTTTGGAATAATTTGCGCCCAATCAAACTACACAGTCCCACTACATATACCAGCTATGAAATAAAGCATCCAATCCTAGAACCATTTTGCATCTAATTTCCTAAACATGGGACAGAGCATTACAATGATGGCTTGGATGGGTGGGAGGAAATTGGAACATGAGATTTGGTCAGACATTTTGGTCTCATCCTCCCGTGGATGAATGATTCGCTTCTCATTCAAAAACTTCTTGTACATTGTTTCTTTCTCCATGTACTGGGCTAGTGTGGTTGTCTCATCCATAATTGTGGATTTTTCACTCTTTGAGAGGTGGATCTTGAACAAGTTGTGGGTTTGGTGGAATCATTCTCTTTCTGCCAAACCCTAGATGGGTTTGGGGGAGTCATTCTCTTTCTGCCAAACCTTGGACAGTTTCTTTCAACCCTCTCACTGAACCACTCAATCTGCGCTCAATGTGGGTTCACCTTCCAAATCTCCCACTCCATTTTTGGGAGATGTCTTGCTTTGAGGTTTTTGGGAACTCCCTTGGCCAATTCTTGAAGGTGGATGAAGCTACGATGACTTTGGGCCACTCTACTTTTTCTCATATTTTGGTTGATTTGGATGTATCTCAGTCACTTCTTGGGGACATGGTGCTCATGGTTGGGGATAGGCCATGGACTCAAGCGATAGATTATGACGCCTTCCCTTCCATTTTCGACACTTCTTCTCTACTGGTCACATAGCTTTTGATTGTGCTCACGTATGCCACAAATGAGCTGCTTCTTGGTGGAAGGTTGCAAGTAATGGTCATTTGATAGTTTGTGTTGTTGAATCTCTTCCTGAGTCCTCTAAGGATTCAAAAGCTACTACCGAAGAAGAAACTCTTGCAAAAAACCTCAATGATATTGTGATCATTTTTCGGGACCAAGTTGTTGTTGTTGTTCCAAGTCTTGCTCCTACTGCTACCCTTGTTGTTGCCCCCATTTTTGTACTAGTAAATTTGGCTTCAAATTTCGACCGAAATTAGTCAAATTTACGACTAACATTGTCGTCGGTCTTTTTTTGTCAAATTTTTGACGTACTTATAATCAGTCAAAATTCAACTAAAACAGAGGTCAAAAATTTGACTGAGTCCATGATTCAAAATTGTCGTCATTTTTTTATAATGGTCAAAATTTTGACCATTTGTCGAACAAATATCCACCTGATATTAATCAAAATTTCGACCGGTGGCAGCAAAAATTTCAACCAAATGTTGGTCAAAATTTTTGATGAAAACATCAAATGTTCGACCGAGATGCTATACGTTCGACGGATAAGATGGTCAAAATTTTGTTGTTTTGGTCAAAATTTTGTTGGTCAAAATTTTGTTATTGTGGTCAAAATTTTGACCATCCTTTGGTGGAGATTTTTGCTGGCATTGGTCAAAATTTTGACCAATGTTTTTTTTAAAAAAAAAAAAACAATGTTACCTACGTAAGGTGAATTTAGAGTTCTTTTCATTAACCTGTGATTCATGAGTAGTGGTTTACATAAACCCATCTCTCATGAGAATGAATGGAACAGTTACCACTCATTGGCTCTAGGTGATGCTTACGGAGGTGAAGCACCAAGACTTCCCGGGAGGTCATCCATCCCAGTACCACTCCAGCTCGAGCACGCTTAACTACGGAGTTTCCTCCATGGTTAAACCCACTCTGCTTGCATCCTCATTTGCAAAACCTTCACCAAGTGTTATGCCTTATGAACCATTCATTAGAAAGCCCCTTAATCTCGTCAATTAATAAGTAGGAGATATTTTCCATAGCAAGTCAAATTGTGACATTGCTATCAACATTCAACTGTGTAGTTTTTTAAGTCAAACTCATTGACCCGTGATTCATGAGTAGTGGTTCACACGAACCCATCTCTCATGAGAATGAATGGAACACTTAGCACTCATTGGTTCTAGCTGATGCTCACAGAGGTGAACCACCGCGACTTCCTGAGAGGTCACCCATCCCAGTACTACTCCAACTCGAGCGCACTTAACTACGGAGTTTCCTCCCTAGTTAAACCCACTCTGCTTGCATTCTCATTTGCAAAACCTTCACCAAGTGTTGTGCCTTATGAACCATCGATTAGAAAGCCCCTTAAGCTCATCAACTGGTTCGTAAGGCACAACACTTGGTGAAGGTTTTGCAAAAGAGAATGCAAGCAGAGTGGGTTTAACCAGGGAGGAAACTCCGTAGTTAAGTGCGCTCAAGTTGGTGTAGTACCGGAATGGGTGACCTCTCGGGAAGTCCCGGTGCTTCACCTCTGTGAGCATCAGCTAGAGCCAATGAGTGCTAACTGTTCCATTCATTCTCATGAGAGATGGGTTCATGTGAACCACTACTCATGAATCACAGGTCAATGAGTTTGACTCAAAAAACTACACAGTTGAATCTTGATAGCAATATCACAATTTGACTTGCTGTGGAAAATATCTCCTACTTATTAATTGACGAGCTTAAGGGGCTTTCTAATGAATGGTTCATAAGGCATAACACTTGGTGAAGGTTTTGCAAATGAGGATGCAAGCAGAGTGGGTTTAACCATGGAGGAAACTCTGTAGTTAAGCGTGCTCGAGCTGGAGTGGCACTGGGATGGATGACCTCCCGGGAAGTCTCGGTGCTTCACCTCCGTAAGCATCACCTAGAGCCAATGAGTGCTAACTATTCCATTCATTCTCCTGAGAGATCCATTTGATAAAGGTTGGTGAAATAACTTCAAACATTTTGAAGCATCTATTGGATTCTGTCACCCAAAAGGAAGATGGATTTCCCAATTCAGAAATTCCCAGCCACCATCTTTAATAAATTTATCTGGATCATCTGAAATGGTCTTCAAAATTGGTCGCCAGTTCAAGTTCATTCTGCTTTCATAATACTTTATATCCATTGAGTTTAGCCATTGTTTGATGCCATCAAGAGAAGATTGAGGAATAACATCAATGCGGAGTACATCCCGCTTGAAGTCTTTGAAAACAATAGCCATATCAAATGCCTTTTGCCCAAGTCCTACTCTCTCAAGGTTAACTATCTCAATCTCACTAATGGTTATTACTAAGAAAGGCAATTCCACCAACTCTACCAAATAGTTTACGGTAGGAACAATAAAAGCAGAGGCTTTGAAAGGAACTCCATGAAAACCTAGCTCTCTAAATGGTATATCAAACTCCAGTTCAAAATCTTTTAGATGAGGCTGCTCCCATAGCTCTGTTACTCGTTTAACAAACCCTTCAAACTCTCCATTGATTTGATTTTTCCTGTCCCTCTCTTGCTGCTCTTCCTCAATTTCATCGGGATCATACATGGACCTTCTTGCCCCTCCTAAATTTTGGACCACGTCCATTACTTCCACATAAAACTGGACATCCTTAGTCTTCTTAGTTCCCACCATAATATGGTTATGCAAATGAAAATGAAGCAAAGTAATCATCTCCTTCTCTGCTGGCTGGAAGAATGCGTGTTTAATATTTTGATATGTGATATCAGCTCTCTCTTCTACTCTCATGGTTGAATACCGAAATCCATTATACTGGGCCTCCAGAGTTCTAGTCATCTTTCTTCCTCTTCCACCAAATGCCAGCCCGATCCACAAGTCTGCCAACCTAATTGGCTTTGTTTTTGAAAGCTGAAGTTTCTTCTAAGTCACCAGTGTAGGTCTCTCTACCTTTTCAGACTCTGTCATAGCTACAGACCGTCTGTGGGATTTGATCATTTGTACCACTTGGTTGATGATGCAGGGGCATCCAGCAGGGCACCTGAGCCCAGGAGTGGAATGGCATTCAGAGATGTTCAATTGCAATGTTAGACTCAATATTCAAAGCAAAATTCATAATCAAGTCTAAAGGTCATTGTAATGTAATAAGGAATAATTCAGTATGTAAGCAAGATATGGACGTACAAAAAAAACCAGTGAGCTGTTTAACAAATCCCCAAAAGAAATCGATATCAAGAATGTAGCGAAAAAGATGTGAGTAGAATGGAAAAAGATGTGAGATGCATGAACATCAAAGATTAATATGGCTAGAAGATAGAAGCAATGAACTGTTCATGGGTTCCAAGCACTTAAAAAATGTGGAGTTCAGTCAACCTGTAGTAGCAAGCTAAAAAAATTCTTTCAAGTCATTGATTCAGTTTGCCATGTTTATTGACCTCAAATTTGGTCTTTTCATTAACCTGTGATTCATGAGTAGTGGTTTACATGAACCCATCTCTCATGAGAATGACTGGAACAGTTAGCACTCATTGGCTCTAGGTGATGCTTACGAAGGTGAAGCACCGAGACTTCCTTAGAGGTCATCCATCCCAGTACCACTCCAGCTCGAGCACGCTTAACTACGGAGTTTCCTCCATGGTTAAACCCACTCTGCTTGCATCCTCATTTGCAAAACCTTCACCAAGTGTTATGCCTTATGAACCATTCATTAGAAAGCCCCTTAAGCTCGTCAATTAATAAGTAGGAGATATTTTCCACAGCAAGTCAAATTGTGATATTGCTATCAACATTCAACTGTGTAGTTTTTTGAGTCAAACTCATTGACCCGTGATTCATGAGTAGTGGTTCACACGAACCCATCTCTCATGAGAATGAATGGAACACTTAGCACTCATTGGTTCTAGCTGATGCTCACAAAGGTGAAGCACCGGGACTTCCCGAGAGGTCACCCATCCCAGTACTACTCCAACTCGAGTGCACTTAACTACGGAGTTTCCTCCATAGTTAAACCCACTCTGCTTGCATTCTTATTTGCAAAACCTTCACCAAGTCTTGTGCCTTATGAACCATCGATTAGAAAGCCCCTTAAGCTCATCAACTAGTTCGTAAGGTGCAACACTTGGTGAAGGTTTTGCAAATGAGAATGCAAGCAGAGTGGGTTTAACCAGGGAGGAAACTCTGTAGTTAAGTGTGCTCGAGTTGGAGTAGTACTTGAATGGGTGACCTCTCAGGAAGTCACGGTGCTTCACCTCTATGAGCATCACCTAGAGCCAATGAGTGCTAAGTGTTCCATTCATTCTCATGAGAGATGGGTTCGTGTGAACCAGAGTATCAAAACCCGCAGCGAGTCAGGTGAGTTATCCTGACTCGCGGGTCGAGCCATGGCTCCCAGGTTTTGGTGACCCGGCCGAGTCATGGGCCGAGTTATGGGGCATGACCCGCGTGACTCGCCGAGTCAGTGGGTCATGGCCATAACTTGCGGGTCCGTGCCTCATGACCCGCGCCGCGGAAGGCCCGAGCCATAGACTTGTCAACAAAAGTGATATACATGTTGTTGAAGGATGAGAAAAATTGTGACAATCACTTAGAACAAGACAATAATCTGCTGTTTCAAGAAGGAAGACTGTGCCAATGATGCAGTCATAATAACAATGATATGAGCAATAATCCATGAATGAGAGCAGCAAACAAAAGGATGTAGAAGATAGTATGCTGGAGGACAGTGACTTTCATTTTTATGACAGTGATCAGAAATGGAGAAATGCAGAAGAATATCGGTGAAAATCATGACTGTTATGAGAGGACATGATAATTAACAAACAGTCACATCAATGTCTAAGGACATTGATCATCTTCATGAATCTCTAATGACAGTAGGCTTCATGAATTTTTGATGACAGTAGTCTTCAGTGAGTGTTCAAGGACAGTGTTCAAAGAAAGAAGACAGCAAACAGAAGAATGAATCCTAAAGCAGTCATTAGTCATGAAAAGTCACTGATAAAAGATGATTAAAAGCAGTGTTTTGCAATGTGATAACAATGAAAAGAAAATCGATCAGAGCAGTGATGTATAGCAGTGATTACATGATGAAACAATGACATATACTGTTAGAAACAGTGACATTCACTGTTAGAGCAGTCACAATAAGGATCAGAACAGTAAGTAAATGATAGGTCATGAAGAGCAGTCCAAGGAATGTCAAAAAAGTTAGCCAATGAATAAATAAGAAGAATCATAAAGAAATGAGAATAGCTGACGATGTATCACAAGAATATCAGTTAGAACAGCCATGATTCATCAATGAGCATTCATGAGTTGTTAAAGGGAACAGTAGGACAAACGCCTTGGGACAATGAAGATTGAAATGCTAAGAATCAATGATCCACAAGATTCAAATTGGAGAGATGGAATGAAGACAGTGAATGTAATGGAAAAAATAGTGATCAAATTGCCTTGGTTATTGATTGAATCTACACATTTGAATATCTATATATATTGAAATAGCAAATAAGAAAAGACGTGACTGTTCACATTAGAAATGACATGTTAGTTCATAATGAAGTGACGTGACTGTTCATAACAATTACCATTTGTTCCCTTCATTATCGATTATACTTTGTTCTCTTAACCATATCCTTTAGATGTTATTTGACCTTTAGATGTGATGTGATGTGTTTTTAAGCTTTATTCAATAATGGGTGCCTGAAACAAGTTTTAAATTTTAAGAAATCTCTTCTTTTTTTTTTGCCGAGTCATAGCCGAGTCGTTGCCGAGTCATCGGCAAGTCACGGGTCGAGTCGGCCTTGCCAAGTCTGATTTTTGATTCTTTGGTGTGAACCACTACTCATGAATCACGGGTCAATGAGTTTGACTCAAAAAACTACACAGTTGAATGTTGATAGCAATATCACAATTTGACTTGCTGTGGAAAATATCTCCTACTTATTAATTGACGAGCTTAAGGGGATTTCTAATGAATGGTTCATAAGGCATAACACTTGGTGAAGGTTTTGCAAATGAGGATGCAAGCAGAGTGGGTTTAACCGTGGAGGAAACTCCGTAGTTAAGCGTGCTTGAGCTGGAGTGGTACTGGGATGGATGACCTCCCGGGAAGTCCCGGTGCTTCACCTCCGTAAGCATCACCTAGAGCCAATGAGTGGTAACTGTTCCATTCATTCTCATGAGAGATGGGTTCATGTAAACCACTACTCATGAATCACAGGTTAATGAAAAGAACTCTAAATTTCTGAATTGGGAAATCCATCTTCCTTTTGGGTGACAGAATCCAATAGATGCTTCAAAATGTTTGAAGTTCTTTCACCAAGCTTTATCAAATGGATCTCTCATGAGAATGAATGGAACAGTTACCACTCATTGGCTCTAGGTGATGCTTATGGAGGTGAAGCACCAGGACTTCCCAGGAGTTCATCCATCCCAGTACCACTCCAACTCGAGCACGCTTAACTACAGAGTTTCCTCCATGGTTAAACCCACTCTGCTTGCATCCTCATTTGCAAAACCTTCACCAAGTGGTATGCCTTATGAACCATTCATTAGAAAGCCCCTTAAGCTCGTCAATTAATAAGTAGGAGATATTTTCCACAGCAAGTCAAATTGTGATATTGCTATCAACATTCAACTATGTAGTTTTTTGAGTCAAACTCATTGACCCGTGATTCATGAGTAGTGGTTCACACGAACCCATCTCTCATGAGAATGAATGGAATAGTTAGCAATCATTGGCTCTAGCTGATGCTCACAGAGGTGAAGTACCGGGACTTCCCGAGAGGTCACCCATTCCCGTACTACACCAACTTGAGCGCACTTAACTACGGAGTTTCCTCTGTGGTTAAACCCACTCTGCTTGCATTCTCATTTGCAAAACCTTCACCAAGTGTTGTGCCTTATGAACCATCGATTAGAAAGCCCCTTAAGCTCATCAACTGGTTCGTAAGGCACAACACTTGGTGAAGGTTTTGCAAATGAGGATGCAAGCAGAGTGGGTTTAACCAGGGAGGAAACTCCGTAGTTAAGTGCACTCGAGTTGGAGTAGTACTGGGATGGATGACCTCCCAGGAAGTCCCGGTGCTTCACCTCCGTAAGAATCACCTAGAGCCAATGAGTGCTAACTGTTCCATTCATTCTCGTGAGAGATCCATTTGATAAAGGTTGGTGAAAGAACTTCAAACATTTTGAAGCATCTATTGGATTCTATCACCCAAATGGAAGATGGATTTCCCAATTCAGAAATTCCCATCCACCATCTTCAATAAATTTATCTGGATCATCTGTAATGGTCTTCAAAATTGGCCGCCAGTTCAAGTTCATTCTACTTTCATAATACTTTATATCCATTGAGTTTAGCCATTCTTTGATGCCATCAAGAGAAGATTGAGGAATAACATCAATGCGGAGTACATCCCGCTTGAAGTCTTTGAAAACAATAGCCATATCAAATGCCTTTTGCCCAAGTCCTACTCTCTCAAGGTTAACTATCTCAATCTCACTAATGGTTATTACTAAGAAAGGCAATTCCACCAACTCTACCAAACAGTTTAGAGTAGGAACAATAAAAGCAGAGGCTTTGAAAGTAACTCCATGAAAACCTAGCTCTCTAAATGGTATATCAAACTCCAGTTCAAAATATTTTAGATGAGGCTGCTCCCATAGCTCTGTTACTCATTTAACAAACCCTTCAAACTCTCCATTGATTTTATTTTTCATGTGCCTCTCTTGCTGCTCTTCCTCAATTTCATCGGGATCATACATGGACCTTCTTGCCCCTCCTAAAGTTTGGACCACATCCATTACTTCCACATAAAACTGGACATCCTTAGTCTTCTTAGTTCCCACCATAATATGGTTATGCAAATGAAAATGAAGCAAAGTAATCATCTCCTTCTCTACTGGCTGGAAGAATGCGTGTTTAATATTTTGATACATGATATCAGCTCTCTCTTCTGCTCTCATGGTTGAATACAGAAATCCATTATAGTGGGCCTCCAGAGTTCTAGTCATCTTTCTTCCTCTTCCACCAAATGTCGGCCCGATCCACAAGTCTGCCAACCTAATTGGCTTTGTTTTTGAAAGTTGAAGTTTCTTCTGAGTCACCAGTGTAGGTCTCTCTACCTTTTCAGACTCTGTCATAGCTACAGACCGTCTGTGGGATTTGATCATTTGTACCACTTGGTTGATGATGCAGGGGCATCCAGCAGGGCACCTGAGCCCAGGAGTGGAATGGCATTCAGAGATGTTCAATTGCAATGTTAGACTCAATATTCAAAGCAAAATTCATAATCAAGTCTAAAGGTCATTGTAATGTAATAAGGAATAATGCTATAAAAGAAATGTAATAAGTGAAAATCCCATGTAATGAGTCAAAATGTCATGTAATGGTCATATAGGGTTAAGGTCTAAGTGGTTTTAGGTTTATAGGCATTAAATGGGTCCTTGACAAAGAATAGTCTCAATGACAGAGACAGAGGATCAGTCTTCAAAAAAGGAGCGGTGATTGAGGATACATTACCTTGAGACTGAGATCTTCAAGAGGTTGCAGTCAAATGGAAGATTACAGTCTCAAAGGAATATAGGAGAAATGTTTGGAGACAAAACAGTGAGAGAGGCTTTACTCAAAAAATGCATCCAAGAAGGTGAGTACCTGGAAGATGGTTTGCTTCAAGGAAGTTAGAATTCTATTTCCTCAATTTGATTGTTACAGTAGAGGATAGAGAGCAGCTGTTACAGGGTTCTTTGCTCTTGAGTAATTTGAACCTCAAAGGCAGAGCTCTTCTCATCTCTTTAACATTACAAGTGGTTGTTTAAAGAAGATTTCTAGGTTTGGATGGTCCATAGTAAAATTTCCCAAAGAGTGTATCGAGTCTTCCCACATAACGTTTTAAGCTTGATGGGAACATAGGCAAAAAAAAAGTTTCTAATTAGATTTTAACAAAATTTTAGCCCTTCCATTATATTCATATTATTTAACATCTTCATAATCACCACTATAGCTTGCAAGGTGATTCATCAAATTAAAAACAAAGCCTCCATGGCTTCTTACAACCTTTGAGTATTATAAACTATAAGTAATATTCAGTAGAGAAATATAGCGAGGTAAGTGAGGACATTCTTCATTATAAGAATGAAATGATAGACAAGGGTAACTCTCAGGTTTAGTCTTTAACCATGCAAACTGTAATTGTAGAGACCGGCCTGGTTATTACCGTTGACATTCAATTATCTATTGAGCTTATGAGCTTGGAGAAGAGAACTGCAAACTGCAACACCCTCACCAACTGTAAGAAACAGCCAATTTGGTCACAGAATTTCAATGAACTTTTCCTTTTGAAGATTCTCCATGAGATCTGACCCAGGGTTGCTCAATGCAAGCTAAAGATCATGTATACTCCTTGTTAGTATAATTCACATTGTTTACAATACAAAATAGATTTTTGTTAAATTTTGTTATAACATAAAGATAGTCACACTTATTTAAAACTTGTAAGCTTGGTGAGCACTTGGATTTTTATTGATTTATATGTAGGTTCTAGGCCAGTAATGAAACAGTACGCAATTTAAAAAGGTCAAAGTTTAGAGTTTACTGTTTAAACCAAAATTCTATGAAGTGTTGATATAGTTGACATGTTTTATACAGAGTACATACTGCTGAACACGTTTAAACAACACATTCTAAGCTTTCATTTCTTTGGTTGATTTATTAGGAATGCTTTTACTTAATTCAATAAGACCCACTTATTAAATTTATTAGGAATGTTATTACTTAATTCAATAATACCCACTTATTAAATGATTTTAGATGAATGACATAAACAAATCAAAACTTAAAATAAATTGTTTAAACCAAAATAATATTTTGTTCAAACCAAAATTATGATAATAGTTACCTGAAGGCCTTTCAGTTCAATTATTCTCTTGACCTCTTTGAGCATTTTGATTCCACTGGTGTCAACAGTGGTTACAGCTGCATAAGCGAAAAAAGAGAATGAAAAGCAGCACCAAAGTACAATACAAACCAAACCTACTGGAGTTTGACCATATACAGTTGTATATCTAAATCCCAGAATAAAGGAAACATGAATGGTTGTATATGATAAAATTAGGGTGCATTTATTCCATTTTATTATGCTCCATAGTTTTGTTACTAGAAAACCGATTACAAGTGAAGGGAAATCCTTTTACAAAAAAGAAATGATGCATCAAATATGTAAGCTTTCAAAACTTATGGCCCATATCTATAATAACATACTACAAAGTGTCTTCCTTCAGCTTGGCAAGATGCTCCTCTTCATCCATTATCCATCTCATTATCCTGCGTACATTGTAAACTTTATTAAGGTCCCCAATAAACAATCCATGTAATGAAGACTGTGGATTAGAGATGTGTCAAAGAAGAAGAGCTCAGAAGAGAAGGGTTATGGTGAATGGGTGCTCATGACATCGCTATTGCTTGGATTACTCAAAACATCAAATAACAAATAATATATAAAGTTATAAACTGTTAAGGGGAGGGAGAACAGTAGTCGTATGGACTATCTTCTTCAATATCAAATACCATCATGCAATTCATTAAAATATTATGCTTAACATAATATATTCTAAAAATGACATTTTTGAAATTCTACCAAAACTTAATCTAAAAATGACTACTATTCAAAAGATGAGTTATTCGAAAGATGGGTTATTTGAAAGACGGGTTATAAATAATTGAATCAAGCATGACTACATTCAGGAAGCTGCATGACTGAATTCAGGAAGCTGACCCTACACATAGGACATTCATTATGTCTATTGAAAAATAAGCTTTTAAAATAAACATAGACAAATCACCTTTCTCTTAAGTAGCTTGAATTGGAAAAATAGATTCAAGCTACAATGCTTTGAATTCAATAAAAACTTAGAATTAAATAATATTTTGTAGCTTAGCAATTTAGGAGTGCTGGAGTGATTACCAGTTGTGATGTAGCAAGATGTGCATGAACCTTCAATGTTCATCGTGTCAATGGCAATCATCTCTTTATTGCCATCAATATTGTAGTTCTTGAATAGTGCAAAAGTTCTGCCAACTGCTATTCCTTCCTGTACGGGAATAATTCAAATCAACTAGAGGTAATAAATTACTAGCCAATGAACATAATTATAAATCTTTGATGAGCTGATCTTTTAAACTTTTTTCTTGAAAATTCCACCTTTTAAGGAAAAACACAAAATTGTTAGATATAGCCACTAAAATAAAAGACCGGAATGAAAGGAAAAATACTGTACCAATTAATGATATGAAAAAAAAATAGTGGGATAAACTTAGTTCACTTATGATGTTCCACCTTTTACGTATGGTGGGCCCGAATATATGCAATGTTAGGTCATAAAGTTTCTTATAAAACATATCATTTCCTGCAAAAAATGTCATGGGATAATCAATCCAAAACTTGTTATGAATAGGTAAATGCATATTACAATATAAAAAATAATTATTTAAAGTACCTGGAATCTGAGGACATTTTATAGGCATTGATTCATTATTGTCAATCAATAATGACGTCTGTGTCGCACCCGTGCTAGTAACATGGGTAGATCCAAGAAATGGTGGTGAATTATCACCAATACATTCAGATTGATCAGTATCTGGTGTACCAAGCGGTGCCACCGGGGTATCTCCTGCTCCAAAAAAATAATCCACTATGTGATGCACCCAAGATTAAAGTACACCAGATACTGATCAATCTACATGCATTGGTGATACCCACTTAATGTCGCCTTTGGTCTCATCATCATAAGAACATGACCCCCCATTAGCAAGGAAATATTGCATGCGTTTATCAAATTTTTTTCTAATCTTTTGCCACATCAACCTGCACTGAGTGGTCAACAACAAGATCCATAGGTACCTGCAATCATAAAGTTGATAAATACCAATAGTTGGCGTAAAGAAGAAAAATACCATAAACAATAGCATTTCAAAAATGACTAAGAAATATATATCTGATCTAGAATTTAAAGTAATAAAGATAGAAAGAGCAGAGATAAAGCAATCGTGATTAAATAGTAATCTTCAAAACCTATGTTGTTAATCTTTCCATCATACAATGTATTAGGATTTATTGAAGAATATAAACACACACAAAAATTGACAAGAAAATAATGTAGCACATAGACTTAGAGTCCCTAAATCTTCAACAAAATATGGAATGCAAAGCCAACACAATGAATTTCCATTTCTCAAGCATAAGAAATTCAAGCTTATTTCTCATGGAACAGCACAAGACAGAAACAAAGATGTATAGGAAAACAAAGTGTGGTATCAATGTACTAATCTACCCCATAGGCACAAAAGAGACATACTAAAATACACCCATAGTTCAATTATTAAGTGTTATTTTTATCTTTTCAAATATTTGAAAAATGTATGGCTATCAAATACAAAGCTTTGTGCTCAATAAATAAAAGGTAAGGTTTTGAACATGTAGATCCACTTGTTATCTGAGGTTCGAATACATCATAAACTCAAGCGAATTAAACTGGAACTCCTGGAGGGGAATTGGATTTCTATTTCAGCACAAAATAGAAACATGATGACAAATGATGAAAATGTTTTATTTTTCACTAAGCATAAGATATAGAAACTAAAGAAAAAGTGCCACCATTTTATACTCAAATGAACTAAAACAGTCTTTCAAAATATGAAGGCAACAACAATACTTACGGATAGGGACCATAAATCTTTACTTCACGAATATGGGTATCCCGTCCATTTTGATGATTAGACAATACAGCAAGTTGCAACATAAATGTTTGCACAAATACATCCTTGAAATGAATTAACAAAGGAAAATCTGTAAGTCTAAGAAGAATGGAAAATGTTTAATTAAACAAGATCACCATCACGAAAATCTGTAAGTCTAAGAAGAATGGAAAATGTTTAATTAAACTAGAGATGTTACCAATCTCTCTTGGAATCTGACCAACGAAAATAGAGTCGTACAAGCTTAAATGCCTTAAATTGTTGAGCTTGTGAAAGTGTGATGGGATGGCAAGAGGAGGGAATAAGGCATTGTGACTGAGGTCCAAGTGCTCTAGATAGTGCAGTTGGAATAGTCTCCCACGAAGTTGCCTCCACGTCATGAATGGATAGATTATCTGATCTTGTGCGGTACCTCTTGTCTTGGCTCTAGCAATGGCTGTGCTGGTTTCAAAAATTCTAATTTAGAAATGTATAATTCTATTAAAATAAAAGCATTAAAAATTTGACTGTTTCCAAGAAAACATAGATTGAAATGAATGTTGAAAACCATACCAGAAATATGAAGTATGTTTCTACCATACTTCTTTGCCGTATGAGGTGAGTTTAAAACTCATATCAAGCTGAAGAATCTCAAGCATAGAGTAACAAAAAGGAATGATAATAAGACACCTAAATGTGAATCTAGATCACAAAATCCACCATATGCACCACCGCTAACACGTACACGATCCCACAACCATGTATTTCTTTGTATCATAATGATCTAATGCAGGAGAATAGAGAAGCTTGGTGAAGGAGCAGTGTTGGATGATAATTTGTTGATGGAGGTTAAGCCTGAACAGACACCAGTCATGTTGAAAGTTGGTTGCTTCGTGATTGAAGAGGTTTGGTGATGGATTACCTATAAGGGGGTCTATAGTGAGGTGTTTACATAGTTAGTTTGGCCTGGAGTTGATGGGAGGGGTCCTTTTGATCAAACCCTCATGGTATGTCCCTAAAAGCAAGGGTTTGGTGGCAAACGAGTTAAGTGAAGGGTGGAGACTTGGTGAGTTGGAAATGTGTCATTTCTCAACCTCTAGAATGACTGTTTCAGCCTTTTGAGTCTTGGGAGCAAGTGGAGTTAGGGGTTGCTATGTAAAAGTGGAGAATTAGGCCTGGTGAGGATAGGCTAGGGGTATTGGATCTTGGGTATGGTCCAAAGGAGTATAGGTTGAATCTTTCAGAGGATTTAAAGAGCCCAAATGGGTATTTAGATAATATTTGAGTTTACTTAGTTGTTTGGGGAAAGTAAGAGGAAAAGTCAATTTAATGATTGGTGAGGGCTACAAGCTTCAAGGACTGATTGTGTGTGTTGGATAGAAGATGGGTTGTCCAAATCAAATGGGTTGTGGGAATATGGTGGATAGGTCATAAAAAGATGTTTTGTGAATTTAAAATGAAGGTTGGATTCTTGTGTGAAGGTTTGGTGTTTGAGAGAAACTAGGTACACTTGGGAGTCAAGGCATTGAGGGATATTGAGGTAAAGAAGCAATTGCAAAGTGGAGTGGATTTGTTGTTTGAGGTAATCAATATGGATGCCACACACCAGCTCTGCATCAGGTTGCAAGCAAAGTGGGCTTAACGTTGGAGGAACCTTTGTAGTAAAGAGCACTTGAACTAGAATAATATTGGGATGAGTGACCTGCTGGGAAGTAGCGTTGTCTAAAATGAATCAAGGCAGTGAACCTGTTGCAAAGGAGTGTTTGGTTGATATCCTAAAGTCAAGAACTTCTTATTTATCCTTGAGTTGAACTCTAGTTCCTTGAGTGGATTCCAAGACGTTGTTGAATCCTCGAGTTGAACAGGGTTCCTTAAGGGGATATTAGAAGGCTCTGCATCAAAAACTCTAAGCTTGTCTTTAAAATTTGAGCTTCACTTGGTTTCGAGAATAGTTTAATATTCTCTACTAAACAAGGCCAACCACGTGAAGGTGGAAGCTCATTTGGCCCCTCCCCCCCCCCCCCCCCCCCCTAACATCACTCTAAATTCCCCATTAACATTTAATAACATTCATTCATTCATTCATTCATCTGACATTTTTGAAATATAACATTCAATCATTATAATCACATGATAACATTCATTAACACATAAAATTCATTAACACACAACATTCATAAATAATTCATTAACACATAATTCATTAAAACACAACATTCACGAATAATTTATTAACACATATTAACACACATCATTCATCAACATTACTAGTACAAAATTACATCCATTAAGACAAAGTTCTTTCATTAGCAATAAATGTTAATTACAATCATTTCTTTTTGGGTTTCTTGCTATTTTTTTAAATCATATAATTTCTAAGAGGAAGATCAATGTCCTCATCATTCCCCTCCTCTATTGAGTCTAATCCCAACGTGTGTCTCCTCCTTATCTGTTCAGGAATAGGAGGCCGCTGCGCTGAAGGGGGGTCTGCTGCAATAACTACTTCATGAGTTAAATTCACACTTTTATATTATTGAATTACAAGTATTTATGTAAGTAAAAGAACTATAAATCAAAAAATTAATTTAAAAGAACAAAACATAGATTTTCTTTACCTGAATGTGCCACATGATCTACATGGTGATCAGTCTTAACATCCTCCGGCACTCGTTCAGCATGACCTGATTCTGTATCCTCTAAAATATACACAAAAATGTTACACCAAGTTCAATTTAAGATGTTAAATTATATTAATGATTACATAATTAGTTTTAAATAGCAAATGAGCACCTCCTTGGACAGTATGATCCACATCAGCGGCTTCATGATGCGGCGTTGTAGGCTGCATTGCAATGTAATGGACATTATTATCAAATTGATTGTTGCTCAAGTATTCAATTTCTAATATATTTTTTGGCATATTTACCTGTGCACATGATGCAGGAGACTCTTCGGTTGGGCCAGTGGAAGCTTGCCGTAGGCGTTCAGCCACGCCTTGATAGCCTTCCTTGAAGGCAATTTTTCTGTGTTCTTCCGTGGCCTCTAAATTAAAATCAGAGCCCTGCATTTTTTGATTAAACAAAATTATTTGCATTTTATAAATAATTTTTCGCTGCAATTCATTTACTGCTACTTACAATGCGAGCTTTAATTTTTGAATATCCGCCAGCGCCAAGTCTGTGTTGCCCAATCTTTTCCAGCCTGGCCTTTGTTTCCTTTGAAGTGTCCTGCAACCTATGAAAAGTTTGAAAAAATGGTTATAAAAACATGTATATGGAATAACAAATGAAACTTTGAAATGCTGAACACATTGCCTTCAATGGTGAAAATGTCTAAAACATCATACCAAGATATTATATTGAAAAATGATGATTGCATTCAAAATTTAATTATCATCTCAAAAGTCCATGCCAAACACCTTATCACTAGTAGTTAATACTATTGCATACCTTCTCGCATTTGTTGGCGAAACTCCTTTTTGAGCGTCCGCTTTCTCCTTTGCATCTAAAATAAATTCACTCCAATCCCTCGCTGAAATAAAGGGAGGACGCTCGTACTTTGGGTTCTGGATGAGACTCTTTCTATATTGGTCCCTCACAGTCTTAAGATGTTTGCAAGCTCTTTCCAAAATTTTCTTCTCATCAAAAATATTATTGCCAAACTCATGATGTAAATCTTTGATGAGCTGATCTTTTAAACTTTTTTCTTGCAAATTCCACCTTTTAAGGAAAAACACAAAATTGTTAGATATAGCCACTAAAATAAAAGACCGGAATGAAAGGAAAAATACTGTACCAATTAATGATATGAAAAAAAAATAGTGGGATAAACTTAGTTCACTTATGATGTTCCACCTTTTACGTATGGTGGGCCCGAATATATGCAATGTTAGGTCATAAAGTTTCTTATAAAACATATCATTTCCTGCAAAAAATGTCATGGGATAATCAATCCAAAACTTGTTATGAATAGGTAAATGCATATTACAATATAAAAAATAATTATTTAAAGTACCTAGAATCTGAGGACATTTTATAGGCATTGATTCATTATTGTCAATCAATAATGACGTCTGCATCGCACCCATGCTAGTAACATGGGTAGATCCAGGAAATGGTGGTGAATTTTCACCAATACATGCAGATTGATCGGTAGCAGGTGTACCAAGTGGTGCCACCGGGGTATCTCCTACTCCAAAAAAATAATCCACTATGTGATGCACCCAAGATTAAAGTACAAATTATGAAATCATAATTAGCACAAAACCAAATATAGTAAAACAATGATTTACCAGATGCCATAGCCCTTGAAGGCGTTGATGTTTGCATGGCCCTTGTGGCCGACATTGCACTCGACAATCTTCTATGGGCAACCTGGCTAGTAGGAGTCTCCTGCAATTGAGGACCTGAACAATACATTGTTAGCAAAGACATTTTCAAATAATAAAAGTAAGAGTTAACTTGAGAAGTTTTTGAATGTTCCAAAGAAAAAATTCTTTGTAACTTGTCAACTAAAGGATTATTTTACCTGAGGCAGCCAGAGGTCTACTAGTATCGGCCTCATCCGCACATTGTCCTTGACCAGGTACTAGAGATTCCATAAAATCCTACAACAAGAACACATATTACATATATTTTACTTCACAACATAAAAGAGTATAAAATATTAACCTTTATTGAAATTTTGTTATAACTAAAGATTCATTACTGCTTACTTGATACCGATGTCTGAGTGCTTTCAATTCAGTTAGCCTCCTGAGCATCTCCTCACTTGGATTTCTTTCATACAAAATGGTAATTATATCTTTATTGATTTGTTTCATTTTTTTTTTACCATGATTATAACATTAGGTGAATCTGCAAAAAGATCATCATCATCAGGGGTAGCTATTGCCTCTACTGTCGAGGGTGCTTTTTCCTTATCCTGAACATCAAATTGTGATAGGAATATCAGTAAAACTATCATAAAAAATCCAAAACCATAAATAAAATAATGTAATAATATAACATTTTTCAACTATCTAATTTGTACAATTTTAATAAGGTTTACCTTTGCTGAAGAACAAGTGGGAGGAGCATCCTCGTGGCCTCTATCATGTGCGGGATCCATATCATCCTGTGACAAAGATTAAATATAAAAACTTTAGCGAACTAAAAGCAATAGACTTAGCAAAAAAAAACTTATTAATAAAATAGTATATAGTACTTACCACCCTCATGATAGTAACTTTGTTTGTATCTATGTGATTTAAATGATAATCTATTAGCAGTTCTTCCCCTGCACTTATTGATTTTATTGCACATACAAAAACTTGATTCCCCTCGCGCACCTCAAATATGCAATTGGGTTGCTTATTAGTTGATGAAGGTCGCGTACTATTTATAAAACCCGCAATATTACCTATTGCTTTTGGTCTCCCATCAATGTACATTGCAAATCTTTTACTTTGATCATTTTCTTTCCTTTGTATATAATTAGCTGATAGTGCATACCTACGCATACTTTTTTTATATTGAACAATCCGCATCTAATCATTGTAATTGTAACACGGACCGACATACTCGAACAATTCAACAACTCTATTGTAATATACCTTTATCCCATCCATGGAAAATAGGCCCAAACCATGTAATGAGGATAGAGCAATGCGATATATCCTCTCATTAACACAAAAATCAGTATTAATTGGAGGTAGCTCATTGGGTACCCATTCTTTCTCAATGTGTGTGTACCGAAAGGGTACCTTGATGTCGCCTTTGGTCTCATCATCATAAGAACATGACCCCCCATTAGCAAGGAAATATTGCATGCGTTTGTCAAATTTTTTTCTAATCTTTTGACCTCTAGTTGATCTCCTTGTTTTAGTCGTACTACATGTAGAACTTTCATCTAGCATTCCCTCATTTCCCTCATTCGATGTAGATAGATTTGACAAGTACCTATTTGGTGGGTGCTGCAATCCATCAAATGAGATATTGCCACGTCAATATATATAGAATAATCAAGTCGTGACCCATACGTACAGTTCTTCTTTGTCTATACATGAGAGATATAAAATGTACTAGGTTGAAAGTGATTATATATTATATTTCTATACGATTCTTTGTCTATATATACATTATATGATTATATAATATGTCTATTTATAACATACGTGCTCAGTGATAAACAAGAAGAATATAAGAAAATTATGTCTATTTATTGACTTATACCTGCCGATCCATGTCACTGTGCACGATCCATGCCAAAGGGGTCAAATTTACTGCATATGTTAATCATTTATCTTAAGTTAGCTAAATATTACATGATAAGTATGCTACAAATAACTTAGAAGATAACATGAACAATATGCAACATCGTAAACATGAACAAATTTACCTTATGTATGGAATGCAAGATCGTCAACAGAAGGCCGGGGTGACAATGTCTGTAGTCAATTGCCTGTTTGCAAAAAGGGTGATAATCAAACACAAATATACATGTATCAACAGCAATTAATTGAGCATCGTAAATAAAAAATTGGTAATTATAAATCACATATGTCGTAATCATTAGAATTGAACAGAATAAATATGTAACCATTACAATTTAAAGCAAAACATAAATATGTAATCATTAGAATTGAACACAATAAATATGTAACCATTTCAATTATGTCATTGATCATCATCATCATCATCATCATCATCATCATCGCCATCGCCATCGCCATCATCGCCATCATCGTCATCATCAACAGCATCACCACAATCATCATCACCATGATCACCATCACCATCGTCATCACCATCATCATCATCATCATCATCATCATCATCATCATCATCTGTTTCTTCATCATCTTCAGTATCTTCTTCTTCCATAACATTATACTTTATCGGCCTTCCTCTTGGATCATGTCTAACAACAAATGACCAACCCTGTTTATGTGGAACCTCTGAGTAAAACACTTGCTCACACTGGCTTGGAAGAACATAGGGCTCATCTCCAACTGGCTCAAACAACCTTGTATTAATCATTGTAAATCTATTATCATGTTGAATAACAGTTCTATCTGGATCATTTTGATTCAGTCGTAGCCTGTACCATTTGACGACAAATAGTACTTTGAAGGAGTTAAAGTCGCACTCAATTATATCATCTAAGATGCCATAGTATTGATTTTAAGATTTTTGAAGATGTAGGTCATTTTTAGATGATATATTGGTGACCTTGAAAACTGCACTTATCCCAGAATCACAAGTTTTCTTTGTATCATCCAACTTTTTTATACGAAATTTGTGGCCATGATAGTACATAGCTTTGTGGTGCTTGACCTGCAATTTTTAAAGTGTGTAAATTATTTGTATCATGAGTTGATATGAAACATACGAGTCATGATCATTAATAAATTTGTACGTACCTGTCCACCTCTTAAACCATGTGCTAGATCAATTACCATTGGAGTAACATTGGGATCTCCATTACGATGAGCTTCTCTAACCAATGAAGCAACACCTTCCCATGTTAATGAACAACCATTTTGTTGAAATCGTTCAATCCATACCGTCATCCAATCAAGATTGTTTGCAATATACAAATGTATTACATCCCATTCTCGACCAGCTGTATCAAAAATATCTTAGATTTATTGCATCCGACTCTCGACCAGATTTATAAGAATTAATTAACTACAATAACATCTTAGATTTACCTCTCACTTTCCTCAATCTACCTTTGCCCATCAAGTGCTCCCCTTCAAATTTGTTAATGGAGTTGGGGTCCCAAATACGATCTACATGGATCTTTGCTGCAAACTTAGGAAGATATTCACTAATGTTAATGTACATCATGGTCTGGTATACCATATATCCCTCTACCATAGAACCCTCAGGATGTGCTCTTTGTCGAACCAAGTCTTTCAAAAATTTCAAGTGCCTCTCAACCATCCACATTGACCTAGTTGGTACAGGTCCGCACAATTCAATCTCCTCAACTTGATGTAAGAGGTAATGTTCTTGTGCATTGAAAAAAGTTGAAGGTAGACACTTTTGCATTTCACACATAAGAAGAAAAAAATTTCTCTTCCAGTATTTTATATCTTCTTTATTGATTTCTTTAGATGACAACCACCTCATGTATTTTTCAAGATCATATATAACTTGTTTGACACCGTTGGCAAAGTGGTGTGGGAGAGATAGAGGTAGAACATACTGCAATATTTGTAAAATGATCTCGTCAATATTTTATAAAAGAATGCAATGAAAACCACATGCAGTATACAAATATATAGTGAATACAAAGTAATATGAATTACCTTAATAAATATATGCCAATCGTGTGTTTTCATCCCTGGCCCAAATTCACTTTTCTTTGATATGAGATCATTTATGTTCACAGCAAATCCTGTAGGAAATCGTATTTTCTTTATAATTTCTTTTATAGCATTGCTCTGCTGCTCCGACAATAACCATGGAAGAGCACTTGTATCAATCTGGTCTCCATTTTGATTGGATTGAATAAAATTTTTCATTGCATGGTTGGATTCTTCAATGTCACTACAAATTTTGATGATTTGGTCTTTGTCACGCCTTCCATCCAATATTTTTCATAATGTCTCTGTTACTTTCTTTCCAATATGCATAGGATCAAACAAATGCACGATTGGGAGTTGCTCGTAGTACGGCAACCTAGTAAATTGCGTAGGATAACTTTTGAGTCCTTTTGAAAGTTGGTCATTGATGCCTTGATGACCTTCACAAGCATCAATTACATCATCAGTAAACAAAACACAATATCAAAAATAAATTTGAAACAAAACCCATCAGATGGAATGACATTACCTCGACGATTTATTTTATTGTATGCCAACTTCCATAGGCGAGGTGTCATTCTCCATGGCTTTGATGTAGTCTCTTCTTTCCCATTGAAAAGATGTTTTTCAGTAATTCGGTACTTATGATTTCTGTGGAGAAAGTGTCTATTCTCATCAAACACCTGCTTTCTCAAACTTTTTGAATGACGAGATTTTATCTTTGGACCACAAACTGGACATGCAAATTTTTCCTTTGTCTGAAGACCTACAAGATCATGTCTAATTGGATTAAATGTGTTAACTTTGTGTTAGCACTATAACATACCAAAAAAGAGGCGTTATGAAGAGAACATACCACAAAAATGTGTTAGCCCAAGGGCATCATGTATTGTCCATACAAACATTGCATGAAATTGAAATTATCTTTGTCCTATTGGTCTAGAGATGTCATACATAGTGACCCCATTCCATAACACCATCAACTCGTCGATAAGGGGCTCAATAGATACATTGATATCTTTAACTTGGTACTTACCTAGTTGAATGAACAAAAACATTACATAATTATTATGACCATTTTGATGGATTATTAATAATAAATTAATTTAGATGACCATTAAATCAAAATATACCTGGAACAATCAGTGACAACATTATGTGCTCCCTCTTTATGGACAACCAAGGAGGAATGTTATTGTTGATAACAAAAACAGGCCACATCGAATAAGTAGATCTCATCTCTCCAAACGGATTGACACCGTCTGCTGCCAATGAAAGCTTGAGATTACGAGGTTCTTCTTTAAAGTGTGGCCATTTTTCTTCTATTTCCTTAAATGCCGAGCCATCTGCAGACATTCACATAATGCCATCTTGACTTCTATTGTGTGCATGGTAATCCATAAATTGTGCCAAGCTATTGCACTTGAATAATCGTTGCAGACGTGGAATAATGGGAATATGTCGAAGAACCTTGCGAGGCACCTTTTTTGTTATTCGATCTGATTGATATCTACTAATATAACAAATAGGGCATTCTGTTGCAAATTCATGCTGTTTATAATATATAATATGATCGCTCGGACATGCATGTATTGTTTGATATTCCATTCTAATATCTTTGATAACGGCAGATAATTCTCGGTACGAGCGAGGTAGGATGTTTGATGGTGGTAACAAGCACTCACCTACCAACCTACGACCAAAAATATAATTTGTTAATTTAAAGAATACTAATTGCTACACGATTCATCCAATATTAATTGCAAGGGAATTACGACTAAAATAATGAAAAAATATGACATACCTTAACATACGTGTCATTGCTACGTTGGATAAACCATTCATAACCTTCAAGTTCACCAACAACAATACAGCGGCAAGAAGAGTTGTTTCGAAGCCTTCATTCAGGGGCTCGTGTGCCTTCTCAAGTAAAGGTACATCAAGCTCTGCATCAACATCATCATCATCTTGATCATCGTGATCATATTGATCTTCTTCATCATCGTGGTCTTCTTCCATGATATCATTACCTTCTACTTCTATGTTCACACCTCCATATTCCCTCGTTTGGAAATCCACATTCTCCAGATTGTCATGGTCCATAACATGAAATTGAGGGACGTTGACCTATATGAAAATGATGACCTTATATTAACCATGATCATGTTGTCATCATCAAATCATGTCTTATGTATTTTATAAAATATTAAAATACATACCAATGGACGAAATTCGTTTCCCCCTTCAATGTGACCATGTTGCCTACAATGTTCCTCAGCTGTTTTGATTAGATATCTTCGAGTCTTTAAGCCCTTACAAATTTTGCAAGGACAATAACATTTTCCATCACCCTTTCTTTTTAAGTTAGACCATAGTCTAGCAATTGTCTCCCTATTTGTTTGTGCGTTGATATCGTCAGACATGGTCTTTCTTGAATGGAATGACTCGTTGGTGGAAGAAGGATGATTTGTTTACAACCTGCTGATAAAAATCGTTAGTGAACAACCATTTTCTCAACCATTTTAATATCGAAAACATCATATGAAATATCTTTATCATTTAGATTTTAATGCTATATTTTAACTTTTAATCAAAATTATGTGTAATATAAGGACCCTATATCACCATTTTACTGAGAGTCAAGCATCAAGTCATCGGTAAGTTAACACAACTTGATATGAAGATCTGAAGATATTTGATACTTCCATCATCACCCATGAAATAACTCTCAAGCCTAACATAAAGTCATTCATACAAAAGTAGCAACCTGTTAATTTGTTGATAGAACCCTTAATCTTCAAGGAAGTTCAAAAGTTACTTGCTGCAATGATAATTTTTCCTATCCGTCACTCCACTTGGGTGGAAAATTTGGTGCATGTACAGAAGAAGCAAGAGGAGATCTGTGTTAATTTTTGTAAGCTTAAAAAGGTGTTAGATTGGACACCCTAAGCCTCTGCATCAATTTTATGAGTTCACCTTTCAATAATGTTGAAGTGAGGTATTGGGCCCTCGAGAAATAAGCTTTCAGCTTGGTTAGATAATTCAAGAAGTTTAGACAATATATCTTGAGAAGCAATATATATGCCATTATGCCTGACCAAGTGGTCAAGAGATTGGTTATGTAGTCAGATTTGGGAGAGCGTCACGAGAAATAGATGGCTATTTTGCAAGAGTTTGATTTAGAGATGCATCCTATGGGATTGGTTTAGAGATGCATCCTATTTGATTTTTGAATTTAGCCACTAGCAGTTCAAAATTTGAAATGTATGGGTCTTTGACCACTTGCATTCTTCAAAGGTGGCCACGACCTTCCGAATGTAACAAACTAATCAAATAGCGTTAAAGTTTTCTTTTAAACCTTTGTATATAAAGTGACGATGTCGAGTTTTCTTCCTGGTTCTTTCCTGATTCAGCTCTTTTTGAATCAGTTTTTATAAATATAAATATATATAGTGGTTCTTCCACTTTTGTCTAAACAAAATAAAATAAAACAAGATACCCTATAAGAAAAGATAATCATCTCCATCTTATCTACATTGATTCTTAGAAAATAACATACTACACAATAAAAAATAACCAATAAATGATAATCATCTCCTTCTTATCTATGTTGATTCTTATCTCTTTTATATATAATCAATTTTAGAGAATGAAATAGTATGCAATAAACGATAATCACCCCCCTTATGAAAAACAAGATAATCATCTAAGTTCAATATTCTAAAAAATAAGATGCCACTTGCAATAAAGTGACCATCTCCCTTCTATGTACGATGATTCTATAATTGAGTAAACTCTAATTCACAAGTAAAAAAATTCATACTATAATTTAGAAGGTCTAATTCACAAGTAAATAAATTCTTGGCAGCTCCTACATAACAAATTTTTAAAAATATATTGCACATTGAATCAATTTAAACCCAAGATGTATTTAAATTAAATTAAAAAATATATTCAAATTTAGATAAATCAACATGATAGATCATCAATATATCACTAAGTCTACAATAAGCAACATTTTGTTACTTAATTCTTCCTTTGTTAACCCCATCTTCTCTTCTGTGAAACATAATAAACAATCACTAACAAGCTTCTAACATCTTGTATGCTTCCATCTTCTGCAATGACTACAAAATATCTCCTACAAAAAATTCACACAAAAAACTCAAGTATAAAAATTAGAAGCACTTTGAACCTAGATATATATTAAATACTTTTGGAGGAGTTGTTTAAAGCTAACTACACATGTAAATGTGTGCACGATAAAAATGTGATATAAATAAACATACCTATTTTAGTGGATGTTGACATATAGTCATAATAATTAGAAATATTGAAAATGAATGTCTTCAAAGATTTTATCTTTGTCGTATACCTATGCAAAGATGGATGCAAAATATTGAAGCATATCGAGTATGCAATCTATTTGTCAAATGTTAAAAAAAATAATAGATCTTTTAATCTCAAATCTATAAAACATCACATATCCCAAATAATAACCAAATACAAATTATAATATTTTTTCAAATATGGGACAATTTACTCTTAGCTTTTTTGGATAAGTATCTTGCTGATTTTTTGGTTCCTCATGCCTCTCTTCTTTTTAAATCCAAAGACCAAGAAGGTAAAAAAAAAGAGAAGAAAAACCTACATCATCTCCATTTTTATTTTCTCATTTAAATGAAAATGAGGACTTTAGCATTCTCACCCCACAATTTGGAAATTTCTAAGTAGGGAGTAAGTGACTACTCCACTAGACTAAGCAGGATAAATGGATGCAAACACATGAATCCTTCCATCAATTCATAGATACATTAATTGTTACAATATTTTCAACTTGAAACTAATTAAATAATTTAATATTTTATCTTTCATTTGTAATAGAGCTCTAGTCACCTCCATCAATATATTAATAATTAGAAATAAATTTTCACACATATACTTTGTGCTAGCTCTTCAAATGAGGACATTGATATACCTGCAAAGATCATAAATATAGTCATTGCACATATGCTAACAAATACTAAGCAAGGTTCTTATAAATATGTCTGTAATCAAAGATTCTTGCCTCTATTATTTGATAGGTATATCTGCCTTTCTCATCATGCCCAGTGAAATGAGGACAGTCTCTCTAAAGACAACATGATAATGTACACTCACTGTAAGGATAGTCACAAATGAGGACAGTCACTGTAAAGACAACACGATAATGTACACTCACTGTAAGTACAATCACAAATGAGGACAGTCACTCTAAAGACAACATGATAATGTACACTCACTGTAAGGACAGTCACAAATGAGGACAGTCACTCTAAAGACAACATGATAATGTACACTCACTTTAAGGACAGTCACAAATGAGGACATCTGGTGCAGGGGCACCTATCAAGTCAACTAGGAACACCTTGGAACAAGATGGAACCAGAAGATCAAAGGCATTCCTACATGTCAACTGGGATATTTTAAGGCCAATAATGGCATATTGTAATGAACAATGTACTTTGCCAGTCAAGAGTCATAAAATTCTTGATAAAGCCTATGGGCAACTTGATGTAAAATGGCCTAATGAGCCATAAGGGTGTCCTAGAGGGTGCTTTTATATTTTGTCATATTCAATAAGGTCTTGAGATCATTTTGAGTCAATAACATAGGTTAGAATGTCATAAAAGTTATAGAATGCATAGTTTATAAATTTGAATTTGAATATAAACGGTCATGTATGCATTTTGGAGGGAAACTTAGGATTTAGTATTTGTTTGTTAAATAAAACATTTCTAACCAACTTGATCAGTTAGACAGGTGTATGTACACCTATATAAGTTGTGTTAACCTGATGAAAGGGGAGAAGGCATTGTTATGTACTGCAAAGTACATGATTTGTACGGACAGGGCATAATTTAATGAAAATCTGAGATTTTCTTGCAAGATTTAAGTGTATTGGATGTGATAATCATTCATTTATGTTGGTAAGATACATTTAAGGGTTATTGAGTCACTTTCATATTATTTTGAGTGTTTATTGCAAGTTTATTTGCTGTTGTAACGCTGAAACTGAAAGTTTGCTTTGATTCTTCAATGGTAAATGGGGGTACCATCCTATCTTTGTACATCTGATCCTTAGGATGGACCCTAGAAGCACTAACAAGTCTATCTAACCATGAATAAACCAGAAAAGTGAATTTTTGCAGGAGAATGTGAAAGAAATGCAAAGTTGATGGTTGTTTGGACAAGTTTGGGTACCCAAATACATGCCATATGTGTAGCAGCCAGACATCTGGCTTAACAAGGTATAAATATTATTTGATATTCTTCAATAATATGTTGAACTCATGGTGAACCATGAATTTTATGACCTGGAAGTGAGTGGAAGTGTTAGATTGGTGATACCTTAGGTTATAGAGGGTTTTAAGGGCAAATTTGGGGTTTTGGTAGCAAATGAAATCATAAAGTGAAATGGGTTGTTGAATCATCTAATTGGACACAAAATAGGAATGTCCTATGAATTTGGTGGCTTTTGGATATGTTTTTAGCACACTTTCTTTGTAAAACATCACTAATTCCTCTTGAAAAACAGTGACAGTCAAGGTTTTGGGGCACATTTTCCAAAGAAGTTGATACTGGTTTTTTAGTATGTTATAGTTCTCCCAAAAGGGTATCTGGAATGCTAATTTGTTTGCAGGTTCATTTGGATAAATTTTGAGTTATTTGGGTTATAACGCTGCTGGAGGACTAGAAAAGGGGCAATTAGGCCTATTTGACAGTTTTGAGAAAATTGCTTGCTAAGAATTGTTTGAAGTGTTGAAACTTCTTGAAACCTATTGAATCCTCTTTCTTAACACATCTAACACCATCTTTGAAAGTTTGGAATCCAGATCTAAGGTTTTGTGACTATTTTGTCTTTGAGTGGCTTTGAAGCCTAATAGGAGTTTGTGGGTTTAAACAAGCATTTGATTGAATTCCATCACCTTTTGTTGCCACTCTGCATCAACATCGATCTTATAGTGAGTGTACATTATCATGTTGTCTTCACAGTGACTGTCCTCATGTGTCATAATATTAGAAGTTCACAAAATTATTTTTGCGAACTGTAATATTATTTTTGTTTTGTAATTTTTGTGACCTTGTGTAATTTCACAAAATGAGAAGTTCTCACAGTGACTGTCCCTTGTGTAATTGCCACTTGAAGGAGGACAGTCACTGTAAAGACAACATGATAATGTACACTTACAGTGAGTGTACATTATCATGTTGTCTTTAGAGTGACTATCCTCATTTGTTGAAGAAGAAAAGCATTAATGTGGCTGAATAGCAATACATTCAAGTGGCAATTACACAAGGGACAGTCACTATGAGATGTCCTCATTTGTGACTGTCGTTACAGTGAGTGTACATTATCATGTTGTCTTTACAGTGACTGTCCTCATTTGTTGAAGGAAAAAAGCATTAATGTGGTTCAATAGAAATGCATTCAAGTGCAAATTACACAAGGGACAGTCACTGTGAGATGTCCTCATTTGTGACTGTCCTTACAGTGAGTGTACATTATCATGTTGTCTTTACAGTGACTATCCTCATTTGTTGAAGGAAAAAAGCATTAATGTGGTTCAATAGCAATGCATTCAAGTGGCAATTACACAAGGGATAGTCACTGTGAGATGTCCTCATTTGTGACTATCCTTATAGTGAGTGTACATTATCATGTTGTCTTTAGAGTGACTGTCATCATTTGTTGACGAAGAAAAGCATTAATGTGGCTCAATAGCAATACATTCGATCAAGTGGCAATTACACAAGGGAGAATCACTGTGAGATGTCCTCATGTGTGATTGTCCTTGTCACAAATGAGGACATCTCACAGTGACTGTCCCTTGTGTAATTTCACAAAATGAGAAGTTCTCACAGTGACTATCCCTTGTGTAATTGCCACTTCAATGAGGACTGTCACTATAAAGACAACATGATAATGTACACTTATAGTGAGTGTACATTATCATGACAACATGATAATGTACACTTACAGTGAGTGTACATTATCATGTTGTCTTTAGAGTGACTATCCTCATTTGTTGAAGAAGAAAAGCATTAATGTGGCTGAATAGCAATACATTCAAGTGGCAATTACACAAGGGACAGTCACTGTGAGATGTCCTCATTTGTGACTGTCCTTACAATGAGTGTACATTATCATGTTGTCTTTACAGTGACTATCCTCATTTGTTGAAGGAAAAAAGCATTAATGTGGTTCAATAGCAATGCATTCAAGTGGCAATTACACAAGGGATAGTCACTGTGAGATGTCCTCATTTGTGACTGTCCTTATAGTGAGTGTCACTTTTAATTTGTTGATTCTAATAAAAGAAAATAACACCAAATGTGTAACCTATTCTTGAAATCATAACAGTTTGATGCCAAGCTTTAGACAGCTAAAGTTTGAATAGATTCCCACATTCTATTAAAGGTTCACACGATTAATGACTCCAAGCACAGTCACAAATTCAACTGATAATTCCAAATCCCTCAATTTGGTAACAGAAAATATAAATTTCAGACTGCCAATCGATGACTGTAATTTCTTTACACAATCTACCAAACTTAGCTTGTGATGTTTTCCGGTTCTGTTTCTTACCACAAGCAAATATAACTTCTGTGTTTACAATATATGTATATTCACTCTTTTGAACATAACTCTCTGTGTTACAGCTGATCACAACTTTAACTTGAAGATTTGTATTTGATTCTTCTTATTTTCTCTGTTTCTGCAATGTGAACAGAGCAGGCACAATGTGTTCTTCTACAGGTATTGATAAGGCTTGTGACTTTACCTCTTTAACCACTAACTATCACTGCAAACTTCTATAGGGAATCTTCGAGTCTATTTGATCAATTTAAACTCGGTTCCATCTGGAAGTTTTAGCAGTGGTTTGATGAGTGGTTGCAATCGGTAAAAGATTTTGTAAGCCTAGCTTGGCTTTTGGCTATCGAACTTCCCCACTTTAAACATTCTTTCACAGCAGATGATTCTTCACAAATTCAGAGTATCCTCAATCTGGATTCGACAGATTGTCTTTACTGTTAATATCTAACATTCCTTTGAGACTATGCAATCAAATTCGACTGGTATTAAACACCCGTTTACCACTGGGTTGTATTCACCCCTTTTACGGTCTAGGGTATCCAAAAATATGTTCATCTAATTGACTCACCGTTTGTTTTCTTGTTTATTGTTTATTTAGGGCACAATTTGCGAACTGTTCACATAATGTGTGCCGATTAGGCACCGATTTGATTACACCTTTTATGCACTAGTTCGGGCATCGGTTCTAGAAGCAGCCAATTGCTTCCCATTTTCTGTGCTTAATATTTCATTGTTTACATCTATCCTTGGCTTGCTCTCCATCCAAAGGTATTGATAACCATTTGGGGAACCGCAAGTCAAGGATTTAACATATAATCGAACCCGATATACCGATTCTTGCAAGCTGTGAAGTCTAAAACGATTCTATGCAGTTATAACAGTTCAAAACCTCTTATAATACAAACTGGATAACATCACAGTTTTATTCAACGCAGATTCCACAGTTTCATAAAACCAATAAACTATGCCCTAACATATTTTATTGAAACTTCGATAATGCTTATTAAAGTTCTGTCACAGTCTAACAAATTTCATTACAAAGAAACTCGATAGCAACACAATGTTCCACACTGGTTACTGTCGCCAGAGCAACACAAAGATGTGAAGATTTATTGCATCTTTCTTAACACTTTGCGGGAACAGTAAAACCATATAACAATTTAGAAAAAAAATAGAATTAGAGACAAAAAATTCATACACAATTGTCCCCGCCTTCTCGCCCGCTGTCGCCCACGCCGAAAAAGAAAGGGGTAAAGTAAAAATGAAATGCATCTTCTTTTTTTTTTTACATTTTATCCCCGTATTGGTCGAAATTTCGACCAACACGGGGATAAAAGGAAAAAAAATAAAAATAAAAATTTTAAGACCATTTCCACTTTGGTCGATAAATTTGGTCGAAATTTGACCTCAAATCTACTAGTGTTGCTAGTGCATTTCCCTCTGGACAGGAGGACTTATTTTCTCCCTCTACTTTTGCTTCTTCTTTGCACCTTTCTTTTGTTGATGATACTCAACCTCTTTAGCACTCTATTCATTGTGCTAACAGTTGCCCTAGTGGAGTCTACTTTTGTGGAGATCCTAAGGATAGTATCACCTGGACAGTTGTCTGACAACGTAGAAAGAACTCTCTCCCTTACTCTTTTGTGGTGTCAGTTTGGCCCCTTTGGGTTGGGAAAAAGCCTTTGGGCTTTGTATTAGTAGTTTATTTGTAATTCTTGTTAGCACCTATTGTGTTGACCACGTTTTGTTGATGGTCTGACAATCTTTTGTTGGGCCCTACTTTTGTAATGGGTCATCCCCCTTGTTATTTAGTTGCTTTTCATATGAAAAACATTAGCTACATGGGCTTTACAAAACATACAAGCTAGAGCTACATGCTACACTTTAAAAAATCTGAAATGGACTATTCTTCTCAACTTTGAATGATGAAACAACTAACCTAAACCCTTGCCCCAATTTATAGAATTTGTGGGAGGAAAACCACTATAATAATAAAAAACCAAGGGCCACGAGCTAAAACCACTTGGAAAATCCATAGCCCCTTGTAGTGGGTAACATTCAGCCACCTACCCTTATGCAAAGGGATTTTTTATTGATGCATTTTCTTCCTCTGAAGATAGTGATTTGGTACTAAGCAAGTTGTGGGTTTGGAGGAATCACTCTCTTTCGACCAAACCTTGGACAATCTCCTTTAAGCCTCTTATTGAACCACTCAATGTGCGCCTTGTGTAGGTTCATATCCCTAATCTTCCACTCCATTTTTGGGAGATTTCTTGATTTGAGGCCATTAGAAACTCTATTGGCCATTTCTTGAAGGTGGATAAGGTTATTATGGCTTCACTAGGTTGCTCTACTTTCGCTCACATTTTGGTTGACGTGGATATCTCCACACCACTTCCAGGAGATGTGGTGCTCATGGTTGGGGACAAGCCTTGGACTCAATCACTGGATTATGAGTGCCTCCTCTTTCGGTTTTGGTCATGCTTCTCTACTAGCCATCTGACTACAAATTGTTCCCTTTTACGTCACAGAGGTGCTACTACTTGGTGGAAATGATGATCATTTGACTGTCTCAGCTTCTGATTCTACGCTTGAGGATTCCTTACAGGCTGACGATGAGAATAAAGCTCCCGCTACAAATTTGGGTGATGCTCCTATTCTAAATCTAGCTGATGCACTAACTATAAACCATGAGAATACCACTCCTACTCTTATTGGTGTGGCCCCCTCTGGCCATGAGGACCATTCTTCATCTTTCACTCCTTCTCTGCTCCAAGATTTAGCTGACAATGTACAACTTGCAAAGTACCCCAGCCCTTGTGTTGACGGTTATCAAAATGGAGTTGCATTAGTTGCTCCCCTTTGTGGTGGGAGCCTAAGGACAACATTGCCTGGACAATTGTTTAGTGGCGCTGGAAAAAAATTTCCTCAAACTCACTCTTCTCTACATGTGTTGAGTGAGTTTTCCTCCCACTCTTGAGGAGGGCTACTAGCCTTGATGCTAGTGTGTAGTTTATTTATTGTATTTTATGTTTGACAACACCTTTATTGTTTGTGTGTTGTTAATAAGTCATTGATGGCCTCCACTTGTAAAAGCTAGCACCCCTATTTATGTGTTGTTCTATTTGACACCTTCAGGTTGTGGTTGTGTAAGGGTCAACCCCCTTGTTAGCCTATCGATGTTAATCAAATACATTTGGCCACCTAGAAAGGTAACACATAGCCAATATAACACTCAACTTTCCAAAGTGGTGACCTAAGAGACTCTTCCATTACTCTTTGAAAATCCCACTAACATGTAAACAACATTCTCCCACTTCCCAAAGTCAATGCCTAGGTGAAAAATTACTCCATTATGCCTTTTGATCGTCACTAGCATGTGTCTTCCCTTGACTTATACAACTACCATTTGACATAGGTCATAAATAATATATTGCATCCCCTATTTTCTCTTGAACATTTGCCATGGAACATGGAGACACATAATAGCTTGCTCCAAGCCTTTATTTAAAATTAAATAAATATTTTTGGATGATGCAAAATTGCTCTTACACACCTAGTTGTTCTTACACCAATGTGTCGTGTCACTGTGAAAGGAAATAAATCTAAGACATATGCGCACTCTTTTGACATGACTCTTCATTCCCACAAGGGAGGTGCTAAAGGAAAATCTTGATGGTTCCTTGTTGTGGGTGTGTGGGTTGGAGTTTCTCTAGTTCTTTCTTTGGTTTTGGACTACTTGTTGGTATTTTGTGAAGCTTTTGGTCCAAGTTGTGGGAACCCGTTGGTAAAACCCATTTTGTGGTCTTGATTTCATTCTTTCTTATTTTGATGGGCTTTCGTTGTATGTCTTTAGTATTCTTTTTGTAAATGGTTTTGAGTCCCTTCAAAACTTATTTTTTCCTTAATTAAAAACTAAATATATAATATGAAAGAAATGAGAGAAAAGGAGATATATAAAGAAAAGTAAACGAGAGAAAAATAAATAAAGTAAAGATATTAAACTTTTGATATTGTAACTCAATCTAATTGACAAAAAGAAAGTAATGAAACATGTATTATAGAATCCACAATCGAATCCATTAACTAATATAGAAAAAAGAAAGTAATGAAACATGTAGTATAGTTTATGAATTAAATTTTGAAGTATTAATGTCATATTTCTAATCATCTATTCTTCCTCTATAGCGAATAAAGGGACGCAAGACTCCAAAGCTCAATAATCAAGCTTCCAAATAAATTTTAAATTGGCATCAAGTAAACACACAATAAATGACCAATATATATACTAATCAAGCTTTCAAAAAAAATTAGATTGCAATCAAGTAAATACTCAATAAATGACCAATAGATTTAATAATCAAGCTTTCAAATTAATTTTAAATTAGCATCAAGTGAATACTCAACAAATGATTAATAGATAAAAACCTAATATCTTTTTCAAAATAATACATGTTAGTGTAATTAGATATTCACTAATTACACTTTACTTAAGCTTACTTAGGATAATGCATTGCATAGTAGTTTGCATATGGGACACCTAAGAGTTTGCACCTTATTTGCACATGTTGTATGGGAAATTTCACTTTAAGTGGTGATAGTTGTTATCACATTCAACTTTATCTGTGAAATCCACCTTTAGTGCACTTATCACATTATCATCCTCCACATATTGTTCATACTTCACTGCATAATGTAAGATGATCCACCTTTGGTGGACATGTGATTTCACCTTCTTGAGTGATAACTTATCTACTCCTTATCATGGTCTCTTATTGTCTTTCCTATATAAGCAAGTACATTATGTATATTTAATTAATGTATATTAGCAATAATATCATTCTCGCATCTTGTTGTAATTGTCTTGGCATTCTCTTGTGGAAGTTATCTTTGTCGTTCATTTGATCCTAAGGTTGTTGTAGAGTCACCTAAAACTCTAACAAGGTATCAGAGCTCTCAAGGTGCGAAGACTCCTCAAGAGTAGTAAATTTGACTTGATTCAATTGCGAGTGCAGAATAAGGCTATTTGGGCATCACCATTGCATCCAAAAGGTTGTTTCAATGAAAATTGACCATAAATTTGATTATATTAGGCAAAAGTCAATTTTGTAGCAAAACATTTTTGCACAAGCAAGTCATACAGCTCACCTACGCAACCTAGTACGACTATTAAATAATATATTTTTCAATTCTACATTTTTTTCCATTTTTCGCAATATTATTTATGGATTTTTTTAAAAACAATTGGCAAAAAAAAATGGGCTTTGTCCACTACTCCTGTGTATATTTTTGTCAGTTTATCCACAAGATTGTCAAATCCGTATAGCGACAAAACCCAACAAGCCATTCTATCATCCAACGACCACAATCCAAACCAAAAGCCTAATTTTGGCAAATAAATTCCACACAAGTAGGCCTCAACCCATCACCACTAGTATTCAGTCTCAATACTACCGACAAATTTGTATAAAAACAAGGCAAAGTGTTTAGCACCTACTAATGTGGGACTAAACACGTGTCCCACCATCGAGTAGCTCTTTTGTTGGGCTCTTACACCATTGGGCTCTTCTGTGGCCAGCTCCAACACTGCCTGGCCCAGTCAACATTTCACCATGTGGCATATTTGTGTTTGCATACACAACAGCGACTCCTAAAGTGACACATGGCATAGAGGCTGAGTCATCATGCCATGTCATTGTGTAAATGCCACATCAATAGCTCAATTAACATATTGGCCCAATAATTTTATTTCATAGTGATTTTCACAAGCCTAAAATTGATGGTCGTCTGACCATCAAAATCAGGGGTTTTTGTTTTACTGCAAGAGCCATATGATTGTCAAATTTAATCACTTAGATTGCTGACATCAACAGTTGGTTGAATTTTCTGCCCCTTCACCATTTGATTTTTTATTTTGCAATTCAACTTTAGTGGCTCATATCTTGATCATTTTAAGTCGGTTTTTTGAGCAATTTTTTTTAATTTGGGGTAGACTTTTGTGAACTTCCCTATGGATTATTTTCTAATTTTGGTGGCCAAATTGATTAGAAATTGCAATTTTTCATAGCTATACCATATTTTCTATCAGTTTGTAGCCATTGTGAGTAGAGATATCACTTTCAATATATGTTCTATTTTGGCCTATTTTGGCACCTGTATTTGCTTGGATCTTTGTGGAATCTTATGCATTGTTCATTAGAGTCTCTTATAGCCTAATTAGGGTGGTAATCATTGAAATCAGAAGACAACTTTGTCTTGTTGTGCAAAGTATATTGTGGGTGGTAATCAACTATTGATCTCAATTTGTAATGTGAGAAGTGTATCATTGATGTAATCATAGGTTATTACACGCATCTTGTAGTAATATTTTTGACTAAGGGTAATTATGAGTCATGGGCAAAAGAAATCATCACACATTGTAGATGGTTCAATCTCGTGTCTCATCTTTATGGACTCATTCCTCAGCCAAAGTCACATTCGAAGCAATATGTTGGGGGTGAAAAGAATGCTCATATAATAGATTTGATTGGTAGTAGCAACAATTCAGATCTCTTCCATGACATCTACCCCAAGTTCAGAGGTATTTAGTGTCCACGCACACTTTGGACCATTATTTGAGAGGTTTTTGGAGATCCGCATCTTCTTCCTTTCCCAGATGATCTTGTTTCAAATTGTCTCATTCCACTTGATGATGTAGATAACGTTTCCTATAATGATGATACTTTAGAGGAGATTGAATATTATGCAGCACTTGAGAGATATGATGATCCAGTGGCTCCACCTGCATCTCCTACTTCTCCCATTGAGATCACGCATTCATCTCTTGTTGGTGATTCTAATTAGTCATTGCAAGACATATCTATTTGTTTTCTTGATTTGGATTCCTACTTTCCAAATATTGGCTCATTGTTTGTGGAGTTTCACATTTCAAATTTGGGAGACATGTTTGAGGGTGTTTCTCCTCTTTGATGACAGCTTCGTCACAGTTGGAGAATCTTCTTCACCTTCTTTGGAAATTGACATTCATGAGTCTCTTCCGTCACTTAACATGTCACATTACTTGGTTCAGGTTGATCATGGTTATGTGATGAATTCTTTGAGCTTAGAGACTCTTATTTAGTTTTTCAAGGCATTCATATTTGACGATAGTTGTGGCACCAATGTTGTCACTTTATCTTTATCTTTGGAGCTTCTTCACAATCAATTTCCATTGGTTCCTTGCTTGTCACCTTCCATTGTGATTGGGTGGGTTCCTAATTGGTTCATGGTATCTTCATCATCTAAGGACATAGCAACACAAGCAGATTTCAGAGACAACATCATCATACTTCATTTGGTTTCTACTTACTAATTCCTATCCAAAATGGGAAGTGTTATTGCATTTGTATTAGGTCTATCTTCTTCCCAAGGGGAGAAATGTTGTTTGTTGACATTGGACTATGTTTTGTCTTGAAACACTCACCATTTTTGTAAGACATTATCCATTATAGGCAGAGGTGGGGGCTTGAGTCCTCCATCCATGTATCTTGTTTTCATCTCTCATTTAGAGGGGAGTTTTGCCCCATGTGGTTTTCTTTCTTTCTCTGCTTTATGATAGATTTATTGCATTACAATTGCATTGTACGTGAGTACCTAACATGGCCTAGTAGTCGGGATCCATCTTACATTGTGAGTTTAAATACATTCTCCTAAGTTGCACTTAAGTGGGGGGGGTGAATCCACAATAGTGGGTTACACTTTTTTACCTGAACGGACACTAAACTCTACATTTTGAAAAAAAAAATCAAATTCAGATGCATATTTTCGTTAAACCATTTAAAATCGAAAGATGAAGTAAATTAGAGTCTTTTAAGATTTTGTATCTAGATTCTAAATTTATTTTATTTTATTTTTTGAACTGATTTGAATGATTTTTTCTCTCACGAAAACTAGTATATTGCTGAAAAAGTCATTTTCAAATAATTACATTATTTTCATAGAACATAACTTTTTTTCTAAAATAGATATCAATGTGCTTCTTTCGAATTTAGTTTTGTAACATTCATACAGAGGGCATGCAATTGGTTTGATGACATTATCACAATTATTACATATTTTATTAATGTTTGAAGTTGACTAAACCGCAATTTGCTAATACCTTGACTACATAGGTTATAACTTGTCATGTATTTGTCCAATTTCATTTTTATATTTTTTGATAGAAAGAGAACTTCAATACCTAGGGCATAGATATTTTTTAGAAATTTTTCTCTCATTTAATATTTTTCCATAAGCATCAAATAGAGAGGTAGACATACGATGAAATATTTATATTTAGTAAAACTAAAATTATAAAGTCATAATAAACTTAATATATATTAACATTATAATAATTGAAAAAAATTACAGTAGTACCTTACTACATAAATAGGTTTGTCAAATGGATTCATTTAATCTTCCAAAAGATAAAGTCAAAATGATTTTTTGTCTGCATTTTAATAGGTGCGAAGGAGACTCCATTGTAGGTATAAATGAGGAGTATAAATGTTATAGAAATATTTTTTTTTTATCTAAGAGGCTTTGAGCTAACCATTTTTAATTAATTCTTTCAAATGGAACCTCTCAAGGCTTAAATCATCATATTTTATTAAAAATGTGTTATTTCGGCAAAAATCAACATGTCTAAAAAAGTGTAACCCACTATTGTGGGGTCACCCGGCCCGGGTGTTGGTGTAATTAAATATTCATTGATTACACTTTACTTAAACTTATTTAAGATAAGGTACTACATAGTAGTTTGCATATGAGACACCTAAGAGTTTGCACCTTATTTGCACATGATGTAAGAGAAAATCCACTTTAGATGATGATAGTTGTTATCACATTCCACTTTATGTGTAAGATCCACCTTTAAAACAATTATCACATTATCATCCTCGACATGTTGCACATACTTCATTGCATAATAGCGAATAAACCACCTTTGGTGGACATGTAATTCCACCTTGTGTGTGATAACATTTCTACTCCTTATCATGGTCTCTTATTGCCTTGCCTATATAAGCAAGCACATTATGTACATTTAATTAATGTCTATTAGCAATAATATCATTCTTGCATCATGTTGCAATTGTCTTGTCATTCTCTTGTAGAAGGTATCTTTGTCTTTCATTTGATTTTGGAGGTGTTGTAGAGTCACCTAAAACTCTAACAGTATGGGAAGCATATCAATTGTCGTTATAGCCAACTTTGTGCACTTGTAGAGCCTAAACTATATATTGGATTTCAACATTTTTTTGTTATCTCTATATGCAACTTGATTACTCAAAAAAATATTTTTGTGGCTCCTGAGTATTAGCAAAACTCCATGTAGAATTTGTTAAGCGTTGAAGGGTCAAAAAGTGGACATTTGAAAGTGTCACTTGATACCCACTTAAAGATGCCCCAATATTCGTGCACTCAAAGTTGGTAGTACTTATGGACAAATGTTAGAGTAATTGTGCACAAATATCCTAGTACTAGTACACAAATGTCCTAGTACTAGTACACAAATGGGCCAATTATTAACCAAAAAACTAAAAAATGATCGGTTATTAGTACATATGAAACTTATTAACAGCCTCTTAGTTAGCATTTTATTGGCTCCTTTAAAATTAGTAAATCGGTCGATTAGGTGCACATGGAGAATATGCCTATTGGAACGCACTCATATGTTGGTGTTGTTCCCCTAATTACATTGTACCAAAGGTAAACTACATTCTCAATTTTGAGAGAAAAAGCTCCCCAATTCTTACATTGGAATGCCTTCTTTTGATTAGCTCTATGGTATGAATATCTTGTAACCGGAGTTTTCTTTGAAGCAATTTTTTTATTAAGTGAAATGGAAGTTAGCTAAGGACCATGTGAGGAATGATTAATAAGAGGCTTAAGGCCTTGCATTTGAAGCTATTTTAGGAATTGTACCTAAAGAGTAAGATTATAAGAAAATTATGTCTGCCAAGTAGATTAATGGTCAGAAGTTGCTCAATTATTTTCTAAAGACACTCTCAAAGAGTGGCTCAACTATATCTGAAGACTCTCAAAGAGAGACTCAACCATTAGGAATAATCAAATGTGCCATTGAGACTTACTTGGAAAGTGGGAAATGTAAGATAAATTAATTTTTAGAAAGAAGCATGATTAGTGGACTCCCCATCTAAAATTAAATCTATAAAAGCACCTTTCTCTATGAAGCCAATAAGGCAATAAGGGGTGTAACTGCTTAACTTCAATTGATGGCTCCAAATCACTAAAAGTCTCTCGCTACTATTCCACCATAATTTTTTACTACTGAAATTAGGACGTTTGGCCCCTCCCATGAGTTGCTTTTCTCAAAGCAATCGCAAGTCTTATGACACTTTTTGCAATGCTCCTTATCTCCCACCTTTAAAATATTTTGGAGCAATGAGATCTGTAAGTTGTATTGATTTGGAAGTAAATACTTTCGACAAGGTTTTACACTCCATTAGTATATGGAGCATCTAGAAAATCTCCTTACAGCAAACCAAGTGCATTTTAAGGACATCTCCCTTCAATTGAAACAGTCTGAGAATAGATTAAAACCTCTTAAATGAATTATAGTATTACAATCTATTGTGTGGAGAAGATTGATGCATTGGGGAAGAAGAAAACATATTGTTGAGAATCGACAGGTTCAGATGGATTTAGAAAGACATAAATAAGCAAAGATTATCCGAAGTCTTGATCTACTATTGGAATAGATAAAAACCTCTTAAATCAATTATAATATTATAATCTATTGGGGAAAGAATATTGATGCATTAAAGAAGAAGAAAACATACGGTTTGAGGAGTGACAGATTCTGATGGATTCATAAAGATATAAATAAGAAAAGATTATTTGAAATCTTGATCTCCCATTGGAATGGATGAAAACCTTTTAAATGAATTATAGAATTACAATCTATTGCGTAAAGAATATTGATGCCTTGGGGAAGAAGAAAACATACGTTTTGAGAATCGACAGGGTAAGATGGATTCAGAAAGATATAAATAAGCAAAATTATCTAAAGTCTTGAACTATTGTTGGAATAGATAAAAACCTCTTAAATGAATTATAGAATTACAACCTGTTGTGTAAAGAAGATTGTTGCATTGGGGAAGAAGAAAACATACGATTTGACATACGATCGGGATTTGCAAAGTAAAACAAAGCCTTCATGGGATCGACGAGGTTGATAGTACTGGGTAAAAGGCTTGCAATTGATGCAGTTTTAGGAATAATCGAGGTCAACTAATTCTTGCAATGGCTCTCGATTTTAAGTCAGCAAACAAATAATGAGGATGCAGCTTTAACCTTAAACTCTAGTCTGCGTGACGTTGTCAAGGAAAGCCCTGTGCAATTGGATGTAAAGAAGGATTATATTTTTAATATTTATTTTGATAATTACAAATCAAGAAAAATCGAATATTTTAACAAACATATTAAGTAATTTAAGGAACTTATTGGACAAAGCGAGATACAAAACAAGGCAACGTCATCGATGGAATCATCTTATACAAGGCGAATTAGCAATGCGATTGCAGATTAGACTACTAACAAGAATGTCAATACAAGTAAAAGTGGATTTATAGCAATGAAGTTTTGGGACTCGAATTTTTCCCTCGAGATGGTTAAAACAAATGGCAAAGGATTTAGAGGTTTTGTCGGAATTTCTATCCCAGTGAGGGGTTTAACACAAAAATAACTCACCTCCCTCAACTTCTTAAACAATCATGATTTAGTTCTACGAGCAAGTGAAGACAATGTGTTGCATAACAGTTCGAACGCACTATTCAACAATGATAAGATGGAATTGACTATTGGCTAGGTTGGCTCTATATCACATGTGGCATCAGTTTGATCTATCTTCAATACTATTAGAAGCAGTTGGCAGAAGTGACGGAAATATGTACTCCTTTTTAGGTTACTGGGTTCCCATGTTTTTGAGGCCGGGTTCCAATTCAATTCTCCGCTAGGTTCGACCTTGGTTCCTATGCTACAAACTCGGACACACCTATAGATGTAGGTGTTAAAAAATGGACCCTCCATTCCTAAAAAAACTAATTTGCACCCTTAAAAATCCATGTGCAAATACATTTTAAAACTTTTGGCAAATTATGAATAGATACACGAGGTATTTTATTTATAATTTTGTTGGCAATTCTAGATTTATAATATCAGATTTCCACAATCCATTTCAAATGTGTACATTTCTAGATTTGATTGTGTTTTTAACACCAAAATATCGGATCACTTTGTGATCCATCATCATTTCTTGGCACTCTCTCTTCCTGATGATGGATACACAGAGTGTGATCCGAAACGTTGATGCTAAAAACACACACAATCAAATCCAGACACATACACACAATTATAGATTTATGAATATCATGCTACCTTGATGCCTATGATCATGATGAAGATGAATATGAATACTAAATATCAAATATAAAAAGTGGCTTGTAATTTGAATTTTCAATGATATTTTGAGACTAGCAAATTATGAATGTGATAAATAAGATATTTTATTTTAAGTTTTATTGGCAATTATGGATTTACGAGTATCACACTTCTAACTTATTATTATACGTTTGAAGTGTTGAACATGTATGATGTATATATAAATTTATAATATATTGATGTGTTTGTATACATACATACATATACGTATTGAATACGTGTGTGTGCCAACCCGAACCCAAGGATAAAAACAAGTTGCCAAACCCGCGTACCCGAACCTGTATCAGAACCAGGATCGGTGACTTAGCATAAATTTAACACAAAAGAAAAGAGTTTTTTTAATGATATATTTCTTAAGAGATTAAGTTTTTGTTAAATGGATCTAACGATCCTGATACTAATATAATAGCACACTTCAACATTACTTTGCAGCTCTTCAGCCCTACCCAACTTACATATAGCAAAAACATGAAAGGCATAATTATAGGATAAACAAGAACCACTTTTTAAGCCAACGAAAAAGAAATTACTTTATACATGTTATAAATTTTAGAGGAGACAATGAAACACGCACACACACCGCTTAACAGGAAAAATGAACAAAAATATTTATCAAACTAACTAAAATATATACGCAGTGGAGACCATACCATTCGAAGCAATCGTCTCAATTCTAACAAAGCTTTTATCTTGACAAGCATCTTAAAGAATCCAAATTTCATGAGAGATTCAGTCTCCGTTGACAGACCATTAAAAATTCAGCTTCAATCTGTCACCATTAAGACATTCAAGGGCCGCAATACATAACCGAATTTCAAGATAACTCACACATTCAAGAGTCCAAAAAGAAACCCAATAAACCATTGCATTCCATGAGAGCCATAAATTCCAAACTCAACATGGCTTGCTATTAACAATATTTCATGCCAACTTATTCTTATTGATTTAATAAATCAGTATCGTACAGCTGTTCCACCCAATTAAAAAATTACTGAATACCTTTGAGTACTACTCACCAAGATTGCACAGCATAGCTCTGCTAACCTCCATGCCAACCTATTCCGATAAGTACATTCAGTAAACCAGAATTGAACAGCTGTTCTACACGATAGAAAAAACAAATATTAAACCCCTTCCTATCCAATTGATGACAGTTGGTCAACCAAATAACTCAATATTCAGTATTTCCACTCAATAAAATTATAAATCAGAATAGCACGGCTGTCATTCCAAAGTGACCATTTGAAAATTACTGAATCTATTTTTGTCAACTTCATTAACGATTTAATGTCAATTTGATCTGGCCACTGTATTCAACAAATCAGAAACGCAAATCTGTTATATTCCCAATGAAAAGAATTACTCTGCCTACTTTTTTTCTAAAATTCATCAGAGTCGCACAATATGACTCGGCCTTGCAATACTGTATGCCCATCTATTGTATCAATCCTTACAATCATTCAGAATTGCAGAGCTGTTTTACCCCATCACAGTAATAAAAACACTTTTTAGGCCAAATTCATAGGAATCGCACAACTTTTCATATAACTCGGTACAAAATTCATTTAGAAGATATCCAAGTTAATGGAATTGAGTCCCTACTACAAGCACTGGCTAAGAGAGCCAGAGAGAGATTTGCACGCAGTCAAACATGGCACCATCTAATTGACTAAAGCCACCTATACAAGGAGATCTTAGCCTGTCATATCAAATAATCATGAAAAATATAGTCCTTTTGTATAAACTTCATTAACAATTGCCAATATGAATCGATGTTCACTTTAGTCAATGCCGACCTGCTATGACCACTCCAATCACAAATCAACATCACACAGCTCTAATATACCCAATGAAAATAACTACTGAACCTGCTTTCTTTTTTCAAATTCAACAGAATCGCACCTAATCCTCAGTCACGTAATAATCTATTCTGCTCAATCCTTACAAATATTCAGAATTGCAAAGCTGTTTTACCCAGATACAGTAATTGAAACATTTTATAGGCTATTTCATTGCAATTGTGCAATGGTTTGTTTTCTTTTTTCAAATTCAACAGAATTGCACCTATTTGCCTCAGCCACGTAATACTCTATTCTGCTCAATCCTTTCAATTATTCAGAATTGCAAAGCTGTTTTACCCAAATACAGTAATTGAAACATTTTATAGGCTATTTCATTGCAACTGTGCAATGGTCTAATATAATTCAGTACTACATTAATTTTACCAAGCAGTGATTAGCAAGCCAGTTGAGATTAGAAAGCATTTAAAAATGGCACCATCTGACTAACTAGAATTATCTACATAAAGTGCTCTTAGTCTGCTAAACAACCATATCACATAATCTTAGGAATGGTGGTGTTGCCTGAAACATAGATTGGATAAACAAGAAGTTTTCACCCCAAAAGTATGTTCTTACCAATAAAACTCAGTATTCATTATTATCCACTCTAAAAAATCCATTTAACATATCAGAACTGCCCAAATTTATAACGCAATTAAAATATTATTGAATCCCTTCAGTAAAAGTCATCTGACCGCACAACAAAATTTGATTGCTATTGTCCATGACAACATATTCTGATCACAATCCATTTTGACATAATCAGCCAAATGTTGATTGAATTCTTAATTCATCATAATAGCACAATGATATTTCCCACTACTCACTATACTTTGTGCCAACCTACTGTGGTCAATCTTTTTCATAACTTATTAAATCGCTTTTGTCATCTTCATCAAAATTGAATAACAATATAACTTGGTATTCACCATTACTCATGCCAACCTATCCTGTTAAATTAATTCAATGTGCCAGAATAGTACAGCTGTTATTCGCTACTTGAGATTATTACACCCCTTTTGATCAAACTCAAACTCGCTCAACAATACTATGTATACTGCATGCCAACATAATCTGACTAATTCGTTCAATGGGTCGAATTTGTATCTAGCTTTTATACCCAACTAAGAAAATATTTGAACCCTCGTTCTGTCAAATTCACCACAATCACACAATTGTTAATAAAAACCCACTTATAGAAATCACAAAAAGTACTGACTCGTTTTATTCAAAAAGCACCAGAAATTCAGTTATTGAAATTCATCAAATTCATAACCATAAGCCACAATTTAAGTATATCATTATAAGCATAACCAGTCTAACCATGCACTTATTAACATACCCCAACCCCATAAATCCATTGTTTGCCCAACAACGCCTTCAGGCTTCCCCCTACCATCCAGCCTGTTGTGACCTAATCACACATCGCCCATCAAAGATGGGACCCCTATCTTCTTCTGTCCACTAGGACCTTCCGGTTTTGGCTTTCTTAGTAGCCCTTAGTACTAGTCTCTTGAGGTTCCCCCCTGTTATTGTTGAGAGGTGATAGGCTTTGAGTCCGAGATCTGAGTTTTTTCCTTGTCTTCTAGTTCCTCAATTTTGGAGCCTTTTTCTTGAGGTCAAGACTGTGGATTTGAATGCATCAAGTCTAAATGAGTCTAAATGTTATCCAAGGAAATTCTTGGGACCTCCCACAGAGTCTTGTTACACTCAAATTGAAGAGGAGATTGAGTAATCAAAATTTGGATGAATTTGGGCCAAGTTTGAAATTAACTCCATCAGTATGCTTTTGTATACCCGAATAAGAAAGAACATGAAACTCGAAGGTGAAAGGAAATCTGGCATCATGCTTGTTAAAGTTTGAACCAGAATACATAAAATGAAAATGCAAACTACAAGTAACAGATAACACAAGTCCTTATCCTGGGAAAAACCCTCCTGCTCGAGGGAAACAACCCAGCCCACAAAATGTATCCCTTTTATTGATACTCTATGCAAAGTTACAATGTCTCTCTGATGATGATGCGCTCAGCCAAGATGATCAAGGGATCATCATAATCTTGAATACGGTGGTACATACAACATAGATGTAACATAGTGGTAAATATATCACTCAGATAAACACAACACAAAATATGTCTGATGATAAACACAGCTCACTGATTAAGCCCGATATGAAACACAGCTGTCAGACATCAGACACAGCTCTCTGTTGAACCCGATATCAAACACGGCTAGGAGAGTGTCGAGCTGAAAGCGTTAACTCATAGAAAAACAATCCTGCGATAATGCATACATCAAAAGGTGTTCACTGCAATGTCTAATGATCACGCACAGATCAAGAGTAACAAGATAATATAAATATGTTTTCCTCTGCACTTATATACTCAGGAAACAAGAACATTGAAGTTCTGAAATAACAGTAGAAACCGCAAAGTAAACAATCTCAGAAAGATCTCCAGCCAGGTATGATAACCCTGAAGTCTTGAGAAAGTTTTTCCATCCATCATACCACGATCTCAAAACATAGAAAAGAAGAAGACAATACTCGACTCCTCAAAAGCTGAATGTGAACAGTCCACCCGATATGAACAAATACGACAAGAATAAAATGTGAGCCGTTACACATAATTACTATCACCATTGTCCATAATGAGAATCGTCGACATAAATGACACGAGCCCAAACAAGAAGAAAACTGCCGGCATGTGTACACACTCATGATGCCAAGCCAGTGCGGAGTATGTAAACGCACGGTGCCAAGAAAAACGGCGCTTGTATACGATGCCAACTCAAATATGGTGTCAAGTCATTATAGAGGTTACCAGCGAACAATAGGTAAGGAAAAGAACTGTCATGCAATGAAGCCAATCTGAAATGTAATCACAACTGAGAACTGAAGAAGGACGAGCAAGCAAGATAGATGACTGCAGAGCTTTGACGAAAGCATCAAAGCAAGACAAAGGTATAATGATCTCTATCGCAGCTGTAAAAACATTAACAATGCTGAGGCATTAAGAATTCATTTTCAAAGGAGGGATCCAACATCACACCTGATTTAAACTCATAAACATAGTAATGCAAAAGCAAAGCCTCTGCTTACACAAAACAAATCCTTTGTAAACTTCCAAATGCCCTATGCTCGAATCACACACGGCAAAGTCAAGGGATCCCAGCATGACTTTGATTAAGCAGAAGAGAGTTTGTGAGAAAAGAATCTATTTGATGTTTCCAAAATCACTTTAAATGAGGACCCACAAGTAATGATGAAAAGATTTTTTCCGCGGCAAAGCATCATGGTATCATGTTGGATGAAGAGCTTTGCGGAAAGAAAGAGTGCACAGGGAGCCAGAATGGTTAAATGCAATCGTAAGAAAAAGGAATGGCCAACACAGAACAATGTCAGAATACACCTCTCCAACGATGAAAGAAGTCTAGATCAATGAAGAAAGTCTGCCAATAATCTCAGAACACAAATCTCATATACCCAAGAAATTTGATGGAGTCTCCACCATGTATATTCAAAACAGTCCAGTGTGAATGTGTAGCACCAAGTTAAAGGAAGCAAGATGCGAAAAAATGTCCACCGCAAAGATACGGTAAACAACAGGGCACTAAAACGACTTAGAGGAAGAAATTTTGGACAAGAAAAGGCACCAGCGATGAAGGAATTCTGCAATCACAAAACAGTCCACGATGGCAACCAATACATGCCCAGCACAATTCAATGAGGGAGTACTTTCTTATGATCCATTGCAAGTATCAAAAATAACAATGCCCATATCAATATAACACAAAGGGAGTATGTGCAATCGCGCAGAATGACAGGCTCATAAGTATTCAGGACTTGATGGAAGAAATCCACCATCCTATCAAAATCCCGCTCTGCCGCTAGGAAGAGCGCAATTTCAGTTGAGTAAAGGAATGTTTTGAAATAAGAAATCCGCCATCCTATTAAAACCTCACTCCAATGCAAAGATGAGAGCAAATGGACTATGGTCACGGAATTTTCAAAATAAGAGAAACAAAAAATGTCCTCCACAACGCTCAAAACACGCTCAAGCATGACAGATAGCGCAATTTCCCTCCGGTCAAGGAAAGTTCCAAAATAAAAATAATCAAACCTAAAATGCACTCGTATAAAACATGAACATGGAAAATTTAATATCTTTGGTGTTAAAGAACAGAAGACAAGGAAGTTTTACACACGCCCAAAAAAAACATTGGATAAAGTTGCAATGGAGGAATTTGAAGTGGATAAAAATAAAGTTTGTAGGTATTGGATTTGATTTGAACTAGATTTGGAATAAATCAATTTTAGGATAATTGAATATTAAATTTCATATTTAATATTTAATTACTAAACTTTTGAAAAATTGAAAAGGTGAAATTAAATTGATTTTGGATTTAAATCTAAAGGTTAATTAAATATTAATTTCTATATTTAATTAATACAATTCTGAAAATTGATAAAAGCAAAAATGCAAAAATTGACTAAAATTAAAAATTGCTTTAAATTTTTTTTAAATAAATTGGCTTTAAAATCATAATTAAATATTGATTTTATTAATATTTAATTAATTAACTTTCAAAAAATCAAAAATTGGAAAATTGAGAGAAATTTGAAAAAAGCAAACTTCCTCCTAAAGTTAAAGTGCTCGAATTGGCAAGATTTGAAAAACAAGAAGAAAAATGGAGACAATTGGCAGTCCTATAAGGGAATCTTCACCCGGTTTGGCAACTTGGGAGTCAAGAAAAACAATTTCTTAAAATTAGCCCACAAGTTTTAAAGCAGCTTTCCTGGGTTTGGGTCTATATAAGCAATCCTTCTCATTTCATTATCACACATACTCTAAAGAGCGAGTTGGGAAGCAAGCTTCAAGAATCTGAAAGATTTGCGAGAAGAATCTAAGGAGATTTAGAAAGGTTGTAAGAGGATTCTGAAAAAAAAAATTAAGAACGCAAAATTCCTTGGAGTAATTCTCGAGGAGAGAGAGAAGTTGTTTCCTAAAAGATGTGAAATCATCCTTTGTTGAAAAGATTCGCGAGAAATTTGGGAAGAAAGGGAAGTTTTTAATAAGTTTGAAAATTTGTGAAAAAGCATGAAATCTTGCAGCAGATAGGGAGATCCTATTCTGAAGAAAAGTGGAGAAATTTTGATGAACTTCCAAATTTTCTTTGTTATGGAGAAATTATTATTTCTTTTTTCTTGCATGCTCTTATGTGAGTTTGTTTTTGTTTTGCGGGAAGAAGAGATGGTAGAACCCAGAGGAATGAGCATAACCGGAAGGTAGCTGATAAAGAACAAGCAAAGAGGATTTTATCCAGAGTTTAAGATAGTTTCGAAATGGGCAAAGTTTCGAAATGGGCAAATGTTGGAGACACAAACCTCGAATGCCTGGATATGATTGAGTTTCACAGGAGGATGTTCGGTTACAAAGATCATCACCCTACCCACCTGGCTGCTCGAATTGTGAACAGTGGAATTGTAGCTGCAGTTGTTTGAGTCAATTGTGGAATGTGCAAAACATTATGATTCTAGAGATAGGTCAATCAAGGATACCGAAGGGAACATCATTGTTGATCTCTCCCCACTAGCTATTTCAGAGGCATTTGGAGTTCCTTCATCACGGAAGTTGGTGTTGAAGACAAAAGAGCAAGCAAAAAGAGTCTTCATTGTCAAAATTCAGTACTGTGAAGAGATTATAAACAATAGGCAACTACAAAATAGGTCTCATTTTTCCAAGTTGCCTAACGAGATGGGGTGGCTTGATTTTTAAGGAGTATAGCGATTTGGTTATGATGCTAAGCAAAATCTTTGGCTTGTCGCAATCCTATCTATTCGAGACTTGGATGTGGTACTTTGTTGAGCAGGTAGTTGAGGAGCATAACCACATAGGTTGGGCTGGATTAATTAGTGACAACTTGAACGTGCAGTTGGAGAACTTGGAGCACTCAAGGAAGTTTTACATGAGTTCGTATATCATATAAATGTTGGCACGAACTACGAGATACGATGGACTAAAATGCAAAGGAGCAATTGACAACAATACTCAACATTTAAAGGTGTACCACTATTATCCTTAGTTGCATCTGCACACCATGGATGATTATGTCAAAGTTAATGATGCATTTGCCATGCGCATCGTTAGGACTTTGCAGAAGAGGATTCACCTAAGATTATCTGTCGCAACAATAAGGCTAGTGGAGCAATACCGAGAATGGTTTATTCAATTGCCCATTTTCTCCTACATCAGGTTGCAGGGATTTTCTTCACAGCCATACAAGCTACCAAGGTATCCTACTGATAAAATGGTCATGTTGGAACTCACTCAACAGCTGACAATATACAACAAAATTTACATAGGCAAGAAAAGGGTGGGGCTGGATTTTCCAATTTTCATAGGCGAAGATCAAGGTGAAATTTGCCCATGTTTGAAGGCAGCTGAGAGATCTCAGGCTGAATTGCACTTCTTCCATCTATTGTTCCATGTAGGAAGGCCTTACTTCGATCCTTACAACAAAATCAAATTAGTAGCAGGATCAATATATCAGCATAAAGTTCATCACGAAGATTTTTTGGGCCATCATTGATGATGAAAATGAGATTAGGAAAAGGATGCATTCCAAATTACCCTTGAACATCATCAATGCATGCAAAATCTTTCATGTGCCCAATCAGATGGAGGATGATCCGAATGTGCTCCATAAAGGTTACAATCTAGAAAAGGAGAGGGTAATTCATTCCTATAACTGGCAAAAGAAGGAGATTACAAACCTAGATGCATTGTCAAAACCAATCTTGGACTTTACGAAGTGGTGGATTGAAAGACAATTTGATAGGATAACCATCCCAAAGGAGGACTAGACATAAAAGTTGTTGGGTCATCAACCCACTAAGGGATGAGAGACCCAAACACTCTTCAGGAGGAAGGATAGAAGGAGAAATTCCATCAGGAAGTGCAGAACGCGAAAAGGATAAGAGTGTTGCTCAAGAAACACACACAAAGAGGAGGTTGGATCTTCATTTTGAAGAACCACAATAGAAGAAGCAGAGGTTCAAGAACGTTCCATCCTCACCTAGTCGGACTCCAAGCGTACAAGAGATAGTCACTTTTCTTGGGCAAGCAGAGGAAGGACAAAAGAGCACCTGACTAGGCCAATGCAGGATAGGTTGAGTATCAATGCCCATCAAAGGAGTAAAGAACAAGATGTCACCACCGAAGAAAGTATTGGACTGTTTTTTAGAAAGATAATAGAGGAAGACGTTCATGAAACAAAAGCAAAAAATCCTACAACAAAGGAAGGAATCCCTATAGTAGAGGTTGTAGCTCTTGAGCAAGCGACAGAGAGTCCAGAAGTTGAGGAAGAAATTGATATTAGAGCAGTTCTAGGACAAGAGCAGTTGGCGGTGCAAAGAGATCAGAATGCAAACATTCCAGAATGGTTGAGACAAAAGATTTAGATTAGTCAAGAGAAGGAAGTTGACCCAATGGTTGAATTGCAGGAAATCCTAAACCGAGTCAACCAATTTGATGAAAAGCGAAAAGCAAAGAAGTTCACAAAGATTATCCAAGGAGAATCTGGATCCAGGATCCTACAAGTTGTAACACTAGCAATGGATAAGGCAAAAGACCAAATTGTTCCTGAGGAGTACAATGTCACTAGGACTGATTTGAGCCATGCATCCAAAGCGCAAGTCATGGAGGATTTCAATGATTCAGGATAACCAGAGAGAGTTAGAGAAGAAATATTAGAGACCAAAGGGTGAAATTAAGGCCCTATGCAACTACACAAACAACTTGCCTCGTCTAGTTAGGGAAGAGGGTCCACCCTTTGTTTCTTTGGTTATCCCGACAGAATTGGTGTAAGGGATTGATAGGATCAGGCGAACTGCACAAGGAGCAAAGGTTTGGATAGAAGGCATCCAGATTGAGGCCTACAAACATGTCGAGGATTAGGTGAAAATCCATGGCAAGACACTTGCTATCCTTTCCCAAATTCAATGCATGGAGTCATGGGAAGATGAACATATCTATCACGATGAGATGATCACAAAATTGCAAGAATTAATGGAAACACCCCGACAAGTATTGATTGATAGTAGGAATCATCACAGAAAGAGAAGCATATGATTTTACCTGATGGTATGGTGTAGTGCTCATGGCAAAGGAAATGTTTGAACATTTCACCAAGGAGTCCACTAGACTAAGGGAGATAGCTGAGAATGTCAAACAGGAAATTTCCAACGTTGTTGCATCATTGGCATCACAAAGATTGGCTGAGACTAAGATAAATGTAAGCAACTTGAGGAGTAAGTTGGAGGAGACCTTTAGATTGAATTTATTCACCAAAGATGACTACGAGAACTTTATTTTCTCGAATGATATGCACACTGCTCAAGACTTGGTACCAGATTGGGATGACAGTTTGAAGTCTGAGCGAGCAATGGTTGCCTTGGAGTTCAAACAAGAATCAACACTAAGCGTCAGCATGGAATAGTTGGAGACAGTGCTAGATAGATTCCAAGCATTCAAGCAAAGAGGTCAAAGATAGACAGCGGACGCATTTAATGCATAGAGTGTGTACTCAGTGGTCATTTATTGCAACCCACTTTCCTTCTAAGTATGCATGCTTGGTGGACATTTATTACCCACTACGGTAGTAGATTCCTTTTGGCATTAATGTAGATTCTTCTTTGTTTGCTCTAACCCTAATTAGGGCTGAAGTGGCAAAATCTGGGCCATCAATTATTGTTTTGCTCTAGGACACATGTTGTAATCGAGGACCTATATAAAGGTCTCACCTCTCATTTGTAAGGGAGTAAATTTTGAGATTGTTGCTAAGGGCCATTGAGACTATAATTTTCATTGAAGTTCGATGATTATTTGTTGTGTCTTGAAGCTTGCTTGGTTTCTTAATTCCCTCATTTAGATTAGATTGTTAGATAAAGTATTGTGATTGCAATGGAAAATATGATGATGTCTTGATGATTTCACTTTGGTTCATACTTTTGACGTTTTACTGATTGTAAATCGTTGTACAAAGTTAGCCTAAACCTCATATTTGCATATGCTTAACTTCTATCATTCAAGTACATTGCTCTTCCTGATGGTGTCCATGGTGGTATGAAAATCTCTTGCATAACCTTTGAAGATTGCACTACTTCACAAGTAGTTGTAGTTTAACTTGGTGAAGTGAAACTCAGTTATTTAAAATTTGTCCATCAAAATCCTATTTGTTGCTATCATTACCCTTAGGAGTAGAATGGAATTTTTGTGCCCTAATCCCTTTTAATTTCCACATATTTCTAAAAATCTAAGAGAGTTTCATTGCAAAATCTTTCAATAGCTCCCATCCAACATGATTTGAAATCTATTCATGAAATGAAAACATAAAGCCCCTTGCGATATTCAGCAAATCACATCAACCACTGAGCTTATCCACAGTAAAGACCTGACATAAAAGGAACCTTGGAGTCGTCGTATGATCTTCTCGCAATCTGAACATACACAAGACTTTGTTCAAGAGAGGATAAAATATCTCGGCATTTTACTCTACTGTCTACTGAGTCATAAAACACACATCAACACGACCCTAACCCGAGCGACGAGAAATAAAAACAAGTCTAGAAAAACTAATTGAACACCTGAAAGAAAATTCTAATTAGCCTTACATTTAGCCTCCACAATTATACCTGGTTTCAAACCCCAAACAACACAAGGAGAAAGAACCACAAATAATTAACAATGGTCTACCACATTCACTCCATAAGTTCACGGCCGTTATATACAAATTAAACCAGTTTATTGAAACCATTTCCTCAGATGCAGGAGAATTTACAGCTGTTAATAGCAATCTACTCAAATTTGAATAGCGAAACTCTTTTCTTAATTTCAACAAAATAGACAGAAACACTACCCTATTAAAATTTTGATTATTGAAATAATTCTATCGAATTTTTCAAAATCATATGAATATTCTAAACCCATCAAAGCTAGAGATTAAAAAATAAAATCTCAGACATAAACTGTACAATTGTAGCCATAAAAGTCTTATGGCCAATAATTCCAACCCAGAAAACAAATTAAAAAATGAACAATGAAACCCTAACCCAGAAAAAAAAAATGAAGCCTTAACCGTAACACTATAACCCCAACCTGATCTCAAATCTTCTGAATTTTCTCGGCCTTCACAACAGGATTCGCCTTCTCAATATCCCTCCGGCCGATCGCCTTGTAATCGAAAGAACAATCATGCTTCTCAGAATAGCGATGCAACGAACAGAAAATATCCCCACATTTGCACTTAAATCCCGTCAAACCCACTCTCTTCCTGCACGAACCGCACCGATTCGGAATATTATGCTTTTCTCCTGCAACAGCCACCAACGACCCCCCGTCACTTAACGAAGAAGAAGAAGTAGCAGACCCAGAAATGGCGTTTGACTCCCTAGGGTTTTGGTCATCCAAGGTTTCTGACTCCACTGCCAGGGATTTTTCCACAGCGGCTTTAATTGTAGACGCCTTAGTCTGTTCCAAAACATAATCTCTGTAACATTTCGAGCACATATTCATGGTGGCCGAGCTGCCAAAGAACCCGCACTTGTTGCTGCACATGATCGGGCCCTCTGGCGGCTGCGGCCCGCTCTCTTCTTCCATTTTCTTCCAGCTTTCCTGTGCCATTGAAACAAAACCCTCGGCTAAACTCTCCGAGAGGTAGCCTAGACTGAGTATATTCAATGTGTATACTTCTACGCTGTATGCCCGTGTATTATGTACACGATCAAAAGTCAGGAGCCTCCTCAATTGAGCATATTCATTGTGTATACGTAATTCCTGTGGTCATATATACAATGTGTATATTTAACCACCTCCCAATTTGCGTGGACAATAACAAAGCGCAAAACTTGTTAACGCCGCCAGTTTAAAAGTTGTGTAGGGACGTGTTTAAATAGAGTAAATGGCCGCAAAGTTAGAGTTATCGGACGGTTGAAGATTAAGTATCTAAGTAAAGTATATGTTATTGCCGTCCGATGGGAGATCGTGCTCCTGTTTAAAGAAAAGACGACACTTTGTTTTGCGTAAAACGCACGCAGTGTGCCAAGTGGACCGGGTCACGACTTACGCCTACGTGGACTGCGAGATGGCATCGTCTTTCATCCTAGTGACATCATATGCTTGTATTTAATTCTGGATTTTTTATACTAGATTATTTTGTCACGAGATTTGAACTTGTAACCTCTTTTTCAAGAATACAAGTTCTTTACTAGGAGACCAATTCAAGTTGTTGTCTATTTCAGCATGGGGAAGTTTTCCTCTTCTTGGGTATTCCATTTGCTTTCCATGGATCTTCTGTGGACTTATGGAATGTTGTGATTGCCAAGATTGAGAAAAAGTTGCAATATTGGATTTGTAAGCCTCTCTCCCTTGCTGGGAAATTTCAAATTTGCTCCAAAGTGTTGGTTGCTACTCATGTCTACTACTCTTCTTATTGGGCTCCTTCTAAAGCTTCATATCTCAAGCTGGAACGCCTCCTCAGAGACTTTCTTTGGGCCTCTAGCGCTGACAGCCATGGGTTCCACAGGGTTGCCTAGGAGTATTGTTGTCTTCCTCGTGATTCTAGTGGCCTTGGCCTTCTCTCCACCCAGAAGCAAGGTCATGCTCTTTGTGCATATGATTGTCTTCGGAGATTCTCCTAGACTTCCTTCCAAGTTTACCCAAATTTGGCATACTTTCAGGATGGAGATTTTGTTCACTTTGTGGAAAGATAAGAATATTGTTATTTTTTCTCACAGCTTTCTTGATACGAATGTTGCTCTGTATAACAAGGCTTGCATATGTAATAATGTCATGATGCAGATTCAAGTTCAAGCTAATAAAGTGGCTCTGGAGGTGGCTCACCTGCAGGAGCTGCTCAATCACTGGGGTAATGCCCCCTGCATTGTTGTCAGGGTTCCTCCGGATGCCATCTATGTTGAAGGTACTCCCCCCAGAGGACGTCACCGTGGGCACAGTTCTTCGGCTCACCACTCACGTACCCCATGGTCTCAGGCTCCCTACTACCACTCTCCTAGAGGTGGTGACGATGGTTAGCGGCACCGCTCGGCTTCTCCGCCTCGCTGTGCTTCTGGGTGGTCTCTAGCTCCAGCTCAGTCTGCCCCTCCTGATGCTCCTGGCACCTGTCGTGGCTCTGATTGGCATCCTACCACCTCCTCCAAGTTTCCCCGCCTAGCGTTGGCCATTTCTCCGCCTAGGGTGGAAGAGAAAGAGAAGAAAGAAGTTGAAGATGATGGTTGGTCGCTTCCCGACCCTCCTGTTAACCCCAATGATGTGTGGGGTTCTGATGATAAAGATCCTCCTCCTTCTGGCACTGCTCTTGTTGCTTAAAGGCTTTATGCCTGTTTTTTTTTATGAATAGTTGTTAGCTATTTTCGGCTTTGCCATGTGAACTCTACGGGGTGATTTTTATGTCCTCCAGCCCCTTTTTTGTGAATTTGTAACTTTAATATTTTATTAATAGAAAAGGCACTATTCATCAAAAAAGTTGTAGTCTATTAAAGAATGGATGATTTTAATAATGTCTATGAGACCCACAAACAATGCACACCCTAGAAAAATAAGACACCAAAAATCTTAAACAATTTGTATCTTCCTTTCTAGATCTACTCTTCTACATTGAATTTTGATCTATTTGTTGTTTTGGTCAGATATGTTTCTTCAAACAAAGTGTTTAGGTTGTTTGTTTTCAAAATGTCTTCATAATTGGCCTAGATGTCACGGTATGTCAGGCATTCCATGACAAAATGTCTCTTTGTTTCTACTACTCTCGTGTTGCAAAATAGGCACTCTCTACTCCCACTTTTTCTTTTTCTTTTTGTCTCGTCCATCTACCTATTACGCACTTCACGAGTGGTGGGAGTTGGCTCTTAATGGAGTTATGAACATTTTTTCTCTCCATTTAATATTTGCTCCTAGGTAGGTTTTTTCATCATGGTCTCTCATGGGGTTTAATTATTTGATATAATAAACTTTTTCACACCCATTTTGTTTTGTCCATAAGCTACTCCAAATTTTTTCCTTCACAAACTTTCTATTTCTTCATTAGTGTCCTACCATTCTTGTATACTAACATGTCATTTTTGCATTCATTTGTCATTTTTTTTCATCCATGTTTTCTTCCTTTTATCTAATTTTCCTCCATAATCATCTTAGGCCAATGGTGTTTTTTTCATTTTTGAATCTTCTTTAGATAACTTACCGAACAAACGGTCTATTAGTATCTCCAGACGATGTTCTACAAAATCCCAAGGGTTGTCATCCTCTATCAACAAACAACTAGATACAACAAACAAGGCTTACAAGCCTTTTACTAGACTTAGGTGGGTGTATCATTAAACATTCTTAAAACTTGACATTCTTTTGATATTCAAATGAAAATGTGGTAGATTCCCAATGAAATTATGCCAAGGGCAATAAATATAACTTTTCTTTCAATCAATTTACTTGGTATATATCATTAATCAACAATTGGGGGCAAATGCTAAACTACTACTCCTAAAACAAAAAGTAAAATTGACTTTGATTATAGATTGTTTCTAAAACAAGAAAACCATTATATTATAGACCAATGCTTATAACAGGGCCACAAAGTCAAGCCAATAGAAAGTAAGTATGATTTGCAAGCATAAAAATTCACATTAGTGGGCATTTTCAAATAATGTCTTGCATTAATGAATATTATGTACCTCTTCTTACAAATCTATAATAAAAAACTAGGATTACTATGAATTTCTCAATACAATTACTTTTTTCCTTGAAAGAAAGCTATGAACAATTCATACATTACATAAACTCTATAAAGATGAACATAAAATACTCTTGAAACTTGCATTCAAATAGAGTTGATTGTATATCATGGAGACAGTCTAATAATCTTTTCCTTATAATTCTCAAACTGACATGACATGCTACGCAAATCTAAATACTTACCAACTACAACTAAAATTTATTTTCCTACTATATACAATACATAAGATGTATTCTCAAAAATTTCAGAACCTGTACATTAGAGAGAAGAAGATAATATATGGAAGAAGAAGAAAATCTTGATCAACTCTACAAATGACACTTGTCCTTCTTGTTGGCACCTTCAAATTCTGAAGGAATTTGATGTGACCATGTTGAAAATTTAACTAAGGCATATACGTATACCCTTGGAAATGCTCAAATTATGGCTAAGTCATATCTTTGTCTAATTCCATGGAGTTAAATCCATTAGGGCCTGTTTGGTAGCGGGAATTAGCCTAGAATTGGCATTTGCAATTTCTAATTCCATCGAAACCTCGGTTTGGAAGTGCAACATGAAAATAGAAGTGGAATATGTAAATGCTCATTTTGGCTCAAAATGAGCATTTACATCTTCCACTTGAAAAGGTGGAATTGGAATTTGAGGGCCAAATTCCACTTTTTTCAACTCCCATTTTATAAAGTCGTCGGGTCCTCGTTCAAAAGACTATTAAATTTTGGTGTCCGCGTTAGGACATTTTCACTGGCAAAGTGGAAGGCAACGACATTCTTCACTTTGGCAAAGTGGCTGAGGTAACGATATTCTCTGCAGAGTGGCTGAGGTAACGATATTCTCTGCAGAGTGGCTAAGACAACGACATTCTTCACTTTTTCTCTACATAGCGGCTGAGGCAATGACATTCTTCACTTTGGCAAAATGGCTAAGGCAACGACCATCTCTGCAAAGTAGCTAAGGCATTGACATCCTTCACTTTCCCTCATCCGCTAGGTTTTTAAGGAAACAACTCTCCTAATCTCTTTTAACGCAAGGTATGAAGAGATATTTCTAGTTCATACAGGATTGCATTTCTAGTGATTTTTAGCATTTTTCAAAGCCTTGAAAGCAAGGATTGCCAAAAAGGTTTATGAATTTTCTCAAAAAAATGTAAATAAACCCGAAGATTATTTGTACAAGGACTATGATAGGAACTCAACATTCTCCAACCAGAGGGATTCCACTCTTCTGGTTAGATAAGAAAATAATCTAGAGGGGTTCTACTCTTTTGGTTAGATATTCTTAGAAACTAAGCCATGCCTACAGTCAGATTCAAAATGGAAATAGACAACCAACAACATCTCATTAGCCTGTATATGGTTCTTTTTCCACTTCCTGTTTTTATGTTGCTAAAGAATTTTCTGAACCTTTTATAATTAATATTAAGTGAATTATGTAAAAATACAGGTGGATATGAGATTTTCACGGTGGTGCATGGCTGAGAAAGGGTATAGTATATTTGTTTACATCAATGTTCAAGATCTCACGCCATTTATTCTTACAAAATAAATGAAAAAGATAACCAGATTGCAAGAATAAGACAATATAATGAGAATAAAGTATCAATAGAGAGTGCAAACCACAGATATCTGAAAAATTAAAAACATGTGAAGTACAAAAGTATAATTTGTGAAAATGAATATAAAAAAATTTAATGATTATCAAGTGCATCCAATACCAATCACAAAACTAAAAATTACTCTTAACAAGACCTCTGGAAAGTTTCATGTGTACCTATAGAAAAGGCGAGACCAGTTCTAACTTATAGCATAAATAAAAGAAACAGTTACTTGAGTAAAACATCAGAATCTCAAAGGGTTTCTAGTAAAAAAAAACTTTAAAATTATAAAACCGGGAACATTGAAACCCTCATATTGCAATCAGTAAGAAGATAAGGTAGTAGTAATAGAATAGATCAGAGAGGCATACAACGAAAATAACCCAAGAGAAGGCATGTAGTGAGGACACCAGGTATGGTTGGTGCAGGCAAAAGAATGGCAATCAGAAGCAATAACCATACTTAACAGATTGCTTCTACACCACATCACCTCCAATGCCCCTTTTCTCTTCTCTATCTCGCTTGCAAATTCAGTGCCTCACTCCACCCCTCCAATCAATCTTATACATAAATAAATCAGGGCATATCCAAGTAATTTTGGAAGACCCTAAAGTGAATGGCCACCAACCTTTTATCAGTGAATTGAATTTATGGCACATCCAAGTAATTAACCCAACCCTGAAATGAAGAGCTGAAAATTATTTGTTAGTGAAAATTAATAGGTTTTTTAATTTATAATAATTGTTCCACTTATAATATTTTTAATTTATAATAACTGTTCTACTCTTCTAGTTGGGTATGATAGGAACTGTGCATTCTCCAACCAGTTTAGGGTTGTAGGAAATCCTCCACCTCTGGTCTCAAGGGCAATTATTTTCTATGGAAAGCATTGTTCAATGGTGGGAGGAGACCTATAAAGAATGAAGCCCATTAATCTACACACCGGTTGAGACAGAAAAAAATGTTACTGGAGAGGGAAGAGAGAGACCAAAACACAAAGCAAGGTTTATTATATCATAGGATGAATTTTCCCAAGGTTAAGACAACTTTCCTAACCATCTAAAGATGCATGGCTAAACTCTGTGCTTAAACATTAACACACATTTTCACCAAATAAAATTCAGGATGGAGAATAGAAAAAAGTTAATGATTCAATGGTATTGTAGCATTGATCAGCGATTTAATACAAACACTTTTCAATTCAGAACTCTTTCAATTAGGGCAACCTCTAACACTGTTGCACTTGTAGTATCCTCTGAGGAAAGCAAGAAAATGCAAATATCAGTTTACAGAGAGAATTTACCAACAAAAATAAATAAATAAAATAAATCATGACCAATGAAACCCTAGGAGGCTCAATTATAGAGGCACTGCTCATGTCTAGAAACCTAGAATACCAATGAACCCTAGGCCACAGGAGTTTTTATTAACATTTTGGAACAAGGTTTTAGGATCTCTATGGAAAGCATTGTTCAATGGTGGGAGGAGACCTATAAGGGATAGGTAAGTAGTACTATCCTACATGAGGGTTTTTAACTCATTGATTGCAAAGATGCAACCTTAAAAGCTTCTTATCTGGTAATTGTATTTATTTTGAAGATTCTATTTTAAGTTTTTCTATTCAAAACCTAATTTTGATCCATGTGATTTTCAATCTACAAAAGTAGCTAAATGGATTAGCATACCTAATCTTCCAGTTGAACTATTGATGCAGAGGGTTTAGGACTCTAGTGTTTCCTTTCTCAAATAGCTTCTCAACTTTCCTAACCATCCAACGGTTACTTCTCCTTGTTTCCTTCTTCAATGTGGATCTCCAAGATCCTCACTATCAACTTCTCCTCCTAGGTATAGTTGATTTGTTGAAGGCTCCAATACTCCTAGGTTCAACTAGGCCCTCAATTCCCTAGGCTTCTTCACTAGATCTCCCCTCTAGAACCTCAAACCCTGGCTTAGGATCTTCCCACACATCACATAGACTCTTAACTATGTCCTTAACTCTTCAATAGTCCATTAGAAACCTTTCCCACACTTCAGGATACTTTACCAAGCCTTTTGTTACCAAATTCACTAGGAGGCCTAATTGGCTCATTTCCTAGTAGGTCTAATTTCACTATTTTTGACCTAATTATCCCAAATCCTCCAAAAAAACCCACAAAAGACCTTTAAAATCTTCACGGTATCCACCAACACTATCCAAATCCAAAATCTTAGCTTCTGGTTGCACCCATAACCCTAGTTACCATCAGGCCCTAGTTTTTAGCCTATTAATTAGGCCTCTGATCCAGTCTGAACAAATGGTCACCAAATTGGTCTTTAAACTTTGATTCACCTTCTTCCACCTTTTGATCCTTTAAGGAGACTCATTAGGGCTTCCACACATGCCTCTAAGTCCTTCCTCCAAGATCATGGGTGCTCGATCCAAAGCCATCTTTTCCTTGTCCAGGCTCACCTGTTCCTAACAATCAGCCATATGGCTTCTTCCTTGGTCTAGAAATTTCATTGCAACAACAAAAATGAAAACAAAAACACTATATATAGACTCTAACCTTCCATCCCCTAGAGCTTCAGCCATTTCCACCAATGGATGCTTAGGTTAGAGCCATTTTAGGCACTGAGACTCTGTAAATGGATCTTACAGACCAGTGACTTAAATCTAACTATTACTTCACACTACAATAACTTGAAATCAAACTAATCAAAACTTAAGAAAGTTAATTCAACACACTACACCACCTTGGGTCCCGATCACCCAATTCAATCTGTATAGGATCGTACAGGAAATAAAGAACACTGTTAATTAGAAAGAAACACAGTCTCTCTTCCATACAGAAAGTACACAATGATGATCAACAATCCAAAACTTCATTAACCTTTAAAATTCATCAAATCCATGCTCATATACCAAGCATGAGTGGTTACAACCACTCTAACTTCATTTGGCAACTTCTTGCCAAGAAGTTGCAAAAGTTGCTAGCAACTTTTTTTACATCTAGTGCTATTTGACTTTTTGAGTCAACTCAATGATTAAGGATGACCTCTAGGACCCTAGTTAGGACATTTAGGGTCCTAAGACATATACTAAACCAAACCTAGACAAAAATAGCACATTTGGTCTTTATAGGCCATATAGACCACATTATCCTTATGAGCTCATGTGGCTCTTACAAACATGGAGGTTGATTACCTTAGATCCAACCTATTGGATCTTATTCCAATCCACACAAAACACTTCACACAACCCTAGAACACACCAAACACATCAAAATGGGAGGTTCTCTACACCATACTCCCTTGGGACAAAGAACTCAAGTCTCTTGAGTTAGGAGGTCTTCAATGGTGACCCCATGCTTCAGAATGTCCATCTCTGTCATCCAAATGGCTTTAGCTTTAGGTAACCCCTGCCACTTAACTAGATACTCTTTGCAGGTACCCTTCCTTATCTTCTTGATCACCTTAGTGTCCAGTATACTATCCAATTTCAGTGGTATGGGGGTAGGCAAGTCTTTTACCCAACCATCATCTCCTAAGTTTAAAAGAGTGGTCTAACCTATCTAGAGAAGGTCCCTCATAAGGGTACAAGTCACAAACATTAAAGATGGGTGAAATGCCTAAATCAGGAGGCAATTCCACCTCATAAGCATTCTTTCCATACTTGTGTAATATCTTCAAGGGTCCTATCTTCTTCATGAGTAACTTGGTAGACTATCCCTTGGGTAGTATTTCCTTCCTGAGATAAGCAAGGACTAAATCTCCCACTTTGAACTGCAAGTCTCTCCTTGACTAGTCTGCTTTGGCCTTATACTTCTCCCCTTGCTTTTGTAAGGTCCTTTTGACTTGATCATGCAGCTCTTTCATATGTTTTGAAAATGTCTCCCCTTGGGCACTCCTTTTATCTTGCAAACTGAGATCTCTCAACTCTAGGATCCCTCTAGGATGAGTCCCATAGACTATCTCAAAGGGGCTTTTACCCGTACTCCTATTCTTGGAGTCATTATAGGAAAACTCTATCTGCCCAATGATGTGATCCCATGACATTCCATGTTGCTTAGTCAAATACCTTAGCAAGTTCCCAAGTGACCTATTCACTACCTTCGTTTGTCCATCTGACTGTGGATGGTAGGCTGAAGAGAAAGACAAGTTTGTACCTAGCATCTTCCATAAGTGATGTAGTCAAGGTTGGGGGATCTAATTAAGGACTATCCTACCTTGCATCCAAACCAATATGCAACAGAAATACACAACAATAATAGCAGATTTGATATAGAACAAAAATCTTTATTCATCAAATCACTGATTACATGCAATGTGTCGGGCTATAAGGCCTTCTCAGTTACGACCAAATACAAAGCAAGTAATAGTCTACAAGATCTCATAGGATCCAAATCTTTTCCACAACATCAACACTCAGCTAGCCCAGGTCTGCAACACACAACACACTGGTAGGAACCCAAGAAAGATCTAAACTTGTACTCAAACTTCCAAGCAATCTTCCTATTCCTAAGCTCGCAGGCTACTAAATCATCTACTTGATGCCCTATCCCCTTAAACAACTACCCAAACATCCTATAAATACTGATCCCCAGCCACAAGTTAGCTGATGAAACAATTAACCCTTACAAACAAATATTAAATGCCAAAACATCAATCAGCTCTCAAATAGCCTTACAAATAAATAAAATCATCCAAGATGGCCCCAACAGTCATCAGATCTACATAGAAGAATGCAACATGCTAGATCTAGGTCGCCACACATCCAACGGTCAATCCATAACTCAAGGAGCACGACCCAAATCAACAGAACCATTCAGCCAAGCCGATCCATCCAAACAAACCAAGTCGGTAAGCAAGAACACCGAGCAATAGAGAAATAACTGAGCGCCAGAAACTGACCATGCCAAGTATGACCGAGCAATGCAGTTATTACTGAGCGCCAGTAAACCCATGCCTTCAGTCACCAAGCATTCTTCAAAGACTGAGCACCCCAGTAACCACTAAAACCGAGCAACCAATCTCCCAAACCGAGTAAGTACTCCACCAACCACAATCAAAACTAAAAATCTACCTGTAAAGACAAACATATTTTTGGTTGATACAAGATTGCCAAGAATCCTAGGATGCTCCTGCATCAGACACCCCAAGTAAGAAATATTTTCTCATTAGGAAATCAGGAATGCCTCAAGGGAATCAGAACAGGTATACCAAATCTATTCTTCACCCATATCTCCTCTTGTTCTTCATTCCAAGGTGTCTTCACTACATCTGTTTCTTCTTGCCACAAGTTCTTCTATTTTCCACTTTCCTGATCTTTCTGGTCGGTAACTGATAGCAACCGACTCTGACCACTACCGATCACATCAGTGCCTCGATAAGGTTCATCCTCTCCGGTCTCCTCAATCAACTCAGTAGCATCTGCATCTCTTTGTGTCATAAATGTTACCATCTATTGTACTATCTCTATAAGAAATATCATCTGCCTCTTGATCTCAACAAAATCTTCAGTTATATCATTCTCCTTCTCCTTCAAACTAGACTCTGCATGAATAGGTTCATCAACCCTGTACTTCTGAGGTTTGTCACTATCACATGGACAACACCTGATGACTCCACATTCCTTAGTCCCTGTTTCTTGTAAAGGTATCAGCTTATGCTGAGCACCTTCATGCCTAACCACATAGGTGTTAGCATGGCCATCAAACAACACATTTCTATCAAACTACCAAGGTCTACCGAGCAACAGATGACAAGAATCCATAGGCAATACATCACACAATAGCTCATCTTGGTAAGATCCAATCTGAAAATTAACCAAGCATTGTTCTTCAACTCTAACCTTAGAAACATATTGTATCCAACTAACCTGATAAGGGTTAGGATGTTTCCTCCTTTCCAAACTCAATTTACTAACCATCTCTTCTGAAACAAAGTTCTCAAAACTTCCACCATCAACTATGACATTACATACCTTTTTCTTGCACTTACATCTAGTTCTGAACATATTTCTTCTTTGTATCAGTTCATGGACACATGCAGCTAACCTCCTAGTGATAAGTGTCTCACCTTTTTTTGCAACATTCACAATATCCTCTTCAGTAGCCAATGCAACTCTTTTCTTAGGACAATGAAAACTTCTATGACCAGCTTCACCACAATTATAACAAGTACTGGTGAACTCATTCTTCCACCTTCCTCTCTATCCACTGTTGAAATTCTTAGCACCTTGACCAATGCTAGATCCCACATCAGTCTTCATAGGATTTTCTTTAGCAACTATCTCACCAGTTTTACCACCTTTATTCCTATTGTTTTGTCTACCATCAATCTTCTTATTCAACTTCTCTTCAATCTTCAATGCCATCTGATAAGCATCTCCTATTGTTGTCATCCGAACAATAAGTAACTCTTCTTGAATACTGGGTCTCAAACCATAGACATACCTAGCAACCTTATCTTTATCAGCTTTAGAATGACCAGTCCTAATCAGGATTCTATAAAACTCCTCGATATACTCCTATACTGATTTGTTAGTTCTCTAAAAGCTTGCATCTTCTTAAACATGTCCAATTCATAATCCACCAAAATTAATTGCTTCTTCAACTTGTCAACCATTCGGTTCCACTTAGTGATCTTTTCTTTTCCTCTTCTACCTCTTTCCAACTAAACTTCTCTTCACCAAATATTTACATGACCTTTCAACTTAGTCTTTGCAAATCTAACCCTATCAGGATCTTCTATTTCTTCATACTCAAAGTATTCATCTATCTCATTGATCTAATCAATTAATTCTTCTGGCCTAAGGCTTCCAGCAAATGCAGAAACTTCAATCTTAGGTCTTTTCCCAATTTTAGACATAGCTTTCAGGATTCTATTTTCCTCCAGATCTCTAGCCTCTTCAAAATGATCTTCCTCAAATTCATCATCACTATCCTCTTTCAAGGTAGTCTTCTTCTTTTTCAATTCTTCTTGTAGGTCTTGCACTTGTTTCTGCAAAGCCCTAAAATCATCAAGACTGAATTCTCTAGCAGCTTCTTCCTTTGAGATCTCACAATTTCTCCTTGGAGGCATCTTTAAATCAAGATCTAGACACAAACACACAAGATCCACTAAGCTCCAACAGGAATAGACTTTACTCAAATAGGAACAAACTTCACTCTAATACCACCTGATGCAGTCAAGGTTGGGGAATCCAATTAAGGATTATCCTACCTTGCAGCCAAACCAATACGCAACGGAAATACACAACAACAATAGTAGATCTGATATAGAATAGAAATCTTTATTCATCAAATCACTGATTACATGCAATGTGCTGGCCTATAAGGCCTTCCTAGTTATGGCCAAATACAAAGCAAGTAATAGTCTACAAGATCTCATAGGATCCAAATCTTTTCCACAACATCAGCACTTAGCTAGCCCAAGTCTACAACACACAACACACTGGTAGGCACCTAGGAAAGATCTAAACTTGTACTCAAACTTCCAAGCAATCTTTATGTTCCTAAGCTCATAGGCTACTAACTCATCTACTTGATGCCCTCTCCCCTTAAATAACTACCCAAATATCCTAGAAATAATGATCCCCAGCCACAAGTCGGTTAATGAAACAATTAACCCTTACAAATAAATATTAAATGCCAAAACATCAGTCGGTTCTCAAATAGCCTTACAAATAAATAAAATCATCCAAGATGACCCCAACGGTCATCAGATTCTCATAGAATAATGCAACATGCTAGATCTAGGTCCCCACACACCCAACGGTTAATCCATAACTCGAGGAGCGCAACCCAAATCAACAGAACTAGTCGGCCAAGATGATCCATCCAAACAAACCAAGTCAATAAGAAAGAACACTGAGCAACAGAGAAATAACCAAGTGCCAGAAACTGATCATGCCATGCATGACCGAGCAATGCAGTTATTATCAAGGGCCAGTAAATCGATGCCTTCAGTTACCGAGCATTCTTTAGAGACCGAGCACCCCGGTAACCACTAAAATTGAGCAACTAGTCTCCCAAACCAAGTAAGTACTCACCAACCACAATCAAAACTAATAATCTACCTATAAAGACAAACATATTTTTGGTTGATACAAGATTGCCAAGAATCCTAGGATGCTCCAGCATCAATAAGGTCCTCCAAAAGTGGCCCACAAACTTACTATCTATGTCACTTACTATATTCAATGGCAATCCATGGATCCTTACAACATCTTTGAAGAATAGGCTTGCAATATGTGAAGCATCATTGGTCTGCTTGCATGGTATAAAGTGTGCCATCTTACTAAAATGGTTCACCACAACAAACACACTGTCATGTCCCCTTGGTGTATTTGGTAACCCCAAAACAAAGTCCATGCTCAAGCACTCACAAGGCCTTTGGGGTATGGATAGAGGTTGGTACAACCCATTGTTGTTGCTTTGGCCTTTAGCCCTCTGACATATCTGACATTGCTCCACAAATTTCCTAACATCTGATTGCAACTTAGGCCAATAGTAATGCCTATTCACCTATTCAAGTGTCTTATCCACTCCAAAGTGGCCCCCCAAGCTTCCTTGGTGTTTCTCCTTTACTATGTTCTCCCTCATTGAGCATTGAGGTATACACATTAGGTGCCCTTTGAACAACAATCCTTCCTGCAACATATAATCAGTGAATACCGCTTTGAATCCCTATTTGAACTTCTCACATGCCTCATAGGCACCCTTGAAATCTTTGTCCTCTTTGTAGAGGTCTTTCAAATCATTCATACTCACACTTTGTAATTGTGTCTCCTGTATAGCTAATACTCTCCTACTTAGAGCATCATCAACTTTATTGCTAACTCCTTTCTTATGTTTGGTAACAAATGTGTAGGCTTGCAAAGACTCTACCCACTTAAGATGTCTTTGATTCAATTTCTCTTGCACATTCAAGAAAGGGCATGGTTATCTATAGAGACCACAAATTCCCTTGGTAGGAGATAATGTCTCCACTTTTTAAGTGCTTTCACCATTGCATATAACTTCAAATCATAGGTGGAGTAATTTTGTTTGGCCTCATTTAACTTCTCTAAGAAGAATGCCTCAGGGTGTCCCTCTTGGCTTAGCATTGCTCCAATGGCTAGCTTGCTAGCATCACACTCCACCACAAATAATTGATTGAAGTTAGGGAACCTCAAGGTTGGTAGTTCTGCAATCCTCTTCTTCAACATCTCAAACCCCTTATCAGCTGCTTCTATCCACTTGAATTAACATTTGACTCCTCCTTTGATGGTGTTGAGGATAGGTGCACATACATGACTAAAATTCCTCACAAATTTCCTATAGTAGGAAGCCAATCCATGAAAAATCCTAACATCCCCTATGGACTTAGGTGTAGGCCATTCCAAAATTGACTTGACCTTATCAGGGTCCATCTTCATACACCCATTAGCAACCACAAAACAAAGATAAACTAATTTAGTTTTCAGGAACTCACACTTTTCTTGATTGATCATCGACTTCTCTTGATGTAGTCTCCTCAAGACCATCTCCAAATACTCCATGTTCTCCTCCTTAGACCTGCTAAAGATCAAGATGTCATCAAGATAAACTATTACAAACTTACCTATAAATTCTGCCAGCACTTCATTCATGAGCCTAATGAATGTGCTAGGGGCATTAGTTAGGCCAAAGGGTATTACAAGCCACTCATATAGTCCTTCATTTGTCTTGAAGGTTGTCTTCCACTCATCACCAGGCCTAACCCTGATTTGATGATAGCCTGACTTCAAATCCACCTTGGAGAAATAACAAGAACCTCCCAAATTGTCCATCAGATCCTCAATCCTTGGCATTGGGAATCTGTACCTAATTGTAATCTTATTGATGGCCCTAGAGTCAGTACACATTCTCCACTTTCCATCCTTCTTTGGTGCAAGGATAGTTGGCACAACACATGGGGTCAAACTCTTTCTTATTAGTCTTTTTTCCAATAAATCTTGAATCTATTTTGTTATCTCTGCATTTTGACTTGTTGTCATCTTATATGCTGCCTTGTTAGGTAGATTGGCTCCCAGAATTAGGTCTATTTGATGACTCACCTCTCTCATAGGTGGCAATGCATTGGGAAATCCATTATCCACTATATCATGATACTTTTCCAACAATACTTGCACATCTTGAGGCATACTAGTTTTCTCTTTAGTCTCTTCCTTTGGCTTTTCTATCACTGCACAATAGACCCCTCTCTCCTTCATCATGACCTTCAAGAACTCCTTCCCACTCAATAGCATCACACTAGCCCCCACATGCTTCTCTTCATTAGGTTCTTGTAATGGATCCATCTGAAACTTCTTCCCTAACTTGGTGATTACATAGTTATTCCTCTCACCATCATGAATGGCCTTCACATCATACTGCCATGGGCATCCTAGAAGAAGGTGGCATGCATCCATGGTAATATGTCACATAGGACCTTGTCCTTGTATTCACCTATCTCAAATTCCACCATAGTTTGTTCATCAACCACTATTTATTGTCCCTTGTTTAGCCAAGATACCTTGTAGGGAGTGGTGTGAGGTATCCTTCTAAGTTTTAGTTTGTCCACCATCTCTGTTGATACTATATTCTTAGTAGATCTTGAGTCTACTATCACTTTGAAAATCTTTCCATGAGACCTACAAGTAGTCTTAAACAAGCTCTTCCTCTGAGGTGGCTCCATGGTATTGGGAATCTTCAACAAAGTCCTCCTTAACATGAGGTTCTCTCCATCCACTACTGGCCCTGCCTTGGAGATGGGAGAAGTAACACTTTGTGTATCTTCCTCTTGCACCAACTAATTTCTTCTATCCCCCATAGAAGATGAGGAAGTCTTTTCAGGACACCTGTCCATTGTATGCCCCACTTGATTGCAGTTATGACATCTTCTAGTGAAGATTGGATTAGATCTTCCTTGGGACTGAAATCTTCCTCTTGGTGATCCCCTTCCTTGGTATCCTCCTCTTCAAAATGATCATCTAAACTGATTACCCCACTATTATCCATAAAATGATTCTCTTATGGTCTATTTGGGCTTTGTCCTCTCCCAAAGTTACTCCTACCTCTGAATCCTCTATTATTGCTATTACTCCTGCCTCTTTGTTGGAAATCATTCCTCCTCCTAGCCTTCTCCTCTACCCTCAAGGCTAATTGAAAACACTTGTGCATATTGTCAGGAGCCATCGTATTGATTTCATCTTGGATCCCTTGTCTCAATCCATTGAGGTACCTTGCTACCCTTTCTAGCTCATCTTCCTGCCTTCTTGCTCTTAGACTCAACTTATTAAACTCTTCAGTACAGGTACTGATTGATAACTCCTTTTGCCTTAAATTTTGCAACTTTTGATACATTTGTATCTCATAATCAGTGGGAAAGAATTGTGTCCTCAATTTGATTTTAATTCTTTTCCATGAGACTATCTTCTTTTTCTCATTAGTGACCCAATCATATTCCACCACACTAATGCAGATCCTTTGAGTCTAGCCTTAGCATACCTAACTCTCTTCTCTTCTGACACTTCCTTGTAATCAAACTGATTGTCTATGGCCTCTAGCCAATCCAATAACTCTTCAACATTCAAAATGCCACTATAATAGGGAATGTGTATCATGCTATCTTTTTTAATGGACTTGAAAGCATCCAAGAACACTTTGTAATTATCCTCAACCACTTCTTTGCCTTTTCTAGATGTCTCTCTTGTCTAGCTTTCATCTTCTTCCTCACTTTCATCACCCCATTCAGTGACTCTCCTTTTACCTTTTGGTTCTGTTAGGATGGATTTTTCCAGTATCTCTTGGACCAAGTCCACTATGGCACCCCTGCTCATTGCCTTGGGTGGCATTCTTTCAACCTCTTGGCTCTCCTCCCCTTCAGACAGACACAGACTTCAAGAAATTCTAACTCTGATACCACTTTGATGGAGAGGGTTTAGGACTCTAGTGTTTCCTTTCCCAAATAGCTTCTCAACTTTCCTAACCATCCAATGGTTACTTCTCCTTGTGTCCTTCTTCAATGTGGATCTCCAAGATCCTCACTATCAACTTCTCCTCCTAGGTATAGTTGATTTGTTGAAGGCTCCAATACTCCTAGGTTCAACTAGGCCCTCAATTCCCTAGGCTTCTTCACATAGACTCTTAACTATGTCCTTGACTCTTCAATAGTCCATTATAACCCTTTCCCACACTTTAGGATACTTTACCAAGCCTTTTGTTACCAAATTCACTAGGAGGCCTAATTAGCTTATTTCCTAGTAGGTCTAATTTCACTATTTTCGACCTAATGCTCCCAAATCCTCTAAAAAACCCCATAAAAGACCTTTGAAATATTCAAGGTATCCACCAACACTATCCAAATCCAAAATCTTAGCTTCTGGTTGCACCCATAACCCTAGTTACCATCAAGCCTTAGTTTTTAGCCTATTAATTAGGCCTCTGGTCCAGTCTGAACAAATGGTCACCAAATTGGTCTTCAAAATTTGATTCACCTTCTCCTACCTTTCTATACTTCAAGGAGACTCATTAGAGCTTCCACACATGCCTCTAAGTCCTTCCTCCAAGATCATGGGTGCTCGATCCAAAGCCATCTTTTCCCTATCCAGGCTCACCTATTCCTAACAGTTAGCCATAGGGCTTCTTCCTTGGTCTAGAAATTTCATTGCAACAACAAAAAATAAATAAATACTATATACAAACTCTAACCTTGCATCCCCTAGAGTTTCATCCATTTCCACCAGTGGATGCTTAGATTAGAGCCATTTTAGGCATTGAGACTCTGTAAATGGATCTTACAGACCGGTGACTTAAATCCAAATTTTAATTCACACTAAAATAACTTGAAATCAAACTAATCAAAGCTTAAGAAAGTTAATTCAACACACTACACCACCTTGGGTCCCGATCACCCAATTCAATCTGTATAGGATTGTACAGGAAACAAAGAACACTGTTAATTAGAAGGAAACACAATCTCTCTTCCGTACAGAAAGTACACAATGATGATCAGCAATCCAAAACTTCATTAACCTTTAAAATTCATCAAATCCATGCTCATATACCAAGCATGAGTGGTTACAACTTCTCTAACTTCATTTGGCAACTTCTTGCCAAGAAGTTGCAAAAGTTGCTCGAGCAACTTTCAAAGTTGCTAGCAACTTTTTTTTACATCTAGTGCTATTTGAATTTTTGAGTCAAATCAATGCTTGAGGATGACCTCTAGGAACCTAGTTAGGACATTTAGGGTCCTAATACATATACTAAACCAAACCTGGACAAAAATAGCACATTTGGTCTTTATAGGCCATATAGACCACATTATCCTTATGAGCTCATTTGTTCTCTTACAAACATGGAGGTTGATTACTTGGATTCAACCTATTGGATCTTATTCCAATCCACACAAAACACTTCGCACAACCCTAGAACACACCAAACACATCAAAATGGGAGGTGCTCTGTACCAACTATTACACAACAAAATCTTAATGAAATTGGGAGATTTTTTTGAGAATTTGTAGGGCTAGAGGGATTTTTTTTTAATTCACCCACTTTCAAAATGTTAGTAGATCTAAAATTAAATGTAAATTCTTTTAGACCAATTAATATAATCACCAATTATTTATCATACCCCATCAATCCTGAACTTTACCATGGTCACATCCATTCTAAGGTAGTCTCAATCAAGAGAAGAAACTTCCCTCCAACATATGGTAATAAGAATCATAACAGTATTAAGATCACTTCTACTACAACTAAGTTTTTGGAGGTCATTAAAATTTATTTCAATGAGAACTTAGGTGGATTTATTGTAAGTTAGATAGGTACCTCTAAACCTTGCTTCCCTATTGCACATACTAAGTCAACTCAAGATGATATTAATACTGCATTGACATAATTTGTTTACCAAGCTTATGTGGAAAATATCAAGCTCAACCAAGTAATCAAATTAAGTTAGTTAATTTCATCTCTTTCTCACATGATTGCAGTATCACTGTTGATGGTTAACTCAGTAATTGACTCATTTTGATTGAAATTTAGTTTTGAAATATTTAATTATTCAATATGAATATTAATTCATGGTGTTCTGTGTGAGGTTGATTTTGTAAATAATTTGAAATTTGATATCTCTTGGCATCTTTTACTTGATTTTTTAAAATATAGGTATGCACATATACATATCAGATGAAAGGCAATGAGTATATATATGGTGGGGTTATGATCTCCTTCATAATTATTATGGAAATTTGATTTAAACAACTATTTTTCAACTCAATTAAAATAGAACTTTAGAAGATAAATTTTGCATTTTTAAATCAATAAATCAGGATTAAAAATCATTATGTTTGAACAAGATGAATAATGTAGTTGCCTTAGCCGCTTTGCCAAAGTCAAGAATGTCGTTATCTTGAACATTATTAATAATATTACATACTTATATATATGTATATGTGCATATAAGAACCATATATATGCACATATACATGTATATAATTAAGTTATTATTAATCATTATGATAATGAACACCGATATGTAGTCTTGTTGTTTATCTACATATTTGATCATAGCATACATATCAAATGAAAGGCGGTGAGTATATATATGGCGTGGTTATGATCTCCTTCATAATTGTTATGGAAATTTGATTTAAACAACTATTTTTCAACTCAATTAAAATAGAACTTCAGAAGAGAAATTTTTCATCTTTGAAGCAATAAATTAGGATTAAAAATCATTATGTTTGAATAAGATGAAGAATGTCGTTGCCTTAGCCGCTTTTCCAAAGTGAAGAATGTCATTATCTTAAACATGATTAATAATATTACATACCTATTGAATAGGGTGAAATGGTATGCATGTCAAAATGAATGGGGAAAATATGAGATCTACCTCTAAATCCAAATTCCCAAATGTGAGATCCAAATTGATCAACCAAAAGGTTAATACACAAAAGAATCAATCTATGGAAAATATGAATGAAGGAGAACACCTTATATTTCCTTATGAAGAGTATATGCTTGAAATCTTAAATAATTGAAAGGTAAATACTAACCTCAAAATAGGGCAAATCTAGAAAATGCTAAATTTTGATGTCTGTGTGCAGTTTCAGGCAATTCTATAACCTGTTTTGGACTAGAAATGTTGAGACGAAGAAAACCCAAAAAAATTTTATCTTTTCGACAGTAGGTAGTCTTTGACCCCAACAAAAGGTCAAAAACTACTTCAAGATTTTGAACGCTGTCCTTGACTTTGTTCACGGATCTTAGAAGTTCACCAAAAAGGGTATCCAAATCCAAGCTCAGATCCGTAGTTTTGCACCTGTACCTACAAGAAAAAGGGGTTTTTGTTGTTTGGATGAGGGGGTTTGCCTTGGTCAAACCCCAATTTAGGAATTAACCTTGAAATTGAATTGAAATGTGCATAAACAAAGTAAATGAAACAATTCACCTTGCTTATGTTGAAGTCCTTGTAGAGGATTCAAATCCTTGAATCCACAAGTAGGGATGCTCCAATGGATGTAGAATGAATGTAGGATGTCTCAAATCAATGGCATTTGATCTTCAACACCAATCTTGAATGGATCTTTGCATATGAGGAGGCTTGGATGAATGTGGATGGAGAAATCTTCAATGGGGCTCCAAGGAGATTGAGTCATTCAATGGCTAACAATGGATCTCCTTGATGAATGCTTGAATGCTTGAATGCTAGGCTTGAAGATGAATGAATGCTCTCTTTCTTTCCTTCTCCTTCTTTCTTACTTTCACTTGAGATCTTGATCATAAAATTGTTTGGTAAGAATGGATGTGAATAATGGATGAGAAAATGAGAGAGGAAGGCTTCCTTTTATAGTGATATAGGTCACAATCCTCTAGAGAAGGCCGACATTGGGGAATTGAATCCCAATTAACCTTAACCCCTAGAAATGGACCCAAATTAAATGCAATTTAAGGAATTACCATTCCGAAACTTGAAATGGCTGACCTGGAAGTGGGAAAACAAATATTTCTGAAACTCGACATCCGAAAATCACAGAAACCTGAAATTTGAACCCTGGGTCAAGGATGAGGTAGACCTTGCCCTAGGTCAGGGTTGAGGTCTTCCCTGACCTAGGTCAGGGTCAAGGTCTTCATTGACCCTTAAGGTCATCTTTGACCTTGAGGTTAAAAACCTTAGGACCTCAATCCAGAATGCTAGGAAATGTAGAAATAAAGTGAAAATAGGTGGATAGAGAAGTAGAATGGGGGGAGAAAGCCAAATTCGTGCAAAGACCTAATCAAGGTGCTTAACATGACCCAGATCACTCACTTAGAGGGCTAAATGCTCTTATCATGGAAGTGCTTCCATTTTAAGATGATACACCTATATATATATATATATATATATATATATATATATATATATATATATATATATATATATATATATATATATATATATATATATATATATATATATATATATATATATATATATATATATATATATATATATATATATATATATATATATATATATATATATGCACATATATATGTATTTAATTAAGTTATTATTAATCATGTTTTATAAAAAATATATTCTATTATTAATCACTATGTTTTAGAAAAAAACATCTTATATGTTTTTCTCTCATTCATATTTCATTGCCTAATACAACAATGCTAACAAATTCAACACCTATAGATAATAACCAGCTAGGAATACAAATACAAATAGTTGTGCCAATAAGTACACACATTTCTTGGCTTGTCCTCTTGCTTCCTATGACTGTCGATTTTGTATCTCAAACCTTCTTTGTCATGTACTTTTCAGGGACGGATCTTACCAACACTATAAACATTCAAGGACACATTTGTAAGAAGACCAAAACTTCTCATATTCACACACTTATTCTTGTTGTCCTTGGAGTAGCCAAAGTGGTGTTTGCACAAGAAGGTAGGCAAAAAAACTGTAAGGAAAGAAGTGCTGGAAGTGCTTTTTATAAATACATTATTCATTCGAATGAGGTGCATTGTCATGACCAAATTCGCATGAGTGAAATGACCTTCTTTCAGCTAGCCAATCTTCTAAGGCAAAAAGGAAGCCTATCAGATATGTTGAACATAACGTTAGAAGAACAATTAGTCATGTTCCTCCACACCCTTGGCCACAATCTAAGGAATCGTAAGATTACCCACAACTTTGGTCACTCTGGAGAGATAGTAAGTCAATACTTCCATAAGGCCTTGATGACTGTCTTAGCACTCCATGCAGATTATTTTGTACCAGCTAGACCAAACACTCTTGAAATTAGTGGGAAGGACCGTTTCGATTCTTACTTCAAGGTAAACCCCCTAGCGCTACAAATAGTTTTGCCTTAGTGTTAATCTTATTACTGTGTGTTTCTTTACTATAGTTTTTCTTTCTATAGTATTATGTTGGAGCAATTGATGGAACCCATATACTAGTCACTGTCGATGTCACTTACAGGCTAAATATTAGGATAGAAAAGGGAACTTGTCACAAAATGTTATGGTTGTCTCTTCTTTTGATTATAAGTTTTAATACATTCTTGCTGGTTGGGAAGGGTCTGATACAAATAGCTGTGTTCTAGCTTCAGTTCTCACTAGATCAGATCCACTTGTAGTTCCCCTTGGTATGTCATTTCACACTATATGTTAACTGAAGAAAATGATAAATGTTTCACTATGTCAATGTTTCATAGTTTAACAATATATTTTATTTTGTAGGAAAATATTATTTAGTCGATGTTGGATATCCAAATGTACCCAGATTTCTCACTCCTTATCGGTGTACATGTTACCACTTGAAGGAGTTTTCAAGAGAAAACCCTATAAACAACCTACAAGATTTATTTAACCACTGAGACTCCTCTCTTAGATATGCAATAGAGCGTACATTTGGCATTTTGAAGCAGCATTTTCCTATCCCGAGGCATGCAATGTCTTATCCAATCACGACACAAGCACACATTGTTTTGGCATACTGCATACTGCAAAAATTCATTACTATAGAGGATGATGTTCCATCTGAAGTGGTTATTGAAGAGGATGATGATCATGATGGGATAAATATACCAATACTTGAGACATGGGTTGAGTTAGCATGATAGGGATGATTGGGGGAAGTTTAGAGATGATATAGCAAGTAGGATGTGGGAAGACTACAAATGTAGACAATAGTTTTAGTTTTACAAGACCTTTCTTTGTTCTTTAATGTGCTTTAATGTAGATACAATGATATGCATGATGGTTTCATTGACCTTTTGTTTGTCTCTTCATTCCTAGTTGGTTATTGTCTATGCCTCTTGAATTTGTAAGCCTTGTTGCATTAGGAAATATAAATGGAATACACCAAGGAGTACCACATGATGAAGATCAATCATACTTTTGTAATGCTGATGCTCAGATCATGCATTCTCATAGTTTACATATACAAAATTCTTTGAAAGAAATGAAGCCTGTACTCCATTTTCTGATGATACTCCTTGGTGTATTCCATTCATATTTACTATTGCAACTGGGCTATTCTAATGATGTATATCATTGTTGTGTTTCATTTATATTTTCATATATTTTTCTAATGATACTTCTTATGCTATTGGGGGATTCATGCTTATTGTTCTTTAACATTCATGCTTACTATTCTTTAACATTCATTCGTACTTTTCTTTAACATTTCAAATGCAAATTAAAGTGTATGATTTGTAACTCTTATTTTTCTTTGATTAACATTCATGCTTACTATTCTTTAACATTCATGTGTACTATTCTTTAACATTCCAACTACAAATTCAAGTGTATGATTTGTAACTTTGATTTTTCTTTGATTTTGATCTCTTCAAAATGTGTGTATCTTGTTTGACACTTGTTGTCTTGACATCCTTGACCAATTTGTGAGCCTGACAATGACATTCTTGATCTATAACTAGTTGCATCTTATAGGGACTACAGACCCCAAATATAATGTTTTGTTTGCACACAGAGCTAAAAGGTTTAAAAAATGGGGATTGAGACAACGGGAATTTGGCCCTCAAATTCCAGTTCCACCTTTTCATGTGGAAGAAGTAAAAATGCTCATTTCATGTCAAAATGACCATATACACTGACCATATAGTGGGGATATATAGTGACCATATATACTACAACATATGTATAGTGGAGGATATATAGTGCAACATATGTATACTGGACGATATATAGTGACCATATATATAGTGCATCATATGTATACTCCAGGATATATAGTGACCATATATACTACACCATATGTATACTAGAGGATATATAGTGACCATATATACTACACCATATGTACTAGAACATATATACAGTGCATATATATTAGAGCATATTGTATGCAAATTAGATGTCTAACTACTTTAAATGATAAATTAACTATTCTAAGATTAACAAATCAAACTAATTAGCAAACAACAATGAAGAATACACCAAAAATGAAGCTAAAACAAGGTTTTACCTTCACCTACCATGTAGCTTGTCTCCAATGCCCTCCTAGCCTTGATTTCTTGAGGATGTTGAGCTCTTAGATTTCCAAATGAAGCCTCTTGCCCAAGATGATACCAAAGTGTGGAGATTGATGATGAATGTATGCAAAACTAAAGCTTAATTATGCAAATATGGTGAATGAGATGCAAGTGATATGAAAATGGCTTGATTATGCTTGAATGCTCTTGAAATGCTCTTAGAATTCTTGATTTCCTATTCACTATTAGCTCACAAAGGGGAAATGAGGCTCCTTTTATAGAGTTTTGGAGGATCTAAGCCTAGGTGGCACAATCCTATGGTGGAGAATGAAAGGTGGAAGATCCTAGGGCTAGGATTGACTTGGTTGAAGGAGTTGAGAGAAAGGGGGATGTAGTTGGAATGTGAGAGGGAGAATAGGGATGATGTTCCTCTCACATTGACATGGAGGAGAACAAGGTGGAAGGGAAAGACACATGTCAAGTGTCTCACAAAGACCAAAGAGAGGAAGAGGGAAGGACTTTTTCCTCATGAGGACTCTTGGTACAAGTGTCCCATGAGTCACCTTTGACCCTTAGAGGTGGCTTGAGAAGCCCCTTAGGAATAGGGAATGTCTCTTGACTTGGTTCAAGAGAGGACATGTGGTCATGAGACCAAGTCCTGTGAGGCCACATAGCCCTTAAAAATATGACATGTGTGGGTGAAGATAATTACCAATAAATAATTAATAATAATGATTTATTTTAGCCAAAGTGATGTGCCAGGGGACTAGGTAAGTGAGGTGGACTAGGGGACTTAGTCATATTTAGGTGATTGTATATTTAATTAAATCACTTTAATAAGACTAATTAGAAGACTTAGGATAGAGGAATAGACTATAATGAATTTACTAAATAAATTGAATAATCTATTTAATAAATAGAGGAAATAATTATTAATTAAATAATAAATATTTAATTAATTTATCAAGTCAATATCAATTAAATAATAAATATTTAATTAATTAATGAAGCCATTTTTAAGTGTATACATTTTGCCCCTCTTTGAAATAATGTGCGTGTCACATTGTTTCAGAGAAAATTTCAAGCATTTTTGCCCCTGCCCCAGACAATGTCCAGACGACCTATGCATGCCCCCTCGAGAGATTGATTGGCAAAAAAGATTATTTTAATTGATTGTTTGTTTTTTAATTTTTATTTTGGTTTGTGGGACAATCAATCTCACGAAAGAAACAGTAGAAAAGATGGATGAGAAAGGGGTGAAATGAAAGAAAAATGAGAGTTAGGGTCCACGCACCAAACACATCAGGTCCACAGACTATAAATAGAGCAAAGGGGTCCACAATAGGCTCATTGTGCACACTTGTCATTTGGAGATCAGAGCTTGAGAGAGAGAAGAGCAGAGCTGCCAGGATGTCATTCCTGCTGTCAAATCATCATTTTGAGAGGGCCAGACACTTCCAGTGATCACCTGATTCAGGAGAGCCGGTAGGTGACTCGATCCTGTTTATGATTTCATGATTTGTAGCATGTTAGATTAGGATTTGTAGCATGTTTTAGGCTAGATTGAATCTTAGGAATGTTTGAAAATTTTCATGTTCTTGGTCAGAAAACATATGCGCAGTTGCGGCACATGAATGTGCAGTGATTCACGACATTTGCATAGAAAACTTGTGTGTCTATGCATACATGTCGTAGAACTACGCATTTGTGTAGAAATTTATGTTAGGCTACACAAATGGGCAATAAATGTGCGCATATATAGTTTATGCACCTTTGTCAAGAAAATCCACGCAACTAATAATGAAAACCATGCAAATACAAATGGATTCTGTGCAAATGTTGGACAAAACTACACAAGTGTTGAGACCTGCACAAATATTTAGGGAAACTGCGCATGCATTTTTCAGTGCTGCACATTTGTTTAGTTGACAGAATTTGGTCAAATTAGTAAGTCAATTAGGTCAAACTTGATGTCGATAGTCTAATTTAATTTGTCAACTATTGATTTGGATCAATTAGATCAAGATAAGCAACGTTGTAGCATGGTTGCTAGTTGATCAGTCTTGGTTTTAGATAATTGATAGAATCATCTATTGAAACACGTGATAAACATGTTTGTAATTGATATGATAGGATAGATAGATTGATAGATCAGTTAATCAAAATTTGATAGCTTGAATTTGTTGACTTTGATAGGAGGATATTACAGACGTTCTGATGTCACGGGAGAGATATTCCATCACTCAAAACTTGAGATCAGCGTTGTCAAAGACTGATAGACTTTTGATTGGAGTGACTAGACTATATCATGTAATCTATACGCTTGAGATTCAAGCAAATTTGAGCATGATGACTGTGTTAGCAGAGCGATGACACTCAAAGATGAGTACCTTTCATCTCCTAATAGGAGAGATGACAGTGACACTCAAGGATGTATATCACATCCTCCAGCTTCCTATCACAGGTGAGCTGGTTCATTATGATTAGCATGATGGGGTGACAGAGTGCAGAGCCATCTTTGGAGACGATGAGATTGATGAGGGGGAGATTAGGTGGGAGGATATGGTTGATTTGTATGAGCCTCTACGAGTGGTTTTAGCAAGAGGGATTGGGGGATTCATATGCCCTGATCGTAAATCACATGGGTTTGCAGTTGGTTGGGGCCGCACATTGCAGTGAATGATGGATGACAAGACCTGATTTGCTTGGGGTGTTTGTTTGTTAGCCCATTTATACTATGATCTTCATCAGGTGGTGTACCATAGGGGTGCTTCATTATCAGTAGGTGTCACATTGCTCCACATATGGGCATGGGAGCATATTGCAATTACACGGCCAATGGCGATCAGATTTCATGGCACAGGATAGTCGTACATTCATTTGTATTCATCAGTTTTGTCTCAGGCAAAGCTGGGACACTTAGAGTTTTGGCGGTACACTTTTGACACTCTAGATATAGTCACATGGAGACCTTACCTAGGGTGTGAGCCCTGGGATGATGAGAGACAGCTTAGATTTTTTTTTGAGTCACGATGGTTGATAGGGTGGACACCCTATATCATTGAGAGACAACTGGTCAGCTAGGTTCTGCGACAGTTTGGCAGGATCCAGGGCATGCCATAGGGAGTCACAGAGTTTGCATGTAAACATCAGGAGAGACGTGACTGGGGGCCCATGGTCTCATTTGACATAGCTAGATAGGAGTTTCTTGACATGCCATTTTAGGCATGGACGATGAGATAGGGGGTCGTGGACCCAAGGATGATGACTGATCTGGAGTAGTACCTTAGAGATTATCCAGTACCTCGCTTGATTGATCTGGTGGTGAGGCCACCAGAGAGAGATCTGGCAAAGAGACATCATGGGAGACACCGAGGCTAAGATAGGAGAGGTCGAGGGAGAGGAGGTGGAGGTGACAGTGGAGATGGTGATGGAGGAGATGGTGGAGATGGTGGGAGAGGAGATGGAGGAGATGGTGGGAGAGGATATAGAGCTGGACCTTAGATGAGAGGTGGGTGTGAGACAAAGGGGTTTGATGCCACCTTCAGCTAGATAGGGACAGAGATAGCCTCCAGCATAGCCAACAGTAGGAGCTGCACCATAGATACCAGCTACCCTAGTATAGGTACCAGGAGTATAGGTACAGGTGTCGATATAGGTAGGACAAGGATAAGACAAGGTGGATATACTATTAGCCCAGGTCAGAGTGGTACAGGGTGGACAGATCCACGATGATATACAGGATGACTAGATGCTCGATATAGAAGGGCAGGATGCACAGATGCCAGATGTGGATGCTCAGGAGGAGCCAACAGGGATGGATATCGGGGGATAGGACCCCTATTTATAGAGAGATGTTGTAGGAGAGGAGGATCCAAATATTGATTCATTGCTAGTCCGACTAGCAATGACATAGGTATAGGTAGACTGTGTCCCTGGACTGGAGAGATGGATAGAGAGGATGGAGAGACAGATGGGAGACCTTAGACATGAGTGAGATGCTACTATAGAGAGACTCAGGGAGTCAGAGATGTTACTGGATGAGCTATGGCTGATAGAGGATTTGGGTCCTCATGGAGATAGTCTGCGAGCTATGATATGGGCCGGGAAGGAGATATCTTACTGGCAAAAGGCTTACAGATAGGTAGTTTCGAGGGATCAGTGGATTGGGAGCTTCAGAGAGAGATCAGTTGTCATCAGGACTGAGGTGTATGATAGATAGGTACCAGTGGGCAGTGGAGGTGTATCATCACACCCTCCGAGAGCATCCACAAGTTCAGGGGATCAGGTTGGAGCCTCAAGTTAGGTGGTTCAGCAACACGGGGTCTCATTGCATCTCGCAGGTAGCAACGGACAGAGTCTGGAGGCAGTGGATCATAGATGTTGGATATCATTGTATACACTCTTCTTATATCAGTGCATCATTGTATCATTGTATTATTATATTATTGACTTGATAGACATTACTTTGGACACATTGTTATATATGATATATCATTGGACATTTGGACATTTTGTTGTGTTTTATGGACATTTATATGATGGACTCTCTATATATGATGATGTAGTTCTATCATGATTTGTTGCAATGATTATATATATACATGTGCATACTGACATATGCAGGATGTGATGATTTATTTTAATATGCATAGAATGTATGTCCTAGAATGCAAAATTATTTATTTTCTATTTGATGCATAATGGTTAATGATCTAACATATGATGTTGATATAAATGCATGTCCTAAATGATTTTAGTCTATGCAATGCTATGTGGTTACTAATGCAATGATGTAAAGAACAATGTAGAAAATGGATAATGAATGGATAATAAATAAATGATATAAATGAATGATAATAAATGATGTAATAGATACTAAATGATGGTGTAAAATGCGTATAATATATAATAAATGATGATATAATGTAGATGATATGTAATGAATGAAAATGTTCTTAAGATGACTAAATATAACAACTTACACCATAATAAAAAAGACAATGAGATTTTATGATAACTATAACAAAACAACATGTGAAATATGCATGTCATCATAGATGGGTAATATACAAATGAACATACCTAATGAAGATAATGCATGGCCTAAATGAATTGATTAAATGTTGTAAGATGCGAGGTGAAAACTTAATATTTTTGTTGTCCAAATGTCCTCAACTTAAATAACAATGTATCTGGCACAAGAAGAATGGATTAGGAGAACAGATGACCTAATAAGAAAAATAACCTACAAATCCCTATAAAAGGAGCACTGATATGCAAGTCGTGAACTATTTCAATGTAATGCAAAATGAAATATGAAATGAGTATATCTCCACAGCTTCATGTAACATCTTAGAACTTCATAATAACTAGAATTTGATTTTCATCATTGAGCTTGTTATGTTGCAAGAAAATGCAAGCATCATGGTATAATTAAACTAGGATGACCTGAGCACTTCTTGCATGGAGTTTAATATTGCAAACTTGACAGGAATCTAGGTATAATTGAATCAAGATGACCTGAGTTTCATTTGCATAACAGACAAGGAATATCCCCCCCTCCATCGGGGAACAAATATTTGGAGTCAAGGTATGTGTTGGCGTATCACCATTAATAACATTTGTTGAACAACATGATTTGTATGTTGTCAATACTATTAAACTGATGAAGGCACTTACGCATAAACACCCCAATTATTTGTTCCTTTGATTTCATCAGAAAATACCCCACAAACAGCAATCAAAGAAAATACCATGCCCCATCCTAGCTATTCTAATCAATGACATATGAAAGTTTCAAACTCATGTCAAAGATATCCCGGAATAGCATAGGAAACATGATAACAATGAAATCCAGATATGAATGCATAATCTACAACAAATCATTCTAACATGTCTGCCATGAATATACATTTCTTTTGCCAAAAGATAGTGTAAGGTATAGTGATCAGTTCAATTGATGATATATAGTCAAGAATGATAGATAAGTGGCCATCTTTGGAAAGAAAGATCATAGATTGTCATTCATCATGAAGATACCATTATGGAAGAACATTTGATTGTGTTTGCTTGTCTGGTGAAAATATTCCATTTTGTCCTCTAAGACAGGACTATCATAGATCCACTTCTCGAACTAGGTCGAGGACATGCCCCCAGCTAGGTGATGGACTGACTTATTATGGATGAAGAAAGATGCAACAAGACTAGGACAAAGACCATGATAAAATATCAAGCTATGATGGGATTTTACTATGGGTAGATACAATGGATGGTGTATGAATTGGCCATTTTATTATGATATATACATGGTGGGAATGGTGACTAACTAGCCATTTTATTATGGATGTATAGAATGAATGGACACACTTAGAAGAATCGTAATAGATAGAGGAGCTAACTTGTCACACATAGCACCTATTTCCAGGTTTTCACCACATGCTTTTATTGCACTTTTCTTTTTATTTTTTTATTTTTTTTAAATTTTCATTTATTTATAGAATATATACATAGCCCTTGCATTGGGATTTCAAGGATAGAACTTCTTGAGGTGTATGCTGTTAAGAGGTTCATCCAAAGGGTCTCCCTCAGGTGTGGGTAATTGATAAGCCTCGGAACCATAAACTGCTATAATTACAAAAGGACCTAGCCAATTGGGTTCGAACTTGCCCTTCTTCTCACGTTGTTGTTGATTCTTTGGATTTTCTTGAAGGACTAAATCACCCAGTTGAAAGTCTTTGATTTTCACCTTGCTATTCTACTAACGAGACATATGTTGATGATAGACTTTCAAATGATCATAAGCTCTTTGATGGTGTTCATCCAACAGTTCTAGTTCAGTCAGTCGTGCAACTCTATACTCTTCATCAGGAATCAAATCTTTGAGAGTGACACAAAGTGAAGGCAACTCGACCTCGAGGGGCAGGACTGCTTCAGATCCATAGACAAGGGAATATGGGGTGGCTCTAGTGGGAGTACGTACGGAGGTGTGATAAGCCCATAAGGTTGGATTTAGTTGGATATTCCAGTCACGGCCAATGTCATTGATAGTCTTTTGTAGGATTTTAACAATTATTTTGTTTGACACCTCAGCTTGGCCATTTCCTTGGGGATAGTATATGGAGGAATAGTTATGGGTGATATGGAATTTTGTGCATAGTTCATCCATGTCTTGATTTTGGAACTGTTTCCCATGATCAGTGAAGATACATAGGTATACCATATCTACAAATGATATAATTTAGGATAAACATGGATATTTGTTTCCCTATGGTGGTAATCAATGGAACGGCCTCAATCCATTTAGTAAAATACTCTATGGTAGTGATAATCTATTTGTGACCATTGGAAGATGGAGGGTTGATGGCACCCATGAGGTCGAGTCCCCATCGGCTAAATCACAAGGTAGTTGTAAAAGGATGTAATTCTTGCGCTGGAGAATGAATAAGGTTTCCATGTATCTGACATTTCTTGCATGCCCTAGCAAAATGAAAGGAATCTATTTCCATGGTAGGCCAATAATAACCCATACACATGAGTTTCTTAGCCAAAGTGGGACCACTCAAATGTGTCCCCCAAACACCCTCATGTACGTCTCGCAAGGTAGTTTGAGCTTCATCATGCTCGAGACATTACAGGAGAGTACTGTCAAAACCTCGCCGATAAAGGGTGTCAAATATTAGGACATAGTGGGAGGCTTGGCAGAGAAAAGTTCATTTTTGATTTCGGGATAGGTCAGGGGGTAGGATGTCATTTTTCAGACAAGAATAGATTTTTCCATAAATTGGGGAGTTGTGTCCAATTAAATGACATATAATACTCATATCAAGGTCATCATATGTAGGACAAGTCAGGGATTCCACCAAGAACTCAAAATGGGCCTTGGTATCCTCTGTATCAAACAAAGAAGCAATCATTTCCATTGCATCAACAACCTTGTTATCATGCTAGGGAATCTACTCAAAAGTGATGACTGAGAAATATTGTTTGAAGTCATCAACCATATGTTTATATGGTAATAACTTATCATCTTTAGTCTGATAATCATCATTAACCTGGTTTATAATCAACTGAGAATCCTCGTAGACATTCATTTTAGCTAGTTTCCATTGTAAAGCCATCTTTAGCCCAATCAAAAAAGCTTCATATTCTGCTACATTATTGGTGTAAGGAAAGAGCAACTTGTAAGATTTTAGAATTGTGTATCCTTGCAGTGTGAAAAAGAGAATACCATCTCCTGAACCCTGTTGAGTACATGATCCATCAAAGTATAGTTTCCATGTTTGTGTAGATAAAGCGAAGATGTGTGCATCAGGAAAATCTATGTGTATAGGTTGGTCATCTATTAATGGAGCATCAACTAGTTGATCTGCTATCACTTGGCCTTTGATAGCCTTCCTATCCACATATTCAATATCAAATTCACTAAGTAGAATGACCCACTTAGCCGATCTGCCTGTCAATGTTGTCTTGCTTAATAGATACTTTAAAGGATCAATCTTTGTAATGAGTTTGATTGAATGTGACAACATGTAATGTCAACACTTCTGTGAAGCAAAAATAATGGCTAGACATGCTCTTTCTATAGGAGAATAGTTTAACTCATATCCCACTAGGGTGCGACTGATATAGTGTATGGCTTTTTCTTTCCCTTCATGATCGTGCTAAGCCAAAAGAGCACCTAGTGAGACTGTTGTAGCTGAAATGTAGAGCAAGAGTGGCTTGCCTGAAATTGGTGACATTAGAGTTGGAGGATTCACTAGATATTGCTTGATTTTATTGAAAGCTTCCTCACACTTATCATCCCATTGGAATAAGATATTTTTATGCAACAAATGTTGAAAGGGATGACTTCGATCTGCTAGTTGAGAGACAAATCTTTGGATGGATTGGAGATGTCCCTGCAAAGATCTTAATTGACTGATGTTAGTGGGGGAAGCCATCTCCATTATTGCTTTAACTTTTTCTGGATCTACCTTGATTCCTTTGGCTAAGACAATGTACCCTAACAGTTTACCTGATGTGACCCCGAATGCACATTTCTTTGGATTGAGTTGAATCTGATACTTTTCCATTCGGGTGAATATTCTATCCAACAATCTCAAATGACCAGCTCTATCTTTGGATTTTTCTAAAATGTCATCAACATAATCGTCCATAATGGTATGCATCATGTCATGAAAGATTGTGGTCATAGCTCTTTGGTAAGTCGCTCCAGCATTTTTAAGGCCAAATCGCATCACATTCCAGCGGTATGTACCCCATAGACAAGTAAAAATAGTCTTTTCCTGGTCTTCCGATGCAATCTTGATCTAGTTATAGCCAAAAAAACCATCCATTAATGATAACATCTCATGCATAGCTATCAAATCAACAATAATGTCAATATTTGGTAGAGGAAAGTTATCTTTTGGACAAGCTTTATTAAGATCTCGAAAATCAATACAAATCCGGATAGACTTGTCTAGTTTTGAGACGAGGATGATATTTGAAATCCACTCAACATAATCAATAGCATGAATGAATCCAACATTTAAGAGCTTCTTCAATTCTAATTTAACCATTTGTGCAATGTGTGGGTGCATCTCACAAAGCTTCTACTTAACTGGTTTTACACCTGGTGTAATAGATAAATGGTGCATAATGAGATTAGGGTCCAGCCCAAGAATATTAGCATAGGACCAAGCAAAGTTGATTTGCCTCTCTTTGAAATTTTTTGCAAAAGCTTCTTTCTCTGATTCTGTCAAGGATGCTGCTACTTTGAGGATGCGTGGAGACTCCTCTGTTCCAATGTTAAGAGGTACTGTTGGTTCAATAAGGATGGCAGATTGCTCTCGATATAGATAATTGGGAAGAGTGTCAATCCTTCCATCATCAAGCACCTCAGAGAGGTTTTCACCATCAGATGCATCTTTTCTTTTTACTATTTTTGGATCTAATACTGCCACTGAGTGGTTTTCACCATTAGATCTGTTGATTATTTTTATATTTTTATGACTGAAAGGATTGGCACTCTCTCCAAAGTAGGCCATGTCATTGAGTTCTATCAGAAATCCTAACTTGTGATCCCTTGGAGGTAAATGATCCCTAATTCCAAGATAGTCAATGATGGCATCATCATTATGGAAGACATCAAGTTCTGGATGATCGGGAGAATCCCAATCTATAAGGTCAGGATGTACAAGGAGCATTGGATCATTCAGGTCAGTGTCAAAGGTAGAGATGGTATTGATGGAAAATTTGTCAATGTTTATGATAGTATCAGCAAGGTCTATTTCCATACTCTCATCCGATTTGTCTATTGCAAGATAAAGCTCACTTCCCTCACAATTGACAAAAGTAGTATCACGTGGGACTAATCCTAGTGAGTCGGTCCTTGAACTCTCTCCCTCATGGTAATCATTACTATAGTGATGGACAACATCAAACCCTATCTCTTCAGTACAATCAGATAATGAATCCCATTCATAATCATTTGAGTCATAATCATCATTATCCCCAATTCTATCAATGATTCTTTGTGCTATCCTTTGTTTCTCTGGATCTACATACATACCATGTTTTCAGAACTGTAAGGCAGGAGCTTTAGATGTCTCATGAAAAGGTGTGATCTTTTCTTTTCCTTTTGGCTCTTTTGGTCCTTCACCTTTATACTCTAATCCTATGGTATCTCTTTGATAATTTGGATTTTGTAAAATTGGTTTTATAACACCTTCTCTTTGTAACCCTATAGGTCCAACACCTTGGTATCCCATCTTTTGTAGCAAAGTATACCCTTTACCATAGACATCAGGTGATATATATTCATGTTTGATATCCTCTTCATTCTTCTATGACTTAAGCAAATGATTAGCATTACTCTCAGCTGCCTCTTTGGATATTGTGCCCCCACTTATAAATGTGTCATAAACAAGTGTTGAAGGGGGTTCTGATTGTTGTTTAGTGATCAAAGATCTACCATATGATCTAGGAGATAAAGGTAACTCTATGATGCAAAGAGCTTGACCTAAAGTGTACTCTCCCATACTTCTTTCTTTTATGTCTATCTTGATCCCACTTGATTTAGAAGTTGATGCTATATTACTAGGATCAATGGGTGTAGTTGCAGAAGATCCAGTACGATTATAAGGTACCAAAGAATCAAATGTCTTCACAGAGCTACAATACTGGAAAGGATTAGTATCTCCTTTGATAGTGATCTCCTAACCATTATGAGGGAATTTCAAGCACTAATGATAAGTTGACGACACATCTTGCATGGAATGAATCCATGGTCTTTCCAAGAGAATGTTATAAGCAAGATCCATGTCAAGAACTTGGCAAGGTACATATTTGATTATAGGACCGACTTTGATAGGAAGAGCAACAGATCCCTTGGATGACCTCTCTTCTTCATCATAAGCTTTTATTGTGATTTTCTTCTTTGGATCTACAACATTTTCAAAAAATCCCATTGCAAGGACTAGTTTCAATGTGCATATATTCAAGCCAACTCCTCCATCTATTAGTACTCTCTTGATTTTGTGACTCTGTACAAGGACTTAAATATGTAGGGGAGCATTATGAGGTTGGATAATAGCTAAATCATCATTCTTAGTGAAGGATAGATAATGTGGGGTTGTTAAATGTCCCACCATAGCTTGAAATTGATCATGATCTAGATTTGTGGGGCCCTGGGTCTCTAAGAGAGCTTTTTCAAGGATATCTTTGTGAGATGGGGATAGATGCAAAAGCTCTAAGATGGATATCTAGGTAGGTGTTTTCTTGAGTTGTTCCAAAAGATTGTACTGGTTGGAAATATTTGGTGTAGACTTTGGGACATAAACAGACTTGTTTTGAGAGGTGCTTGGTTTAGACGGGACTCCTTGGAGAGTAACTTTGGATTGAGCACGAGTAGTAACATAGACTGGTTGACAATGACATTGGCATAGTACTTAGAAGGATGACATTCAAAAATGTTACCAACATATCTATAGGGTGTAGTATTATAATTGGCTTGATTTTCACCCTTAGTGTTGGAAGAACCTCCTTTTTCATGCTCAGGAAGTGGATCTTTGAAAGCCGTATGTGATTCATTCGAGGTATGTCCGTCAACACCAATTTCACTGCTTTGAATTAAGTCTTGAATTACATTTTTGAGCCTTTGGCAGTCATTAGTTTTATGTCCTTTTCCTCTATGAAATTCACAATAATCATTCCCATTCCACCAAGAAGGTTTCACTCTAGGTTCAAAATCTTTCGTTTCAGGAAGCATAATGAGTTTCTTTGTGATTAACATCCGTAATGCTGATTCAAGAGATTCCCCTAAAGGAGTAAATTTTTTTTGAGGTGACATAAAAGGCATTCTTGGTTTAGATGAATCTTTGTTGGTGTTTGGATTTGCTGATTGATTGTTGTAGGTAGCTTGAGTAGCATTGGCCTTACTTGTGAGATTTAGAAGGGGTTGTGTTGGTTTGACATTATGATTATCAACAATCCCATCATTGACAATGTTTTTGTTTTTATTCCAGAATTTGGATTTGTCAATGTTATAGTTGTTGGGATTGGAATTTGAGGACCTAGCATTGTCCTTGGAATAAAGATTTATCTCACCTTTTCTGACCATGGCTTCCTCAATCTTGATACCATTTTCTATGAGCTTATTGAAGTTTGGTGGATATTGCAGTTGTAACCTATAACTCATTTCTAGTGTAAGGTTATGCACAAAAATATCCATCTTTTCTTGTTTAGGAATCATTCATGGATATTTGGCAAACAATTGATGCCATCTTTGCAAAAAAGTAAGGAAGGGTTCTCCATTCTTTTGATGTGCATTGCAAAGATCAAGCATAGTGACTTCATGTTTGATGTTATATGAATAATGAGTCACAAATTTGTCAAGAAGCTTATTGAAAGATTTGATGCTCGGGGGTAGTTTGGAGAACCATTCCATGGCTTGTCCTCCTAAACTTCATGGAAATAGTCACATAAGACAAGTGTCATTGTGAGCGACTTCAATACAAGCAGCACAAAACTCATGAATGTGGTCTTGTGGATCCAAATTCCCTTTGTATTTGTCAAATTTTGGTACCTCAAAATGAGGAGGGAATGGAATCATTGCTAAATTCTTATCAAAAGGATAAGGACATATATCATCCAAGGAATACTTCTTAGTTGATGATCCAATTTGAATGTCATGGATTTTTTGTTGAAGCATCTAAATTTGTTGTAGAACGGGATCCAAAGATAACGTGTTTCCTTGAGTGTTTTGGGAAACATTTTGTTGTTGAGTATCCTGAGAAGCATTGGATTGCTGATTATTTTGAGAGGCATTGTTTTGTTGGTTGTTTTGAGAAATATTGTTTTGTTGGTTGTTTTGAGAAGCATTGGATTGCTGATTGGTTTCCTTTTCTCCATGAGTATCTTGAGAACCACTAGGGATTTCCTGATTGTTTGTATTAGGTGGTTCTCTAAGATGGGAAACATCAAAATCAGTTGGTAGTTTGGCTCCTTGTTGAGAAAGCATGAGGAAATGCATCTCTCTATCCATGTCTAGGAGTCTTTCCATGACATTATAAAATCTAGGATCTTGTGTAGCATCTCTAAGTTCTTGATCTGTGGGTTCCTCTTCTGATGTAAAAAGTGAAGTTTTCTTAGGAATTCCAGACCAAGGATTTTCTTCATTGCTTTTGTTTCCTTCCATCTTGTTTAGGGATTCTGAATCAATGATTTGTTTAAGTTTCTGAGATCGAGTTTGAACCATAAAAATGTGAAAATTGATTTGTGGGATGAAAGATTTTTGATGAAAAGATATGGAAAGAGTGTTTGATAGAAAAGATATTGAAAAGTGTTGAAAAGTGATGAGACAACTTGATAAAATCTAAGTCAATACGAGGTATAGATTTCACTATGATATGACAAAGAAAAATCAAGAGATAGTAACCTAAGTAAGTTTGATTGAGGATGATAGATCCTAATAGGATAAACTCACAAAGATCAAAATCTGATAGATAAGGTGATGTTTCAACACTAAATTTGGAATTTCAAAAGATTAGAAGAAATGATTTGATGACTTTTGGTGAAGGAAGGATGATGGAAATTGATTAAAATGGTCAAACTAAAGATCAGAGGTCTATGTAACACGAATATTTTTCCAGAATCTTACTAAGGATGAAAATGGGTATCTGAAAAAGTGATTGTGAAAATTTCAAAGCTTGTGGAAATGCTCTTTGTTGCATATGCGTAGCGACAAATGCCCAGGATAGTTTAATATATGCACAATAGAATGAATCAAATGTGCAACAATTATGAATTGATGCATGGTAAAATTAACAGATGCGTAGATCAATGTAACAGATGCATATGAAAATTGTATGAATGCACAAGTTTTTGTTTTTGATTGATTGCAACTGCAAGATTTGGAATATTTTGATTTTCTGATGTTTTGGTTTTTGGCAAAGGTAAAATGCATAAACACACATACACAAGACATAAATGATTTTAATCTAATTTTTCTAGTATGAATGCACAAAAACACTTACAATCCTAAGGTTGGCAAGGATAGTATTTGCTAAATCCCCACTAGGATAATAAAATCTAGCCACACAAATCCACAGCGGACAGCCTAGGAACTTAGAGGCATGGGCTCCTCCTTATAGTGCACTCACTTCTCAGGCACACCAAGTTCCAAATTCAATGGGTCATTACTTTCCAAAGAACTGCTATCTCTACTATGAATCATGAGTAATGTGGGGTGTCTTCATGGGCTTGGGTGACCCCTTGAGCCAGAAAATAGAAGGTTTTTGGCCACTATACAAAAGTATTTAATAAGGACATCCATTTAGGTGGTTGTGATCAAGTCATTTTCCCAATTAAGGGGGCTCTCCCAATCCTTTCAAAGCAAGGCTTTCACCTCTACTAAGTAGGACTTTAACGCACCATTGGGGTACTGGAGGAGATTTTGGTTGCCACAATGAATTCACACATGTCTAATGTGAGACTAATCACACTAGCATTTTTAATATACCGGTTTAGAAGGGCTTGGCTTTAGCCTGTTACCAGTTGGGTCATTCCTTGGGGTGAGTACCTCTTTTCCCACCAAAGACCGCCCTCTAAAAATTATAACAGTTTCTCTTACACCCAAGGTCCACGAATGGTGAGGGGAGAGGATACGTTGTTATAATTTTGGGATTATAGATAGCTTATGAAGCAAAACACAACAGACACAAAATCTATTCTAAAGAAGACACACGAAATTGAAAAACATGTCTTATTTTAAAGCCCAAATGAGATTATTGTTTATTTTGCAAACCCCTTAGAAATCTGCAAACAAACTTGTTAGAAATTTTGGCAATGGGGTCTTTAAAAACAATGTCCTGCAAAACAACCTAAAAGACTACCAGAACAAACATAAACTTTTTAAATGATTAGCTAAAAATAAAAAAAAACTATAAAACTGAATGCAACTACTATAAAAAACAAATGCGTAGAAATAGTGAGCGAATGTGCAGTAAGGATGAATGGATGCGCAGAAGTGATGGATGCACAACATGGATAAATGAATGCGCAGTGTGATGGTGTAAATGGGCAGAAATTATGAATGCATAGCAGGAAGTAATGAAAGCACATAACAGTGAGGCGAATGCGCAGTTTTGTGCTAGGAAGCTGAAAAATAGAAAGTGAAAGATGACAGTTTAACATAAATGAATGTGCAACACAGAGTGATGAATGTGCCAGAATCGTGGATATATGCCCAGGAAGAATCTGGAAATGTTTGCACACAAAAAACTACAAATAAAATGTTAAAAATGTGGGGAGGCCACACGGTGGGCACCAAAAATATATGCAAATTAGATGTCTAACTACTTTAAATGATAAATTAACTATTCTAAGATTAACAGATCAAACTAATTAGCAAACAAAAATGAAGAATACATCAAAAATAAATCTAAAACAAGGTTTTACCTTCACCTACCATGTAGCTTGTCTCCATTGCCCTCCTAGCCTTGATTTCTTGAGGATGTTGAGCTCTCAGATTTTCAAATGAAGCCTCTTGCCCAAGATGATACCAAAGTGTGGAGATTGATGATGAATGTATGCAAAACTAAAGCTTATTTATGCAAATATGGTGAATGAGATGCAAGTGATATGAAAATGGCTTGATTATGCTTGAATGCTCTTGAAATGCTCTTAGAATGCTTGATTACCTATTCACTATTAGCTCACAAAGGGGAAATGAGGCTCCTTTTATAGAGTTTTGGAGGATCTAAGCCTGGGTGGCACAATCCTACGGTGGAGAATGAAAGGTGGAAGATCCTAGGGCTAGGATTGACTTGGTTGAAGGAGTTGAGAGAAAGGGGGATGTAGTTGGAATGTGAGAGGGAGAATAGGGATGATGCTCCTCTCACATTGACATGGAGGAGAACAAGGTGGAATGGAAAGACACATGTCAAGTGTCTCACAAAGACCAAAGAGAGGAAGAGAGGAAAGACTCTTTCCTCATGAGGACTCTTGGTAAAAGTGTCCCATGAGTCACCTTTGACCCTTAGAGGTGGCTTGAGAAGCCCCTTAGAAATAGGGAATGTCTCTTGACTTGGTTCAAGAGAGGACATGTGGTCATGAGACCAAGTCCTATGAGGCCACATAGCCCTTAAGAATAGGACATGTGTGAGTGAAGATAATTACCAATAAATAATTAATAATAATAATTTATTTTAGCCAAAGTGATGTGTTAGGTGACTAGGTAAGTGAGGTGGACTAGGGGACTTAGTCATATTTAGGTGATTGTATATTTAATTAAATCACTTTAATAAGACTAATTAGAAGACTTAGGATAGACTATAATGAATTTACTAAATAAATTGAATAATCTATTTAATAAATAGAGGAAATAATTATTAATTAAATAATAAACATTTAATTAATTTATCAAGTCAATATCAATTAAATAATAAATATTTAACTAAATAATGAAGTCATTTTTAAGTGTATACACATATATAGTAGAATTGTATGAACATAGTAGACCATATATACATGCATAGTTAGCTACATGCAAATGAGAATGGATAATAAAGACATATAATACATATTGTTGGATATCATGCATAAATGCAATATTTTAGATTATATGCCACTGTTGTATGAGTCTTTCTTTAATATCCATTCTCATTTGCATGTAGCTAATAATTGCATATAAACTATATGAACATAGTAGACCATATATGCATGCATACTTAGCTACATGCAAATGAGAATGGATAATAAAGACATAATACATATTGCTAGATATCATGCATAAATGCAATATTTTGGATTATATGCCAGTCTTGTACGAGTCTTTCTTTAATATCCATTCTCATTTGCATGTAGCTAATAATTGCATATAAACTGTATGAACATAGTAGACCATATATACATGCATAGTTAGCTACATGTAAATGAGAATGGATAATAAAGACATATAATACATATTGTTGGATATCATGCATAAATGCAATATTTTGGATTATATGCCATTGTTGTATGAGTCTTTCTTTAATATCCATTCTCATTTTCATGTAGCTAATAATTGCATATAAACTGTATGGACATAGTAGACCATCAATACATGCATAGTTAGCTACATGCAAATGAGAATGGATAATAAAGACATATAATACATATTGTTGGATATCATGCATAAATGTAATATTTTGGATTATATGCCACTGTTTTATGAGTCTTTCTTTAATATCCATTATCATTTTCATGTAGCTAATAATTGCATATAACAAGTGGTGTATGTGATGTCCTTCACACAACTCATGATGAGCATGGAGGATGAGGTTCAAGTAAGCTAGTCAACTTCTTCCTCCAAGAAGGTTATGTGGACAAGAGAAATGGAACAAAAGTTCCTAAACTTGCTCCACGAGAAAGTTCTGATGAACTACAACTAATTGAATATCTAGATGAACTGAAAGAACATTGATTAGAGATCACTGAGTACTGAAATGAAATGTAAGATGATTAAATCAGTCAATATGTTGTCATTGATGTCAACTAGTCTTGACAATACTTATCATGATAGTTACAAATATCTGAACATCTGTTAAAGGAAGAAAAGATGAAAAATAGAGATATCTACATGAGGAAAAGATGGATATGATAGAGAAGGATAAGGTAAACATTGGGTAACTTATTTGATGAGGCTATGAATTTATATTGTTGACTTGAGAATGTTACATTAATCTATTATGAAGAAGAGATTTGAAATTCAACAAGTCAATGTGGTCGGTAATTGAATATTTATGTATACACCGAGCCAGTGTAGTGTATACCGAGTGACAATATAACCGAGCTAGTTATCACTGACACATTTCTATATTAACCGAGTATGGATGAAAACATTAAATGCTAAGAATAGCCAGCTGAATGTGATGAGATGGATATTGTTATGATTTTGAGGTTAAGGATGAAGTTTGTTTGAGATCCACGGTTGACAAAATTTGAAGATGATCTAAAGGATGAGATTGAAACGTGTTATGGACACATCTATTGAGGAAGGTTTAAGTGGCAAAATGGATGAAGGAGATTTAGTGGAAAAATCTAATGGTTGATATGAAAATATTTTACCTGTCTATATAAGAGATATGAGTTTCATTGTTGAAACTATGCTGAAAGAAGGAGACTGCAGAGAATTCACATGAAGACTGTATTCATGCATGTCTAATCAAACTAGTTATTGAAGAACCAAGCTACAAAAATTACCGAGCATCAGAGAACCATTTATTGAGAGAAAGTAAGTTGAGATATTGAAGGAAGTGAATTGATTAGTTACCAGAGGATTATTTTTAAGGGCTTAGCATAGATCTAAATATTTGCAATTGAGTTTTATTTGAATAAGATCAATATTGTATCAATTTAACCATTGATTCAGAAAATATCTTAACTGAGTGGACTTAACAGTCTTATGTAATATCCTGAATGTAAAGTGTTATCTTGTTGACCCCATAGTGAATGCTGGTTAAAAGTTAACTGTTAGTGATAAATCCTATAACCAGGTCACACCTAACAATGTGTATTGTAACCTTTTATAGGGTTGGCTCTTCACCGAGCTCACTTTAGAAGAGTGAATCATTTTGGGTTACCGGTCCCAAGTAGTTTTTTTCTTAACAGGGTTTCCACGTTAAATCATTGTGTTATGTGTTATTTGTTATGATTGTTTTTCTATCATACTTTACATACTGCATAGTTGATTTAGTTGGTAATCACAGCTGGATATTTACTAGTAATCGGTAAAGTGAATAGACATATTGATATTTTATGTTATCGAGCTACATAATTTGGTTGAATTATTTTGTGAAGTACATCTTTATATTTGGGACTATAAGATAATTGATCTAATTGATTCACCCCCCCTTCTCAGTTATTCTAACAATTGGTATCAGAGCTATATTGGTTGCTTGGAAGAAAGTTTTAAGGACTTGAGAAGAAAGATCACAAGATGTATAAGAGGGAAGTGCCGAAGCTGAACAAAGAAAACTTTACCACATGGCAAAGCCAAATGAGACTTCACATATTTAGAATTGGAGATTCTGCATTACATTCACTTGATCATGGATACTTACAACCAACAGTTGGACCTTGAAATCTTGATCAATTGAAAGACTGACATGAACACAACATTACTATGATAGAGATTGTTGCTGCTCTATCTGATGTTGAATTTGAGGATGTCAAGGGTTGCACTACAACAAAGCAGATGTGGGATAAAATTGCTCTAGTTTATGGTGATGATGTGAATGTGATGAGAGCCAGAGTTGAAATCTTGAGAGGCCAATTTGATGACATGAAGATGAAGGAAGGAGAGATCATCACACAATACTCAAATTGAATCAAAGAGGTAGTAAATGCTATCCGAGGAGCAGGAGGTATTATTGATGAAGATACTATGATAAGTAAGATACTGAGAAACTTGTTTCATGTCTATGCAATCAGAATATCTGCTATTCATAAAATGAGGTCTGCACCTAATAGCACTTACTCTTGATAGTCTGATTGGAAAGTTAACAACTTTTGAACTCAATAATTTTGACAATAGTGTTGTATTGAGTGTTGAATCTACTTTTATGTCATCTCTTAAGATTGGCAAGTCTAGCAGTAAGAAAAATATAAGGAATGAAAGTAATAGTAATACTGAAGATGAGCTTGATGAACTTGAAGCACTAATGGACCAGAGACTGCAGAAAGGTAAAGGAAGATATAAGGGAAAGTTACCTTTAGCTTGTTTTAATTGTAAAGAAGTTGGCCATATTACTGATAGATGTTCTAATAGAAAGAAGAAGATAAAGACTGATCTGGTGATGGAAAATTTGGCAAAAGGAATAACAATTGGAATAACAGAGGAAATAGACAATACAAAAGAGACAACCGAGATTACAAAGATAAAGGTAAAAAGGCTTGTTACCTTGTTGAGAATGATGATGATACCGACACCGACACTGATGATGATGTTGAAGTAGTATTTGTTGCAATGAAAGATGATTCAAAAGAAGAGGAAAGGTATGTATAAACAACAATTTTTTCTAAAGTTAGTAAGAATGATACTTGGATCATTGATAGTGGTTGTACACATCACATGACTGGTGATGAAGATAAGTTTGAACATTTTGTGCATTATAATGGAGGATCACTGAAAATGAGAAATGACACACCTTGCATGGTAAAAGGAAAAGGATCTATTTTGTTGAATGATAGAATTAGATGTGATAATGCATACTGGGCAAAAGGACTTAACTACAATTTGTTGAGTGTAGCACAACTGAATAACTCAGGTCACCGAGTTGCATTTGAGAGCAAGAAGGTGAAAATCTATGATAAAATGGAACGCTTGTTGGTACTGGAGGATAATCAAAAGGTAATTTATTTTATCTTGACAATGCTGAAACTTCTTGTTTACTGGTGAAAAATGAAGATGCATGGTTATGGCATAAGAGGTTATGCCATGTAAATTTTGATAACATGATTAAGATTAGTAGAAAGAGAAAAGTTAGGGGATTTCCTGAACTTACAAAACCTGATCATGTTATGTGCCATCAATGTCATAAAGGAAAGATGACCAAATCTAGTTTTAAAAGTAAGGACTATTCATCTAAAGGAATTTTGGAGTTGGTACACATTGACTTATGTGGTCCTATGAGAACTCAAAGCTACTATGGTGATAGATATTTCATTTTATTTTTTGATGACTATACTAGACTAATGACTGTTATGATCTTAAAAGAAAAATCTGACGCATTGAAATTGTTTAAATGGTATAAGACTAAAATTGGAAAAGAAATCGGGTTAGTATTGAAATTCTTAAGGTTTGATAGAGGAGGTGAGTTTGTTTCTGATGAATTCACTAAATTCTGTAATGATCATGGAATCAAAAGGTAGGTTTTTGCACCTAGGAAACCACAATAGAATGGAATTGCTAAAAGAAGGAACCGATCTATTGTAGATTGTGCTAGAACTTTGATGATTGAGAAAAATGTTGCACAAATGTACTGGAGAGAGGAAGTTAGCACTACAGTATACACCTTGAACCGGGTTCAACTAAACAAAGACACAAACAAGACACCTTACGAGTTATGGTTTGGATACACACCGAGTGTAAGTTATTTCAAAATCTTTGGTAGTAAGTGTTATATTCTGAAAGATGATAGAAATGGTAAATTTGACTCCAAAGGCGATGAAGGTTTATTCTTAAGTTATTCTACTAAGAGTAAAGCTTACAAATGTTTGAATAAGGTTACTAATAAGATGATTGGAAGTGCTAATGTGAGAGTTGATGAGTTTGCTGAGAAGAATGATGAAGAAAACATGAAGGAACTAGAAGACTATGGTAGGTTTACTTATGTTGAAGATCTAGATTATCTACCAAAGCCACAGGCTGAGTCTATCAAGCATCAAGAAAATGCTACCGACGGTCAACAAATGCAAATTGAGAATCAGGAAGAAGCTAGCAAGCAGGGAAATGAACTTGAACTGAATGATGAACATAGGAGAGAACAAGTGCTAGCAAGATTTGTTAGAAGACACCATCTAGAGAATCAAATCATTGAAGATAAGAAAGCTGACATGATGACCCAAAGTAAGTTAAGACAAAACACATGCTTAATTTGTGAGTTTGAACCTAAGAATGTTAGGGATGCACTTGAAAATGGAGAATGGATAAATGCTATGAATGAGGAAATTGAACAAATTGAAAAGAATAAGACATGGACATTGGTACCTAGACCGAAAGATAAAAATGTTATTGGTACTAAGTGGATTTTTAGGAATAATTTGAATGAGAATGGAGAAGTTACTAGGAACAAAGCAAGACTTGTTTGCAAGGGATATGCACAAGAAGAAGGTATTGATTATGGTGAAACCTTTGCACCTATTGCAAGACTTGAAGGAGTTCGGATATTACTAACATATGTTGCACATAAGGGATTTAAAGTATATCAAATGGATGTGAAATCAACTTTTTTGAATGAAATTCTTGAATATGAGGTCTACATAGAACAACTAGAAGGGTTTGTTGATCAAAATCAGAAAGACATGGTATGTAGACTGCACAAAGATTTATATGGACTAAAGCAAGCACCGAGGACATGGTATGAAAGACTACATTCTTATCTTGTTAGTATTGGCATTGTAAGAACTAGTGAAAACACTAATTTGTACATGAAAGGAGATTCCGATGATAACATTTTGATTGTTGAGATATTTGTTGATTATATAATATTTGGTGGACAAGATCAGATTTGCAAATCTTTTGCTGATGAAATGAGAAAGGAATTTGAGATGTCAATGTTTGGAGAGATTAAATTCTTTCTAGGTTTGTAGATTATACAACATAATGATGGGATTTTTATCACACAATCAAAATACATAAAGAAGTGTTGAAAACATTTGGCATGGAAGATGCAAAACCAGTAGGAACACCGATGGTAACTGGTTGTAAATTAATAAAGGATGATGAATCTAAAGAGGTAAATCAAACACTGTACTGATCTATGATTGGGAAACTGATGTATGTTAAACACAATAGGCCTAATATTGCACAAGCACTTGGGATTGTGGCAAGATTTTCTGCCAATCCTAAAGATTCACATATGGTTGCAGTTAAAAGAATTTTGAGATATTTGAAGAAGACTGAAGAATATGGATTATGGTATTCTAAGGAAGGAAAATTTTAACTAAGTGTTTCTACCGATGTAGATTGGGCTAGGAACATAGATGACTGGAAGAGCACAACCAGTGGAGCATTCTTTTTAGGAGGTAGGCTTGTGACTTGGATAAGCAAGAAACACACATGCATCTCTTAGTCTACTGCTGAAGTAGAGTATGTTGTTGCTGTTGCAAATTATTCTAATATTTCTTGGATAAGACAAGTGTTGGAAGGAATGAATGAGGTAATCACTGAGCTAGTGATTATATATTGTGACAAAACTAGTGCTATAAACATTTCCAAGAATCTTATGATGCATTCTAAAACAAAGCATATATCTATTAAGTATCACTACTTAAGGGAACAAGTTTAAGAGAATCAAGTGAAATTGAAATTTGTAACATCTAAAGAACAAATTGTCGATATCTTTACAAAACCATTATCGAAGGACACATTTGAATATTTGAGGACTAGACTTGGGGTTCATCCACTGTCTATCAGTCACTGAGGTGATCAATAGGTTGCATCAACCTATACTTATTAGAAGATCATTCATGTTGATGCACATAGCTCACACTTTAGTTTTTTTAAGGTTGTGAAAGATTGTAGAAGTTAGAACATAAATTTGTTTATCTATACACTGAAGGTACACTGATATGAACTAAACAATAGAGAATTACTTGGCTGCTAAAGAGCTATTTCTATATTTTCTTTGGCATTGTTGTCAAAGGGAGAGAGATTGCATATGAAAATCAGAGAGGAGATCTGAAAGATTGCAGAAAGGGAGAGAAGATTGTATATGAAAAATCAGTTAAGTGAGAACACAAATAGGAGAGAGAGATCAGAAAAAGAGAAAGAATTAAATATTTATTGCTGAGAACAAGAATCTAAGAACTGAAAAGATCAAATCTGCAGGGAGAGTCTACATGTAATGCTGTTATGTTTTGTAGTGACTAAACATATTAAATATGAAGCTAGGGAGAGCTTACCAAGATACAACATTTACTTATATAGTTGTAGAATATATGTTTGGTATGTGTATGGCATATTTTCATATTGCTTGTTTTTCCAGCAATGCCAAAGGGAGAAATTGATGAGCTACAACTGATTGAATATCTAGATGAATTGAAAGAACAGTGATTAGATATCACCAAGTACTGAAATGATATGTAAGATGATTAAATCAGTCAATATATTGTCATTGATGTCAACTAGTCTTGACAATACTTATCATGATAGTTACAAACATCTAAACATCTATTAAAGGAAGAAAAGATGAAGAACAAAGATATCTACATGAGAAAAAGATGGATATGACAGAGAAGGATAAGGTAAACATTGGGTAACTTATTTGATGAGGCTGGCTCTATATTGTTGACTTGAGAATGTTACATTAATCTATTATGAAGAAGAGATTTGAAATTGAACAAGTCAATGTGGTTGGTAATTGAAGATTTCTGTATACACCGAGCCAGTGCAGTGTATACTGAGTGACAGTATAACTGAGCTAGTTATCACCTACACATTTCTATATTAACTAAGTATGGATGAAAACATTAAATGCTAAGAACATCTGACTGAATGTGATGAGATGGATATTGTTATGATTTTGAGGTTAAGGATGAAGTTTGTTATGAGATCCACGATTGACAAAATTTGAAGATGATCTAAAGGATGAGACTAAAACATGTTATGGACACATCTACCAAGGAAGGTTTAAGTGACAAAATGGACGAAGGAGATTAAGTGGAAAAATCTAATGGTTGATATGAAAATGTTTTACGTTTATATAAGAGATATGAGTTTCATTGTTGAAACTATGCTGGAAGAAGGAGATTGTAGAGAATTCATGTGAAGAGTGTATTCATGCATGCCTAATCAAACTGGTTATTGAAGAACCAAGCTGCAGAGATTACAGAGCATCAAAGAACCATTTACCGAGTGAAAGTAAGTTCAGATATTGAAGGATGTGAATTGATTAGTGATCAGAGGATTATTTTTAAGGGCTTAACATAGATCTAAATATTTGCAATTGAGTTGTATTCGAATTAGATCAATAATGTATTAGTTTAACCATTGATTCAGAAAATCTCTTAACCAAGTGGACTTAACAGTCTTATGTAATATCCTATGACATTCTATGAATGTAAAGTGTTATCTTGTTGACCCCATAGTGAATGCTGGTCAAAAGTTAATTGTTAGTGATAAATCTTCTAACTAGGGCACACCTAATAGTGTGTATTGTAACTTTTAACAAGGTTGGTTCTTCATCAAGCTCACTTCAGAAGAGTGAATTAGTTTGGGTTACCAGTCCCAGGTGATTTTTCCCTTAACAGGGTTTCCATGTTAAATCATTGTGTTATGTGTTATTTGTTATGATTATTTTTCTATCATACTTTACATATTGCATAGTTGATTTAGTCAGTAATCATAGTTGGATATTTACTGGTAATCGGTAAAGTGAATAGACAGATTGATATTTTATGTTACCGAGCCACATAATTTGGTTGAATTGTTTTGTGAAGTACATCTTTCTATTTGGGACTATAGGATAACTAATCTAACTGATTCACCCCCCATCTCAGTTACTCCAACAAGTTCACCTAGGAAGGAAAGGCGAAGGGGGCTTCAAGAAAGAAGCCTGGACTGCCATTGAGAGGAAGTTCAATGCTGAGATGAGCCTCAATCTATCAAAGGATAATTTAAAAAACAAGCTGAAAGGATGGAAGCAAGGTTTTAGAGTTATGAGAGATGAGGAATATGAGTGGGTTTGCATGGAATGAGGCTAATCAATGTGTGGATGTTGATGACATGGTGTGGGAGGAGCTTCTAAAAGTAACATGCTCTTTTGAATATGTTGGTCTAAGAAATATTCCTTCTTATTAAGTTAGTGATACAAGACAAAGATCTAATTCATTCATCATGGAAACATGCAGAGAAAAGAATTCAAAAATGCTAAAGTGTATAAGAGACAACCCTTCTAGTACTATGATGAGCTAGCCTTCACTGTGGGTAATGACATAGCTGAAGGTACCATAACTACTGTTGCATAAGAGACAAAAGGAGGTCTCAATATGGATGGGTCCGCCTACTTGGATTGTGATGAGGATATCCCTATCAATACACCTCTTAACACTACAACTGATTTGGATGATGAATTATATCATTATAATCAATCAAGTGCAAGTGGTAAGACAAATCCTTTAACACCGTCATCAAGGAGGGGAAAGAGGAAGAAGGCAACTGTGGCTGGTTCGTTGGATGTGATTTGTGAAACTATGAAAAAAATAAAAGAGGACTTCCATTTGCCTCTTGTTATCAAAGTGGATAATTTAGATTTAGATTCTGTCTTAGATAGTGTGTATGAAGTCCTCAAAGTCATCCCTGATTTGAGTCGAGGCACTATGCTAAAGGCATATGACACCTTCATGATTGAAATTGAAAGAGCCAAAGGGTTCTTGAGAATCAATGAAGAGGAGAGAGTGCTGTACATTGCAATAAAGTTTAGAGAACTCTAGTTAGTTTTGTTTCATATTAAGTCTTGTTACTTTAACATTGGCAAGGCTAGCCAAGATACTTTTTAAGTTGGCAAGGTTAACCAAGATACTTGTTTTATCAACATCATACAATTGATATCTGATGTAGGAGCATCCAGGTTGTAAGAGCAATCTTGCATCACCCAAAGATATTTCTATTTTTGTATTCAATAAGGGCTATCATGTGCAGAGCTGCTATTTATGGAAACTTGCTATTTTTAGTAAGTTGGTCATATGATCTCAGAATGTTCTGGTTTCACAGTTGGAGATTCATCCTAGTCATTTTAGCCTACCAGTTGAGTTTCATTGCCACATCATCAGTATTGGTGAAGTTATTGAAATTTTTGGGTATGAAATTTTTCAGGTCAATTTTGAAGGCCTTAGAGGCTCCGAATCATGATTGATCCTCGACTAACTGGCACTAGCGCATGTCAAATACTATAGATCTTGTCATGGCATTTCCAAAAAGTGGTTACAATAGAAAAACAGAGCTATGGTTAAAAATTTATGGCCTTCGGAAGTTGGGCTACCTAAAAGCATATTTTGTATTTCCTTTGACCCGACCCTATTGTAAAAATTGTGAAAATAAAATAATTCTAAGTTTGGTCGGCCCTAAAAGGCTAAATTTCTAGAACCTTCTCGGGCAGTGGAAATTGCCTATATAAGGAAGGCCCGTAGTGTTGTCTTAGGCAGTTGAGGGCAGTTCGGGGGCAGTTCTGGGTAGTAGATCTATGTATTGACTTGAGGCTTTATCCTATGTAATATTGTAAGGGAATGCCCATGTGGCTTTGCATATTGTAATTCTAAAAGTTTGTAATTCCACATTTGTGGAGATAATAAGAAGCCCATTTTTTGTTCTTGCATATGGTTGTTGTTTCTCTATTTTTGTTATGTGTTTGTGGTATTAAGGAGAGCACCCTTCATCAAGTGGTATCAGAGCAAGAGTTCCTAAGTGTGTAAACAGATCATTGATTGTGTGGCAGTTTGCACCAGGACTGTGGGTTAGGGTTTCTGTGTAAATAGATCGTTGATTGTGAGGCAGTTTGCACCAGGACCGTGGGTTAGGGTTTATGTGTAAATAGATCGCTGACTATGAGGCAGTTTGCACTAGGACCATGGTTAGGGTTTTAGTGAGAAGCATGAAAATGCCTCCACGAAGGGAACATGGCGGAAGAGCTGGTGTTGTAACACCTGAGGTTAGAGTGCTCCAGAGACAAGTGTGAGCATTGCAAGAAGAGATTTGTAGAGGAATGAATCTTAATGTCAGAGATGAAAGTGAGGATGAAGCCAAAGAAGAAAATCAAGATGGAGAAGTTGAAGTTGTGAACCAGGAGGAAAAAAGACTTTTCTGAGCCATCTCAAAGATTGGGAAAAGACCTAAGATTGAGGTTCCAACATTTTCTATAAATCTTAACCCAGAGGAATTGATCGACTGGATCAATGAATGTGAAGAATATTCTGAGTATGAAGATATTGAGGATCCTGATCGGGTCAAGTTTGCAAAGGCCAGATTGAAGGGTCATGTGAAGATCTGGTGGCAAGAGATTCAATTGGAGTGAAATCAAAGAGGAAAGGATAAAATCACAAGATGGGATCAGATGGTGGATAAATTGAAGCAACAGTTCATCCCTGTTGATTATGAGCTTGACCTACTGAGGAAAATGCGAAGTTTGAAGCAAGCAGAAAGATCTGTCCATGAGTATACAAAGGAGTTCTATCAAATCCTCATCAGAACAGGACATTTGGAAGCTGATAAGGAGAAAGTTTCCCATTACCTTAATAGGTTAAGGCCGAGCATTCAGGAAGAATTGAATCTGGTTCGAATGAACAGTATTGAGGAGGCATACCAGTTTGCCTTAAAAGTAGAGGAAAAGCTGAACAAGAAGTTTGAGAGCAGACAAAGCGGATGAGGTCATGATGGAAGATCTGGTGGATGGTCATATGGAGATCGAAATGAAGATTCAAAAAAGAAGGATGAGGCCATTAACAGTCAGAATTAGAGAGGAGATCATTTCAATCATTTCCAAGGTCAGAACACTAGATATCAAAGAGGAAGAGGAAGAGGACAAGGATCTAGAAGAGGAGGCATCCGTGGAACATGTTTTCACTATGAAGAAGAAGGTCATAGGGCATTTGAATGTCCTCAATGCCAAGGAAGGACAAATAGGAGGAATGAAGACCAGGCTAGAGTTGTACATGTAGATGAAGATGCCAGATCATCACATTCTGAAGATGCTGAAAGAGGAGAAACACTAATTAACAGAAGAGTCCTACTGAGTGGTGAAAATGAACCTGAGCAAAGAAGGAGCCTATTTTGCACCAGGTGCAAGTGTGAGGGTAAGTGTTGTGATGTGATTATTGATAGTGGTAGTACTGATAATTTGGTGTCAGAAGAGATGGTGACAAAGTTGAAGCTCAAAAGGCAGAAACATCTACATCCATATCGGGTTGCCTGGGTGCAAGATGACCACAAGGTCATGGTCAGTGAACAATGCCTAGTGAAGTTCAAGATCAGCGGGTACCAAGATGAGGTACTATGTGATATCATATCTATAGATGCATGTCATATGTTGTTGGGTAGACCGTGACAGTTTGATAGATGTGTTGTACATGATGGTCGTGCGAATACCTATTCCCTGATAAAAGATGGAGTGTGACATAAGCTAAAACCATTGAAGGAAATATAAGAAAAGGTATGTGGTAATGCAAGAATAACTTTTGTTGATAGAGAAAATTTCTTAGATGGTATGCGGCATGAGCATATATGTTTTACCTTAATTCCAAAGGTTGGGAAAGAGGAAGTAGAAGATGTACCTGTAGAAGTTGCAAAATTATTGAATGAGTTTCAAGATATTGTATCCGATATTGTACCTGTTACCACCAGTAAGAAAGATCAGTCATCAGATGGACTTGATTTCAGGAGCTAGTTTGCCAAATAAGGTAGCACATAAAATGACACTAGCAAAAAGTGAAGAGTTGAAGACAGATTTGAAGTTTAGTTCATCACATCATCCATAGATTGTATATGGAAGTAGTCCCAGAAATGCATCCGAGCTGAGGAAGATAGATAAAGGAGAAATAAGTAGTGCTGAAGCTGAGGATTTTGCAGAACATTTGAAGAACATCCATGAGGAGGTGAGGAAGCATATTACCAAGATGAATGCGTAGTATAAGGCTATGGTAGATGAGAAAAAAAAGCATAAGGAATTTTAGGTTGGAGATGAAGTCATGGTTCATTTGCAGAAGGAGCAATTTCCAGTTGGTACATATAAGAAGTTGAAAATGAAGAAGTTTGGGCCATGTAAGATACATAAGAAGCATGATTTAGGAAATGCATATGAGCTAGAATTTCTTATAGAGCTGAATATTTCACTAGTATTTAATGTTTCAGATCTGACAAAGTATCATGAAGGAGGTGTTGAAGATGAGGTTACAACAGCATAGTGGAGTATTCCAACAACCAGTTTAGATACCAAAGAGATTGAGGATATACTGGACAGTCGTGTTGGCAGAAGCACAAGGAACAAAACATATGAAGAATATCTGGTCAAGCGGAAAGGATGACCTATTGAAGATTCATCATAGCTGACAAGGGAGGAGGTTAACCGTCTTGGTTTTCCTCTTCACACCTGAGTCATGACAGGGTCACTTCTCAAATTACCCCAGGTGTCTGATGCAGGAGCATCCAGGGTGTAAGAGCAATCTTGCATCACCCAAAAATATTTCTATTTTTGTATTCAATAAGGGCTATCTTGTGCAGAGCTGCTATTTATGGAAACTTGCTATTTTTAGTAAGTTGGTCATATGATCTCGGAATGTTCTGGTTTTATAATTGGAGGTTCATCCCAGTCATTTCTGCCTACCAGTTGAGTTTCACTGCCACATCATCAGTATTGGTGAAGTTATTGAAGTTTTTGGGTACAAAATCTTTTAGGTCAATTTTGAAGGCCTTAGAGGCTCCAGATCGTGATCGACCTCCAGCTAACTAGTGCTAGCATGTGTCAAGGACTATAGATCTTGTCATGGCATTTTCGAAAAGTGGTTATAATAGAAAAACAGACCTACGGTTAAAAAGTTATGGCCTCCAGAAGTTGGGCTACCTAAAAGCATATTTTGTATTTCTTTTGAGCCGACCTTATTGTAAAAATTGTGAAAATAAAATAATTCTAAGTTTGGTCGGCCCTAAAAGACTAAATTTATGGAACCTTCTCAGGCGGTGGAAATTGCCTATATAAGGAAGGCCCGTAGTGTTGTCTTAGGCAGTTGAGGGCAGTTCGGGGGTAGTTTTGGGTAGTAGATCTTGGTATTGATTTGAGGCTTTGTCCTATGTAATATTGTAAGGGAATGCCCATGTGGCTTTGCATATTGTAATTCTGAAAGTTTGTAATTCCACATTTGTGGAGATAATAAGAAGCCCATTTTCTATTCTTGCATATGGTTGTTGTTTCTCTATTTTTGTTATGTGTTTGTGGTATTAAGGGGAGCACCCTTCATTAATATCAGTGTGACATTGTTTTGTTTTGTTGAAACTCAAATCATGTGTTTTGATATAGTTGATATCATGTGGTGATGACATTGTTTTTTTTATCATCTACTCTACTATATATGCTTTAGTATATATTTCTGCGATTTCAACCATGATGATATTGTTTTTACTGTTATTTCATGGATTATAGATTGCATTCATGATTTACTTAAAAATGAATATAGCTGTTATTCTTGCTTGTGTTTTTTTGACTTGGTTAGCCTTGTTGCATTAGAAAATATAAATGGAATACACCAAGGAGTAACACATGACGAAGATCAATTATAGTGATAAATTATGTTGTTCTATTGCAAAGTATCAGAACTGTACATTTTGAATTCTTCAAAATTGTTCCAAGAGTACTTGTATGTGTGGCTACTCTGCCCAAATTTTGTGTTTTTATATCAAATTGCTGGTTTATGAAGCCACCTTGATGTTTCTATTTCCAATTCTAGCCTATAATTAGCCTTTTCAAGAAAAAATACATAGTTGCAATATCCTTATTGTTTAACTATCTTATCTATAAAGACATCAAGTTTCCTAAGTTTATGAGATTCTATAAAGACATCAAGTTTCCTAAGTTTATGAGATTTAGAAAAGATATTTTTGGTTTAGAGTGCGATCTTAATTAAAAAGTGAATATAAAAATTACCAATTTACAACACAATTTAATATAGAAACAACTCTTCCATATCTTATTTGTGGCAATAGTAGACACTACAGGGATCTCCTAGGTGTATCAGATAAATACATCATTTTTTGACACACTTTTGTATGGCATCCATCACATCGACATAGACACTGAAAACCAACTGGGTAATGCATTTTCATACACTTAGTACTGAGAGAAGCCTATGTTGTTGGATCAAATAGTTGACATAGGCTGAGAATTGCCTCTTCAATGCACTGAGTTCATATTTTATGATGACACTAAATTGATTTCAGTGAGATTGATGTTGTCACTATTTTTGGTAATAGGGGTTTATGACTTGAGAGGTAATTTACACTGACATTGTCACACCAACATATTGAATTCCTGATGTGTCTACATAAGTATTTCTATTTCTGATCTTTCACCATGCTTTTTTCTGGTTATCTACATAGCTTGAAAATCTTCTCAGTATGTTCTGGTACTTTATATAATACTAGATCTCATTACAGATCATTCGCATCAATATATTTTTCCTGCACAAAAGTATTTAATTGTATAATGACATTCATTCCTGGACATAACTGATCTTTAAATCTCATCAAGAGTCTTTTGTTAATGTAAGTTATATTTGAGTTTACCAACTTCTTCCTGAACAGGGGCAACATGAGTAACCATCCAGCTATCTCATGTATTTAAACTCTAGCTTATATTATACATTAATATGAGGTAGGTTCTATATAGTGCTTCAGGCTCTCCATTAAATTCTAGAATCCTATTCATTTTCTATAATTGCAAAAGCCTCCACCATAATCCAACATTTTGGCTATGAAAGGTAGTCATGATTTATAATATCATGTATCCTCCAAAAGGGCAGTAGCTATTGTACTGTAAATTGGCATGACTAAGGAATCATATCATCATTATAACATGAGATGGCATACCATACCATGATGAATTAACAATTATGATGATGGGCCTTGGAATGAACACACATACACATGTTTCCATGGTATCCTCATACTGTGACTCCTCTTTGTGTATCTTCACATGCCTCTCTACTTGTTCTTCTAGTCCTTCACATAAACCATTCACACCATCTACTCTTTCCTCTAGGATATTAATCTGATCCACATCTCTTTGTTCCTCATCATAGGCCTGCTGTTCCAAAGCATTGACTTCTACACTGCCTTCCACATTATCTTCTTCTTGTTCCCTTTGTCCTAGGAACTCAACTCTTTCAAACAACTTGGCTTCCAACATGTAACCCCTATACCTTGTAAGGCTTGCTATGTGCTATCTGTTTGTAGATTTGTAGAAATAGAACATTATAATTTTCAAAGAAAAACTCAACAACAATTTACTTTTGACAGTTTGAATTGTTTGATATCAATAAATGGTTGTTATCTTTCCAACACAAGACATTCACTATTTGATCTCATAGTTATCTTCTTGGATGTGAAGATGAAAAACAAATTTGGGTTTTGTTATGGTTTGTGAATAAGGCCCTTGATTTCTCTCTATCACACTACAAATTGTGAATCAACTCAGAATATAATTGGTCATACTTTGAATTTTCTATGTACTTATTGTGTTCAATTTGTTAATTCAAAATATAGGTTATGCATATTAGTTCTCATGAAATTTTAGTAGTTATTGTTGTTGATTTTGATTTAGGTTATGAATATTATTTCTCTAATATTTTAGTAGTTATTGTTGTTGATTTTGATTTAGACTATGTATTATATGCCTTTTTTTTCTTAATATTTTAGATCACATTCTAGAAATCAGAGTGAGATGTTGATGAAAAACATACAATACACAATCTAAATAACAATGATAATTAGAATATAGCTATTATTTATTATGTTAAATGTCTTCCTTTACACTTTTTGGAGGTTCTTCTATCCTTTTTTGTGGTTGATATTACATCACGTGTATTGATTGATGAGACTGTTAATATGGGGATTATTTTTATTGGTTAAATCCACCTGGAAAGCATGTTTAGAAAAGTCACGTCTCATGCCAGTTTCATTGGTAAAATTTTGATGCTATGGAAAACATGATCATAAGGTTTCTTTTCCTTTAATCTAGAATCAACTTTGACATGGAGAAGGATTGTATAACATTTCATTGCAGATTAATGTATGTTTGTTTGTTATAATGGTTTATTTCTGGTGAGATTAGAAAACATGGTTTGTTGTTATAGCAATTCGCAAAAACTACAAGCTAGAGTAGTTTTTGAAAATAGTACTCTAGCTTGTACAAATTTTGTACATTGCTCCAACACCTAATTTTTTGGTTGGCATCTTATATACATGTGTTCATGAAGAATTCAAAAAGGATAGTTTTGAGAGTACACATATGTTGTTCATGATTTCAACTTACAATCCATATTTCTGATGACTACACATATTTCTGATGTTACTCCTTGGTGTATTACATTTATTATGGGAACTTTGCATGGTGTGTCTTCACACCACCATTTCGTTGTTGGATTTTGTTCTTCCCCATCTTCTATGTATGAGTATAGATGTCTTATTAGATCCTTTTAGTATAGCATAAAAAGTTTCTTTAATCAACCATGGATTGTTAGAGTAGATTTGATTATGTGGAGTTTCTAAAATTTTATGAAGTGTATTTGAATGAAACTCTCATTACTTCTTCACCACTTCAAACTATTTTTAGTACTAGGGTAAGATGATTGTACTGTACTATGCCCTTTTCAGGCCTAGAAATATAGCGGCGAGTGATCAATGGCTTTGATGTCCCTCAATTCAAGTCCAGTCAAAATATAACAAGGACAAAGCATGGGTGTGTAGGATTGAATTCTAGAATTTCTGGTGGCATGGGAGTGCCTTCTCGTGCAAAGTTAGAAAGGATGGTATCATGATTTTGGCCTATGATAGAACTAACCATATTTTCATGTTTTGGTTGATTCATGAAGGCTTACATAAAATCAGTGGTTGGGACTTTGTCTAGATCAACCCATACTTGTTTGATTTGTACTTATTGTCAGGGATCAAAAGAAACCATGACATTGTTGGGATCAAGTGTTGGGTCTGATAAACTAGTGGCAAGGTTAGGATCCGTATCCTTTCTTTTCTTTGAACATGTTTGAGGTGGAATGAAATCTATTACCTATTATGTATGAGAGATGATGGATGCAAGGTGAGACTAAGGTAAGGCACCTAAAGATGATGATGATAATACAAGAGGAGATGGTATGCAAGATGGTCCTAAAACATCTAAGGAAAAATGATGATGATAATGCAAGACTTAGGATTGATGTGTGGATGAATATAAGATACTTAAGGATTATAGAGATTGATGAGGGTTTCCTAAAGACCTAGAGGATAACTTGGTGTTTAATATAGTGGCATCCTAGCTTATTGCTCGGTGCTTGAAGATTCTGGCAGTCTTGGTAACTGTCTGGTGGAGTTCAGTTACTTGGCTGGTAATATTGGTAGAAGATTGGCATTTCTTAGTCTTTGATGGTGATTCTCGGTCAAAGTTTTTTAGGCTTCACCGATGGAGCTCAGTGATCTTGGTGGTGATTCTTAGTTGGAAGTTCTGGTGGATCTCGATTGATGATGGTCACTCAGTGACTTGGTGTTTTGTTTCTTAGTGCTCGGTTATCGACTGGGTCCTGGTGTTTATGCCTGTTGCTCGATCGCTGAAATGGCTCAGTCATTGAAGGAGATTTGGCACTTTTGGTGCTCGGTAATACTTGTGGAGCTTAGTTGGTATGGTTTCTCGGTATGTTTCCTGATGCTCAATAGTTTGGCTTACCGACGATTGTTCTTGGAGATTCAGCTTGGCCGACTGGTGCATTTAATCTAGGTCACATTCCTTGAGTTATGGATTGACCGTTGGATGTGTGGGGACCTAGATCTAGTGTGTTGCATTCTCCTATATGGATCTAGAAGCTGACTTGGTGAATTAAATATTGGTGAAGTTATTTGTGAGTCGACTGATGTTTGGCATTTAATATTTGTATATTTGGGAGCCGACTAGCTTTTGGGATTTAATTGTTTGTAAAGCTGACTTGTGGCTGGGGTTTAGTATTTAAGGAGATGTTTGGGTATAGTTGTTTAGGGAAGTAACAAATGTGTGGATTTGTGAAAGCAAATTTAGTAGCTTGAAAGCTTAGGTAGCAGAAAGATTGCTTGGAAGTTTGAGTACAGGTTTAGATCTTTCTTGGAGTGCCTACCAGTGTCCTGTTGTGTTGTAGACCTGAGCTACCTGAGGAGAAGTATGTTGGATCCTGTGTGATCTTGTAGAACTACTTCTTGCATTGTAATTGGCCATAACCAGGAAGGCCTTATAGCCTGAAACATTGCATGTAATTAGTTATTTGATGAAATAAAGACATCTGTTTCCTTTCAGATCTAGATTCTTGTTGTGTTTTCTGTTGTGTTGGTGTTTGGATGCAAGGTCAGACCATCCTTAATTGGATTCTCCATCCTTGAATACATTAGGTGGTATTAGAGCTAAAGTTTTGTTCCTGTTGGAGTTCATAGTTGATCTTGAAGGTTAACCTAGCAAGGTTGATCTTGCAAAGTTGATCCTGTTGAAGTAAAGATTGTGCACAATCTGGATTACAGGTCTAGAGCATTGAACTTGTGAAATCTTGCCCTAGTTGTTTATTCAAGGTGGCAGGTTGAGATCTAACTTGTACACAACTTGGAGATTGTCACAAGGTGGTTGGTGAGGGTTTGTTATAGAGGGTTTTTCTTATCTTTAAGGATGCCTCTGAGAAGATTGGACCCTAGAGCTATTGCAAATCTTTGTGATGCTATGGAATCAAAGATTTCTGTTAAAGTCAGATTGGATGTCAGATCTGAGATAGAATTGATGAAGAATGACATTGTCACTGAGATCATGAGAGATGTTGCTAGTGTACCTTAGAATGTTGGTACTAAAGATGGCTATGAAGAAGCTATTGAAGAATTTGAAACTACCAGATCTAGTGGTGATGATCGGAGGAATAGATCTGGTGAAGATAGAACTGCTCAGTTGCCTAGATCTGGAGCTCAGTTTAGTAGTAATTACCAAATGGAAGTTTCTAATTTCTCTAGTACTTTGAAGCCCAACAATTTGATTGATTGGATTGGTGAACTAGAAGATTTCTTTGAGTTGGAAGAAATTGAAGATCCTCTTTGGGTGATATTGGTACAGACAAAGTTGAAAGGACATACTGCTCTTTGGTGGAAGGAACTACAAAGAGATAGAGAAGATGAAGGTGAAATAAAGATCAATAGGTGGAGGTTGATGGTGACTAAGTTGAAAGCTAATTTCATACCTTCTGACTATGAGCTTGACTTGTTTAAGAAGTTGCAGAATCTGAAACATAAGGATTAGTGTGTTGAAGATTATACCGAGGAGTTCTACAAACTTACTATTCGGTCTGGACACCGAGAGCTTGGCAAGGAAAAGGTAGCTCAGTATGTGAATGGTCTGAGATTCAATATTTAGGATGAGCTTGGTATGCTAAAGATTGATTCTATTGAAGATGCTTATCAGTATGCTCTGAAGGTAGAATATAAGTTGAAGAGGAAACAACCTAGTAACTCCCAAGGGAAGGAAAAGATTGATCACTTGGTGAAGGATAAGCCGACTAATGCAAAAGATGAACATAAACCTATGGAACCAAAGAAGAAGACAGGTAGAGTTATCTTTAAGGGTACTTGATATAACTATGGAGAGGAAGGACACCATTCTTTTGAGTGTACATAGAAGAAGGTTGACCGATGAACTGCTATGATGAATGAGAACATTTAGAATGAAGCTGAATCAGAGAATTTGCTGCTTCGGTGAACATTTCTTGGTACAAAGGATGAACCTTTTCAGAGGAGTAACTTGTTTAGGACCCGATGCAAATCTAAAGGTAAAATCTATGATGTTATTGTTGATAGTGGTAGTACTGATAAACTTGTTGCTGAGGACTTGGTTTAGAGACTTGGGTTGAATAGAATGAAGCATCCTTGTCCTTATAGGCTTGGCTAGCTACAAGATGTTCATGCTTTAGAAGTAAGAGAACAATGCTTCATTGATGTTCAGATTGGCTAGTACAAGGATCTTGTGTTATGTGACATTGTGAATATGAATAGTTATGATATATTTCTTGGTAGACCTTGGAAATATGATTGTAGAGCTATTTATGACTATGTTCAAAATGTGTTTACTATTGAGAAGGATGATATGAAGTTTTCACTGATGCCTTTGATGGATACAACACTTGGTAGGAGAAGCTTGAGTATTGGCTAGTAGCCAAGTTGAGATTGGAGATCCAAAGAAAATGAATGATCAATATGGAGAACCAACCTGTACATTGTCAAGAAAAGATTTGAAGAGACAGAGGAAACTGAAGTGGAAGAATGTGCAAGCAGAATAGGTGGAGGACTTATATGTGAAGAACCAGTTCAAGATTTATGTGCTGAATCTTGAAAGATGTTCTTCTCACATATGAACATCTTTTGGAACCTGGGGTGTCTGATGCAGGGGCATCCAAGGTAAAGACAAGGGCATTCTTGTCCTCAATGAAACTGCATGGGGTGTTTGTATTTTGGCCGGTGTTACTCGATTGCAGCCTTGAGCGATGGCCTCAGTCATTGAAGGAAGCTTGGTCACTAAAGGAATTCAACAGTCTCTGATACTAGGTGAAAGTGTTACTCGGTCATGCCTGTGGTGCTCAGTTGACAATGGTGCTCGGCGATGCCTGGCGTGCCCGTTGAATTCACTGTCCCTCAATAGTTCTAGCTTACCAACTGGAGTTTTGTGTGATTTGTTGATGGAATGGAAACCTTTAGTGATGATGAAGTGGAGTTGATGGTTTTCAGATGTTTCCTTTGGTGAGAAAGTGTGGGACACACTTTTCTTTGTACCCCAGGAGTCTGATGCAGTGGCATCCTAGCTTATTTCTCAGTGCCTAAAGATTCTGGAAGTCTCGGTAACTATCTGGTGGAGTTCGGTTACTTGGCTGGTAATCTTGGTAGAAGATTGGCATTTCTCAGTCATTGACGGTGATTCTCAGTCAAAGTTTGTTAGGCTTCACCGATGGAGATCAGTGGTCTTGGTGGTGATTCTCAGTTGGAAGTTCTAGTGGATCTTAGTTGATGATGGTCACTCGGTGACTTGGTGCTTTGTTGCTCGGTTATCGATGGGGTCCTGATGTTTATGCCTGTTGCTTGGTCATTAAAATAGCTCAGTCATTAAAGGAGACTTGGCATTTTTGATGCTCGGTATGTATCCTGATACTTAGTAGTTTGGCTTATCGATGGTTATTCTTGGAGATTCGGCTTGGCTGACTAGTGTATTTAATCTGGGTTGCGTTCCCGGAGTTATGGATTGACCGTTGGATGTGTGGGGACCTAGATCTAGCATGTTGCATTCTCCTTTATGGATCTAGAAGCCAACTTGGTGAATTAAATATTGGGTAAGTTATTTGTGAGTCGACTGATGTTTGGCATTTAATATTTGTATATTTGGGAGCCGACTGGCTTTTGGGATTTAATTATTTGTAAAGCTAACTTGTGGCTGGGGTTTAGTATTTAAGGAGATGTTTGGGTAGTTTTTTAGGGTAGTAACAGATGTGTGGATATGTGAAAGTAGAGTTAGTAGCTTGCGAGCTTAGGTAGTAGAAAGATTGCTTGGAAGTTTGAGTACAGGTTCAAATCTTTCTTGGAGTGCCTACTAGTGTCTTGTTGTGTTGTAGACTTAGGATAGCTGAGGAGAATTGTGTTGGATCCTACATGATCTTGTAGAACTATTTCTTTCATTGTAATTGGCCATAACCAGGAAGGCCTTACAGCTCGACACATTTCATGTAATTAATTATTTGATGAAATAAAGACATCTGTTTCCTTTCAAATCTGGTTTCTTGTTGTGTTTTTCACTGTGTTGGTGTTTGGCTACAAGGTCAAACCATCCTTAATTGGATTCTCCATCCTTGACTGCATAAGTGTTGGAAAGATGTAAGTTGCTTTTCCTAATGTAAGTTCAAATGGATGTGACTTGTCAACCTAAGACAAAATGATGGTCTTTTGGAAGATGAGATTTCTTATCAATATAAACCCACCTTTGGATCAAGGTGATGAGGTTACAAGAACAAAAATAGGCCACCCTAGACAATTCTTAGTCAAAGAGTGAAGCTATAATGATGGGTTTGGTTTAAGATGCAGGTCCTAAGCAACTCAAAGGGATGTGACACCAAGTAGGAGATGTTTGATTTTGGATTTTTGACTTGGGTTTTGGATGAGGTTGGATTGGTGATGCTTCCTAAGAGGATGACCAATATGCCTAAGGGTGACCTTAAAATTCAATGGTGTTAATGCAAGCCTTGTGGTGAAGAAGAGTGGAATGATATGTTTGTTGTGTGCCAACTATTCATATCTCTCAATGTTGACAAAGGTGAAATATTGTTATTGAAGAGGATCTTTTCGTAGTTCTCACACTCTTGGATTTCTTGTTGGATTGATTTCACAATGTGTTGGTCTTTCTTGACTTCTTAATCCACTACTTTCTTTTCTGCGTACACATGGGATAATGGGAGCTTTTCTTTCTTATGTTTCCCTGAGGTGAACATGTGTTCAAAATTTGGTCTCAAAATTCTAAGCGTGAATGACCACAAATTTGGTAATAGTGACAAAGTTTTGACAAATTTTGGATCTATCAAATTAGGTAGTGACTATGCTAAGTTGATGTAGTCAAGGTTGGTGGATCCAATTAAGGACTGACCAACCTTGCAACCAAACCAATATGCAGCAAAAATACACAATAACAACAATAGATCTGAAATAAAACTGTAGTCTTTATTCATCAAATCACCGATTACATGAAATGTGTCAAGTTGTAAGGCCTTCCTAGTTACAACCAGATACAAAGTAAGTAACAGTCTACAAGATCTCATAGGATCCAAATCTTTTCCACAACATCAGTATTTAGTTAGCCTAGGTCTGTAACACACAACACACTGGTAGGCACCCAGGAAAGATATGAACTTGTACTCAAACTTCCAAGCAATCTTCCCACTCCTAAGCTCACAGGCTACTAACCTTCCTTTCCAATTTGATGCCCTAAACATCTATCCAAGTAACCTATAAATATTGATTCATAGCCAAAATTTGGTTGATGAAACAACAAACCCTTATAAACCAATATTAAATGCTAAAACATTAGTCGACTCTCACACAGCCTTACAAAATAAATCAACTCTCAAAGATGGCCCCAACAGTCATCAAATCCACATAGGAGAATGCAACATGCTAGATCTAGGTCCCCACACATCCAACGGTCAATCCATAACTCGAGGGGCATGACCCAAATCAATGGAACCAGTCGGCCAAGACGATCCAACAAAACAATCCAGTTAGTAAGAAAGAATATCGAGAAAAAGAGGAAATAACTGAGCACCATTCGACCGACCACACCAAGCAGGACCAAGGAACATAGTTATCATTGAGCGCTAGTGAACCAATGCCTTCAATCACCGAGCATTCTTCAGAGACCGAGCAACTAGTCTCCCAAACCGAGCAAGAACTCCACCAAACCAAGATCAAAACTAACAATCTACCTTCAAAGACAAACATATTTTTGGTTGATACAAGATTGCTAAGAATCCTAGGATGCTCCTGCATCAGACACCCCAGGTAAGAAATATTTTCTCATAAGTAAATCAGGAACACCTCAAGGGAATTAGAACAGGTATGCCAAATCTGTTCTTAACCCATATCTCCTCTTGTCCTTCATCCCAAGTAGTCTTTACTTCATTCACTGTCTCATGCAAAAAGTTCTTCTATTTTTCACCATGCTTATCCTTCCGATCGGAAATTGATAGCAACCGACTCTGACCACTAGTGATCACATCAGTGCCTTGGTAAGGTTCATCCCCTCCAGACTCCTCAACCAACTCAGTATCATTTGTATCTCTTTGTGTCATAAATGTCACCATTTGTTGCACCATCTTTGCCAGCAAGACCATTTGTTTCTTAATCTCAACAAACTCTTTAGAGATATCATTCTCCTTCTCCTTCAAACTAGATTTTTTAGGAATAGGTTCATCAACCCTCTGTTCCTGAGGTTTGTCATAAGGAAAACACCTGATAACTCCACATCCCTTAACCCCTATTTCCTATAAAGGTATTAGCTTATGATGAGCTCCTTCATGCCTAACAACATAGGTATTAGCATGACCATCAAACAAAACATTCCTGTCAAATTTCCAAGGTCTACTGAGCAACATATGACAAGCATCCATGGGAAATGTATCACACAATATCTCATCATGGTAAGATCCAATCTAAAATTTAACCAAGAATTGTTCTTCAACTCTAACCTTAGACACATCTTGTATCCAACTAATCTGATAAGGATTAGGATGTTTCCTTCTTTCCAAATTCAACTTACTAACCATTTCATCTAAAACAAAGTTCTCAGAATTGCCACCATCAACTATGACATTACATACCTTATCCTTGCACTTACATATGGTTCTGAACAAATTTCTCCTTTGCATCAGTCCATGAAAACATGTAGCTAACCTTCTAGTGATAAGTGTCTCACCTTTTTCTGCAACATTCACAATATCTTCTTCAGTAGTCAGTGCCACCCTTTTCTTAGGACAATAAACAATTCTATGACCAACTTCACCATAGTTATAACAAGTTCCGGTGAACTCATTCTTCCACCTTCCTCTCTGTCTAGTATTCTTAGTAACTTGTCCACTGCTAGATCCCACATTAGACTTAGGATTCTCTATCACATTACACTTAGCAACTGCTTCACCAGTTTTACCACCTTGGTTCCTATTGTTCTTTTTTCCTTCATACTTCTTATTTAGCTTCTCTTCAATCTTTAATGCCATCTGATAAGCATCACAATTTTTTTTCATCCGCATAGTAAGTAACTCTTCTTGAATACTAGGTCTCAAACCATAGACATACCTAGCAAACTTCTCTTTATCAGCTTCAGAATGACCAGTCCTAATCAGGATTCAGTAAACTCCTCGGTATACTCATGTACCAATTTGTTAGTCTACTTCAAAGCTTGCATCTTCTTAAACATGTCCAATTCATAATCCATTGGAATGAATTGCTTCTTCAACTTGTCAACCATTTGGTTCCACTTAGTGATCTTTTCCTTTCCTCTTCTACCTCTTTCCAACTAAACTTCTCTCCACTAGATATTTGCATGACCCTTCAACTTAGTCTTTGCGAATCTAGCCCTATCAAGAACTTCTATTTCTTCATACTCAAAGTATTCATCAATCTCATTGATCCAATCAATCAATTCTTCTGGCCTAAGGCTTCCAAAAAATGCAAAAACTTCAATGTTAGGTCTTTTCCCAATCTTAGACATAGCTTTCAGAATTTGATTCTCCTCAGGATCTCTAGCTTCTTTGACAACTTTTTCAAAATGATCTTCCTCAGATTCATCATCACTATCCTCTTTCAAGGTAGGCTTCTTCTTTCTCAATTCCTCTTGTAAATCTTGCACTTGTTTCTACAAAGCCCTAAAATCATCAAGACTGGATTCTCCAATAGTTTCCTCTTCCTTTGAGATCTCATGATTTCTCCTCAGAGGCATCTTCAAATCAAGATCTAGACATGAACACACAAGATCCACTCGGCTCCAACAGGAACAAACTTTGCTCAAATAGGAACAAACCTTGCTCTGATACCACTTGATGTAGTCAAGGGTCATGGATTCAATTAAGGACCAATCAACCTTGCAACCAAACCAATATGTAGCAGAAATACACAATAACAACAACAGATCAAAAATAAAACTAAAGTCTTTATTCATCAAATCACCGATTACATGTAATGTGCCGGGTTGTAAGGCCTTCCCAGTTATAGCTAGATACAAAGCAAGTATCAGTCTACAAGATCTCATAGGATCCTAATCTTTTCCACAACATCAGTATTTAGCTAGCCTAGGTTTGTAACACACAGCACACTGGTAGGCACCCAAGAAAGATCTAAACTTGTACTCAAACTTCTAAGCAATCTTCCTACTCCTAAGCTCGTAGAATACTAACCTTACTTTCCAATCTGATGCCCTAAACATCTACCCAAAAAACCTATAAATATTGATTCCCAGCCATAAGTCGGCTGATGAAACAACAAAACCTTACAAACCAATATTAAATGCTAAAACATCAGTCAACTCTCACATAGCCTTACAAAATAAATCAACTCTCAAAGATGGCCCCAACGGTCATCAAATCCACATAGGAGAATGCAACACACTAGATCTAGGTCCCCACATGTCCAATGGTCAATCCATAACTTGAGGAGCGTGACCCAAATCAATGGAACCAGTTGGCCAAGCCGATCCAACAAAACAATCTAGTTAGTATCAAGAATACTAAGTAATAGAGGAAATAACTAAGCACCAGTCAACCGACCAGACCAAGAATGAATGAGGAACATAGTTATCATTGAACACCAGTGAACCGATGCCTTCAGTCACTAAGCGTTCTTCAAAGACCAAGAACCTTGGTAACCACATAAACTGAGCAACCAGTCTCCCAAACTGAGCAAGAAATCCATCAAACCAAGATAAAAACTAACAATCTACCTTCAAAGACAAACATATTTTTGGTTGATACAGGATTGCCAAGAATCCTAGGATGCTCTTGCATCATAAGTATACCTTGGATTCATTTTGGACATGAAATTTTTTGAAGATGTAAGAAAGCAATCCCTGAAGAGACAAAGCAATATTGAAGGAATATAAAGTTTTGGACTTTTGTTTTTGATCTCTTTGCCAAAGGAATTTTTTTGTAAAAGACTTTGATTGTGTATGTTAAAAAAAAGCTTTTTTAATTCACTATGTCTTTTTACTTGTCTTAGCACATTGAAACCAATTCAATCACTTTTTATCCTAAGGAATCAGCTTAGTGATGCAACAGTGGTCAGTGGAAGCCTCCAACTAGTGAGAAATTTGGTGAGTTTGAACCCCTCAACGCCCAAGGTGAAGGGTCTAGTTCTGAAATAATTATCACAAGTATCAAAAAGGACTTGATTTAAGGTTATCACAACCCTACAAGACAATATCACCTAATCACTAGGCTTGTCAAAGTTCCAAGCACCAAGAAACAAGAATTCGCTAAGAGATCTCCTCAAGGAAATAAGTACTCAAACCCCATGAAATGGATACTAAGACTAGGGGTGGCTTATAAACATTTCTTTGGCCTGTTTAGGTCTTATCTTGATAGTTCCAATGGTTCTTTCCCCATTGAGCAACTTCTAAGGTTATGCTGTTGCACAAACCTAGTATCCTGCTTGTAGCCCTTCCTAGAAGGAAAACTAGACATAACACAAATTACTCCCAAATGAAGAAATGAATGGGTTGAGTATTTTGATACCCTTTTTGGGTTTACTAAACATGCCTAAACACCAAGGAGTGGAAATGAGTGGAGGTTGCTGCTGTTGCAATGTTAGACCGGGCTAATAGGCCTAATTAGGGCCCCAAATGCACTAAAAGTGCTTCCTCTCCTATGCCAAATCAAAAATAAAGTGTGGGGGAATATGTGGCAATGTGAAACAACTTAGAATCCAAGTTTTTAGGTCTTGAAGAATCCCCAACCGCAATCTAGGAGGACTGTCCTAGTTACTTGATTGGTGCACACATAGAGATGTACACCTAGGGTCTGGTGGCAAATCCACTCCTCTAAAAATCCACCCCTCTAACCTGTATAATCTGAAATTACATTGAAATAAATTGTATTCCACCAAGGGGCATCAATTTCCCATGGTGGAATGTGCCTAAACAATCAGACCCTATTAGAAACCTTGCTTTTAGGCCTCAATTCTAGGCACCCTCACTAAAATTCTGATAACTTCCAACCTGGGTTGAATCAACACATGTGATTGACTAAAATAGAAAGAAGATTCAAATTTACAACCTTTTGAATCAATAGATCATGCCCTTGCATCCGTACCTATCTGTACAGTTGCATGATACACATAAATCTGCAGAGAAATGATAGTTTTTGTATTGATAAATGCCAAATTACATGTTGTTATCCTATCACCCACCTATAAGGGATTATATAGGATACTCCCAATGGTTAAATGAGTGGTTTGAACCAAATAGCTATTTGGGAGGGTTAATTACAATGTTTCACAACTTTTAGGAAGTTGCTCGAAAGTTGCTTGACAACTTTTGAGCAACTTTGACAATTTTGCATTGTTTGCAAATCTAATGACCAAAATTGGTCTTAACCTTATCTAGATGATCCCTAATGGATCCAAACATAGAAAATCATGAAAATACCTAAGACTAGGGGTTTGGACCATAAATGACCAGTAGTTAAACCAAGGACTCATAAAATGCCAACTTGGAACTATGGTCTTACAATGAGATCCAAAGACTAACCCTTATCCTAAGCATGACTAGAGGCATCTAAAGACCTTAGTGTGAAATCCTAGACTTCATAGGGATGCTTGTTGAATCTGGAGTAGGAGTAGGTGCTCCTGCACCACTTAGTCATTAAAACCTTTTCACATAGCTTGATATACCTTTTTCTCACACATTCGTGTAACCTCCTAAAGGGCACACATATTTTTGACTTTGCAAGAGATAAAAAAAATACGGTCAAAGAAGACTACACAATGAGACCTTTAATACCATATTATTTGCCTCTAAAAACTCAAAGGGATACATATGGTGGGTGTGTTCTTTAGGAGAGATTATTCCCCTTTCTTGCACAAAGATTATGACACTTTTAGGCGGTAGATCAGATAAGTTTCTACTCTAAGGCATGTATAGTAAGGGTTCCCTTCAAAGATATCTTATGCTAATCATACAAGGCATCATGGTCGCGCAAGTGAAATTGAGACCTATAGCCCCATTATACCAAATATAAGATAACTATGACCTCTAAGACTTTAATCTCAAGGATGTATTTGATTATAGTGGTTCAGAATAGCTGGCTTTTCTTTATTCCCACCTGGGTCATTCCCACAATATTTTTTTGTCAAATGGAAGGCCCTATAAAAAGATAAAATTTGAGAGGTCACAACCATTTTTATCTTTCACCAATGACCATGAGAGCCATTGGGAGAGGATAGTGTATGATGTGAGGGTGTGCTCTAACAAATTTTGTGCAAGTGCACCATAGACTCAAAAAACATGATTATTTTTCCAACAAGTTAGGCACTATTTTGCTATCTAGAATATAAGCAAACTCGCAAGTGGGTAAATTTTATGCACCACGTCCAAAGATGTTCATTTATTTTATTCAATTATTAAACCTAAAATGAAGTATTTTATTTTCATTGAATTTTAATGCACCAAATCCAAATGTTGATTGTTTATCAAATTTTTGAACCCAAAGGAAATATGAGATTTGCCTTGTTCAATTTTAGTGCACTAAAAGAAGTCTGAGATTGTGTTGTTCAATTTTAGAGCCCAAATTGAAGTGTTTGATTTGAGTTGTTCCATTTTAATGCACCAAAAGAAATGTTTGATTGATTTGTCCAATTTTAGTGAACCAAATCCAAATGTGAAAATTGCCTTTGTTCAAAATTTAGAGCACCAAAAGAAGTGTGAGATTATGTTGTTCAACTTTAACTAATGTTCATTTTAGCACCCAAAACAAAGTGTGAGATGATGTGAGTACATGCAAAAGTTATTTTTAATGCACTAAAGGAATGTGATTTAATTATATCTACAATCCTTCTGACTATCCAATCAATCCCGCCGACTAGCATAACCCAGAAAATAGAACACAAGAACTAGTGATCCCATAGGCCCTACTCACGATCACGTAGGTTTGTCAGTAAGTAGAAATCATGTGGAGAAAAGATGACATAAAATAATAAATATACCTCTCGTATAGCCTATCCCCCTTGGTCAACTTTGTGTGTACAATCCCACTTGGTCAACACACAATCCCGCAAGGGTTACAATTTTTTTAGATTTTACAAATTTTAGCAATTAATGCCCTTAGGTGTACAATTTGTCAGACAATGGTCCTGCACAGTCAAAATGTGATCCTGACCAATTGCCACAAGAGAAAAGGAAGATAAAAGATAAAAGAGAAAAAGACATAAGGCTGGAGTGCAAGATCGTGTTCCCGCCAAGTAATGTCGCATTCCTGCCTTCTATCCAAATGATCCCGCAAATTGCCAAATTTTGTCACAGTGAATTTTTTTAGAAAAGTACTGGGTGTATACACCTAAAAATGGTCACCTAGACTATTAGCCCCTTGCTAGCATTTTTGCTAAAATCATCAATTGCTTATTCTTGATCAAATCCTAGCTCTATCATTTATTTGATTATTTTCTATGGGCTAACCATCTTATTCTAAGTCTTTATTTATTAAAAGGAATATTCCCTCCCCTTTTAATAAATAAAAAGCCCCCACTTTTCCTCTTATCCTAAGTTGCACAAATAAAGCATTATTCTTATTTTATAAAAAGGGAAAAAGCACTTTTTGTCTCATATGGACACAAAAGTCAACTCCTATTTTCCTATTGGAGGATACTTGTGCACATGGATTGCTCCTCTTTTAAGCTCCACCGTTGATTAAATCTTTTGCCTCTTAACCTCCATGGTCCATTCCTTCTCATTTCCTATAAAAGAAGAGATCTCTTCTTCATTCTAGATCCCCAACTTTTTATGCTATTGTTATGCTACAGGTTTTCTAGGTCATCTTGGAGCTTTTGGAGATATTCTTGCATCTAGGGTTTGAAGATTTGGAGCATTGTTGGCATTCATCTTAGATCTTCATCAACACTCTATCTTCTTGTCTTCATTCTTGCATCATCATGGCTTTCTTGCTTCATAGTTAGATTTCATTTCTTGCATAGTAGCTTTATTTTCATGGCATTCTTAGCTTAGATTTCCTTTATGCTTTAGATTAATTCATCTAGTTTAACTAGGAGGCTTTGTAATACTTGCATCTTTCATTTCCATAGTTTAGCTTGCATTTCCATTCTTAATCTAGCTTGCATTGCATTTCATTCTTGATTCTTGAGGATATTGGCATTCTTGCCCTTGTCTTCATTGAATCTCCCATTGCATGGTTTATTAGCAAGGTTATAGGCTAAATAGCTCTAGCTGAGAGCATTCTTAAAAACCCTTGCACTCCATGCCTAGGGAGCTATGGATCGATTTGTGAGGGCTCATTCTTGAGTTTCCTTGCATGTAATGATTCATAGAAGTGTGACACAATTATAGCACACATTTTTGGCGCCCACCGTGGGGCAGAGTAGACTAGCTTTGTCCCTTCTTTTTCTGCATTTCTGTCATTTTCCGTCAATTTTTCGGCAAGTTTTTAGCATAATTTTTGTTCTCTGGTTTTTTGTCTCAGAATATCGCGCGATACTTCTCAAGTATATCGCGCGATATACCTTACTATATGCGTGCGATACTTCACGCCAGAGAAGAATCGCATGACAGTATTGAGGTATATCGCCTGGTCTCGGGCGAAGTATCACTTGGTGTTGGGCGAAATATCACGCGGACTGAAAAGTATCGCCTGGTGTCGGGTGAAGTATCGCGCGATACTGTGTCTGTACCTGGCAGTGACCTATTTTTGAGTTATTTTATCCATCTTGCAAGTTTCAGGTTCTTAGCTAACTTTTTGAAAATTTTTGAAAATTTTAGTGTTTTCAAATCCGTGCCACTCTGGCACTCTGGAAAACGGGTGCCCATTTTTTTTTTGAAATTTTGCAAATGGTATCAAAAGTTTAAGTGTGATATATCGTTGGAAAGGTCTTTCTGAGCCCAATCCAACCATCATGGTTTCATTTTCAGATTTTATCATTTGATCAGTTATTTTTGCACATTATCTAATTTTTCATGTACTAATCATTGTTAGATTTTGGATTTTGATTCTCCTAACTCTTGTTGGTCTAACAAGTTGTGGTTGTAGGTGATTCTTGCTTGAAATTTGCTAAAATCGCATGTCAAAGAGGGCTACTAATGGTTTTTGCAGGGCTGCCCTAAGCATAAAAACCAAATCAAGTGCTTGTTTAATTTCTTTCTTTATTAAGTGCGACATATACTAGTTGTTTCATTAGGCACTTAATACTTTGTGAAAGGAATCTTGGGGTGGTAGGAGAAGTATGCTCTTCACCTTTAGGTGAATCAGAAAATCTTGACCCATCTTGAGGTTTTGGAAGCAAAGGGGTAATTGGATCTTGTTTGGTGTGTTTGGGAGATAGGGGAGTATGCTCTTCACCCTTGTGGTGAATCAAAAACCTTGAACCTCAAGAATTAATCCACTCTTTGTTTAGCTTAGGATCCTTTAGTGGGCCTGCTCTTGAGCAATCAAGAGGAACGACCCAAGTGGGGACAACCTTGTCATCATTTTCCTTGGTGGCGAGTGATTCCAACTCACTATAATCTTAAGGCTATCGAGGACACAAAACCTTGGTAGACATAGTACTTATCTTTGCTTGATGTGAGTAACTTGTGAGATTGTGACCATGAGGAAAGCATTAAGCAAGAATGCTTAAGGTACTCTTGAGGCCGCGAGGTCCTAGTCCTTTATGAGGAGCAAGAGGGGTGCTATGAACAGAAACCCTTACTACGAACCATTAGATAGAGGCCACCCTATTTTAGCCGCTTAGCTTCTTGGTGCAAGGATTGATCCAAGTGGACTTACCCGGATCACCCCAAGACACTCACCATATGTGTTCCTTTGGTTGTGTTTTTGACATCTCCATGACAACGCCAATATCTCTTGTGGGCAACCACTTGGTGTGAGGCAAGGGAGCATCAAGTTGTGGGCCAAGTTGCTAAGTAATGAGCCTTGTCCTTCTAGGTAGTAATTGCTTGAATTGTCTTCGATTGTGCTATACCAGTGTAAACGTTCTCAACATTCAAACAAACGGTAGCATTCATAAGGTTCCCTATTTTGATATCACAAGTGCTTGTCTTGGCAAGGTTTCTTTTGCCCTTGTTTCAAGTGTTCTATGACATGTTTGATCCCATACTGTTTGCAAACTTGTCTTTTATCTATTGCTACTGCTTGTCAAACTGAGAAATTGCACTGTTCAATCTACAAATTTAGTCAAAGCGCTTCAAAACTAAGTTTTTCACGTTCACTAGTCAAGAGTCATATGATATTGAAGTATCCTTGCATACACTCAACCAAGAATCCTGAGTCATTTCTACTGTCCTGTCATTGCTACAATTTGGAGTTGCTAAACTTGCACTTTAACCTGTTGTAGAGTGTCCTTTTCTGTTCTTACCTAAAACTGGTTTGTTACCTACATGCTTAGATTTGTTCTAGACTGAAACAAATGAGCTAAAACTATTGGATTTGAGTTTAATGAATGCTACTCTTGATCACTTGTCGCATCACGGTTACCTCTCTAGCTACTTGCTTATTGAGCTTCTTGCTCGCTGCTCGGCTTTAGTCAATTGATTGCTGTAAGTGCTTGAGCACTTTTGACGAGCCATCTCTCTATTGTTCTACTTTGACAAGTGATCTTTATTAGCCTTGCTTATCTCAAATCTGAGAAACTTTGTCTCATTCTATTAGTTGACCAACATCTCTTTTCATGCCGGTTACAACTCAGTCTCAATTTGAGCAGGAGAGTCATCCTCCGTTCAATTATACATAGTTACCTTCTCCAACTAGACATTCAAAAGCACCCATTAGTAACAATAGTTCTAGTTCTGACCAATCTGAGAATTCTAAGGCTACACCGTGGTATAAAGGAGGTTTCCTCTTTTCCGCATTCAAGACCCCCAAAAACACAGATAGTGTCTCACTCACTTTGACTGAACAAGAAAAGTTTCAACTCTTGCAAGAACACTTTGAGCGTAAGGATAATCAAGCGTGCTTAGACAAAGAACACAATCAACAAAGGATGGATGCTACTAGGTGCATGGCTTATAGAGGGACATTTCATGAGCAACCTGCGACTAGTAATCATGAGCATAGACCTCTTTTTAACAATGGCAACAATGGCAACAACACGCCACCAAGATCTCCTCCAAGGCCAACTTTTGCTATGCCTTCTTCACCTCCTAGACCTCCTCCCTCTCAACATGAGGCAGAGGCTAATGATGAGATTTCTAGTGAGGATCTTATGAGATGTGAACAAGATGTGGATTTCCAATGAATGATGCATAAGCTTTTAGAGCGTAATGGCGATCAATATTTTCAATATATGACTTCCAGAGGATATAAGCTTCCTCCCGGCTATGATGTCAGACAAATTGTCCAACAAAGAGTACCAACTGAATTGGAAGTCCTTCATGAAGAATTACGTTGGACAAATCAACGCCTTACCCAAATGGCATTAGAAAGAAAGCCTCCAAAGGTCTCTTTTGTACAATCAATTTGTGCTCTTCCTTTTGATAAAGATCTGTACATGGTCCCGTTTCCTAAGGATATTGAGGTTCCTAAATATGACAAGTATGATGGAAATGGTGACCCTCATGACCATGTGCGTCATTTTTATGCTCTTAGTATGGACTTTCTTCATGAAGACACATATCTCCTATGCTTATTCCCTCGAAGCTTAAGAGGCCAAGCTTTGGAATGGTTTGCGAAATTGACACCACCGCTTAAGACTTTTGATGAGTTAGCTCAGCGATTTACCCAGCAGTACTCTTACAACATCCAACAACCTATCACTGTGATAGATCTCGGTAATCTAAGACAACATCAAGGTGAGCCATTTGCAACTTACTTACAATGTTGGAGGTCATTGTATTCTCGATATCCTCATCAGCTACCCGAAAGAGAAAAGATTGACATATTCGTCAACACACTTGTGCCTGAGCTATTTTATGATCTAAGGAAGCAACTGTTCTCCTCCTTCCATGACATGGTTGAAAGTGCATATCGGATTGAGGATGTAGCTATAAGAAAAGGGGATATTGTTATTAATAAAGATGCTAAAGGCAATGGAAAAGACAAGAACAAACCTTGGAATAAGAACAAGTATGTTGTTAATGATGGGGTTGTTGATGCTCCTAATGTTAAAGAGCCCGCTTTCAATCTCTCCAATGCTATCTATGCAGCAAAACAACAAGAAGCTAGCAACACTCACAATGCTCCTAAACCTCAATATGCAGATAAGCCTAAGAAGTCATTTCGAAAGCGAGTCTATACCAAGTTGGCAGAACCTTACGATGTGATCCTTAAGACTTTGGTTGACAATGGATATCTTACGCTTCCTAATAAACCTAGTAACTGGGATCTGATAAATAAGCCTGATTGGTGGAGAGAGGATCATTACTGCCATTATCATAGAAACAAGGGACATCCGACAGATAATTGTTTTAGGCTTAAGGATGATATTCAGGATCTTATTGAGAATGGCACAATCTCCACTGATGGCTTAACTAGAAATTCTGATCACACAGCTTTCAAAGATCCTCTACCTAAGCATGATAAGGGGGAAACCTCTCAAACACATAAGAAGAATCATGACGCAAAGATCAATTACACGTATCCTTCTAATACGCTTGTGATTAACATGGTAGAGCCTATTGAGAGAGTTCTAATGATGAGGTCTCAAGATGATAATAACACCAATCATGGTAAGCCAAAGTTAGTCTTGCAAACACGTGGTAGTTCATCTTCCCGAAGTGAGACACTGAATGCTGTTACTAGGGGGCAAGCCAAGATTGTCCTTAAAACTGCGGAAGATCCCAAGCAAGCTTTGCCTTCCAAACAAGTGGCTCCTTCAGCCACCCCTAGCTATGATCTTGTCCAACATTTGCAAAAGACACCAGCACAGATATCTATCCTTGAGTTGCTTCGGTTATCCTCTTTGCATAGAGAGATTCTTGATGAGGCTCTACGTACAACACGTGTTCCCAATGACATTGATCCAGATCAATTTCAGGCTATGGTCAACCACATTTCATCTCCGCTATCTCTCTCCTTTTCTACAGAAGATGACATATCTATTGCTCACCCTCATAATCTAGCTTTACACATTGAAGTTCTAGTCTACAATACCCGAGTCCGCCGAGTCCTGATAGAAAATGGTGCAGGGTTAAATATTGTTTCTTTCAATGTCATACAACAATTGGGTTTGTCAGAATTGGCTGTGGATTCTAAGAAGAAGATTACTATAAAAGCTTATGATGAAGTGGAAAGATCTTCCAAAGGTCTTGTCACACTGCTTGTCCGAGTGGGCCCTATCATGAAAGATATTAGCTTCCAAGTATTGGACATCCCACTCGCATATAAAATTCTTTTGGGTCGTCCTTGGATCCATGACATGCAGGCTATTCCTTCCACTTATCATCAGTGCATCAAATTTCCATACAATGGCACTGAGGTTGTGATTCCTGGAGACCATACTATTGCTATCAATGCTCTTGCTGCTACTGAAAAATTTGTTCCTCACAATGAACCTACTGATGATCCTAGTACATCTCTAGTTGTTGCTGAGAAATCATTTAAGATGATGAGCCTTGGTATGGGTGAATATAAACTGGGTTCCTTTGCTTCTATACCTGTTTCTCCTAGGTCATATGGTAGACCTTCTGATCACATGAAACCTTCCACTTCTGCTATGGTGATCTTTGATACTTTTGTTCCTTCATTCATTCCTTTAGAAGCAGAAAGAGAAGAACAAGCTATTCAAGAGTGGATCTATAGAGATGATTCAAGAAATACTCCCATGCTCAGTAATTCAGACACAGATACAGATGAGTCACCAATACACACTATGGCTCACATGGGAGATGATCTTCCCTCTACTTCACTTATTTGGGGAGAAAAATGTATATCTACTGATGATATGGATGTTGATATGGTTCATTCTTGTAGGAACCATCCCGACGTGGTTGATGGGTCTTGTGTGGGGTCTGATGAGTTTGTTCCTCGTATTGCCTTAGTGGACCACGCTGGTTCTTCTATGACAAATCTAGATCTAGCTACTTTTGGAGCTTACCCTCTAGGCTCAACCTCTCTTGTTACCAGAGATGACACCCCTCGCATAAATGCTATTGAACCAGTCACTTCATTTCATCTTGCATCAACACCTGTTACTTCTTCCACCAGTGAACTAGCAACAAAAAAGATTGAATCAACAATCAAACATCACAGTCATCAAGTCAAAAGAAAAGAGCAATGGTCAGATGGTGAAAACCACATTGTGGCGGTATCCGCACCTAAGAAAAGTAAAAATAAAAATCTGCTAAAAAATAATGAGTCTCAAATAAAAGATGACAAGCTGATTCTCTATAGAAAAATGGTGCACTACTTCAAGCATGATCTCATATTTGTTATACTTCAGCCCATTCCTAGAGCTAAGAACAAAGTTAGTAATGCCTTGGTTACTTCAACATCCATCTTACAAATGAAAAAGCATAAATTTCGCTTCAAGTTCCTGGTGGATGAATTACGCTATCCTGCTCACAAATCTTACAATCCTACCATCTTTTCATATCTTCCACCTCATATTCCTCTTGCAAATCCACCACGCCATTCCTTCCGCCATCCCTTACACTTTGCCTTTGTCTCTGGTGACTTGTATAGGAAGGGTCTAGATGGAACTCTCCTTAAGTTTCTAGAAATAGAGGAGTCAGAAAAAGTGCTAGCTAAAATCCACAATGGCATATGTGGATCACATTCTAACGATCCTCCGCTAGCTCAGACATTGCTTAGGGCTAGTTATTATTGGTCGAACTGGTTGAGACCTCCTATTGTCACAGTTGCAGCATTTGGGCCTGGGGCCTATCAATTCTCTACATCAGAGGAAGCAGATTCTTGATGCCCATTTCTGTATGGGGCATTCTTTGTACATACTTTATGATCCTGAAAAAACTCCAAAAAAATTCATATATGATGCTGAAAAAATCCTAAAAAGCATAAAAAGTAATGAAAAAATGAGCATCCTAGTGAAAACCTAGCAATAGGCGCTTTGATGCCTCACCAAAAAAATCAAAAAATTCAAAATAAAAAAAAAAAATTTAAAAAAAAAAAATTGAAAAAGTGCCTTGGTGAAAACCTGGAAACAGGCGCCTTGGTAGCAAAAATACAAAAAAATTATAAAAAGTCTTGAAAAAATTGCAATAAATCTATCAAGTGGTGAAAACCTGGAAACGGGCGCTACTTGAGACCCTCTGCACCTATGTCTATCAGTCTTGTGTGGCGCTCCTTCGCTCCACTTCTCACTTTGCCTCTCCTAGCCTGGAATTGACTCTTGTCTTAGTCTAGGGGGCATACGTTGTTTTAAGCTTATCTTGGGTCTCTTTGTGCATCTAGGTTTCTTAGGCACCTCGCAAATGGTGTTTTTCAACACCACCCCAACTGTGTTTTTCAACACTACCCTCACGTCGAGTGTTTCTCAACACTTATCAGATGTCCTACCCGCAGTCTAGATGATGCAATATTTCTCACTGGCAGATGTGATACTCAAAGTTTGACTCTATGACCTACACACATGCACTTGACTTGCTGAGACTTGTTTGGCTTTATTTTCTTTGCATGTTGTCTATGATGATTTCTTTGCTAAGTGGTCTCTCCCTGAGAAGTTTTCGATGATGCATAGCTAGAAGATTGAGGGTATGAGAACATGTTTTATTTCTTTATCTGCTTGTGGGTATATTTTGTTGGTCCTCACTGTCATGAGCATTTATGTTGGTCTTACTTGACACTATGGACCTACAAGGTATTATCCTTGACTGTTTCGCAAGTGCATGCTTATAGCTATCCTGACTTTTCTTGTGTCTTGATGCGAGCATAATATTGCTATATCAAACTTAGGTAATCTCACTGCACTAGTCATCTTGACCTACATGTCTCTGATGCCTAGGTGGGATTTCCACATTTCTATCTAATATAGATCATATTCAGATCCACATAGTTATGCTAGTGTGTATTGTATGATCTTGCGACGCTACCAATAACGCTCGATGATGAATATTAGATGTCTATTAGCATTGTAACCTTGCAAGTAAACCACTTTTCATGTAGCTTGCATTCTTAAGTTCATGTTAGTTTAGTTTTGCATCTTGCATATGGAGAGAGCTCTCCTTTTCATCTTACGTGGACTTGTTAATCAACTGCGTTCACCTTTTGCTTCTTCCTGATCATGTCTTTCACTTCTTGTCTTTCATATTACATCATTTTCCATTCATTTCGGGATCCAAACTGAAATCCAAGTTCACCTTGATCACCCAACTCATCTTTTTCTTTCTTTCATGCAGTTGGTTAACCTTTTGAGGCCTGATCCTTCAATCTTCACTGGGATATTCTTCACCTCTTCATCCCCATCTCTCTCAACTTCTAGTCTTTCATTCACTTTCAATCCCAAGTTCCAATTCTTCCCCTCCATGGTGTTTTCGGGTTGAGGGAATGCTTGGTTCGTGCCCCGAGTCCCATGTGTGGGACATCTCTTCACTGCTTGATGGTTATTCTATTATCTTTCTTCGATTATGACTTCTAGTGATTTGATCATGCTGCTCTTGCTTCTGCTTTCCCTCTACTTGGATTTCACTTTCCATCCCGAGGGGGCAGACACATCATATCTTATTGGCTATCTCTTTCCTAAGTGTTTAGTACTGTCGCTACCAGGCTGACCATGCAGGATTTGCTATCTCTCTGCACTTCATTCTTTGGAGTCAGATTGCTATTTGCTTGCCTTCTTGGCTATCTGCTTGCCTTCTTGGCTATCTACTGGCTTTCTTGGCTGATCTGAGTTGCTTTGTGATCCCAAATCGATCTCACATTTCAACTTCATTCTTTGACTGCATGTGTTCCCAGATCGATCACACATTAGTCAAAGAGGGGCAAATGTATACACCTAAAAATGGTCACCTAGACTATTAGCCCCTTGCTAGCATTTTTGCTAAAATCATCAATTGCTTATTCTTGATCAAATCCTAGCTCTATCATTTATTTGATTATTTTCTATGGGCTAACCATCTTATCCTAAGTCTTTATTTATTAAAAAGAATATTCCCTCCCCTTTTAATAAATAAAAAGCCCCCACTTTTCCTCTTATCCTAAGTTGCACAAATAAAGCATTATTCTTATTTTATAAAAAGGGAAAAAGCACTTTTTATCTCATATGGACACAAAAGTCAACTCCTATTTTCCTATTGGAGGATACTTGTGCACATGGATTGCTCCTCTTTTAAGCTCCACCGTTGATTAAATCTTTTGCCTCTTAACCTCCATGGTCCATTCCTTCTCATTTCCTATAAAAGAAGAGCTCTCTTCTTCATTCTAGATCCCCAACTTTTTATGCTATTGTTATGCTACAGGTTTTCTAGGTCATCTTGGAGCTTTTGGAGATATTCTTGCATCTAGGGTTTGAAGATTTGGAGCATTGTTGGCATTCATCTTAGATCTTCATCAACACTCTATCTTCTTGTCTTCATTCTTGCATCATCATGGCTTTCTTGCTTCATAGTTAGATTTCATTTCTTGCATAGTAGCTTTATTTTCATGGCACTCTTAGCTTAGATTTCCTTTATGCTTTAGATTAATTCATCTAGTTTAACTAGGAGGCTTTGTAATACTTGCATCTTTCATTTCCATAGTTTAGCTTGCATTTCCATTCTTAATCTAGCTTGCATTGCATTTCATTCTTGATTCTTGAGGATATTGGCATTCTTGCCCTTGTCTTCATTGAATCTCCCATTGCATGGTTTATTAGCAAGGTTATAGGCTAAATAGCTCTAGCTGAGAGCATTCTTAAAAAACCTTGCACTCCATGTCTAGGGAGCTATGGATCGATTTGTGAGGGCTCATTCTTGAGTTTCCTTGCATGTAATGATTCATAGAAGTGTGACACAATTATAGCACACACTGGGAACACAAATGTCTACCTTAGCTCCTTGTGACCTGCAAAAAATAAAAAAACTTTCAAAGCACTTAAACAACAAAAAAACATTAATTTTTGGGTTAGTTTTACAAAGAAAAATGATCAGGATAAAGAGAATGACCCTTGAAGTGGGTCCTACCAGGCATGCCAAACTTTATGCAATAAAAATAGTATGATAGGAACACAAAACCAAAGTTATACATGAACAACATACTAACTTACGACAACATATATGATTAGACTAAAGAAAGACTTAAAACACCAAAATAGGCCTATGGATATGAAAACCTCTTAAACCGTAAAGTCCTCCTTGATTTATAGCTTTGTCCAAGATTAGGTATGTGTGCTCAATGATATATTGCTCAAGATTCAATGGGATTTTAGGATGATTTGAGCATTATAAGGCCATGTGTCTTGCTTTTGAATCTCAAATGAGCATTATGATATTGCATAAAAAGGTGGATGATTTGTAAAGGAATGAGAGCTAAATTTATAGGTAAATGGAAATTGAAATGGAGGGCCAAGATTGAAATCTTGTGGAGGGTCAAGATGCAGTTTAAGGGAGACCACATCAATTTTGCTTCTTCAAACTCATAGCCTTGTGTCAAGTGTCATAAGGAGAGATTTTGAGAGGACATTAAGGTTTGTTGAGATATGCCATAAATGAACTTCTTGTCTCAAATTCCAAAGGTCAAGCCTTGAGGATTGTGACCATTTTGGGAAGAGGGAATGGGGAAAAAATGTGTAAAAATGTAGTTGAAGGTGTAAGGGCATTTAAGGTTGAAAAGTGAAGAGGGAGTTGGGATTGGAGTTGAAAAAATATGAGGTTGACTTTGGAGTGGGTTAGGATTTCTTAATCCTCATGATTAAGGTTGTGCAAATGTTTAGTGGGTGATTAAGATTCGATTAGATGAGAAAGTGAGAGATTATGGAGGAAGTGATGGGAGGAGAGAGAATGAGTGGAGGGTTAGATTAGCTAATAAAATATAATTATCTAATTAAGTGGGGTTAACACGTGTGAAGGGGTTGGGTTGAGTTGGAACCATGAGTTAAGTGGTTGGAGGAAGGTTAGGTTAGGGGTCAAAGTTAGGAGCCATGTGTTCAAATTGATTAAATAAGATTTATTTAATCATGAGAGGAATAAAATGATAAAGTGAATTGATTAAATTAAATAATAACATTAATATAAAAATGGGATAAAATTTATTAATTGGTTATGGGTTGCCATTAGATAATTAATTAGACTATAGTTAATTAATTAATTAGTGAGATGAAACAAATTAATTAAATATTTAAGTATAATGCCTTAAGAGAGAACTAAATTTGATTATAATAATGTTAATCAGATTTAAGTGTCTACAGATTTTTTTTCTATTCCATATAATTTAAACAGTCTAGTACAAAAGTTAACGAATCAGAGTATCTAACATATTACAAAACTCCTAGAACTACTGAGTACACCAATCGATTACATAAGTATCTTAATAAAGAAAAATTGTAAAAGAGATTCCACAACTGTTTCAAGAGGGATTGTCCTCCTCTTCTTCCTCTTCATCATTAGTGTCTGGGGAAACAGAATTGTAACCCAACACTCTATAGTCTTTATCATCTTTGTTCCTCATTTCTTTGTGCATATTTTCCTTCTTCAATTGCTGGATAAACTCCTTGAGGGCGTACTCAAATTCATCCTTTTCTTTCATAGTAGTGTATCCATAAGCTACCTCTGATTTCTCCATGGTAGCCTTCCCTTCTCTCAGCACTTGCAAGAACTTGCTCTCCTTCAGCTTCAAAATCACTGTGACCTGCATGGAAATATCAGAATAGATGAGTCTTTGCGAGACTCCGTAAGGTACTTGTTCTTACTTGCAAGTACATCATTATTTTTTGCCTTCTAGATGAACCATAAAATAACAGAAGAAATCAAAGTCCAAAAAGAATTACAAAATTTGCTGTAGTTGATAGAACCAGAGATAACATTCAATACATTAAAATGGGTCTTATATGACAGTCCAAAAATATTCCAGATTTCAGAAGCAAATAGGCATTCAAAGAAAACATGGGTGATAGATTTAGGTTGTCTACACACAGAACAAATATTAGGCTCTCCTCCCAGTTTCTTAAATGGCAGCTTGTGCAGGAAAAGTTTTCACAGGAAGCAAGAGATCTTTGGTTCAACAGGTCTGGCCCACAATTTATTGAAGTATTTCATCCATTCTGATTCCTGAATTTCTAGGCCCCACTTACGATTAACATGAGTAAAGATGCCATTCTTATTGGTCAGCAACTGGTAGAGGTATTTAGATTTTCCAAGGTGGAGAGGGGTACTGTCAGGCCAACACAACTGGAATTTACAGCAGGACTCAGTGCAACAACCTTTAATGGGACCTAGGGAACAAAGAGCTTCTCTAAGGATAGAATATGTTCTCCAATGGGACCAGGGTAAGTTGAACTGGGATTCCAACCATTTTCAAGAAGGAATTTTTCCTTGCTGGAGGATATCACGAAATGTTGTAATACCAAGCCTTGCCCATTTCTTAGCTGAACAACCCTGTAGAAGAGCAAGCTTTTTGTCACCATGACTCAAGTTCCACCAAATAGATTTAAGCCTGCATATATTCCTAGTGCTTTCAATTGGTTTCTTATGTATCTGTAATACCCCAAAAATGGGCTATAAGTTCATTAACCTCCTACATCTACAAATCAAACGAAATCAACATCAAAGTCCTAATCTAAGGCACATCTAAACATCATCGAATCATAATTGATTATCTTAAATTCTGCATCGGGGAATATTCCTAGCAATATTCTTAATTATCTTAATTATCTTTAATTTAATGATTATTTGGCAATAAATCACATTTATCCTAAGTTTGATTAATTGAATATTTTCATATTTAATTAATTAGATTTAATATCTTGCCACTTAATTGTGAAATTAAATTTAATTCTATCTATTATTAATTGTATTATTTAATTTTGACAATAAATCTAATATCCTATGAATAATTGATTAATTTTTTATTTAATTAATTAAAGCAAGTTGTCATTATTTAATAATATAGTTTTTAATAAAAGTTTGATTAAATAATTGATTAACCCATAAATCAATTATTTATTTTCAAAAATCAGTTAAGTTGAGCATAAATCACTTTATTTATTTAATTAATTCATAATTATTATGCACATTCAAAAGAAATAGTTAAACTCCAAATTAGAAAATCAATGCAAAGTGTTGACTTTTTAGAACTCAACATCCTTTTGGAGTTCAAAAAGCTGATCTAAACTCTAATTTGAGTTAAAAAGCTGTTTGTGCATGCTTTTGCATAATTTTGTGAGTTAATTATCTTTCATGATCAGATAACTCAAAAATCAAGATGAGTTTATCTAAGTGATTTATGGCTTTTTCCATGCATCCCCAAAGCCCTGGATTTCTATAAAATCAAGGCTCAGCTCTTCATAATTCATCTCTCGAATTTGCATCAAATCTCTCTCATATCTCATGAATTGCAAACTTACTCTACAGGAATCATAGCACATCAGATTTGGAGAATTTGCACAATTGGAGCTTGGAAGATCAATTTGAGAATTCGAGCTTTTGTGAGATCAATTTCATTTGCATTCATATAATTTTATTTCTAGATTAGCATTGCATATCAGTTTTTCATATAGATCAATTTCATATCAGTTTATCATTCTTATTGCATCATAAAATCTAAAAAAATAGCTTAATTTGCATTCAATTTCATATCTAGATCAATTGCATTCAAATCCTTCATTTAGGTGTCATCTAGGTCACTGATCTCGATAACAATCTGAGAACATCAATCTCGCACCTACTAGAAGGTAGTAGATCGCTTGGTTAGATTAGATTTCAATTTTGCATGATTTTGATTTTTGCTAACCTCTAATGTTTTACTGAAGTGTTGTGTCTATAGATTAGGTAAAATTTTCACACACACATTTCTGGCGCCCACCGTGGGGCAACCCACCTGTACATGCTAGTTTTGATTTTTTTTGGGAGCTAAAACCCTAAAGTTTCAAAGATTTAATTTTATCTCCCAAACGGCTTGGAGTTTTACTTTGAAATTTTGTTTGCAGGTTGGACACATATCAAAGAAGCTACAGTAAAAAATTTAAAATTTTCTGAGATGCTTTAAATTTTTAATAATTTTTTCTTGAAATTTTTTTAAAAAATTAATATCTGATGCAAATCAGCATATTTTTTTGAAATTTTTATATTTTTGGAAAGCTCTTTAAATTATATAGGGGGTCCATTCTTTGTGTTTTAAATTTGAATGCAATATAATAGCTCAAATAATCAATTTACAAAAATTGGTCTATTTTGATAAAACGGGTCTCTAGGGCACAAATGAAGAGATTTTTCTAAAATTTTTATATTTTTTGGAAAGCTCTTTGTTTTTTAGCAGGGGTCTCTTTTTTGAATTTCTATTTTTGTGGCCAAAATCATAAAAAAAAAATTAGATCTTGTTGACTAGGTCAAATGCAAAAAAAAAGAAAAAGTTTTGTGATGGGTATGCACTTATTTTTTTTACATGGTTCAATGAATGATATGAGTTGTCATTTGGGTTAATTGCTGATTATTATTGCTGATAATAATTGATTTTTAGAGCTAACCCTATGGTTTTCATAAGTTGAATATATGTTGCATATCTTGTTTGCTTGTTTGCTTGTTGGAGGGTTCGTCACTTGCTTGCATGGAAAAGCTCAACAAGAATTGCTAAAAATCAGGTAAAATCTACTAAGCGCATTGCAAGGATCCCAGGTATTCTCCTTCATCTAATTACGTTTTGATTTGGACTTAAAATAAATCTCTTATGTGTCTAGCTTGAGTGCTTCTTTTCATGCTTTTGTTTTACACACTTGCATAATTGATACTAGGTTGTGACACCTTAGGTATTTATTGGCAGTCTTAGTTTCCTTGTGATTGATCTAGATTGCTATCTTGGGTTATTGGACTCGCTAATCCACCGGCCCCTCATTTTCACCTCGTGGTTGCAATATCAGCGCCACATTAAAGGGGAGGGGTCTATAGGAAAGAAGCGTTAAGTGTTCCACCAGGCAACCCTTTTGTGCTTTTTGGAACTCACTTGTTTTCTAAGTTGTGGACTTGTTTCTAGCTTGTGTGAGGGGTTAAGTGCTCCACTTTGTGGACTCAACTCATATTTTCTTTAAGCGTTAAGTGTACCACCTTGTGCTTTTGGGTACTTTTGGTAGATTTGCTTTTTGGAAACATACATCTGTGCTCACATAGTAATTAGGCCCTATGAACACTATTTGTGATTCTTGAGAGATTGGATTCCCAGTGAAATCTTTCTTGATGACAGAATCCTTGTAGGTAGGGAGGATACTTAGTGCATTTCACATTCAACTTGGTTAGTGCATCTTCTCTTATTGATCGATACATTCTCTCTCAAGAGAGGTTGATAGATCATGTGGGGTTGACATCACGAGCTTTGGTGAATCAAAATTGGTTAGTGCACCTTCTCTTATTGATCGATACATTCTCTCCTGGAGAGGTTGATAGATCACGTAGAGTTGACATTATAGACCTTGGTGAAGCAAAAATTTGTCTTAGCGTGTCGGATTTATCTGCCTGCTTTGTTTGGGTTAAAAGTGAAAAGGCATCAAAACCTTGGATCTGGAGCCAAGTCCCCTTATGGTACAATACTGTGAGTCATCTTTAGAGAGGGTTAACCATAGTGGACACTCCCTTCATAGGGAAAACTACGTTGACAAAACCTCAAGTGGTAATAGCCATTTTCACCATGGTAGTGACAGCCGCTATATAAATGTCCTTGTGGAAGAAATCTCCACAGGTATGGTTCATTGTTGGGTTGTCAGATCTCCCTAGCAGCTCTTGAAGATTAAGTTCTCAGACTGTGTCAAAACCCTGGTGTGCTGGGATTGGAGTTCACCCCTTTGGATCATAAAAGTTGTAGAGTCAAACCATTACTAAAAACCCTAGCGATGCCAAATTTTTATTTTCTAGGGTATATGTGCATCATTGCAAAACATTTTGAAACATACATAATTAGCACTTCTGAGGATTAGAATGAATAAGTCACTTGATTGTTCATGCGCAAGGTTGCTTTTTCCCTTGTTCATTATTTTCAGACATGCTTGAAATCACTTGCTTGCTATTTTGTGTGCTTGTTTATCTATCTGATTATTGAAAACGGACAAATTTGTTACAATCCTCAAATTTGGACATTTAAATTTGCAAACAATTCAAATCTGAAAACTCAAAATTTGCAAAATCTAAAGTAAAATCTTTTTCTGGAGTCAAAAGTCATCTCAGGAGGCCAAAAAGTCATACGAGTTTTCTCAAAGTGTCATTTCATTATAGCCCATCTGTCGTATGATTGAGTACCCAATGTCATACGAATTTTCATGCTAGCAAATTCTCAAAGTCAAAATCTTGCAACTGTCGTATGAGATTTTCAAGTGTCATTTCAGTGGCTACCCACTATTGTACGAGTTTTGCAAATGTCATTTCATAGCATACCCACTGTCGTACGAGTCTGCAGAGTGTCATTTGGGAAATTGTTGAGAGTTGTCAGAAAATTATCAAAATTGCCTGATATTTAGCTTTTTCAGCCTAATTTCAAAATCTGTTGAATGAATCACTATGTCAGGAATAGAGCAGTAGCTATTGAGAATCCAATCATTTTCCTAAAGTGGCCTTTTGAATCTGATTCAACCTTCTATTTAATTGATTTGAGTCTTTATCATCTCGTGTCAAAACCTTGTCATAACTATCAATCTTCAATCAATCATCAAAATGACTAAGTGTTGTGATATCTTGTCTGCTATCTTTTGGGAACCTACCCATACATCTAGGGCATAGTATCCTTCATCCACGTCTAATCAAATCTTCAAATCAATCAAACCTTAACAAGGTTGCGTCATCTGATCATCTTGATTCAATTCATTCTTTGATTATCTGGATCTTATTATTTTGTTTCACTTGAGGTTAATGGTGGAGACTAGAGTTTCCTCTCACAAGAAATCTATCACCACTCTCCAAACTCCAACTCTTGAGCAACTCATCAATTCTGGTCTTTATGAGGACGACGGTCTTGGCAACTATCAATTGAAATCTGGTTTCATACCTCCTCCATCAACTCACGGAGGTACTCAACATACCCCTCATCAATCTAATCTAGGGAGTCCACAAACTCCTTCCATGTCTCAAGCAGGGACAAATTTTGGCTCTCAAAGAGCTCAATCTCAACATGGTGCAGATCAGGAACCCATACCTGAAGAAACTGCTCAATATCAAAATGACGATAACTTCAAATGGATGATGAAGCATTTCTTGAAAGAAGATAGAGAAGCATACTTTTTACAATTAGCTCTTCAAGGAGCTAAGCTTCCTCCTAATTTTAATGTCGAGGCTATCATCACACATGAGGAAGAAACTCCACTCACAACTATGACAAAACAAATACATACTTTACAAGTCAAACTGAATCAACTCGAAAAAGAGAAGGAACCCAAAGAGTTCTCCATGGAGGCTCTATGTCCTTTTCCATGACAAAAACTTGTACATGCCACCCTTTCCAAAAAGAGTGGAGATGCCAAAGTATGATAAGTATGATGGACACTCAGATCCTCAAGATCATGTCAGAGAATTTTGTACACAATCAATAGAGTTCATGCATGAACCAACCTATCTAATGCGTCTCTTCCCTTGATCTCTAGGGGGAGCAGCCATCCATTGGTTCTCTAGATTGCCTTCTACTATCAAAACTTTTGAGGAGTTGATCAAATTGTATTATCAACAATACTCCTACAATATTCAACATCCAGTTACCATGATTGATATCTGTAATCTCAAGAAATATCCAGGGGAACCATTCCTAACATTTCTCAAGAGATGGAGGAAGAAGTTCTCTCTATATGCCAGACCTATTCCAGAAATAGAAAAACTAGAAATATTCATCAATAATCTTGTTCCCGAAATCAATTATCCTCTGTAAATGCAAGATCATACATCTTTTGATAAGATGGTGGATAATGCTATCAAAATTAAAAAAGTGCTTGTGAAAAAAGGAGAAATCACACTTCAAAAAGACAAGTACGAATTAGGATCCAGTTTTAAAGACAAGAACAAAAATTGGAACAAGAACAAGGGCATCATCATAGATGACGTTGTTGACACTGTCCGTGCCCCATCAAGGTCACTAGCCCACAATCTCATTCTTGGCACTCAAGCCATTAAAGCTTCAGAGAAAAATTCTTCTGAACCATCTCAAAAGAAGCTAGAATACAAAAGATGGGATAAAAATCAAAAGTTTACTCCTCTGGGAGAGTCTTTAGAATTAGCTATGAAAACTCTACTGGCTGATAACATCATCTCTTTACCACCAATCTAACCAAATGATCAAGAACCCAAACCGAAATGGTGGAGAGGAAATGAATTCTGCGATTTCCATCAGAGTAAAGGTCAGAAAACTAATAATTGCTACCACTTGAAGCATACCATTCAAGACCTGATCGATAGTGGAGACATCACAATTGACAATCCCCAGAGCAATAATGATCATACAACATTCACAGAACCATTTCTGAAACATGGTCAAGAAGTTTCAACTTCTCAGCCTAATATGGGGGCAAAAGTCAACTATGCCTACCCTGAAAATAATGCTATCATCAATATGGTTGAACCATGTCTCTCTAAAAGTTGCAATGTCATCACAATTGTATGAAGAGACAAAGATCATTCCTCAGCTAACGTAGTTACTTGATCACAAGCTCAAACGCATCTGAAAGGACAAATCCCAGATTCATCAAATGTCCCTAAGGTGCCCTTCAATCTTTCATTTGCTTTTAAACAGAAGGCTGCTTACAAATCTTCCAATCTAAAGGATATAAGGCATACATCTTATAGCATTGTCCAACAACTCCAACACACTAATGCAAAAATCTCCATGTTTGAGTTGCTTCGAATATCTCCAGCTCATAGAGCCATTCTTGATAAAGCTTTGCTCGGTTCCAATGTTCCTGATGACCTTGATTTAGACAGGTTCCAAACTATGGTTGGACATCTTACATCTCTGCAATATATCTCCTTTTCAGAGGAAGATGACAAGTCCTTGAGTCACCCACATAATCAGCCTTTGCATATAGAAGACTTGATCCAGAACTGTAGAGTCAAACGTGTGTTGATAGATGGGGGCGTTGGCCTAAACATTTGTTCTTACAGCTTGATCACATAATTAGGATTTTCAGAATTGGCTATTGATCCTAGAAAGAAAATAACTATCAAAGCCTATGATGAACAAGAAAGATCTTCTAAAGGCACCATTATCTTACCTATCAGAGTGGGTCCAGTTATCAAAGATACCATCTTTCAAGTGCTTGATCTACCTTTGGCCTACAATGTCCTTTTAGGGAGACCATGGATACATGAAATGCAAGCTATTCCTTCTACATACCATCAATGTTTGAAGTTTCCTTATGAAGGAGTAGAGGTTACTATCACCGCAGATTTGAATACAACTTGCAACACCTTGAAGGAAAGTGCAGATAAGCTTGTACCTAATAACAGAGAATCTTCCATTGAACCAACTAAAGAAGCATCCACATCTAAAATGGAAGATCTTGCAAAAGAGGTTAATATCAAAGAAAATAGTATGGGAGAATATACTATCGAGCCAGTCTTATCTTTGACATCTCTCCCTATCTCACCTAAGTCTTATGGGCAATCTTTGAAACAATCCAAACCAGACTCTAAAGAACCTCTGGAAGCATATAAAAAGAATTTTGTAGTAGAACAAGTATCCAAGCAAGAATTTGAAGAGGATGAAGCTGTGCTATCATGGCTATACAAAGATGAACCTGAATCTCAAGTTGTTCAAACTAGTGACTCTATAGTATCCAAACTCCCTTCTAAGTTGTATGGTCTAGGAGATAAATTAATAGCTAAGATGGGATATTCAGGTAAAGGACCACTAGGAATCAGAGGAAAAAGTCTTGGGGTACCTCTGCCACATACTAGCAGAGAAAATAAAAACAAAGTTGGTTTAAGATTTAAGAAGAAACCATATCACCTCAAAGGTAATTATTCCCATGTCATAGAGCAGATTGCACTAGGAGAACCTCTTCTTAAGAAAGAAGAAACATAACCATCAGATAGTGATTTAGATAGCTTAGAACTCATCCCCTATGAAAAATTTCCTAAGGAAATCAAAGACCTTCTTGATGATAAATATGATCTAATCAAAAGAATTAATGTAGTAGAAACACAAGAACCTACTATCAATCAAGAGATAGTTGCAACACAAGAACCAGCTAATCTCAAAAGCAATCATGAAGAGGGAGGTGGTAGTGATTCTGAGATAGATTCCCATGAGTATGAATTCAAATCAGAATCCGAGGGTAACCCTTCTTGGGGTATTCACCCCGACTTTACTCATGTTCTAAGATTTCCTAGAGATCCTGAATCAGAAGCTGAATCAAATGACTATGAATGGGGAGCCATTCTAGAATCAGATGAAGATGAGCTTATTACAGAGAAACATGTTGATATTATTCACCAATATGCACCTAATCCCAACGTAAGTCTAGAGAGAAATGATGAACCTATCGAGTCTGATCCACCTATGGCTGAATTGAACTCCCATGATGACATTGAGTCTATTCCCAAATTGAATGTCTTAAGTTATAATATCACCTTTGAACTTGAGCATCGGGTTAGGACCAATGATGACAGATCCATATCCATAAACACTATCTCCCAATCTTTCCCTACTTTAACTATCCAATATCCAAAACTTATTGATCAAACCTCCACAAATCCAAGCCAGGGTATTTATACCTTCCTGAATGACTATGCCCTTGCTTGCTACCTCAATGTAGTTGAGCCTATGAGGACTTCCATCAGTGAATCAAGCATCAGCATGATCGAGTTAGACATCAAATATCTTAGTTAGAAAAACAAGAATAACAAGAAAAAGCTAAAGAGTTATGAGGGTGAAAACCACTTTGTGGCAGTCTCAAAACCTACAAAAGTAAAAATAAAAGATGTATCCAAAGGTGAAAACCTCTTTGAGGCACCTAAGGATGAGATATTTGATGTCCTTCTGAGTCATTTATAGGATAGATCTCCAGTTCTAATCGAGCCCACTCAATCCATCAATTTGGATACAATAGAGGAACCACAATTGGTACATGTCGCACAATCATTATCAGAAGAAGAGAAACAAAAATTTACTACATTCCTAACAGAGAAGAAGATCAACTTTGCATGGAAATATTCAGATATGCCAGGATTGGATCCTAATCTCATAATGCATCATTTATCTATTGCTCCAAATGTCAAACCTATCAAGCAAAAATTGAGAAAGATGCATCCTCACGTTGCACTCTTGGTAAAAGCTGAATTAGAGAAGCTCTTGAAAGCCGGATTCATCCGAGTTATTGACTATGTAGAGTGGATCTCCAATATTGTACCCATTTCTAAACCAGATGGTTCAATTAGAGTGTGCACAGACTTTAGAGATGTGAATAGAGCGTGCCCCAAGGATGATTTTCCACTACCTAACATTGATATGATAGTGGACATGACTACAGGTTTCAAGATGTATTCCTTAATGGATGGTTTCTCTGGATATAATCAAATAAAAATTGCTCTAGAGGATCAAGAGAAAACTGCTTTCACATGTGCATGGGGCACCTTCTATTGGAATGTCATGCCATTTGGGCTTAAAAATGCTGGTGCTACATATCAAAGAGCAATGACATCTATTTTCCATGACATGATGCATCGAACTATGGAAGATTATGTTGATGATACTTTAGCAAAATCTATGATCAGAACTAAACATCTAAAGGACTTGAGCATGATCCTAGACAGAATGGAAAAGTTTAGTCTCTGACTAAATCCTAAGAAGTGTGCTTTTGGTGTCACTTCTGGAAAGCTCTTAGGATACATAGTTTCAAAGAAGGGCATTGAAGTTGATCCAGCTAAAGTCAAGGCTATAATAGAGATGCAACCTCCCACGAATATCAGTCAAATGAGGATGTTGCAAGGAAGAGTTCAATCTATCAGAAGATTCATATTATAGCTAGCGGACATATCACAAACTTTTACAAAAACATTACATAAAGGTGTGACCTTTGCATGGAATGAAAAATGTGAGAACAACTTTAACCATATCAAGAAGTATCTATCAAATCTGCCTATCTTGATACCTCCTATTCATGGGAAGCCATTGATCTTATATGTCTCCGCAATAGCCACATCACTGGGGGCATTGCTAGCGCAACATGATGAAGACAAAAAGGAAAGAGCCATTTATTATATAAGCAGAACATTGGTGGCATATGAAAAGAACTATTCTATGATTGAGAAAGCTTGTCTCGCTGTGATCTTTGCATCATAGAAATTGAGACACTATATGTTAGCTCATACCATGAATCTAGTAGCAAAAATTGATCCACTAAAATACCTGTTAGAGTAGTCATATTATAGCTAATAATTAATTTTTTTAATTATTAGTCTATTATTCTCTACACTTAAGTTAGACTTAGGCATCTTATTATTCTTTAGGGTTTTCTCCTTTAGGGTTTCGGTATCCTTTTATAAGGATTTCCTCTTTGTATTTTTCAGCAACTCAATGCATTATTCATTATAGATTGTTTTTTGATTGTGCATATGATGTCTTTGGCTTTTTGGCCTCCATAGATTTTTCTTGCCTTCTGTGCTTTGCTTCTTCCATGTGACAGGGTTATGCATGCAGGTGTTCTTGGGAGATTAGTCTTTCACCTAATCTAACATGGTATCAGAGCCATCTTGCTGCTCGCTGTTTGTGTTTTTGTTGAAGTGATTCAGAAGTAGGACGTTATTTTTTATTTCTTTTTTGCTTGCAAAAAAGAAAAAAATAAAATTTTGGAGACATTTTGAGCAAAAACGGATGCCACTATTGCGTTTGGAAGGTCCGAGATAGCTAGAATTCATATAAAATTTGTCCATTTTGGACACCTTTGCAATTTGAGGAAATTTTTTTTTGGATACCAGGCCGTACGGCTTAGCACGTGGATCGAGATGGTGATTTTTTAAAAAAAATTTAAATTTTTTTTACTAGGGGGCGGCCTCCCGGGTGTCACCCAGCAGCCACCCGGGTGCCACCCCGCGACCTCCGCCGAGCCGCCAGCAGCTGGAAGCGCTGCCACGGCCCCCGCCATCGCCCCCATCATCGGCCATCGGGCTCCCTCCGCTCCACCACCACCGTGGCCCCCACTCCACTTCGCTGCAGAGCTGCCGTTGGCTCCTCCGCCGCCCCGTTGGCCTCCTCCGCCGGCCCCTCCCAGCTCCGCCGCATTGTGCGCCGCCTCTCGGCCTCGCTCCACTCCGCCTTGCCGGCCCAACGGGTTTTAAGCCCCCGCGGTGGTCACGTGGATGACCGAGAGCTTTGCTCCAGGTTTAGCCCCCTGCGCGCACCATGCGCCCAGGGGCTCTATTTTTTTCTACCCTGAGGAGCTTAAAATTTTTTTTTGGAGCTTTTTAAGGGTACTTGGGCCTTTTTTGCAATATCTTGAGCATACGGAGGTCTTTTTTGGACTTCTTTATATCATCAAAAAGCTCTTTCCGAGCTCTTTCTGATTATGGAGGTTAGAGTTCTTGGCTCTACTATTTTGATAGTGTTTTTTTCTATCAAAGGTGATGTTTATTTTTTGCCTTTCGAGAGCCATATCTCGCTCATCTGGAATCATTTTTGGGCTCACCATATATCGTTGGAAAGTTGGTTCTGTGAGTTATTTAGTTGTAGGGGTCTTTTATCCAGATTATGCTCTAGGTTTTCTCTCCTCTGAGTTTTGCACTTTCACACTCTGGCGGATTACTTGGGTTCTACAGGTCCTAGGATCTCTTCTTCTATTCTTCTGGCTCACTCTTCTTTTTGACTTCTAAGCATTGTATGCTTCTCTTCTATTGCATTTCTTTTCTGTAAACGCACTGAGATAAAGTGCCTACTTTTGCATATCTGGGATCTTGTACACCTTGTGTTTGTTTGTATTTGCACTCAGTTATAAAGTGCCATGGGGGGTTATGATGTTTTTGCCTTTTGTGCTCATCCACCTTTGTCAAGTGAGTGTACCTTCCATGACATTAGCCCATGCTGTGTGTCTATGACACTGCCCTTTATCATGTGCTTGTACTTCTATTGCACTGTTGGTGTTCCTGATTCTTCTTCTTGCAGATGTTTCTGGCATTGCATTTCAGTGTTCTTGTCACCCCTCTCTCTATTCAGCATTATGGGGGGGGGTTCACCTGTTGGTTCTATTGCTTCCTTGGTTCAATTAAGTGATCTACGTATACAATTTTTGTTCCTATGTACTAGGCGGATGCAGTGGCTAGGCACCTATGCATTTCAGTGAGATGGATCATCTACTATATAGACACTCATTCATTCCTGCTTTTGGAGGCCACCTCTTTAATTGATCAGCTCTTCAGACTTTGTCTTCTCTACCTGGTCATGCACTATTTCAGTGGGGGTTCCAGCAGTTTCTTCTGACAGTGTTTGCAGCTTCATGCTTCGGAGATGCTTCATGCTCTTTCTTGTTCCTTTCTTTGGGACATTCCCTAGATTAGAGGCTTTGTTTCCTTCATCTAGTTTATTTCTTGTACTTGGGTACTTGATCAGGCCTTATTGCCGGGACCCATAGCTCTTTCATGCATTTTTGTTTTCATGCATCTTTTAGTCCTTAGTTGTTTAGCTTCTCCCTAAGTTACACTTAAGGGGGGGTGTTAGAGTAGTCATATTATAGCTAATAATTAATTAATTTAATTATTAGTCTATTATTCTCTACACTTAAGTTAGACTTAGGCATCTTATTATTCTTTAGGGTTTTCTCCTTTAGGGTTTCGGTATCCTTTTATAAGGATTCCCTCTTTGTATTTTTCAGCAACTCAATGCATTATTCATTATAGATTGTTTTTTGATTGTGCATATGATGTCTTTGGATTTTTGGCCTCCATAGATTTTTCTTGCCTTCTGTGCTTTGCTTCTTCCATGTGACAGGGTTATGCATGCAGGTGTTCTTGGGAGATTAGTCTTTCACCTAATCTAACAATACCTACTAAGCAAGGCTGCCCTCACAGGTAGACTGGTTAAATGGGTCATGCTTCTAAGCGAATTTGACATTGAATACGTTGAAAGAAAAGCTATAAAAGGTCAAGTTATTGCTGATCAACTAGCAGATGCACCCATGTTTGATGACACACCAATGCAAATGGAATTTCCAGACTCCTCTATTATGCACCTATCTTCTAGAGAATGACAATTGTTCTTTGATGGCTCCTATACACAGAATGGATCTGGAGTAGGCATATTGTTCATAACTCCTCAAGGATACTCCATCCTAAAAGCATTCAGACTAAAGTTCCCCTGCACAAACAATATTGCAAAATATGAAGCCCTTTTGAATGGTATGAAAATAGCAATTGAATGGAGAGTAACGAAGCTACACATTCATGGAGACTCTCAACTTGTTATTCATCAAGTCAATGATGTGTACCAAACTAAAGATGAAAAGCTCATTCCTTACAAGAGAATGGTAGATGATCTTAAGAAATATTTCATATCTATCACATTTGAGCAAATTCCTAGAATGGAGAACAAGGCTGCCAATGCAATGGCAACACTATCTACTTTATTATAGCAGCCTGGACATGAGCTACGCTATGAGTTCCTGGTGGAAGTACTATCTTATCCTGCATATGACTCCCCTGAAACCCGCATGATTTGAACCGTTGTTGGTCATGATTTATCCAGATACAAAGACCTCTTTTCCTATCTCCAAGACCAAATTATTCCTGATACCTTCAATCACCATGAAAAGAGATACCTTATCCGTAATGCCTCCCGATATGTCATCATTGGTAATGATCTATACAAATGAGGTCTAGATGGTACGCTACTTAGATGTTTGGAATGGGAAGAGTCTCAACGTGTATTAGAGGAAGTCCATGATGGTATATGTGGGTCACACTCAAATGGTTTAACATTAGCTTGAAAACTTATTAGGGCTGGGTACTATTGGTCTAAAATGGAGAAAGAGGCTATCAAATTTGCTAAGAATTGTCAAAAGTGTCAAGTACATGGAAACTTAATTCATGCTCCAGGGAGGGATCTAATCCCCTTTACAACACAATGGCCTTTCCATCAATGGGCATTTGATCTTATCGGGATGATTCATCCTCACTCTTCTAATGGACATACCAATATAATCACTCCTATAGATTATTTTACAAAATGCGTAGAAGCAGTCCCTTTGACACAAGCAACTAGAAAGCAAATATCTATGTTCATATTGAACTATATCATATGCAGATATGGGATACCTCATTCCATAATCACAGATAATGGTGGATAATTCAAGAACAAAGACCTAGATGATCTATGTGCCAAATTCAAGATCACACGACATTGGTCTTCTATCTACTATCGTCAAGGGAATGGACAAGCTGAGGCCTCTAACAAAAATCTATTGAAGATCTTGCACAGAACAGTAAACAAAACTGGCAGAGACTGGCATCTCATGATTAATCCAGCTCTGTGGGCCTACAAAACAAGTAGTAGAATGCCTACAGGGGCTACGCCTTTCACTTTAGTTTATGGGTCTGAAGCAGTACTACCTATTGAGGTTGAAATCCCATCACTAAGAATCAGAATGCATGGTCTAGTAACTGATGATGACTACAGAGTGTCTAGGTTGCAAGAACTTGAACTACTAGATGAGTGCAGACAAGCAGCGTATGATCATCTCAGAGTATATCAGAAGAGAATGTCTAGAGGCTACAACAAGAAAGTCAGAAATAGAGAATTTCAGGTTGGTGATCTAGTCTTGAGAGAAAATCCTAAAAATCAATCCCATCGAGAACACAAGGGGAAGTTTGAACCCAATTAGCTAGGTCCCTTTGTAATCACTACTACTTTTGGCTCTGGTGCCTATCAACTCTCAATGACTGAAGGAGAACAACTCCGAGAACCAGTCAACGTTCTCCATTTGAAGAAATTCTACGCCTAAGGCATTTAGTCTATGGTAAAATGTCCTAAAAGATCTTAAAAATTGGAAAGTGTCCTGAAACAATGAACATCTTGGTGAAAAGCTAGCAATAGGCGCCTTGATGATTCACAAAAAAATTGAAAAATATCAAAAATTCAAAAAAAAAAATGAGAAAAAGAAAAAGTGCCTTGGTGAAAACCTGGAAACAGGCGCCTTGGTAGCAAAAATAGAATCTCTGCCAAGATGGTGAAAACCCAACAAATGGGCGCCACTTGTTTCAAAATGCTCCATCTATTAGCACAATCTTGGTCTTTCCCAGCTTTCAGTTTTGCTTTAGTTTGTACATATCTCCCGGTTTGTTTCTACATTTCCAGTTTTCAATAAGTTAGTCTGTACACCACTCGGCTCAAGCGTCTGTATCCTATCAATGCTTAACACTTGGGGCAATCAATGTTATATCCTATGGCCTCCAGTATATCTTAGATGTATCATATCCAGTCAGAGTCCTTTGAAGCTTCATTTGAGTCAGTCAAGTTTGTCTCGTCTCTAGAAAGGATTTTGCATCTACAACAACAATCAAACACAAACTGAAAACAATCTATGCTTTTCATGCTTTTATCTCCTTGTATGCTTACTGATTCGCATTGAGATTTTTGCATATTGTGTCCCTTTGAGCTCTTCGATGATGTCCTTTATAGGATTTAGAGAGTGATGACTTGGGGCATAATCTTTTCTTTGTCTTCTGCTTGTATGTGAAAATCTAACGTCTTTGGAAATTCTGGATTGAAATGGTGTCCGACTGTAAGAACCTCTATCTCGAATTGGATGGCCATGCGTACCTTGACCATTGATACCCAAAAAATTCAAGGAAGTTTGATCTCACTATTGTCTTTTTGAGTAAGTTCTTTCTCCTATTGTGAAACACGATCTTACCTAAGGATGTGAACGATAAAGGGTCACTACGGGTAATTCACACTGGATTTAGAATGATCTCTTGACTATTTGATGTGTCACGACGTTTATGTTTTGATGCTTATACAAATTGCTATATCAAAATGGACATGATATTTAGGTCATCCTGGTGTTTATGCCTTGGTGCTTATATCTAATCTGACATTCCGAAAACAAAATCAATATTCATATGTCCATGATTGCCTAGCTTGTGGGTGTTGTATTGATTCTTGCGCATACAAATCGATATTCATATGTCTATAGTTTCATAGCTAGTGGGCATTGTATTGATTTATCCGGTTACCTAAAAGTTTAATGATGATAACAAATCGACATATGATCAGTGAGTAGGTCCTAGGTCTTAGGTTGCATTTCATTCTGCATTTCATTTTTCATCTTTGCATGATCTCACAATGATCAAATGAACTTCAATGCTTAAACAATTCTCCAATTGTCTCTTTAAATCTAACAAGAGCTGAATCTCACATGAAGGTTCCTCCAACGAAACAACAAGTAGAATCCTTTTTTTCGGGATCAAAATCAAAATCTGAGATCATTCATATTGTCAACTACTTACATATTCAACCTTCGATCATCACAGGAATCCAGTATTTAACTTAACTGATTATCTTACATCAAACTATCAAAATTTCAACTTGGTCAACCATGGTCAACTCATGGTCAAACCTAGTCAAACTTGGTCTTTTGGACCTCCAAATGATGCAGAATGCATTCTTGGACGTGTTTAACCACTTCTCAAATCAATTAACATGCTTCTGAACTATCAATGCTGACTTTTCTTGTCAGATTTCAATTTTAATCCCGAAGGGGGCATGGTATTGCACATCATTCAAAGTCTGTAATCTAATTTTGGAAATCATATCTTCCTTAGTGATCAAGACAACAACCACGTCTAGTTGCTGATTCATCAAAAGTCCTCATCGCTCGGGGCAAATCTATCATCACTTGGGGCATATTAGATTCGTCGATCCATATCAATCTGGTATCCTCCTAATCTTGTAATCTATATCGGATTTTTGCAACCACCGGTTCATTAGTGTTATTTCCTTGGTTCTTCAACAACTGAAGGGTTCAGATGTGATACCTGCTAGTTCTGCTAAGGCAATCGAGTCTAGAACCAGTCACTCACTTCTTCACAATCATAAGGTTCAAAATCAGGCGTTTTGACACTTTTTTTTCGCAATCCTCGGTTCATCGCTGCTACAGTGAACATTATATTTGGTCATTTAGGACCTATTATCTTCATATCAAATCAATATCAATCAGCTTCTGTCTCATATCAATTATCAATTTCAAATCAGTTTCATATCTCTATCAAACACAGACTGTCTTTGAACCATTGCACTTCGCATAGTAATTCAAAGAGGGGCAAAATGTAATACCCCAAAAATGGGCTATAAGTTCATTAACCTCCTACATCTACAAATCAAATGAAATCAACATCGAAGTCCTAATCTAAGGCACATCTAAACATCATCGAATCATAATTGATTATCTTAAATTTTGCATCGGGGAATATTCCTAGCAATATTCTTAATTATCTTAATTATCTTTAATTTAATGATTATTTGGCGATAAATCACATTTATCCTAAGTTTGATTAATTGAATATTTTCATATTTAATTAATTAGATTTAATATCTTGCCACTTAATTGTGAAATTAAATTTAATTCTATCTATTATTAATTGTATTATTTAATTTTGACAATAAATCCAATATCCTATGAATAATTGATTAATTTTTTATTTAATTAATTAAAGCAAGTTGTCATTATTTAATAATATAGTTTTTAATAAAAGTTTGATTAAATAATTGATTAACCCATAAATCAATTATTTATTTTCAAAAATCAGTTAAGTTGAGCATAAATCACTTTATTTATTTAATTAATTCATAATTATTATGCACATTCAAAAGAAACAGTTAAACTCCAAATTAGAAAATCAATGCAAAGTGTTGACTTTTTAGAACTCAACATCCTTTTGGAGTTCAAAAAGTTGATCTAAACTCTAATTTGAGTTAAAAAGCTATTTGTGCATGCTTTTGCATAATTTTGTGAGTTAATTATCTTTCATGATCAGATAACTCAAAAATCAAGATGAGTTTATCTAAGTGATTTATGGCTTTTTCCATGCATCCCCAAAGCCCTGGATTTCTATAAAATCAAGGCTCAACTCTTCATAATTCATCTCTCAAATTTGCATCAAATCTCTCTCATATCTCGCGAATTGCAAACTTACTCTACAGGAATCATAGCACATCAGATTTGGAGAATTTGCACAATTGGAGCTTGGAAGATCAATTTGAGAATTCGAGCTTTTGTGAGATCAATTTCATTTGCATTCATATCATATTATTTCTAGATTAGCATTGCATATCAGTTTTTCATATAGATCAATTTCATATCAGTTTATCATTCTTATTGCATTATAAAATCTAAAAAAATAGCTTAATTTGCATTCAATTTCATATCTAGATCAATTGCATTCAAATCCTTCCTTTAGGTGTCGTTTAGGTCACTGATCTCGATAATAATCTGAGAACATCAATCTCGCACCTACTAGAAGGCAGTAGATTGCTTGGTTAGATTAGATTTTAATTTTGCATGATTTTGATTTTTGCTAACCTCTAATGTTTTATTGAAGTGTTGTGTCTACAGATCAGGTACAATTTTCACACACACAGTATCAAGAACCCCTTAACATACTTCCAAGCCTTCCAAATGCTCTTGAAAACATTAGAGCCTTGAACAACAATATTGGCATCTACAGTGAGAGAATTAGTAAAGCAGAGGTTCTGCCATCCTCTAGGTCTGCTACAGTGAGCCCTCTGCAAGTTACTTCTAATCAGCACTTTCCAAGGCTCTTCCCCATCCCTAGCCTTAGCTATCCACTTAACAGCCAAGGTAATGCCTTGAGATTTGAGATCCTTAAGGCCTAGACCTCCCTAAGATCTGTTTCTTGAGCACCATTCCCAGGAAATAGCATGAAATCTCTTATTCCCTTTGCCATTCGACCATAAAAAATCTCTGATAAATTTTTGGATAGAACTGAACTGCACTTGGTTAAAGCCACATGGAGGAGAAGTAGATTGGGTAGGAGGATAGGATCTTTTGACAAACTTGAAATATATCGGGGAAGGATAGAAGCAGGTTACTATCCCATTTGGTAAGCTTCCTATTAATCCTCTCAAATACCCACTCCCACATCAGATTGAGGTTAGAAGAGATAGAGAAAGGGATGCCCAAGTATCTAAATAGGTGGTCTGGCCCACCCCAGGAAAACTCAAAGTTACCCCACCAGTCAGGCGGGTTTAGATCCCAACCTAGCATAACAGGTTTAAAAATAAGAGATCTTACTGCCAGAGGCTTGGCAAAAAAGATCCATCTTGTTCATTAGGAGTCTCATGTTATGCTCTTCCAGGAGAAGAAGGATGGAGGTGTCATAAAAAAACTAGACATTGGAGACCTCTTGATTATTGGGGAGACAAACACCATTCACTTTAGGGGAGAGGGAATCATCTCTAAGGAGTTAGTGTAGAGAATCAATTGCAATAAAAAACAAGGAAGGGGCCATAGGGCAGCCCTGTCTGATGGACCTGGAGAGACTGAAGAATTCTGACCTAACACCATTGATTTCAACTACAGCCATTGCATCATACAGTAGTGTAGATACCATTTTGCAGATCAGGAGGGAAAACCAAGAGCTTCCAACATCATCATGATGAACCTCCATTCAATCCTATCATATGCCTTCTCATAATCTATAAGAAGCATGACACAGTTCTGTATTGAAGCTTTTGCCCAGTCCATGGCTTCCCAAAAAGTGATAAGGTTCTCTAGGATATATCTCCCCTTAACAAATCCAGTTTGGGTGCTATTAATCACTGAGGGGAGAAGCTTCTCAATTCTCACTGCAAGAACCTTGGCTAGGATCTTGTAGACAACATTTAGTAAAGTAACGGGTCTCCAATTTTTGATTAGAAGTCTATCACCTTCCTTAGGAATGAGTTTAATGAGTCTAGCATTTAACTTAGGTCCCAATGTACTTGCCTCAATAGCTTCCTCATAGATATGTAGAAGTTTAGGAATAATCCAATGAATGTTGGATTTGTAAAATTCAATTGGTATCCCATTTGGTCTCGGAGCTTTATCATTAGCCATTCTATTGATGGCTACTTTGATTTCCTCTTTTGATAGACCCATATTCAAAAGCTTAGCACCCTCCTCACTAACCTTCTTAGGGATGATGGTTCTAATCCTGTTCCTGACATTCTCCATGGAGGGGTCAGAGTCTGCAGAGGTAAAGAGTTCCTAGTAGAATGAGGAGAAGGCACCGAGGATCTCCTTCTGAGAAGACACCACAGAGTCCTGGACTCTAATACTAGCAATTATGTCTCTTGCTTCTTTCTTCTTAAGAGTTTGAAAAAAGAATTTAGAGCCTTTGTCACCCAAATTAATCTAGTTAATCCTGGCTCTGATTTTGGCTCCTTTAAACTTAACCAGTTGAAGTCTTCTGAGAGAATCTCTACATGTTATAACATTATCTAGGAGCAATTCAGACTTCAGATTATCTTGGATCTGAGATTCTACCTCTTGCAGAGATTTTGTTAGCTTGTATTCCATCATTCTAGAGTCTTTAGCTTTTTTAGTGCCAACAACTTTGACCAGACCCTGCCAAGATTTAGTGGTCTGATTCCATTTGTCAATATCAGATTCATGTCAAGTACAATCTCCTCATTATACCATGCAATGATTTTGACCATTGCTTGGACATTCTCATCCCTAAGAATGGATGTGTTTAGGGCAAAGCCTTGCTTAGGGAGATTATCAAAGGCTTGTTCCCCAATGAGTTGTATGGAGGAAAAAATGGGATGGTGGTCTAACAGGGTGAAGGGTGTAACTTTCACACAGTTGTTATTAGTGAAGGGTTGACAGCTGAACCACCATTTATTAAGGTAGAATCTATCCAATCTAGAATAAATTCTCCTTTCCCCTCTTTGAAAGTTAGACCATGTGTACCAGATGCCCTTTGATTCATTCTTCCTCCCTGCTAGAGGGTCAAATAGGTCAAGCTTGTTGACCATTCTGCACCATAAAAGGGGTTCATTGCCTTTCCACTCAAATCTGAGTCCTAGCTTATCATGGGCACTCTCCACCATGTTGAAGTCTCTTGCTACAATCCAAGGTTTAGGCTCAAGGTCAGCAAGCCACTTCCACAACTCAATTCTGCCTCTGTGATCATTTGGGGCATAAATTGAACATAAACCAAAGACAAAGTTCTCAACTTTCAACTTAATCCAGACTGCTCTGTTACATGGAGAAATGCCCCATAAAAGAACTGCATTCTTCCAAGAAGGGCTAATCAGGATAGAAGTTCCCCCCTTACCTCTTGGGTATTTAGTTGAGAATGCAGTTGCATCTCTCCAAATGCATTTGAGAGCAATATCCAGCTCAAAACCTACTACTTTAACCTCTTGAAGTAGAAGAAAATCTAACTCTTTATGAGAATTAAGGAGTCTCTTGACAACATATTTTTTGTTAGGGGCTTCCAGCTGTATACACCTAAAAATGGTCACCTAGACTATTAGCCCCTTTTGCTAAATCATAATTGCTTGCTCTTGATCAAATCCTAGCTCTATCATTTATTCGATTATTTTCCTTGGGCTAACCATCTTATCCTAAATCTTTATTTAATTAAAAAGAATATTTCCTCCCCTTTTATTAAATAAAAAACCCCCACTTTTTCTCTTATCCTAAGTTGCACAAATAAAGCATTATTCTTATTTTATAAAAAGGGAAAAAGCACTTTTTGTCTCATATGGACACAAAAGTCAACTCTTATTTTCCTATTGGAGGATACTTGTGCACATGGATTGCTCCTCTTTTAAGCTCCACCATTGATTAAATCTTTTGCCTCTTAATCTCCATGGTCCATTCCTCCTCTTTTCCTTTAAAAGAAGAGCTCTCTTCTTCATTCTAGATCTCCAACTTTTTATGCTAACTTTATGCTGCAGGTTTTCTAGGTCACTTTGGAGCTTTCAAAGATTTGGAGCATTCTTAGCATCTACATCTCATTCTTGCATTCTACATCACATTCTTGCATTCTTAGCTTAGCTTCATATTTATGCTTTCTTAGATTAGCTTCATTTCTATGCTCTAGATTAGCTCACATAGATTAATTAGCTTGGGTTGTAACACTTGCATATTCCCTTTCATAGCTTAGCTTGCATTTCCATTTCTAGTATAGTGGCATTGCATTTTCATTCTTGATTCTTGAAGATAATTGCATTCTTTCCCTTGTCTTCATTGAATCTCCCATTGCATGGTTTACTAGCAAGGTTATAGGGTAAATAGCTCTAGCTGAGAGCATTCTTAAAAGCCCTTGCACTCCATGCCTAGGGAGCTATGGATTGATTTGTGAGGGCTCATTCTTGAGTTTCCTTGCATGTAATGATTCATAGAAGTGTGACACATTTATAGCACACATTTTTGGCGCCCATTGTGGGGCAGAGTAGACTAGCTTTGTCCCTTCTTTTTCTGTATTTCTGTCATTTTTCGTCAATTTTTCGGCAAGTTTTCAGCTTAATTTTTCATCTCATTTTTTTGTCTCAGATTGTCGTGTGATACTTTCCAAAAGTATCACGCGATATACCTCTGTATGTGTGCACGATACTTCACCTGTCAGAAGTATCGCTTGGCTATAGTAGAGAATATCGCCTGGTCTCGGGTGAAGTATCGCCTGGTGTTGGGCGAAATATCGCGCGGACTGATAAGTATCACCCTAGTATAATGTGAAGTATTGCACGATACTAGTGTCTGTACCTGGCAGTGACCTATTTTTGAGTTATATTATCCATCTTGCAAGTTTCAGGTTCTTAGCTATCTTTTTGAAATTTTTTGAAATTTCCAGTGTTTTCAAATCCGTGCAATTCTGGAAAATGGGTGCCCATTTTTTTTAAAATTTTGCAAATGGTATCAAAAGTTTAAGTGTGATATATCATTAGAAAGGTCTTTCCGAGCCTAATCCAACCATGATGGTTTCATTTTCAGATTTTATCATTTGATCAGTTATTTTTGCACATTATCTGATTTTTTCATGTACTAATCATTGTTTGATTTTGGATTTTGATTCTCCTAACTCTTGTTGGTTTGACAAGTTGTGGTTGTAGGTGCTTCTTGCTTGAAATTTGCTAAAATCGCATGTCAAAGAGGGCTACTAATGGTTTTTGCAGGGCTGCCCTAAGCATAAAAACCAAATCAAGTGCTTGTTTAATTACTTTCTTTATTAAGTGCGGCATATACTAGTTGTTTCCTTTCATAGGCACTTAATACCTTGTTATAGAAATTTTGAGGTGGTAGGAGAGTATGCTCTTCACCCTTGTGGTGAAACAGAAATCTTGACCCATATTGGGATTTTGAAAGCAAGGGGGTAATTGAATCTTTGCTTGGTGTGTTTGGGAGAGATTCTTGAGATAGGGGAGTATGCTCCTCACCCTTGTGGTGAACCAAAAACCTTGAACCTCAAGAATTAATCCACTCTTTGTTTAGCTTAGGATCCTTTAGCGGGCCTGCTCTTGAGCAATCAAGAGGAACGACCCAAGGGGGACAACCTTGTCATCATTTTCCTTGGTGGCGAGTGATTCCAACTCACTATAATCTCAAGGCTATCGAGGACACAAAACCTTGGTAGACATAGTACTTATCTTCGCTTGATGTGAGTAACTTGTGGGATTGTGACCATGAGGAAAGCATTAAGCAAGAATGCTTAAGGTACTCTTGAGGCCGCGAAGTTCTAGTCCTTCATGAGGAGCAAGAGGGGTGCTATGAACGGAAACCCTTACTATGAACCATTAGATAGAGGCCACCCTATTTTAGCCGCTTAGCTTCTTGGTGCAAGGATTGATCCAAGTGGACTTACCCGGATCACCCCAAGACATTCACCATATGTGTTCCTTTGGTTGTGTTTTTGACACTTCCATGACAATGCCAATATCTCTTGTGGGCAACCACTTGGTGTGAGGCAAGGGAGCATCAAGTTGTGGGCCACGTTGCTAAGTAATGAGCCTTTTCCTTCTAGGTAGTAATTGCTTGAATTGTCTTCGATTGTGCTATGCCCATGTAAATGTTTTCAACATTCAAACACAAGGTAGCATTCATAAGGTTTTCTATTTTGATATCACAAGTGCTTGTCTTGGCAAGGTTGCTTTTGCCCTTGTTCCAAGTGTTCGATGACATGTTTGATCACCTACTGTTTGCAAACCTATCTTTTATCTACTATTACTGCTTGTCAAACTGAGAAATTGCACTATCCAACCTTTGAACTTGATCAAAATGCTTCAAAACTAAGATTTTTATGTTCATTGGTCATAGAGTCGTATGACTCTGCAACAGTGTCACCTAGAACCTTTTTTACTGTCTTGTTGCTGTTGCAATCTGGAGCTGCTAAACTTGCATTTTAACTGGTCATAGAGTGTCTTTTTCTACTCTTACCTGAAGCTGGTCTATTATCTACATGCTTAGACTTGTTCTAGACTGAAACAAATGAGCTAAAACTATTGGATTTGAGCTTAACGAATGCTACTCTTGATCACTTGTCACATCACGGTTACCTCTCTAGCTACTTGCTTATTGAGCTTCTTGCTCGCTGCTCGGCTTTAGTCAATTGATTGCTGTAAGTGCTTGAGCACTTTTGACAAGCCATCTCTCTATTGTTCTACTTTGACAAGTGATCTTTATTAGCTTTGCTTATCTCAAATCTGAGAAACTTTGTCTCATTCTATTAGTCAACCAACATCTCTTTTCATGCCGGTTACAACTCGGTCTCAATTTGAGCAGGAGAGTCATCCTCCGTTCAATTATACATAGTTACCTTCTCCAAATAGACATTCACAAGTGCCTGCTAGCAATGGCAGTTCTAATTCTGACCAATCTAAGGATTCTAAGACTACCCCGTGGTATAAAGGAGGTTTCCTCTTTTCCGCATTCAAGACCCCCAAAAACACAGACAATGTCTCACTCACTTTGACTGAACAAGAAAAGTTTCAACTCTTGCAAGAACACTTTGAGCGTAAGGATAACCAAGCACGCTTAGAAAAAGAACACAATCAACAAAGGATGGATGCTGCTAGGCACATGGCTTATAGAGGGACATTTCATGAGCAACCTGAGACTAGTAATCATGAGCATAGATCTCTTTTCAATGGCAACAATGGCAACAACATGCCACCAAGATCTCCTCCAAGACCCACTTTTGGTATGCCTTCTTCACCTCCTAGACCTCCTCCCTCTCAACATGAGGCAAAGGCTGATGATGAGATTTCTAGTGAGGATCTTATGAGATTTGAACAAGATGTGGTCTCTCAATGAATGATGCATAAGCTTTTAGAGCGTAACGGCGATCAGTACTTTCAATATATGACTTCTAGAGGATACAAGCTTCCTCCCGGCTATGATGTCAGACAAATTGTCCAACAAAGAGTACCAACTGAGTTGGAAGTTCTTCAAGAAGAATTATGTCAGACAAATCAATGCCTTACCCAAATGGCATTAGAAAGAGAGCCTCCAAAGGTCTCTTTTGTAGAATCAATTTGTGCTCTTCCTTTTGATAAAGATCTATACATGGTCCCGTTTCCTAAGGATATTGAGGTTCCTAAATATGACAAGAATGATGGAAATGGTGACCCTCATCGCCATGTGCGTCATTTTTATGCTCTTAGTATGGAATTTCTTCATGAAGACACATATCTTCTACGCTTATTCCCTCGAAGCTTAAGAGGCCAAGCTTTAGAATGGTTTGCGAAATTGACACCACCTCTTAAGACTTTTGATGAGTTGGCTCAACGATTTACCCAACAGTACTCTTACAACATCCAACAACCTGTCACTGTGATAGATCTTGGTAATCTAAGACAACATCAAGGTGAGCCATTTGCAACTTACTTACAACATTGGAGGTCATTGTATTCTCGATATCCTCGTCAGCTACCCAAAAGAGAAAAGATTGACATTTTTGTCAACACACTTGTGCCTGAGCTATTTTATGATCTAAGGAAGCAACTGTTCTCCTCCTTCCATGACATGGTTGAAAGTGCATATCGAATTGAGGATGTAGCTATAAGAAAAGGGGATATTGTTATTAATAAAGATGCTAAAGGAAATGGTAAAGACAAGAACAAACCTTGGAATAAGAACAAGTATGTTGTTAATGATGGGGTTGTTGACACTCCTAAAGTTAAAGAGCCTGCTTTCAATCTTTCCAATGCTATCTATGCAGCAAAACAACAAGAAGCTACCAACGCTCACAGTGCTCCTAAACCTCAATATGTAGATAAGCCTAAGAAGTCATTTCAAAAGTGAGTCTATACCAAGTTGGCAGAACCTTACGATGTAATCCTCAAGACTTTGGTTAACAATGGATATCTTACGCTTCCTGATAAACCTGGTAATTGGGATCCGATAAATAAGCCTGATTGGTGGAGAGAGGATCATTACTGCCATTATCACAGAAACAAGGGACATCCAACAGATAATTGTTTTAGGCTTAAGGATGATATTCAGTATCTTATTGAGAATGACACAATCTCCACTGATGGCTTAACTAAAAATTTTGATCACACAGCTTTCAAAGATCCTCTACCTAAGCATGATAAGGGGGAAACTTCTCAAGCACATAAGAAGAACCATGATGCTAAGATCAATTACACGTATCCTTCTGATACACCTGTGATCAACATGGTAGAGCCTATTGAAAGTGTTCTAATGATGAGATCTCAAGATGATAATAAAGCCAATCATGGTAAGCAAAAGTTGGTCTTGCAAACACATAGTAGTTCATCTTCCCGAAGTGAGACACTGAATGCTGTTACTAGGGGGCAAGCCAAGATTGTCCTTAAAACTATGCAAAATCCCAAGCAAGCTTTGCCTTCCAAACAAGTGGCTCCTTCAGCCACCCCTAGCTATGATCTTGTCCAACATTTGCAAAAGACACCAGCATAGATATCTATCCTTGAGTTGCTTCGGTTATCCCCTTCGCATAGAGAAATTCTTGATAAGGCTCTACGTACAACATGTGTTCCTAATGACATTGATCTAGATCAATTTCAGGCTATGGTCAACCACATTTCATCTCCACTATCTCTCTCCTTTTTTGTAGAAGATGACATATCTATTGCTCACCTGCATAATCTAGCTTTACACATTGACGTTCTAGTCTACAATACCTGAGTCCGCCGAGTCCTGATAGACAATGGTGCAGGGTTAAATATTGTTTCTTTCAATGTCATACAACAGTTGGGTTTGTCAGAATTTGCTGTGGATTCTAAGAAGAAGATTACTATAAAAGCTTATGATGAAGTGGAAAGATCTTCCAAAGGTCTTGTCACGTTGCCTGTTCGAGTGGGCCCTATCACAAAAGATATTAACTTCCAAGTATTGGAAGTTCCACTCGCATATAACATTCTTTTGGGTCATCCTTGGATCCATGACATGCAGGCTGTTCCTTCCACTTATCATCAGTGTGTCAAATTTCCATACAATGGCACTGAAATTGTGATTCCTAGAGACCATACTATTGCTATTAATGCTCTTGCTGCTACTGAAAAATTTGTTCCTCACAGTGAACCTACTGATGATCCTAGTACGTCTCTAGTTGCTGTTGAGAAATCATTTAAGATGATGAGCCTTGGTATGGGTGAATATAAATTGGATTCCTTTGCTTCTATACCTATTTCTCCTAGGTCATATGGGAAACCCTCCACTTTTGCTATGGTGATCCTTGAAGCCGAAAGAGAAGAACATGCTGTTCATGAGTGGATCTATAGAGAAGATGCCCGAAATACTCCCATGCTCAGTAATTCAGACACAGATACAGACGAGTCACCAATACACACTATGGTTCACATGGGAGATGATCTTCCCTCTACTTCACTTATTTGGGGAGAAAAATGTATATCTACTGATGATATGGATGTTGATATGGTTCATTCTTGTAGTAACCATCCCGACGTGGTTGATGGGTCTTGTGTGGGGTCTGATGAGTTTGTTCCTCGTATTGCCTTAGTGGACCACGCTGGTTCTTCTATGACAAGTCTAGATCTAGCTGCTTTTGGAGCTTACCCTATAGGCTCAACCTCTCTTGTTACCAAAGATGACACCCCTCGCATAAATGCTATTGAACCGGTCACTTCATTTCATCTTGCATCAACACCTGTTACTTCTTCCACCAACGAACTAGCCACAAAAAAGATTGAATTAGCAATCACACATCACAATCATCAAGTCAAAAGAAAAGAGCAATGGTCAGATGGTGAAAACCACATTGTGGCGGTATCCGCACCTAAGAAAAGTAAAAATAAAAATCTGCTCAAAAATAATGATTCTCAAATAAAAGATGACAAGCTAATTCTCTACAAAAAAATGGTGCACTACTTCAAGCATGATCTCATATCTGTTACACTTCAGCCCATTCCTAGAGCTAAGAAAAAAGTTGGTAATGCCTTGGTTACTTCAACATCCATCTTACAAATGAAAAAGCATAAATTTCACTTCAAGTTCGTGGTGGATGAATTACACTATCCTGCTCACAAATCTTGCAATCCTACCATCTTTTCATATCTTCCACCTCATATTCCTCTTGCAAATCCACCACGCCATTCTTTCCACCATCCCTTACACTTTGCCTTTGTCTCTGGTGACTTGTATAGGAAGGGTCTAGACGGAACTCTCCTTAAGTGTCTAGAAATAGAGGAGTCAGAAAAAGTGCTAGCTGAAATCCACGATGGCATATGTGGATCACATTCTAATGATCCTTCACTAGCTCAGACATTGCTTAGGGCTTGTTATTATTGGTCAAACTGGTTGAGACCTCCTATCATCATTGTTGCATCATTTGGGCCTGGGGCCTATCAGTTCTCTACATTAGAGGAAGCAGATTCTTGATGTCTGTTTTTGTTTGGGGCATCCTTTGTACATATTTTATGATCCTGAAAAAACTCTGAAAAAAAATTCATATATGATGCTAAAAAAATCCTAAAAAGCATAAAAAGTACTGAAAAAAAAAGAGCATCCTAGTGAAAACCTAGCAATAGGCGCTTTGATGTCTCACCCAAAAAAATTAAAAAATTCAAAAAAAATAAAAAAAATAAAAAAATTTGAAAAAGTGCCTTGGTGAAAACCTGGAAATAGGCGCCTTGGTAGCAAAAATACAAAAAAAATTATAAAACATCTTGAAAAAATTGCAATAAATCTATCAAGTGGTGAAAACCTGGAAACAGGTGCTACTTGAGACCCTCTGTACCTATGTCTATCAGTCTTGCGTGGTGCTCCTTCACTCCACTTCTCGCTTTGCCTCTCCTAGCCTGGAATTGACTTTTGTCTTAGTCTAGGGGGCATATGTTGTTTTAAGCTTATCTTGGGTCTCTTTGTGCATTTGGGTTTCTTAGGCATCTCGCAAATAGTGTTTTTCAACACCACCCCAACTGTGTTTTTCAACACTACCCTAGCGTCGAGTGTTTCTTAACACTTATCAGATGTCCTACTTGCAGTCTAGATGATGCAATATTTCTCACTGGCAGATGCGATACTCAAAGTTTGACTCTATGAACTACACACACGCACTTAAACATTTGACTCACTGAGACTTGCTTAGCTTTATTTCTTTATGTGCTGTCTATGATGCTTTCTTTGCTGAGTGTTCTCCCCCTATGATCATTTTCGATGATGCATAGCTAGAAGACTGAGGGAATGAGAACATGTTTTATTTCTTTATCTCCTTGTGGGTATATTTTGTTGGTCCTCACTGTCATGAGCATTTATGCTGGTCTTACTTGCCACTATGGACCTACAAGGTATTATCCTTGACTATTTTGCAAGTGCATGCTTATAGTCATCTTGAATTTCTTGTGTCTCGATGCGAGCATTATCTTGCTATATCAAACTTAGGTAATCTCACTGCACTAGTCATCTTGACCTATATGTCTCTGATACCTAGGTGGGATTCCCACATTTCTATCTGATATAGATCATATTCATATCCACATAGTTATGCTAGTGTGTATTGTATGATCTTGCGACGCTACCAATAATGTTCAATGATGAATATTAGATGTCTATTGGCTTTGTAACCTTGCAAGTAAACCACTTTTCATGTAGCTTGCATTTTTAAGTTCATGTTAGTTTAGTTTTGCATCTTGCATATGGAGAGAGCTCTTCTTTTCATCTTTCATGGACTTGTTAATCAACTGCGCTCACCTTTCGCTTCTTCCTGATCATTTCTTTCACTTCTTGTCTTTCATATCACATCATTTTCTATTCATTTCGGGATCAAAACCAAAATCCGGGTTCACCTTGATCATCCAAATCACCTTTTCCCCCTCTTTCGCGCAGTTGGCTAACCTTTTGAGGCCTGATCCTTTGATCTTCGCTGGGGCATTCTTCACCTCTTCATCCCCATCTCTTTCAAACTTCTAGTCTTTCATTCACTTTCAAATCCCAAGTTCAAATTCTTCCCCTCCATGGTGTTTTCGGGTTGAGGGACTGCTTGGTTTGTGCCCCGGGTCCCATGTGTGGGGCATATCTTCACTGCTTGATGGTTATTCTGTTCTCTTTCTTTGATTATGATTTCTAGTGATTTGATCATGTTGCTCTTGCTTCTGCTTTCCCTCTACCTGATTTCGCTTTCGATCCCGAGGGGGCAGACACATCATATCTTATTGGCTATCTCTTTTCTAAGTGTTCAGTATTGTCGCTACCAGGCTGATCATGCAGGATTTGCTATCTCTCTGCACTTCATTCTTTGGAGTCAAAATGCTATTGCTTGCCTTCTTGGCTATCTCTTGCTTTATTGGCTAATCTAAGTTGCTTTGTGATCCCAAATCGATCTCACGTTTCAACTTCATTCTTTGACTGCATGTGTTCCCAGATCGATCACACATTAGTCAAAGAGGGGCAAATGTATACACCTAAAAATGGTCACCTAGACTATTATCCCCTTTTGCTAAATCATAAATTGCTTGCTCTTGATCAAATCCTAGCTCTATCATTTATTCGATTATTTTCCTTGGGCTAACCATATTATCCTAAGTCTTTATTTAATTAAAAAGAATATTTCCTCCCCTTTTATTAAATAAAAAGCTCCCACTTTTCCTCTTATCCTAAGTTGCACAAATAAAGCATTATTCTTATTTTATAAAAAGGGAAAAAGCACTTTTTGTCTCATATGGACACAAAAGTCAACTCTTATTTTCCTATTGGAGGATACTTGTGCACATGGATTGCTCCTCTTTTAAGCTCCACCGTTGATTAAATCTTTTGCCTCTTAATCTCCATGGTCCATTCCTCCTCTTTTCCTTTAAAAGAAGAGCTCTCTTCTTCATTCTAGATCTCCAACTTTTTATGCTAACTTTATGCTACAGGTTTTCTAGGTCACTTTGGAGCTTTTGAAGATTTGGAGCATTCTTAGCATCTACATCTCATTCTTGCAATCTACATCTCATTCTTGCATTCTTAGCTTAGCTTCATATTTATGCTTTCTTAGATTAGCTTCATTTCTATGCTCTAGATTAGCTCACATAGATTAATTAGCTTGGGTTGTAACACTTTCATATTCCCTTTCATAGCTTAGCTTGCATTTCCATTTCTAGTATAGTGGCATTGCATTTTCATTCTTGATTCTTGAAGATAATTGCATTCTTGCCCTTGTCTTCATTGAATCTTCCATTGCATGGTTTACTAACAAGGTTATAGGCTAAATAGCTCTAGCTGAGAGCATTCTTAAAAGCCCTTGCACTCCATGCCTAGGGAGCTATGGATCGATTTGTGAGGGCTCATTCTTGAGTTTCCTTGCATGTAATGATCCATAGAAGTGTGACACATTTATAGCACACACCAGCCCTCTAACATTCCATGAAGCACAATTCATAATCATAGCAGTTTCTAATTAGTCAGTATCCATGGGTTTCCTAAATCCCTCAAAGCATTTAGGCATGTCAACTTTGGGGGTCTTAGAAGGTTTAGGGTTCCCATTGATTAAGGGTGGTCTACCTCTCTTCTTCTTCTTGACTAAGCCCAAAGAAGGATCTCCTGGATTCATATACTTCTCCTCTCCTTTATTATTTTTGGAGGGGTCAACAACAAATACAAATGGTTCAACTGGAGGATTTTTCACATTGGCACTTCCTGAGATGGCAATCTCTCCTTCTTCAAGCTCCCCTTCGTGCATCATCACCTCTCCCATCTTTGTTCCCCCTTCAGGGAGGGTGGATACTTCCTCACTCCTCCTCTCAATAGATACATATTTCCATTTATCCGACAATGGAGGAAGGGGAGGGGGGGCTGGAATAACAACAACTGAGAAGGCATTCAATCTATCTTCTTGGGTAGAAGGGGTGGAATTCCCTCCCACTTCCCCACCTAGCGGAGGGGTAATGGACACATCTATAGAGGAGGAGTGAACAAGAGTAGAATCCGAACTGTTCAACCTCCTTGAAGAGGGAGTAGAGGGGGGAGAGGTATTATTTAGAGGTCTTTGAGCATGAGGAAGTTCATAGGTTTTCCACTTGGGCCGAGGCACATTTTTATTTTTCATGGCTCTAACCCTGATCTTATCAACAACCAATTGCTGAGCATTTTCAATTCTATGAGTTTGCTTTATTTTAGATCCCTTCAGACCAAAGTCAAGTGTATCATCAAGAGTAATAATATCAAGGGGTTTAGAGAAGGCCAGGCTAGTATTAGGGTTACCAGGGGTAGAGTCAAATTTACCCTTGAGGCTATCTGGGGTAGCAGGGAGGGCAGCATAATCTTGGTTCCAAACAGGTGGGGGGAGATCTGTATAATAAGGGGATGCTCAGGAGCGGAAATGGACTTGGTTGAATTTGACTGAAGTTCAGGGCTTGACTTGTTATTAGGATTGGGAGGAGGGTTAGCCTTCTTTTAAGTGCATTTATTTTAAGGATGATAGGGCATTCATTCTTCCTGTGACCTTCCTTTCTACACACGAAGCAACCACCTATTCTACCCAAAAAGATTATCAGGCAACAGATAGGTGCGGGGTCAATATCAAATTGCAGGGTCTCAGAGAGATCAATTCTGGGTTTCACAGAGAGAAGAACATGAACATCTATATTCGGGATGAGGGTGCTAGACTGATCAATCCTGAGAACCTTACCTATCGGCTCAAGCACAAGCAGAATGAGTGTCAACAAAAATGGAGGGAGATTTCCAATAATAATCCACCTAGGGATGGATAGCGCTAAAACTTCATCTTGGGAGGCTTCGAGAGACCAGGGAATTGCCCTAAACTCACAAGGGCCAACTCTCCAAAACTATTTTTCAACAATAGATTTATGGGCTTTAGAGTCACAAAAAAACAAAATAAATAAACCTTTCTGGAGCATGTGACAGTAAGTAAGTGAAAACCTAACTTCTGCCCCCAAGTTTTATGAAACTATTCATTGAGAAAATTTCTAGAAGGAACCCTAGAACTATCAACTGTAGCAAAGAAGATAGCGCAATATTTAAGCCTAGCTTTCTCCTGTTCAATAACAACATTCATCTACGAGTTTGGTTTAACAATTAACTTAGGTGGAATAGGTTCCTTACCTCCATTTCCTTCGGCGGTTGGAATCCCTTGGGAAGCGCTCATGAGGAAGGCTACTCCTTCCGGGAGGACTCGTTCATTCTGGATGACCTGCTTGAATGACTTTGGCTTGGCAATGGTTAGTGCTTCCCTTCCATTCTGCTGTGTCTTCTCTCCACCAGCGTCGAATAACTCCACTAGAGAAGGTTGAAGGGAGTCCTTAGGTTTCTCGGCGAGGGCAACATTCGAACTGAGCAAACTGCCTTGTATATCAAGAATAAATCCCTTGGCTGAGGCGGCATCATTAATGGCTCCTAGTGACGTCAAGGCCATTAATGCAATCCCAGCTGAGGAGCGTACGAGGGTTCAGATGAAAGTTTCGAAGAGGTGCCAAGGACACCTAGTTGTAGAGCGCTCAAACCAAAATCACAATTTCTTCGTAGAATTATCTTTCACCTTAATTTTATCCGTGTCTACAGATTTTGGGTTAAATCACAATGGAAGATAAAAATTGGATGTAATATTTGACTCAATTTCACCTTAACGATGCACTAGACTTTCATTCATTCAATCACATCCTTGAGATTGGAAAAATAGAAGTTATCAGAGTCCTAGACACTACAAAATTGTACTTGACTTGAATTTAATGTGCATCCTAATAATTGAAATTGACATCTCAATACTATGCAAACTATGGCTATGATTCGAAGTATTATAGTGTAATAGTGATGAGAACTTGTAAAGGGTGATCTTAAGTGAGAATTCTATTCATCACAATAAGGAATTTTGAGAAAATCCTAGCATTTTTTTCATTTTTTCTTTATAGTTACGTGGGCTTAAAGACTTGATCAAATGCCTTGAAATTTGAAATGAATTTATTTCCTTCAAGCATTGACAATGCACACAGAGTGTTCAATAGAATGTCTCAATGAAATAATGCCTTATTCAATGGAATGTTTGCAGGATATCCACAGTTTAATGTGTTTGAGAAGTCTTTGAGAAATTGAGAAATTTTCAAACAAATTTAATTGGTAGGCGTAGAGTTAAATTCTTCTGCCTTTGGCAATGTTTTCCTTGCCACATCAAACTCAAAGACTTGAATAGTGGGATCTATAAAAGGCTGGAAAAATTTGTTGCACAAAGGAAGATAGCAAGGGATTTTCAGATTCAAGACATTTATTCAACTTTTTGGAAGGGAAAACTAGAGTTACTTTTCTACATTCATGGTGAAGCATCATCAATCACATTCGGTTTGATAAACTTAATCCCCACAATAATATTTACCTTAGTTAAGAATCATTTAGTACGCTCTAACTGTAACATGCATCGAAGCTTATTGGGGAGAGATTTTTGTCATATATAATAGTTGGGAGTGTAAAAATTAGAACAGCAATAAAATGTGCAAACAAGAATACAAGAACAGAGTACACAGATTTATCGTGGTTCGGCCAATTAAGCCTACATCCACACTGAGCAGGAGAATATATTATTTAATCCAAAAGTACAATATAAGTTACAACGAATACCATATACAAAAGAGCTCAAAAGAGACTCTTCATATGTTAGTGGAAGAAACCGAAGAGACAGAGTCTCTCAGAGGGAACAAAGGAAGCCGGTTGAGCTTCATATCCCCAACAATCTCCCACTTGAAGATCAACCACTGCTGTAACAAGCTATTCCCCTACTCTAATCCTTTCTATCACATGCTGGAAATGCCGAGAGAAGCTTGGAAAAACTCAAACTTCTCCCGTGTTACAACCTTCGTGAGGGCATCAGCTGGATTTAGTTTTGTGTCAATCTTGACAACTTGAAGTTTTCCATCTTCAACCATATGCCAAATGTAATGATAACGCAAGTCAATGTGCTTCGAGCGTCGCTGAGATGTATGATGCTTGCTCATGAATATAGCACTACTGCTGTCACAAAAAAGATCAAAATCTAATTGTTGCAAGCCCAATTCCTTATACAAAAGCTGCAACCATACCATCTCTTTGGCCCCCTCAGAGAGAGCCATGTATTCAGCTTCAGCAGAGGATTGTGCGACTGTTGCAATCTAGAACCCCAACTGATGGCTTCCCCAGCAAATGTGAAAGCATAACCTGAGGTGGATCTCCGCTTGTCTAAATCTCCACCAAGATCTAAATCTATGAATCCTTGCAATGCTGGCTTATCTGTCCCAAAACATAAAGAGAAAGTAGAGGTGCCTTTAAGATATCGAAGAATCCATTTAATTGCCTCCCAATGAGGCTTGCTGGGATTACTCATAAACCGGATAACTACTCCCACTGCATGAGCAATATCCGAGCGAGTAGAAATCATAGCATACATAATGCTGCCAACTGCTGAAGTATAAGGGATTCCCTTCATGAATTTTGTATCCTCGAGTGTTGTGGGACACATATCAGTAGTCAAATAGAAATGAGATGCTAGAGGGACACAAACTGGTTTGGCTTCCAGCATGCCAAATCTGTCCAATACCTTCTCAATGTATTGCTTTTGAGATAACCAAAGCTTCTTCATGGATCTATCCCGTGAAATGGTCATCCCAAGTATCCTCTTAGCTGCCCCAAAATCTTTCATTGCAAATCTGCTTGCCAAATGCTTCTTCAATTCACGAACAATCTTCATACTATTTCTGGCAACTAGCATATCATCCACATATAATAAAAGAATTATAAATTCACCTGTGGGTAACCGTTTATAATAAACATAGGGGTCAACCTCTAAACATATGAACTTATGCTCAATCATAAACTGATCGAATTTCTTGTACCATTGCCTAGGGTCCTGCTTCAGACCATACAAACTTCTCTTCAATCGGCAATAAAGATGCTCCTTTCCTTTTTTCACAAAACTTTCTGGCTGCGTCATATAAAGTTCTTCATCTACATCACCATGTAGGAATGTAGTCTTGACATCCAACTGCTCCAACTCAAGATCCCATGTAGCAACCAAGCCTAGAACGGCTCTAATAGTAGTCATCTTGACTACCGGGGAGAAGATCTCATTGAAGTCGATGCCCTGTTGCTGTCCATATCCTTTGACCACTAATCTGGCCTTATAACGAACCTTGCCCCCATCTTCTTCCTTTATTTTATAGACCCATTTGTTCTTTAGAGCTTGCCTATTTGGTGGCAAAGGCACCAAATCCCAAGTCTGATTCGTTGCCAATGAATCCATTTCCTCCCTCATGGCATCTAACCATTTCTGTGAGTCCAATGCTCTACAAGCAGCTTTGTAATTTGTAGGCTCCAATTGCTCAGACACTAATAAGGACGGTTTTGCCTCCTCTGCAATTAACAACTCATAATCAGAGAACTTTGCTGGAAGTTTTCTTTGTCTAGAGGACCTTCGCAATTGAGAATGTTGTCCTGGTTCAATGCTCTGTTCTTTTTGTGAACCAATAGTGTCACTCTTATTTTCAACATTGTCTTGGTTTGGTTGTTGAAATAGCTATGAAGAGACCCCCAATTGTTCATTTGTGTTAGGAGCTCTGTTCTTCCAAACCTGAGCATCATGGCTATCACCAATGACATTCTCAACATTTTCAAAGAGGTTGCTGTTTGAAAGAGGCTCATTATTAGTTAATGCAGGTTGCCTTGACCATTCAAACATAGCACTTGGCGGTTGACTGTGACTGTCCCCATATCCAGTCACCAAAGCGGGACTGTTACCTGACGCAGGTGAAGGATTGACTGCGATCGCATGTTGTGAATGTGCAGTCTGCACAGTATCCAGCAAGGCAGAGTTCTGTACGCGGGTGTGAGGGGGGTTGAGTGAGGTGTGGGAAGACCTCTCTTGGACATGCAGAGAGGAATGAAGACTTGCGTCCCTTCTGCGCAATGAATTAAGATCATCCCCTGTATTTGTAATGGTGAATGGCAGTGAATTCCCTCTGCGTAAACAGGGGAGTATAGGCGCCCTCTTATCAGTTTAAAAACTTGTGTCTTGTTTAACAATATAATCATTGTCACTTGAATTTGATGGCCCAGTGACAGGTGAAAATAAGTCTACAGGTGAAATGAATTGCTCACTACCACCATGTTGTGTTGTTGAGACATTGTTTGTAAAGACACTTGCCGGCACATATTCATCCTCTAATATTGAATGTGACTGATGTCCTGGAAATGTTTGCTCATGGAAGACAACATCTCTACTCTGAATAATTTTCTTCTCCTCTGGATTCCAAATACGAAACCCATATTGATCTTCACCATAGCCCATGAAGATACCCCGCTGTGATTTAAAATCCAACTTAGTTCTTTTTTCTCTCGGTACATGAACAAATACTTCACATCCAAACACCCGAATGTGAGAATATGAAATTCTCTTTCCCAACCACTCCTCCTCTAGAATGCCAAAGTCCAATCACGATGAAGGACTTCGATTAATAAGATACACTGCTGTGTTACATGCCTCAGCCCAAAATTCCTTACTCAGGCCAGCATTAGAGAGCATACACCGAGCTCTCTCAAGAATTGTTCTGTTTAACCTTTCCGTAGCTCCATTTTCTTGTGGAGTAAATAGAACAACCTTGATTCTACGGATACCATTATCCACACAAAAAGAATCAAATTCTGAGGAGCAGAACTCTCCTTCATTATCACTTTTTAGACACTTAATCTTGTGTCCACTTTGATTTTCAACAAGGGCTTTAAAAACTTTAAACTTAGAGAAAACTTCTGATTTCCTAGAGAGCATATAAATCCATATTTTTCTTGTACAGTCATCTAAAAAAGTAACAAAATAATTAGCCCCACCAAAAGAGGTTACCTCAGTGGGTCCAAAGACATCCGTGTGAACAAGCTCCAAGGGTGTGCCCTTCTTTTCACTACCGGTCTTCAAGAAACTGACCCGCCTTTGTTTGCCATAGAGACAATGTTCGCAGGATTCTATATCAATAGATTTCAGCCCCGGCAGTTGATTTCTTTTCAGCATGACATCGAGTCCTTTTCGACTCATGTGCCCAAGCCTTTGATGCCAAAGCTCTGAGTTGTTGTCCACCGTTGTCATAACAGCTCCCACTTCACCATTACTTTCTAGAATATATAAACTCCCAACTTTATCTCCTTTTGCAACTACCAATGATCCTTTTGTTATCTTCCATGTATCGGGATTGAAGAATGTATGGCAGCCTTGAGTATGAAGTTGAGAAACAAAAATTAGATTTCTCTTCAATTTTGGAACATGACGAACATCCTTTAAAAGCCATTGTCCTCCTCCATGTAATGGTAATAAAATATCACCTCTTCCAATAATGTCACAAGCATTATTGTCACCCAAATAAACTTTCCCAAATTCACCTTCGTGATAATTTGTGAACAACTCCATGCGTGAGGAAGCATGAAAGGATGCCCCGAAATCAAGTACCCATGATTCTGAAATAGTATCACTTGCAGAAAGAACTAAAATCCATGGTTCATCCTTTTCATAAGCGGTATTAGCTTGACTGTCCTGCACCTTATCTTGTGCCCTTTTGTAAGCACGACAATTTTTCTTTGAGTGGCCTGGTTTGCCACAAAACCAGCAATCCCCTTTGCTTTCTTTTGAATCTGTCCCTTTTGCAGACTTTGATCTTCCTCTATTGTTGGAGTTTCTACCTCTTTGATGGCTCCTTCCTCTATTGTTAATGCTTACTGCCATTAAGGCTTCACCGGATGAGGGAACATCACTCTTTCTTCTCATGTCTTCACTGAGAAGAGTAGCTGCAACTTCATCATAAACTAACTTTTTCTTGCCGGGAAGCGATGTGCTTATGGCTATTACAACTCCATCCCAATTGGCGGGAAGAGAACATAACAATAAGACAGCTTTGTTTTCATCACTTGGTGGCATGCCTACCGAACTTGCTTGACTAATTAGAGTATTAAACTCATTGAGATGATTTGCTATATTACCACCATCCTTCATTTTGAGACTGTAGAGTGTTTTCATGATGAAAACCTTGTTCGCAGCAGACACCATTGCATAAGTAGTTCTTAGCTTGTCCCAAACTGCCTTTGTTGTTGTTTCTGTTGCAACATTAAAGAGCACGTTTTCAGACAGTGAAAGAAGAATTGTCGCTCTTGCCTTCCTGTCCATTGTTTCCCAATCCTCATCAGACATCGTGTCTGGTTGCTTCCATTTCCCCTCTAAAGCAAGTGCCAGATCTTGCTTAATTAAAAGCGACTCCATTTGCACCTTCCACAGGCCGAAATTTTTCCCTGTAAATTTTTGCACTTTAAGCTCCTCCATGATCCCAGAATTTCAATCCTGAATTCTGAACAGCAATACCTTGCTCTGATACCAATTGTAAAAATTAGAGCAGCAATAAAATGTGCAAACAAGAATACAAGAACAGAGTACACAGATTTATCGTGGTTCGGCCAATTAAGCCTACATCCACACTGAGCAGGAGAATATATTATTTAATCCAGAAGTACAATACAAGTTACAGCGAATACCATATACAAAAGAGCTCAAAAGAGACTCTTCATATGTCAGTGGAAGAAACCAAAGAGATAGAGTCTCTCGGAGGGAACAAAGGAAGCTGGTTGAGCTTCATATCCCCAACAGGGAGTGTTCTCATAAAGCTGGATGCAATAATGTGGAGTCACAGATGAAGTGAACTATTTCACCGAGAAGCTCGAATAGATAATTTTTCATAGAATACAATGATCTCAAGATTTGTAGAAAATGGATCACTTAGAAATGATTTGGCTAACTTGCATGCACATGTGGAAGCATGAACAAAGGATTAGCGAGCATAAAGCAGTCAACTAGTGCTTGATATTGCTAATATCATTACAGATATGTAGAATGTAATATAATCCTAAAAATCTATGACATCTAATGATAAAATTATTTATTTATACACAACAATGCTATTCTAACAACATTTGTAATAGATACAAGCATAAGTACGCCTTTAAAAAACTCTATTCATAGTTCCCCAATTCAAAATTATCACAATACTCTTTATATGTAGTTAGTTATCTATTATTTAGTGATGCTACTATTTATAGATCAATGGAGCTTTTATATGTCAGTGATAGTTTAGATATGTACAAGCTTAGAAAAAACTAAAGAAATTATATATCTAAACATTATAATTATGTATGAAAGGTTTAGTATGTTTTTAAGGTTTATGAAAATGAAAATGAAAATATAGTTTCTTAAATTAAATATATAAATAAATATAAATAAATATATGTTAATCTTAAAATAAACATGTGTGAGTTTTATATTTACAACTTCAATCAACTACTACAATTTGATCTCTACCGACTTTTGCATTTGACTAGTCTTATAAATTGTTAGATAAATATAATTCAAAGTCATAATTTCTATTCTAACACACTTAGAAAGTTTTATTTAAATTTGCAATTGATTTACACAATTGATCTTATGAGCCTTAAATTTTTTTAATCCTACCCCAATCCCCCTACTAGAGCCAATTCTCTCTCCCCTATTTTGGCATGGAGAAAACTATTGTGGAGTGTAGCTTCAAAGAGGAGGTTGGACGTAACTTAATCTTGATACAATCAAGAAAATCCTAGTTGAATTTGATGGGAAACTGCAACATATTGTTCTTGATGTGTCTAGCTTGGATACGAGACTCTAGATGGTTGTCCGCTTTGCATTGAAGGGCAAAGTTAGCAAGGAGGAAAACTACAATGAACTGTTCAAGTTCTTGACTGAAGACTGGGCTACCATGATGTTATTCCATCTTGTGAATTGCAAGAAGGATTAATGATGGCCTCTAGTTTTTAGTGTTTTTTTTTATGCTAGGCGGCCTTAATGGCCTTAGAAGTTTTAAGATTGGTCTTAGGATTATGCTTTATCTTAATGACTTTATCAGCTATAGCCCTACATGACATATTTGGTTTACTGGTTTTAAGACTTATTATAGTCCTATTAGTTTAGTTTGGTTTGTTACTCATAGTCCTATGATTAGGCATTATATTGTTTTTGATAGAGAAAAATCTTGGTGGTTGTTTCTTATTTTGTTGATAATGTGCTGAAAATGGTAAACTGCCGAAAATGCCCTTGTGGTATGTTCTATGGGACAGGACCCTTGTTTTTGTCTGCTTCTAATATAAAAAACAATTGATGTTGCGATTCCTTTGTGGGGGGCAGGGGTGTTCCCACGCACCAAGATAGACACAGCTATATCTAGTCGTCGAAGGTATACAATTAGGAAGGCCACTCAGAGGTGTTTAGTTCAGACTTCATTTCCTTACTCATCTTTGGTATATAAACATACAACTTCTAGATAATTATATTATTTGCTACACTAAAAGTTTTCCTTGTAGTTTGTAGTATTTAAAATATCTTGATTTATAACAACTTTCAAACATTCACACAAATACAATAATTATATTAGAAAAAATAAGTTCTTTTCTTAATTTAGATACATCAAACATAATTTGATTTTTAATAGATTTTTTACTAAAAATATTAATTAAAAATTGAAATATAATCTCCTCAAGTCCAATGATCAAAATACTTATTTATCGGCCCGTAAGAACCATAGTTTTAGGATGCTGCTAGCGGCTATCCTCCAGACAAAATGCACTATTGATCAGATTTGAAAAATTCGAAAATACAACAGATTTTTTCGAAATTTTCAGGATATGTTCTTCATGATCTGCATATTCTGAATCAAAACAACAAATTTTTTTTGAAAATAAATGACTGTGTTTTGGTAAATCTAGAAAAAAAAAAATTGTCCTGTAGTACGTTTTTGTCGAAAGGATAGCCAGCACCATAGTTTTATTGGATCTGTACTCTTCCATCACAGATCATAACAGAGAAAAGTCGATTCGGACAACTGTTATTTCAACAGCGTTTATAACAGATACAAGCATATCCTTCGTTTAGAGTCCAAACGCATTTCCCACGTTCGGCATGATCAGAAGCTACACAGGAATCGTGACAGCCATCAGTAAAAAACATCCAAGCATTGTCCTTTGTATGCACCGCTCCAAAATCCGCAATACCCCTCGTAGTAGTCAATTACCAAACAATTCCAAATTAGTAATTAAATTATGTCAAGTTCAGAATTTATTTACAAAATAAATATTGGTTAAAGAGAAGAAGAAGAAGAATGCATATTACCAGACGCAAAAGCGGAAGAAACCAAGACCAATAACAAGAGCACGTCTACGTATCCCTTCGCCATTTCTGCAGTCACTAATTAACTACTCTGTGAGATAAAAAAGAGATAGATGATGCTACTATTTATAGTTGGAGCAGGCAATTTATTTAATCTCCGGACTGATGCAAAACTACAATTATTTCAATCGCTCGTTGGTAACGATGCAAAACTTAGTAAAGTTACATAGTTGCGACGGTACCTACAAAGCTTCAGATATTGCCCAATTTGGAGTTTGCCATGGTCATCTCCTAGGGGATAAAGTATATCCATTAAAATTGCTTTTCTTATAAACCTGATAAAGAAATAATAATATAAAGTTATGTGAAATATAATATTTTAATTATGTTGACTATTGGAATCCAATACAACTATTTGTCTAATATGTGATATTGACTTATATAATTGAAAACATATTCTAAAACTTTTCAATCATAGTCAAGATCTTTTACCATGAATCTCATTTTATGTTTCTCAAATAGAGAGGGAGAAAGAGTGTCCCTCTCTCCCTTATAGATCTTTCATATTTCTCTTTCCCATTCTCTATCTCTCATTGTCTATATTTGTGTCCACTTATAAGTCTCATTTTCTATAAATATTATATATAATGATTATACTAATTATATATCTTATGAAATTTTTATAACTAAAAATTTCAAATATATAATAATAAATATAATCATAATGGAGAGAAAGATCCCACAATTTTGCTTAACATTTTGGTTAGAGATTGATGGGTTGGAGGGCACATTATGACAACATAATTAATGAAGAATTCATAACCCCTTTCGTCCAAATTCTAGGAGATACATCCAGGGGAGTAAGAATAGAAAAAAGACACACTTGATGGGAATACTACCTCCTGACATGTGAGGAAATGGCCAATATAAATGTATATAAATTTATACATATACATATATAGAGAGATATTATTTTACTATTAAAATTTAATTAAAAATAAAAAATAAACATTTTAATAAATAATTTATTTTAAAAGTTAAAAATAGTATTGAAAATTAAAATTTATATCAATTACATGATAAAAAAAAAAAATTTTTTTTTTTTTTTTTATACATTTAAATTAACCAAATTTTTTGGTGTGTATCAACAATCTTGGGAAGTGACTCTATATAAGAAAATGGTACATGTGACAGTGTACACTACAATAATCTTTCTCCATGAAACACTATCTCATTCTCTTTTGTTCATATTGTCAAAAAATTTATGGGTGGCCAATAAACTTCTATCCTTGACATATATGTAAACAAGAGCTTAATTTTAACAAGTTACTATTTTCTCATCTACAATTATAATTTGTTTACTTTGTTGAAATGGAAAACACACTAATTGTAATGTCCCCAATGCAAGGTAAAGTGAATTCATTAAATTAATTAAATATGTGGTCCTAAAACTTAAATAATATTATAAAGGACTTAATTAATTATTAAATAGGAATTATTTAATATTTTTGGGCCCAATCCTATTTATAACTTGTGGACCCATTTCAAATTATTTTTGGTCGACATGTTTGTTAATTATAGTAGTATCAAAGATGGTGATCTTGCTAGCCTATTGGGTTGATGTGTAGTGAAGAAGATATTTCCTTTAGGATAGAATGGCATCATGAGAAGGTTGAAAAGAGAATGATAAAAGATGGAGGAGACACTCAATGAAAGATCATACACACATTGATCCAACATAGGGCTAATGGTGTTGATTTTTCCATGGAGGGACAAGAAACATGAGAATCAATATCCCTCATTTTCCTAGTGGTTAAATAAGTTTAAAAAAGATTAGATTGACAGATGATGGTGTTGAGGATCCTCCTAATATAGGCACTCACATTTTATATGATGTAATGAAGATTTTGATTTTGTATCACCTTTGTATCACAAGTTTTCTTTGTATGAATTATAGAGAAGAATCAAAGATGCCTTTCAAAAATGCCTAGATGTAAGAAATATCCAAAAAATGAAATGAACTTAAAGGAAAGAATCCAAGTGAGTGTAACAAAAGGAAGTAACTTACCATAAACACAAAGAAAGAGAGATTGCTTCAAGATCTATTACCAAAACTATTAAGATGCTCCAAGATCAACACAATGAGACACATATTTTAAAAGGGGAAAACAAAGAAAACCCCTTGTAACATTATGAATGAGGCCATAACCTAAAATGAGAGAGAGAGAGAGAGAGAGAGAGAGAGAGAGAGAGAGAGAGAGAGAGAGAGAGAGAGAGTGCGTCTCACTTACAATAACTTCATCTTCTAAGAAATGAGAGAGCAGCATATCTTAAATAGAGATGAGGAGAGGAGTTACTAAGTAACTCACCAATCTATGAATGTCATCATCCATAATAGGTGTGTGAAAAGTGTCAAGGTCCTCTTAAGGAGGAATAAACTAATTTTCTTATTAAAGGAATTACAAAATATGAATTGTTCTCCCACTTAGTCTAGAGGACACAAATACAAGTAGGGATTTCATAGGAATCTCCTAAAGTAAAAAGAAGATACCTTGATTTATCCTCAAATAAATAAATGATACAACCAAGGAAAGATTAATCATTCTAATACCCACCTTTAATATTTACTTGGGGTGTTTATAACAATGGGTATTAAACCCAAAATTCACAAAAATTTGCGACTTGATCTTCAATTCAAGGAAGAGATTTGATTGTCTTGATTCAAGTCTTCAAGTAGTCTTCTTTAGCCATGGGTACAATTGGTACTTCAGATTGGATAGAGCTAGGAGAATTAAAATGTGCCTTTGGAAGGGTCCATGATATATCACTTGAATCAAAGAATAAAAACCACAAGTATATTTCTCATAGTTGGGATCTACCCTTGATACACATCAGTACACCTTTGAAAAGAAACTCATAAAATGTATCATAAAAGAATTCAACTTTAGAGAATCTTTGAAAACTTTAGAATGAGATTATTCATGTGCAAACATAAAAAAGTACCATGTAGCTACCATGATATTTGTAATACCCCAAAAATGGGCTATAGGTTCATTAACCTCCTATATCAACACATTGAACGAAATCGATATCGAAGTCCTAACCTAAGGCACATCTGCACATTATCGAATTTAATTGATTATCCTAAATTTTGCATCGGGGAATATTCCTAGAATTATTCTTATTATCTTTAATTTAATGATTATTTGGCAATAAATCATATTTATCCTAAAGTTTGATTAATTGAATATTCTGAATATTTAATTAATTAGATTTAATTCTACCACTTAATTATTTAATTGAATTTAATTATATTTATTCCTAAGTTGTATTATTTAATTTTGACAATAAATCAAATATCTTATGACTAATTGATTAAATTCTTATTTAATCAATTAATGTCAGTTGTCAAAATTAATGATATAGTTTTTGAATAAAAGTTTGATTTAATAATTGATTAACCCATAAATCAATTATTTTAATTCAAAAATAAGTTAAGTTGAGGATAAATCACTTTATTTATTTTATTAATTCATAATTAAATTGTGCACATTCAAAGAGCAGTTAAACTTTAAATCAGAAAATCAATGCAAGTTGTTAACTTTTAGAAACTCAACATCTATTTTGAGTTCAAAGCTGATCTAAACTTCTGCTTTGAGTTAAAAAGCTATTCCTGCATGATTTTGCATGATTTTGTGAGTTAAATATCTTTGATTCCTTGTTAAATCAAAAATCAACCTGAGTTCATCAAGAGTGATTTATGGCTTTTCTCATGCACCTCCAAAGCCCTAGATTTCTATAAAATCAAGGCTTCAGCTCTTCATTTAAAATCCACAAAATTACATCCTCACGCTGCTGAATTGGAGACTGAAGAATCTATCTTTGCGAATCCAAGTTGTTGTGAGATTTTCATTGTTTTTGAGCATTCATATCATTTAGAATATCATTGTTAGATCAATTCATAGCATATCAGTTTTCATTCTAGAATAGATTCATATCTAGTTTTTCATTCATTATTGCACATAAAACACAAAAATATAGATTAATTTGCATTCATTCCATATCTAGATTTTGCATTCAAATCCTTTGTTTAGGTGTCATCATTGTCACTGGTCTCAGTCTAATCTGAGAAGATCATACTTGCACCTACTAGAAGACAGTAAATCGCCTGGTTAGTTTAGTTTTCAATTACTTGCAGATTTTGATTTTTGCTAACCTCTAATGTTTTACTGAGGTGTTGTGTCTACAGCTAGGTACAAAATTCGCACACACATTTCTGGCACCCACCGTGGGGTCCTGAAACGGGTTTCCATTCCATTTTTATCTTTTTCTTGTCATTTTCTGTTCCAAGCTGTGATTTTTATTTTCTGTCCATACAATTTTTGTACGAGTTTTGTCAAAAACTCATACCAAAAGATACCCATTGTCGTATGACAATTGATTTGATCGAGAATCATACCAGTAGAAGCACATTGTCATTTGGAGGCTCTACTGTCGTATGATCAAACACCCAGTGTCGTAGGAGTTTTCAGATTGTCATCTGGAAGGTAACCCACTATCATACGAGTTTCAGTGCCAGGTTTCAATTGTCGTTTCACTTTTTCAGGCAGTTTTCCAGATTTGATTTCTAGATTTGGACTGACAGCTAACCCTAACAATTGAAATTTTCTATTTCTGATTGGTTTCTGCTGATTTTGATTGGAAAAAGTGCGAGAATTGCTAAAAATAGGTAATAATCTACTAAGTGCGTTGCAAAGAATTCAAGTAATCTTCTCAGCTGATAACATTTTGATTTGGATTAAAATGAACTCTCACGTGTCAGGCTTGTGTGACCTTTTATTGCTTTCATATCACAGACTTCATTTTGGGCTATAAGAACAAACATAGATTTGCTTTTCGCACATCTGTTATCTTCCATTGGGTTAAACCACAATGGAAGATACAAATTGGATGTAATATTTGAATTGATTTCACCTTAACGATGCACTAAACTTTCATTCATTCAATCACATCCTTGAGCTTAGAAAAATAAAAGTTATCAAAGTCCGAGACACTACAGAATTGTACTTGACTTGAATTTAATGGGCATCCTAATAATTGAAACTGACATCTCAATACTATGCAAACTTGTAGTGTAATATTATTGTAGTGTAATAGTGATGAGAACTTGTAAAGGGTGATCTTAAGTGAGAATTCTATTCATCACAATAAGGAATTTTGGGAAAATCCTAGCATTTTTTTCTTTTTTTTCTTTATAGTTAGGTGGGCTTAGAGACTTGATCAAATGCCTTGAAATTTGAAATGAATTTATTTCCTTTAAGCATCGACAATGCACACGGAGTGTTCCATAGAATGTCTCAATGAAATAATGCCTTATTCGATGGAATGTTTAAAGGATATCCACAGTTTAATGTGATTGAGAAGTCTTGAGAAATTTTCAAGAAACTTTTTAGAAGGGAAAACTAGAGTTACTTTTCTACAGTCATGGTACTGAAGCATCATCAATCACATTTGGTTTGCAATAATATTTAGCTTAGTTAAGAATCATTGAGTACGCTCTAACCATAACATGCATCAAAGCTTATTGGGGAGAGATTTTTGTCATATATAATAGTTGGGAGTGTTCTCATAAAGCTGGATGCAAAAATGTGGAGTCATAGATGAAGTGAACTATTTCACCGAGAAGCTCGAAGAGATAATTTTTCATAGAATACAACGATCTTGATATTTGTAGAAAATGGATCACTTAGAAATGATTCGGCTAACTTGCATGCGCATGTGGAAGCATGAACAAAGGATTAGTGAGCATAAAGTAGTCAACTAGTGCTTGGTATTGCTAATATCATTACAGATATGTAGAATGTAATATAATCCTAAAAATCTATGACATCTAATGATAAAATTATTTATTTATACACAACAATGCTATTCTAACAACATTTATAATAGATAGAAGAAAACTACACCTTTAAAAAACTCTATTCATAGTTCCCCAATTCAAAATTATCACGATACTCTTTATATGTAGTTAGTTATCTATTATTTAGTGATGCTACTATTTATAGATCAATGGAGCTTTTATATGTGAGTGATAGTTTAGATATACAAGCTTAGAAAAAACTAAAGAAATTATATATCTAAACATTAAAATTATGTATGAAAGGTTTAGTATGTTTTTAAGGTCTATGAAAATGAAAATGAAAATATAGTTTCTTAAATTAATTATATAAATAAATATATGTTAATCTTAAAATAAAAATGTGTGAGTTTCACATTCACAATTTCAATCTACTACTATAATTTGATTTCTATTGACTTTTGCATTTGAATAGTCTTGTAATTGTTAGATAAATATAATTCAAAGTCATAATCTTTATTCTAACACACTTAGGGAGTTTTATTTAAATTAGCAATTGATTTAAACAATTGATAGCCCACTAGAGCCAATCCCCCCTCCCCTATTTTTGGCATGGAGAAAACTATTGTGGAGGAGTGTAGTTTCAAAGACGAGGCTGGAAGTAATCTTGATACAATCAAGAAAACCCTGGTTGAATTTGACGGGAAACTGTAAGATATTGTTTGTGATGTGTCTAACTTGAATAAGAGACTCCATATGGTTGTCCGCTTTGCATTGAAGGGAAAAGTTAGCAAGGAGGAAGACTACAATGAACTATTCAAGTTCTTGACTGAAGACTAGGCTAGCATGATGTTATTCGATCTTGTGAATTGCAAGAAGGATTAATGATGGCCTCTAGTTTTTAGTGTTTTTTGATGCTAGTCGGCCTTAATGGCCTTAGAAGTTTTAAGAAGTTAGTCTTAGTATTATGCTTTATCTTTATGACTTTATCAGCTATAGCCCTACGCGGCATATTTGGTTTACTGGTTTTAAGACTTATTATGGTCTTGTTAGTTTAGTTTGGTTTGTTACTCGTAGTCCTATGGTTAGGCATTATATTGTTTTTGATAGAGGAAAATCTTGGTGGCTGTTTCTTATTTTGTTGATAATGTTCTGAAAATGATAAACTACCCACAATGCCCTTGTGGTATGTTCTATGGGATAGGCCCCTTGTTTTTGGCTGCTTCTAATATAAAAAACAATTGATCTTGCGATTCCTTTGTGGGGGGCAGGGGTGTTCCCACGCACCAAGATAGACACAGCTATATCTAGTCGTCGAAGGTATACAATTAGAAAGGCCACTCAGCGTCGAAGGTATACAATTAGGAAGGCCACTCAGAAGTGTTTAGTTCAGACTTCATTTCCTTACTCATCTTTGGTATATAAACATACAACTTCTAGATAATTATATTATTTGCTACACTAAAATTTTTCCTTGTAGTTTGTAGTATTTAAAATATCTTGATTTATAACAACTTTCAAACATTCACACAAATACAATGATTATATTAGAAAAAATAAGTTTTTTTCTTAATTTAGATACATCAAACATAATTTGATTTTTAATAGATTTTTTACTAAAAATATCAATTAAAAATTGAAATATAATCTCCTCAAGTCCAATGATCAAAATACTTATTCATCGGCCCGTAAGAACCATAGTTTTATTGGATCTGTACTCTTCCATCACAGATCATAACAGAGAAAAGTCGATTCAGAGAACTGTTATTTCAACATCGATTATAACAGATACAAGCATATCCTTGGTTTTGAGTCCAAACGCATTTCCCACCTTCGGCATGATCAGAAGCTACACAGGTATCGTAACAGCCATTAGTAAAAAAATCCAAGCATTGTCCTTTATATGCACCGCTCCAAAATCCGCAATACCCCTCCCAGTCATATACCATCGACTCTTTGTAATTACCAAACAATTCCAAATTAGTAAATTATGCCAAGTTCAGAATTTATTTACAAAATAAATATTGGTTAAAAAGAAGAAGAAGAAGAATCCATATTACCAGACGCAAAAGCGGAACAAACCACGACCAATAACAAGAGCACGTATACGTATCCCTTCGCCATTTGTGCAGTCACTAATTAACTGATGAAGGGTGCTCCCCTTAATACCACAAACACATAACAGAAACAGAGAAACCACAACAATATGCAAGAACAGAAAATTGGCTTCTTATTATCTCCACAAATGTGGAATTACAAACTTTTAGAATTACAATATGCAAAGCCACATGGGCATTCCCTTACAATATTCTGTAGGACAAAGCCTCGAATCAATACCCAGATCTACTACCCAGAACTATTCTGAACTGCCTAAGACAATAATACAGCCTTCCTTATATAGGCAATTTTCCACCGCCTGGGAAGGTTCCAGAATTTTAGCCAATAAGGCCGACCAACTTAGAATTATTTTATTTTACATTTTATTAAATCATAGTCGGCTCAAGATAACCTTTGAAACCCGAACATAAATTTTGAAGAAAATTATTTTTCGCCATTTCAGGTGACCCAACTTTCGAAGACCATAAGTCATCACCAGTTGACCCGATCGGCTATTATAACCCCATTTCAGAAACGCCACGAAGTGCTCTACAGGCTTAGCTGGCGCAAGTGCCCGTCACCCAAATTTTTAACCTCATCCGGGGCCTCTAAAGCCTTCAAAACTGAGTTCAAAGTTTCTGTACCCTGCTGCCAATACTGAAAATCTTCAATATCTTCCAATATACACTTGATCTGGCAATGAAACTTTACTGGCAGACTTATATGACCAAAATGAACCTCCAAGAAAGAAATCAGATCATTCTGAGCACATACAAAAATTACCAAAAATAGTAACTTTCCATAAATAGCAGCTCTGCACAAGATAGCCCTTATTGAATTCAAAAATAGAAATATTTTTGGGTGATGCAAGATTGCTCTTACAACCAGGATGCTCCTGCATCAGACACCCAGGGTAATTTGAGAAGTGACCCTATCACGACTCAGGTGTGCAGAGAAAAACCAAGACGGTTAACCTCCTCCTTTGTTAGCCATGATGAATCTTCAATAGGTCATCCTTTCCATTTGACCAAATACTCTTCATATGTCCTGTTCCTTGTGCTTCTGCCAACACGACTGTCCAGTATGTCTTCAATCTCCTTGATATCTGAACTGGTTGCTGGAGTACTCCACTGTGCTGCTACAACCTCATCTTCAACACCTCCTTCATGATACTCTGTCAAATCTGAAATGTTAAACACTGGTGAAATATTCAGCTCAGTAGGCAATTCTACCTCATATGCATTTCCTGAATCATGTTTCTTCAGTATCTTACATGGCCCAAACTTCTTCATTTGCAGCTTGTTATATGTACCAACCGAAAATCGCTCCTTCCGCAAATGAACCATGACTTCATCACCAACCTGAAATTCCTTATACCTCCTTTTCTCATCTGCCTTAGCCTTATACTGTGCGTTCATCTTGGTAATATGCTTCCTCACCTCCCCATGGATGTTCTTCAAGTGTTCTGCAAAATCCTCAGCTTCAGCACTACTTATTTCTCCTTTATCTATCTTTCTTAATTCAGATGCATTTCTTGGACTACTTCCATATACAATCTGGAATGGTGATTTACCAGTGCTCCTGTTGACATAATTATTGTATGCAAATTCTGCCTGTGGTAAAATCAAATCCCATCCTGTTGGCTTATCTCCAACCAAACATCTCAGCAAATTTCCCAAACTCCTATTCACCACCTCTGTCTGTCCATCAGTCTGTGGATGATGTGATGAACTGAACTTCAAATCTATCTTCAACTTCTTCCACAATGTACGCCAGAAATACCCAACAAACTTAGTGTCCCGATCTGAAACTATGGTCTTTGGCAAACCATGAAGTCTCACTACTTCTCTGAAAAACAATTCTGCTATATGAACAGCATCATTAGTCTTCTTGCAGGGAATGAAATGTGCCATCTTTGAAAATCGGTCAACTACTACAAAAATTGAATCATGTCCCCGCTGTGTCCTCGGTAAACCAAGAACAAAGTCCATACTGATATCCTCCCAAGGCTTCTCTGGTATAGGTAATGGCTGATACAACCCTATATTCTGCTTCACTCCTTTCGCCATCTGACATACCCTGCAACTTTGTACAAACTTCTTCACATCTTGCTGCAATTGTGGCCAATAATAATTCTCACCAACCAAAGCAAGGGTTTTATCACGACCAAAATGTCCAGCCAATCCTCCACTATGCTTCTCCTTGATGAGATTCTCCCTCATAGAACTTCGTGGAATGCACAACTGACTCCCTCTGAATAGCATATCATCCTGGATGATGAAATCCAACCATTTTGTCCTGTCTAGAGTAACAGGTTCTGTACAAGCTTTCCAAGCTTCACCAAAATTGGGATCCTCTGGATACAAATTCTTGAGTTCCTTGAACCCAACCACTTCAATCTGCATTTCTGTCAGCAATAGTTGCCTTCTGCTAAGAGCATCTGAAACCCTATTAGACTTTCCACTCCTGTGTTTCAAAACAAATGTATAACTTTGCAAAAACTCAACCCATTTTAAATGCCTCTGATTCAACTTTCCTTGACTATTCAAATATTGCAAAGCTTGATGATCAGTATACAAAACAAACTCCTTAGGAAGCAGATAGTGCCTCCACTTTTTTAATGCCTGAACTATAGCATAAAATTCCTGATCATAAACAGAATATTTTCTCTTGGCATCATTTAATTTCTCACTAAAATAAGCAACAGGTTTACCTTCTTGGCTCATAACAGCTCCTATTGCAGTACCACTAGCATCACAATCTACTTGAAACACCTTATTAAAATCTGGAAGTGCTAAAACAGGTTGTTCTGTAACTTTTTGTTTCAATAATTGAAAACTCTTTTCTGCCCCATTAGTCCACTTAAACTCTTTTCTATCCCCTCTCATTGTTTCAGTCAAGGGTCCACAAATACTGCTAAAGTTTCTGATAAACTTTCTGTAAAAGCTAGCTAGACCATGAAAAGATCTTACATCAGTAGCATTCCTTGGAGTAGGCCATTCAAGGATAGCCTGTACCTTCTCTAGGTCCATTTTTAGACCTTCTCCTGAAACTACAAACCCCAAATACACCAACTCTTTCTTCACAAAACTGCACTTCTTCAAATTAATCAACAATTTCTCTTCTCTCAACTTCTCAAATACCATACGAATATGCATCATATGCTCATCCAATATCTTACTAAAGATCAAAATATCATCTAGGTAAACAATGACAAACTTATCCATAAATTTTTTCAGAACTTCGTTCATGAGCCGCATGAAAGTGCTCGGTGCATTGGTTAGCCCAAAAGGCATGACTAACCACTCATATAGTCCTTCCTTTGTCTTGAAGGCAGTCTTCCATTCATCTCCTTCTCTGATCTGAATCTGATTATATCCACTTTTCAGATCTATCTTTGAAAAATACACAGCTCCACTCAAACAATCCATAATATCATCCATTCGTGGCAATGGAAACCTATACTTGATTGTGATCTTGTTTATTGCTTTGGAATCTGTACACATCCTCCACTCTCCATTCTTCTTTGGTGCTAATACCGCAGGTATAGCACAGGGACTCAGACTCTCTCGAATCAACCCTTTCTGCAATAACTCGTGTACTTGTCTGTTCAACTCTTCACTTTCTGCTGATGTCATTCTATGTGCTGCCTTGTTTGGCAAACTGGCTCCTGGAATCAAATCCATCTGATGATTGATCTTCCTTACCGGTGGTAATCTATCGGGTACATTATCAGATAAAATATCCTGAAACTCATTCAACAAATCTACAACCTCTACAGGTACATCCTCTGCTTCTTCTTTACCAACTTTTGGAATTAAAGCAAAACACACATGCTCATGCCTCATACCATCTAGGAATTTTCTTCCATCAACAAATGTTATTCTTGCATTACCACATACCTTTTCTCTGGTCTCCTTCAATGGCTTTAGCTTATGTCGCACTCCATCCTTTGTCAGGGAATAGGTATTCGCACGACCATCATGTACAGCACATCTGTCAAACTGCCATGGTTTACCCAACAACATATGACATGCATCCATAGATATGATATCACACAATACCTCATCTTGGTATCCGCCAATCTTGAACTTCACCAGGCATTGTTCATTGACCATGACCTTGTGGTCATCCTGTACCCAGGCAATCCGATATGGATGTGGGTGTTTCTGTCTTTTGAGCTTCAACTTTGTCACCATCTCTTCTGACACCAAATTGTCAGTGCTTCAACTATCAATAATCACATCACAACATTTACCTTCACACTTGTACCTGGTGCGAAACAAGCTCCTCCTTTGCTCAGGTTCATTCTCACCACTCAACAAGACTCTTCTGTTAATCAACGTTTCTCCTCTTTCAGCATCTTCAGAATTTGATGATCTGGCATCTTCATCTACATGTGCAACTCTGGCCTGGCCTTCATTTCTCCTGTCTGTTTTGCCTTGGCGCTGAGGACATTCAAATGCCCTATGACCTTCTTCTCCACAGTGAAAATATGTTCCATGGAAACCACCTCTTCCAGATCCTTGTCCCCTTCCTCTTCCTCTCTGATCTCTATTATTCTGATCCTGGAAGCGATTGGAATTATTTCCTCGTTGATTCTGACTGCTACTGGCCTCATCCTTCTTTTTCGGATCTTCATTTCGGCCACCGTATGACCGTCCACCAGATCGTCCACCGCGACCTCTTCCGTTTTGTCTACTCTCAAACTTCTTGTTCAGCTTTTCCTTTACTTTTAGGGCAAACTGGTATGCCTCTTCAATACTGTTCATTCGAACTAGATTCAGCTCCTCCTGAATGCTTGGCCTTAACCCATTAAGGTATCGGGCAACTTTCTCCTTATCAGCTTCTGCATGGCCTGTTCTGATGAGAAGTCGATAGAACTCCTCTGTATACTCCTGAACAGATCTTCCTGCTTGCTTCAAACTCTGCATTTTCTTCAGTAGGTCAAGCTCATAATCAACAGGAATGAACTGTCGCTTCAATTTATCCACCATCCGATCCCATCTTGTGATTTTATCTTTCCCTCTTCTATTTCGCTCCAATTGAATTTCTTGCCACCAGATCTTCGCATGACCTTTCAGTCTGGCCTTCGCAAATTTGACCCTATCAGGATCGTCAACATCTTCGTACTCAAAATATTCCTCACATTCATTGATCCAGTCAATCAATTCCTCTGGGTTAAGATTTCTAGAAAATGTAGGAACCTCAATCTTAGGTCTTTTCCCAATCTTGAAAATGGCCCAAAAAAGTCTTTCTTCCTCCTGGTTCACAATTTCGGCTTCTCCTTCTTGATATTCTTCTTCGGCTTCATCCTCGCTTTCGTCTCTGACATTGAGATTCATTCCTCTGCGAATCTCTTCTTGCAATGCTCGCACTTGTCTCTGCAGCTCTCTAACCTCAGGTGTCACAACACCAGCTCTTCCGCCACGTTCCCTTCGTGGAGGTATTTTCGCGATGCGCGCTGAAACCCTAGCCACGGTCCTGGTGCAAACTACCTCACAGTCGGTGATCTGTTTACACACTCAAGAAAACCTTCTCTGATACCACTTGATGAAGGGTGCTCCCCTTAATACCACAAACACATAACAGGAACAGAGAAACCACAACAATATGCAAGAACAGAAAATCGGCTTCTTATTATCTCCACAAATGTGGAATTACAAACTTTTAGAATTACAAAATGCAAAGCCACATGGGCATTCCCTTACAATATTCTGTAGGACAAAGCCTCGAATCAATACCCAGATCTACTACCCAGAACTATTCTGAACTGCCTAAGACAATAATACAGCCTTCTTTATATAGGCAATTTTCCACCGCCTGGGAAGGTTCCAGAATTTTAGCCAATAAGGCCGACCAACTTAGAATTATTTTATTTTACATTTTATTACATCATAGTCAGCTCAAGATAACCTTTGAAATCCAAACAGAAATTTTGAAGAAAATTATTTTCCGCCATTTCAGGTGACCCAACTTTCGAAGACCATAAGTCATCACCAGTTGACCCGATCGGCTATTATAACCCCATTTCGAAAATGCCACGAAGTGCTCTACAGACTTGACTGGCGCAAGCGCTCGTCACCCAAATTTTTGACCTCATCCGGGGCCTCTAAAGCCTTCAAAACTGAGTTCAAAGTTTCTGTACCCTGCTGCCAATACCGAAAATCTTCAATATCTTCCAATATACACTTGATCTGGCAATGAAACTTTACTGGCAGACTTATATGACCAAAATGAACCTCCAAGAAAGAAATCAGATCATTCTGAGCACATACAAAAATTACCAAAAATAGTAACTTTCCATAAATAGCAGCTCTGCACAAGATAGCCCTTATTGAATTCAAAAATAGAAATATTTTTGGGTGATGCAAGATTGCTCTTACACCCAGGATGCTCCTGCATCATTAACTACTTTGTGAGATAAAAAAGAGATTGATGATGCTACTATTTATAGTTGGAGCAGGCAATTTATTGAATCTCCAGACCGATGCAAAACTACAATTATTTCAATCGCTTGTTGGTAACGATGCAAAACTTAGTAAAGTTACATAGCTGCGACGGTACCTACAAAGCTTCAGATATTGCCCAATTTGGAGTTTGCACTTGCAGCCATGGTCATCTCTGAGGGGATAAAGTATATCCATTAAAATTGCTTTTCTTATAAACCTGGTAAAGAAATAATAATATAAAGTTATTTGAAATATAATAATTTAATTATATTGACTGTTGGAATCCAATAAAATTATTTGTCTAATATCTGTGATAAAGAAATAGTAATATAAATTTACGTGAAACATAATAATTTAATCATCATTCAACTTGAAATCAACTATATATTGACTTATATGATTCAAAACATATTCTAAAACTTTTCAATCATAGTCAAGATCTTTTACCATGAATCTCATTTTATGTTTTTCAGATAGAGAGGGAGAAAGAGTGTTGCGCTCTTTCTTATAGATCTTTCATATTTCTCTTTCCCATTCTCTATCTCTCATTGTCTATATTTGTGTCCACCTATAAGTCTCATTTTCTATAAATATTATATATAATGATTAGACTAATTATATATCTTATGCAGTTTTTATAACTAAAAATTTCAAATATATAATAATAAATATAACCATAATGGAGAGAAAGATCTCACAATTTTGCTTAATATTTTGGGTAGAGATTGATGGGTTGGAGGGCACATTCTGACAACATAATTAATGAGGAATTCATAACCCATATCGTCCAAATTCTAGGAGATACATCCAAGGAAGTAAGAATAGAAAAAAGACACACTTGATGGAAATACTACCTCCTGACATGTGAGGAAATGGTCAATATAAATGTATATAAATTTATACATATACATTTATAGAGAGATTATTTTACTATTAAAATTTAATTAAAAATAAAAAATAGACATTTTAATAAATAATTTATTTTAAAAGTTAAAAAATAGTATTGAAAATTAAAATTTATATCAATTACATGATAAAAAAAGAAAAAGTTTTTTAAATTTTTTTTATACATTGAAATTAACCAAATTCTTTGGTGCGTATCAACAATCTTGGGAAGTGACTCCATATAAGAAAATGGTACATGTGATAGTGTACACTACAATAATCTTTCTCCATGAAACACTATCTCGCTCTCTTTTGTTCATATTGTCAAAAAATTTATGGGTGGCCAACAAACTTCTATCCTTGACATATATGTAAACAAGCTTAATTTTAACAAGTTACTATTTTCTCATCTACAAGTGTTATTTGTTTACTTTGTTCAAATGGAAAACACACTAATTGTAATGTCCCCAATGCAAGGTAAAGTGAATTCATTAAATTAATTAAATATGTGGTCCCAAAATTTAAATAATATTATAAAGGACTTAATTAATTAATTAATTAATTATTAAATAGGAATTATTTAATATTTTTGGGCTCAGTCCTATTTATAACTTGTGGACCCATTTCAAAATTTTTTTGGTCGACATGTTTGTTAATTATAGTAGTATCAAAGATGGTGATCTTGCTAGCCTATTGGGTTGATGTGTAGTGAAGAAGATATTTCCTTTAGGATAGAATGGTATCATGAGAAGGTTGAAAACAAAATGATAAAAGATGGAGGAGACACTCAATGAAAGATCATACACACATTGGTCCAACATAGGGCTAATGATGTTGATTTTTTCATGGAGGGACAAGAAACACGAGAATCAATATCCCTCATTTTCCGAGTGGTTGAATAAGTTTTAAAAAGATTGGATTGACAGATGATGGTGTTGAGAATCCTCCTAATATAGGCACTCACATTTTATATGATGTAATGAAGATTTTGATTTTGTACCACCTTTGTATCACAAGTTTTCTTTGTATGAATTGTAGAGAAGAATCAAAGATGCCTTTCAAAAATGCCTAGATGTAAGAAATATTCAAAAAATGAAATGAACTTGAAGGAAAGAATCCAAGTGAGTGTAACAAAAGGAAGTAACTTACCATAAACACAAAGAAAGAGAGATTTCTTCAAGATCTATTACCAAAAATATTAAGATGCTCCAAGATCAACACAATGAGACACATATTTTAAAAGGGGAAAACAAAGAAAACCCCTTGTGTCATTATGAATGAGGCCATAACCTAAAATGTGTGTGTGAGAGAGAGTTTCTCACTTACAATAACTTCATCTTCTAAGAAATGAGAGAGGAGCATATCTTAAATAGAGATGAGGAGAGGAGTTACTAAGTAACTCACCAATCTATGAATGCCAACATCCATAATAGGTGTGTGAAAAGTGTCAAGGTCCTCTTAAGGAGGAATAAACTAATTTTTTTATTAAATGAATTAAAAAATATGAGTTGTCCTCCTACTTAGACTAGAGGACAAAAATACATGTAGGGATTCCATAGGAATCTCCTAAAGTAAAAAGAAGATACCTTGGTTTATCCTCAAATAAATAAATGATACAGCTAAGGAAAGATTAATAATTGATGAAGGGTGCTCCCCTTAATACCTCAAACACATAACAAAAATAGAGAAACAACAACAATATGCAAGAACATAAAATTGGCTTCTTATTATCTTCACAAATGTGGAATTATAAATTTTCAGAATTACAACATGCAAAGCCACATGGGCATTCCCTTACAATATTCTGTAGGACAAAGCCTCGAACTATTACCCAGATCTACTACCCAGAACTATTCTGAACTGCTTAAGACAATAATACAGCCTTCCTTATATAGGCAACTTTCCACCGCCTGGGAAGGTTCCAGAATTTTAGCCAATAAGGCCGACCAAACTTAGAATTATTTTATTTTACATTTTATTACATCATAGTCAGCTCAAGATAACCTTTGAAACCCGAACAAAATTTTTGAAGAAAATTATTTTTCGCCATTTCGGGTGGCCCAACTTCCGAAGACCATAAGTCATCACCAGTTGACCCGATCGGCTATTATAACCCCATTTCAGAAATGCCACGAAGCACTCTATAGGGTTGACCAGCGCAAGCGCCCGTCACCCAAATTTTTGACCTCATCCGGGGCCTCTAAAGCTTTCAAAACTGAGTTCAAAGTTTCTGTACCCTGCCGCCAATACCGAAAATCTTCAATATCTTCCAATATATACTTGATCTGGCAGACTTATATGACCAACATGAACCTCCAAGAAAGAAATCAGATCATTCTGAGCACAGACGAAAATTACCAAAAATAGTAACTTTCCATAAATAGCAGCTCTGCACAAAATAGCCCTTATTGAATATAAAAATAGAAATATTTTTTTGGGTGATGCAAGATTGCTCTTACACCCAGGATGCTCCTGCATCAGACACCCAGGGTAATTTGAAAAGTGACCTTGTCACGACTCAGGTGTGCAGAGGAAAACCAAGACGGTTAACCTCTACCCTTGTTAGCCATGATGAATCTTCAACAGGTCGTCCTTTCCACTTGACCAGATATTCTTCATATGTCCTGTTTTTTGTGCTTCTGCCAACACGACTGTCCAGTATATCCTCGATCTCCTTAGTGTCTAAACTAGTTGCTGGAATACTCCACTGTGCTGCTGTGATCTCATCTTCAACACCTCCTTCATGATACTCTGTCAGATCTGAAATGTTAAACACTGGTGAAATATTTAGCTCAGTAGGCAATTCTACCTCATATGCGTTTCCTGAATCATGTTTCTTCAGTATCCTACATGGTCCAAACTTCTTCATTTTCAACTTGTTATATGTACCAACTGGAAACCGCTCCTTCCGCAAATGAACCATGACTTCATCTCCAACTTGAAATTCCTTATACCTCCTTTTCTCATCTGCCTTAGCCTTATACTGTGCGTTCATCTTGGTAATATGCTTCCTCACCTCCCCATGGATGTTCTTCAAGTGTTCTGCAAAATCCTCAGCTTCAGCACTACTTATTTCTCCTTTATCTATCTTCCTCAATTCAGATGCATTTCTTGGACTACTTCCATATACAATCCGGAATGGTGATTTACCAGTGCTCCTGTTGACATAATTATTGTATGCAAATTCTGCCTGTGGTAAAATCAAATCCCATCTTGTTGGCTTATCTCCAACCAAACATCTCAGCAAATTTCCCAAACTCCTATTCACCACCTCTGTCTGTCCATCAGTCTGTGGATGATGTGATGAACTAAACTTCAAATCTATCTTCAACTTCTTCCACAATGTACGCCAGAAATATCCAACAAACTTAGTGTCCCGATCTGAAACTATGGTCCTTGGCAAACCATGAAGTCTCACTACTTCTCTGAAAAACAATTCTGCTACATGAACAGCATCATTAGTCTTCTTGCAGGGAATAAAATGTGCCATCTTTGAAAATCTGTCAACCACCACAAAAATTGAATCATGTCCCCGCTGAGTCCTCGGTAAACCAAGAACAAAGTCCATGCTGATATCCTCCCAAGGCTTTTCTGGTACAGGTAATGGCTGATACAACCCTATATTCTGCTTCACTCCTTTCACCATCTGACATACTCTGCAACCCTGTACAAACTTCTTGACATCTTGCTGCAACTGTGGCCAATAATAATTTTCACTAACCAAAGCAAGGGTTTTATCTCGACCAAAATGTCCAGCCAACCCTCCACTATGCTTCTCCTTGATGAGATTCTCCCTCATAGAACTTCGTGGAATGGACAACTGACTTCCTCTGAATAGCATATCATCCTGGATGATGAAATCCAACCATTTCGTCCTGTCTAGAGTAACAGGTTCTGTACAAGCTTTCCAAGCTTCACCAAAATCAAGATCCTCTGGATACAAATTCTTGAGTTCCTTGAACCCAACCACCTCAATCTGCATTTCTGTCAGCAATAGTTGCCTTCTGCTAAGAGCATCTGCAACCCTATTAGACTTTCCACTCCTGTGTTTCAAAACAAATATATAACTCTACAAAAACTCAACCTATTTCAAATGCCTTTGATTCAATTTTCCTTGACTATTCAAATATTGCAAAGCTTGATGATCAGTATACAAAACAAACTCCTTGGGAAGCAGATAGTGCCTCCACTTTTTCAATGCTTGAACTATAGCATAACATTCCTGATCATAAATAGAATATTTTCTCTTGGCATCATTTAATTTCTCACTGAAATAAGCAACAGGTTGACCTTCTTGGCTCATAACAGCTCCTATTGCAGTACCACTAGCATCACAATCTACTTGAAACACCTTATTAAAATCTAGAAGTGCTAAAACAAGTTGTTCTGTAACTTTTTGTTTCAACAATTGAAAACTCTTTTCTACCCCATTAGTCCACTTAAACTCTTTTCTATCCCCTCTCATTGTTTCAGTCAAGGGACCACAAATACTGCTAAAATTTTTGATAAACTTTCTGTAAAAGCTAGCTAAACCATGAAAAGATCTTACCTCAGTAGCACTCCTTGGGGTAGGCCATTCAAGGATAGCCTGTACCTTCTCTGGGTCCATTTTTAGACCTTCTGCTGAAACTACAAATCCCAAATACACCAACTCTTTCTTCACAAAACTGCACTTCTTCAAATTAATCAGCAATTTTTCTTCTCTCAACTTCTCAAATACCATACGAATATGCATCATATGCTCATCCAATGTCTTACTAAAGATCAAAATATCATCTAGGTAAACAATGACAAACTTATCCAGAAATTCTTTCAGAACCTCGTTCATGAGCCGCATGAAAGTGCTCGGTGCATTGGTTAGCCCAAAAGGCATGACTAACCACTCATATAGTCCTTCCTTTGTCTTGAAGGCAGTCTTCGATTTATCTCCTTCTCTGATCCGAATCTGATGATATCCACTTTTTAGATCTATCTTTGAAAAATACACAGCTCCACTCAAACAGTCCATAATATCATCCATTCGTGGCAATGGAAACCTGTACTTGATTGTGATCTTGTTTATTGCCCTGGAATCTGTACACATCCTCCATTCTCCATTCTTCTTTGGTGCTAATACCGCTGGTACAGCACAGGGACTTAGACTCTCACAGATCAATCTTTTCTGTAACAACTCATGTACTTGTCTGTTCAACTCCTCACTTTCTGCAGGTGTCATTCTATGTGCTGCCTTGTTCGGAAAACTCGCTCCTGGGATCAAGTCCATCTGATGACTGATCTTCCTGACTGGTGGTAATCCATCAGGCACGTTATCAAATACAATATCCTGAAACTTATTTAACAAATCTACAACTTCGACAGGAACATCTTCTACTTCCTCTTTACCAGCTTTTGGAATTAAAGCAAAACATACATGCTCATGCCTCATACCATCTAGAAAATTTCTTCCATCAACAAAAGTTATCCTTGCATTACCACATACCTTTTCTTCAATCTCTTTCAATGGTTTTAGCTTATGTCACACTCCATCCTTTGTCAGGGAATAGGTATTCGCACGACCATCATGTACAACACATCTATCAAACTGACATGGTCTACCCAACAACATATGACATGCATCCATAGATATGATATCACACAATACCTCATCTTGGTATCCGCCAATCTTGAACTTCACCAGGCATTGTTCATTGACCATGACCTTGTGGTCATCCTGTACCCAAGCAATCCGATATGGATGTGGGTGTTTCTGTCTCTTGAGCTTCAACTTTGTCACCATCTCTTCTGACACCAAATTGTCAGTGCTTCCACTATCGATAATCACATCACAACATTTACCTTCACACTTGCACCTGGTGCGAAACAAGCTCCTCCTTTGCTCAGGTTCATTCTCACCACTCAACATGACTCTTCTGTTAATCAACGTTTCTCCTCTTTCAGCATCTTCAAAATTTGATGATCTGACATCTTCATCTACATGTGCAATTCTGGCCTGGCCTTCATTTCTCCTGTCTGTTCTGCCTTGGCCCTGAGGACATTCAAATGCCCTATGACCTTCTTCTCCACAGTGAAAACATGTTCCACAGAAGCCACCTCTTCCAGATCCTTGTCCTCTTCCTCTTCCTCTTTGATCTCTATTATTCTGATCCTGGAAGCGATTGGAATTATTTTCTCGCTGATTCTGACTGCTACTGGCCTCATCCTTCTTTTTCGGATCTTCATTTCGGCCACCATATGACCGTCCACCAGATCGTCCACCGTGACCTCTTCTATTTTGTCTACTCTCAAACTTATTGTTCAGCTTTTCCTCTACTTTTAGGGCAAACTGGTATGCCTCTTCAATACTGTTCATTGGAACCAGATTCAGCTCCTCCTGAATGCTTGGCCTTAACCCATTAAGGTATCGGGCAACTTTCTCCTTATCAGCTTCTGCATGGCCTGTTCTGATGAGAAGTCGATAGAACTCCTCTGTATACTCCTGAACAGATCTTCCTGCTTGCTTCAAACTCTGCATTTTCTTCAGTAGGTCAAGCTCATAATCAACAGGAATGAACTGTCGCTTCAATTTATCCACCATCTGATCCCATCTTGTGATTTTATCTTTCCCTCTTCTATTTCGCTCCAATTGAATTTTTTGCCACCAGATCTTCGCATGACCTTTCAGTCTGGCCTTCACAAATTTGACCCTATCAGGATCGTCAACATCTTCGTACTCAAAATATTCCTCACATTCATTGATCCAGTCAATCAATTCCTCTGGGTTAAGATTTCCAGAAAATGTAGGAACCTCAATCTTAGGTCTTTTCCCAATCTTGGAAATCACCCGAAAAAGTCTTTCTTCCTCCTGGTTCACAATTTCAACTTCTCCTGCTTGATATTCTTCTTCGGCTTCATCCTCGCTTTCGTCTCTGACATTAAGATTCATTCCTCTGTGAATCTCTTCTTGCAATGCTCGCACTTGTCTCTGCAGCTCTCTAACCTCAGGTGTCACAGCACCAGCTCTTCCGCCACGTTCTCTTCGTGGAGGCATTTTCGCGATGCGGGCTGAAACCCTAACCACGGTCCTGGTGCAAACTGCCTCACAGTCGGCGATCTATTTACACACTCAAGAAAACCTGCTCTGATACCACTTGATGAAGGGTGCTCCCCTTAATACCTCAAACACATAACAAAAATAGAGAAACAACAACAATATGCAAGAACAGAAAATTGGCTTTTTATTATCTCCACAAATGTGGAATTACAAATTTTCAGAATTGCAACATGCAAAGCCACATGGGCATTTTCTTACAATATTCTGTAGGACAAAGCCTCGAACTATTACCCAGATCTACTACCCAGAACTATTCTGAACTGCCTAAGACAATAATACAGCCTTCCTTATATAAGCAACTTTCCACCGCCTGGGAAGGTTCCAGAATTTTAGCCAATAAGGCCGACCAAACTTAGAATTATTTTATTTTACATTTTATTACATCATAGTCAGCTCAAGATAACCTTTGAAACCCGAACAGAAATTTTGAAGAAAATTATTTTCTGCCATTTCGGGTGGCCCAACTTCCGAAGACCATAAGTCATCACCAGTTGACCCGATCGGCTATTATAACCCCATTTCGGAAACGCCATGAAGCGCTCTACAGGCTTGACTAGCGCAAGCACTTGTCACCCAAATTTTCAACCTCATCCGGGGCCTCTAAAGCCTTCAAAATTGAGTTCAAAGTTTCTGTACCCTGCCGCCAATACCGAAAATCTTCAATATCTTCCAATATATACTTGATCTGGCAATGAAAGTTTACTGGCAGACTTATATGACCAACATGAACCTCCAAGAAAGAAATCAGATCATTCTGAGCACAAACGAAAATTACCAAAAATAGTAACTTTCCATAAATAGCAGCTCTGCACAAAATAGCCCTTATTGAATATAAAAATAGAAATATTTTTTTGGGTGATGCAAGATTGCTCTTACACCCAGGATGCTCCTGCATCAGACACCTAGGGTAATTTTAGAAGTGACCCTGTCACGACTCAGGTGTGCAGAGGAAAACCAAGATGGTTAACCTCTACCCTTGTTAGCCATGATGAATCTTCAACAGGTCATCCTTTCCACTTGACCAGATATTCTTCATATGTCCTGTTCCTTGTGCTTCTGCCAACACGACTGTCTAGTATATCCTCGATCTCCTTAGTGTCTGAACTAGTTGCTGGAATACTCCACTGTGCTGCTGTGATCTCATCTTCAACACCTCCTTCATGATACTCTGTCAGATCTGAAATGTTAAACACTGGTGAAATATTTAGCTCAGTAGGCAATTCTACCTCATATGCGTTTCCTGAATCATGTTTCTTCAGTATCCTACATGGTCCAAACTTCTTCATTTTCAACTTGTTATATGTACCAACTGGAAACCGCTCCTTCCGCAAATGAACCATGACTTCATCTCCAGCCTGAAATTCCTTATACCTCCTTTTCTCATCTGCCTTAGCATTATACTGTGCATTCATCTTGGTAATATGCTTCCTCACCTCCCCATGAATGTTCTTCAAGTATTCTGCAAAATCCTCAGCTTCATCACTACTTATTTCTCCTTTATCTATCTTCCTCAATTCAGATGCATTTCTTGGACTACTTCCATATACAATCTGGAATGGTGATTTACCAGTGCTCCTGTTGACATAATTATTGTATGCAAATTCCGCCTGTGGTAAAATCAAATCCCATCCTGTTGGCTTATCTCCAACCAAACATCTCAGCAAATTTTCCAAACTCCTATTCACCAACTCTGTCTGTCCATCAGTCTGTGGATGATGTGATGAACTAAACTTCAAATCTGTCTTCAACTTCTTCCACAATGTACGCCAGAAATATCCAACAAACTTAGTGTCCCGATCTGAAACTATGGTCCTTGGCAAACCATGAAGTCTCACTACTTCTCTGAAAAATAATTCTGCTACATGAACAGCATCATTAGTCTTCTTGCAGGGAATAAAATGTGCCATCTTTGAAAATCTGTCAACCACCACAAAAATTGAATCATGTCCCCGCTGAGTCCTCGGTAAACCAAGAACAAAGTCCATGCTGATATCCTCCCAAGGCTTCTCTGGTACAGGCAATATATACTTGATCTGGCAATGAAACTTTACTGGCAGACTTATATGACCAACATGAACCTCCAAGAAAGAAATCAGATCATTTTGAGCACAGACGAAAATTACCAAAAATAGTAACTTTCCATAAATAGCAGCTCTGCACAAAATAGCCCTTATTGAATATAAAAATAGAAATATTTTTTTGGGTGATGCAAGATTGCTCTTACACCCAGGATGCTCCTGCATCAATAATTCTAACACCCCCTTTTAATATTTACTTGGGGTGTTTATGACAAGGGGTATTTAAACCCAAAATTTACAAAAATCTGCGACTTGATCTTCAATACAAGGAAGAGATTTGATTGTCTTGATTCAAGTCTTCAAGTAGTCTTCTTTAACCATGGGTACAATTGGTACTTCAAATTGGATAGAGCTAGGATAATTAAAATGTGCCTTTGGAAGGGTCCATGATATATCACCTGAATCAAAGAATAAAAACCACAAGTATATTTCCCATAGTTGGGATCTACCCTTGATACACATAAGTACACCTTTGAAAAGAAACTCATAATATGTATCATAAAAGAATTCAACTTTAGAGAATCTTTGAAAACTTTAGTATGAGATTATTCATGTGCAAACATAAAAAAGTACAATGTAGCTACCATGATATCAAGATAAACCATATGCTCAAAGTGAAAAGGAGCTAACATGAAATCAAGATAAATAAAATAGTCCAAGTTCAAAATGAACAATCTAAGTACCATAAACATCATCCATCCTCTCATCTTTAAATAAACATACTAATGCAAAAATGACCACAGACAAGGCCAACTAATGAAATTTGCATCAACATTGCATCAATCACATGGATATATACAATCCACTAATGAGTCATCCCACCGCAAGTTGATAGGTAGCTAATCCATAACTTGCATGACTCATGATCTAAGCAATGAAGTATGCAAACTCATCAGATCACATTAGTAATATACAAAGAGAAATGAGAGAGGAAACCATATAATCCAAGGAGGACATCAAGAACCATAATCAAGGAGTCATTAAGGATAAAATTGTTAGAACTACAAATGATAAACTACTTGGAGAACAAAATGGGAGAATGTGATGATGATCACCGAGATACTAAGGTATATCTAAGACATTAGATCAGTTGTTATATTGTCATTGATGTCAACTAGTTATGAATTTACTTATCATGATAGTTGCAAACATCTAAAGGAGGTGATATTGGTAAATTCCAAAGGAGATATTAGCATGAAAATGAGATGTATGAGTAAGTTATGAATAAGGTAATCATTGGGCAAATTATTGATGAGTCTATGACATTATGATAGTGATTTGATTGACTTACATGATTCTACTAAGTGTTGAAGATCAAGAGTATACAAGTTACTTTGGTCAGTATATTGAAGAACTTAGTGTACACCGAGTGCAGTATTAACTGAGCACAAAGAAACTGACATATCACGGTATTGACTGAATAGGATAAATAAGGAGGAATGTGTGATTGCCGATATGGGATGATGATCTAGATGAATCTAAAAGATTCCAAGGATAAAGACAAAGTTCTTTATGAATATCTATGGCCGGAAATAATCAAGAATGATTAGATGATGAAGATTGAAAATGATTCAAGGCACAAGCTACGGGGAAGGTTAAAGAGGCAAAACCAATGGTGGAGATTAAGAGGCAAAATCTATGGCTGAAATAAAAATGGTTTACTTGTCTATATAAGGAGACAAAAAAGTTAGGAGAAAGAGGAAGATCACATCCCTATGCAAATTACTGGTGCATACATGCGAAGCTGGTCAGACAGGTTGAAGTGAGAACCAAATAATTCTACAGACCAAACCAAGTAACATAAGGAGATAACCGAGCAGGACAAAGTAAGAGGAAGAAGTAGAATGAAGAGATTATGTTGACCAGAATGATATTGAGCTTAGCATAGATATGAATACGAGCAAAATAAGTTGCTTTTGAATCAGGTCATACACTATCACTTTCTAACCATTACTACAGTCAAAATCTCTTAACCAAGTGAGACTTAATCATCTTTTTTTATTGACATTTTATGAATGTTACTTGTTTTCTTGTTGACCCAGTGAATGTATGGTCACAAAGAACTATTAGTGATAAATATTCTAACAAGGTCACACCTTATAGTGTGTTTGTAACCTTTAACAGGGTAGGCTCTTTACTGAGCTCACTTCAGAAGAGTGAAAATGTTTTGGGTTACCAGTCTTAGGTGGTTTTTCCCTTAAAAGGGTTTCTACATTAAAAATCAAGTGTTAAATGTGTATGTGATGTTTTGATATTTTACTTTACACATTATAGTAATTGGTTAGATTGGCATATGTTAACTACTAGTTATTTTACATTATCTGATAGCCGGTTAATTAATCATAAATTCACACACAAGTCATTACCAAGCTATTTAGTTTATAAATGTTCAAGTTGATATTATAAATTAGAGATGAATTTGAGACTGTAGGATAATTGAACATAACTGATTCACCCCCCACTCAGTTATCTAACAAAAATAATCTAAACCAACATTAACAAATCAAATATTGACATATGCTAAATAATAATCTAAACTAAGTATTATGAGTGAGAAAAACATATTGCCTTCCAAATACAAGAGATATCCAACAAATTTTAGGAAAGATTTCAAGAGCACCATCCTCATCATGAGGGAAAACAACAACCAATGGAACAAGTTGATAAACATCAACTGAAGTAAGTGCATCCTAGTGCAACTTACAAATGGAACAAGTTGATAAACATCAACTGAAGTAAATGCATCTCATTGCAACTTACAAAATGAACAAGTGGAACCCATAACAATAGATCATGTAAAATCTGGTAGCACTTAATACTAAATAATGAAATCAATAATAATCCACTAGAAGGAAATGTTGCTAGATATCTCACAACACTTGAACAAAATTAAAATTTAGCAATGCAATGAATTAAATAGATAGCCCATTTTTTTATAGAGGGTCATAAACATTAGAACGAACTAAACTTAGCATGACGAAATTAATTACCATTATCCTTTTGATGAAAAAAAGAGTTTAAAAAAAACTTTAATAGAGATTTGAAAAAAAATAGAGTTTAAAATAGACTTAACTGAAAGGATTAACTATTTAAGAGCATAAATAGATTAAATTTTTTTTGAAACACTAAATTAAGGATGATATCGAATTTTGTTCTTGGATTTAACTTAATCTTAATGAAGAAATAAAACCCTTAAATGTGATTTGTAAAAAAAAATAAAATTTTTTGTTAAATGAGAAATAAAATTTTATTGCATGTAATAATCAAAATGGCAAATGAAATACACTTATAATGATAAAATAAATATGGGGTTAAAATGATTTTAAAAAATATGAAGTGAATTTTTTTTTAACTTTTTAACTTTTTGTTAAAAAGAAGTTGAATAAAATTTGTTAAAAAATAAAAAACATGGAATCTAATGATTAAAAAAAACTCAAAAATTTGAAGACTAAAAATAGCAGTGCAATGAAATGATTAGAAGCCTGCTATAACCCGAAGAATGTTATGATAATAACCTACAACGTTAAATATATAAGAGACAAAAAAATAAAAAATAAAAATGTTTTATTATGAATAGGAAAAAATTATTAGAATGATGAATGAAATAATGACTGGAAACATGAAACAATACAAAATTCATGCAAACACCTGTTGGAAACTACAATTAAAATAATTGTTATCTTGTCATTGATGTCAAACCTTAACTGGTGAGATAGTTGCTATCTAAAAAAGTACCATATCTTTTGATTAATGAAGAAGATTTGAAAAGAGGAGATAACAAGAGGACCTAGTGAAAGATTGAGTTATGAGATACTACAATGGGTATTTGATTAGTTGGCACATTGGCAAGGCAATGTGTTTATCTTTTACACTAAGTGAAGAAGTCAGTTGATTTGAAGTATAGAAGAAATGAGGAAAGAAAGTCTGGAAGCATAGGCTGAACTGAGCAAAAGAGAAGAAATTTAGTTTAAGCCTAGTGATGCTAGTGTTGACCGAGCGCTAGTATAAGCCAAGTAAATTTTAGTGTTGACCGAGCATCAGTAATTTCCGAGTGTCAAAGAATTAACTGAGTGAAGACAATGTTTGCCGAGAAGACAAGTTTAGTGATGACCAAGTAGATGAACATAGTATTGACCGAGTGTCAGTAATTTATAGTTTGTGAAAGAATTGTGAATTCCAGCCAACATAGTTGAATTCTTAGGATATGTAAAACATGTTGACATTAAAGATGAATGACTTGGAAGCATTTAATGCATGGTAAACTATTTTCTTATGGATCCAAGGAGAAGTTTTGATAAGTATCTAGAAGGATAAGGAGGAGAAAAAATGTTAGAAATAGGAAATACTGAGAGGGGAGGGGGGTGAATCAGTATTTCACAAAATTTTTCTTTTGCCCACTTATGGATATAACAAATTACTTTAGTGCATACAAAGATTATCAAGATGATTAAAAAACATAGCAGTAAATAGAAAGAACTCATAACACATGATATGTTCTCGAGGAAACCCTGGCCAAAGGAAAACCCCGGCGGGGATGGTACCCACAAAGATCACTAATCAAAAGTATCTTGTTAGGGATATTAGACCCTGTTAGGAGTCAATTTACAATATATAGTAGATCTATCCTGGTTAAAGGACTTTAGGCCTTGTTAGAAGCCTTAACCCTGTTAGGAGTTAGATTACAAAACCTGATCACCAGCTGAACTCATTGCCCAAACAGGTAATACAAAATATTTCTGACTATAATGTGGTACTGCTTACAACTTCACATCAATAGCCTTTGCTGCTATCACAATATACAACTATCACAAGTTATCTTTTCTTTCTTTTTACATATCACATATCTCTTTCATTACATTTCAAGTATGCCTAATATATGAGTTATTAAAGCTAATAAATTTACATGGTTGGCTTCCAAAATCTTTATCCAAGAGTAAACATCTAGGATGTCATCCCTTCATGATGTTAAGTCATTATTTTGACAAGAAAAAAATAATCCCTTAACTCTTTCGCTAATACTGTCTCCAAAACTGTTCTATCTGCAAAAACTGTCTTCGGTAAACTTCGAATAACTTTGTCCGTACTGCTCCAAACTTTATGCACACTAAGATGGGGTATCCCCATACTCTATAGAAGCTTTAGTTAATTATGCAAACAAAAATATTGCTCCAGTGGACGTCGCCAACTAAATCTTCATCGGGTGCTCTGTCAGGATCACTGTATCCATACTTAGACAATTTCTTCTTTCAACTTGCCATACTTGCATTCCAGATTCTGCGCTCTCAATAGAGATCATATGTTGCCATAATGACAACATCTATGCATCCATATTAGCCAAATTGCCAACAATCTCCCTCTTTGTCATTGGTGGCAACATATGGGAAAATTGGCTAAGTGTGCAAACAAAACTTCAAAGTATTTACACAAAATTGAGGCCAAAAGTTATACAACACATATACAATATTGTACTCCATAGAATAGCTCCCCCTATGAGTATCCTTCCTCAACATATATTCAATTTTCTGCTATCTCTCCCCCTTTGACAACAATGACAAAGATAGGGTGTACAAAAATTTCAAAAAAAAACTTTATACCTTGTTAACAGCTATTGCAAAGCCGGTAGGCTTGCAACACAGTCACCAAACTCTGACTTCCATGATTCAAAATCTTTCTCCCATATCTTCCTGATGGATTCAGCAACATTGAGTAGAGTACTCAATCCGTATGCTACTGTCTGACAAGCTTGCAAGGAATTGAAGCTAAACTTCTAAAAAGATGTCTTTGCTGAAAGACACTACTCAATTTGGTCTTCAACAATTGAGGTCTTGATTGAGATGTGCTCTCTCAAGATGTTAATCCTGAGTATCTTTCTGTTCTTCTCCTCTGCTAACATTCTAATTTCATCATTTAACTTCCTTATGTTCTTCTCTACAGCACTTATCTTTACATTTGGGCTTGACAAGGTGTTTGTTTCAGCTGTAATTGCATCTATCTTCTCTCTGATCTTCTTATCTTCTTCAGCTGTTAGGATTTCTGATTTTGTGCATTGTATATACAATCTCTTTCCAGTCTCAAAATGTTTCCTCAAATTCTTTATGCATACATCCAAATTACCAATATCATTTTGAATATTTACACTTAAATTTTGTTGCATTTCTGCTTCAAAGTCTTCCTAAACTTTTATTCTAGCAATATCCTTTAAGTTAGAAAATTCAGAGTCAAAAGAGTTTATTATTGTTTTAGCTTTTTCAAGTGGATCCAATTCAGATACCTTAGTGCTGATCACACTCTCAAGTTTCTCTGTCAAAACTCTAACTTTGCCTTCAAGGTCCTTCACCTTCTTATTCTTTCCAATAATTTTATTAAGAGATGTGCTGAACTCAAGCTGGTCATCATCTTCAACTTCTTTTCCAAGGTCTTCAAAAATTGAACCAATTTGTCTCTTCTTATTGTCAGGTGCACTAGGGGTAGTGACCTCTGTCAAAATTTATTTACCTTTAACTGTCTGTTCTGCTGGAACTGATTCTGATACTGCTGATGCTTCCATTGCCTCTGTATCCTTTTTTGATTCTGTAATATTCTCTTGCTCTTCTAAAGCCAAATTGTCAACAATGTTTCCTAGATCATGAAATACTACATCATCTGACTCTAGTTTCACTTTGGTTCCTTCAATGTCCATTGATTCTTTGCCAATATTGATATGTGAAGAAGATGGAACTTCTTCAATACCAACTTCCTCTGCATGCGGTTCCTCTGATTGCTTCTACTGAGGGTCTGATTCAACATGCTTTCCTACAACTATATCTACAAGAACTTGCATTACTACTTGCTCTGTCTCTTTCTGTACTTCCTCCTTTTTGCCTCCCATTATAAGGATTGTTCTTCTCTTAGTTCTCAATAAAGTTCCAAGAGACTTCAAGAATCTCTTCAAATGATCTTCATCCTCAACTTCACAGAACTGTCTGATTACATGTTCTCTCATCTTTATGTCCTCTTCTTGTGCTCTTTGTTTTCTATTCACAAGTATGTTATACAAATCTTCTGGGATCTTACCATGAATAGTGCTAAGCTTCTTATCTGTCACAATCATATGTGTAATCATTGCATTTTCAAAATTCAATCTGTCAAATGATCCATATAGATCATAGAATTTATTCAACTTAGTGAAGTCTCCATGCTTCAATATATCTTCATTAACTCTTTCAATTCTTGATTTCCAAGTTTTCTTCTTAATTGAAACTACATCATAATCTTTAATTACTGCTACATTTCTAGGTACAGGTGGTACAATCACTTTCTGTCTCTTGCCGGGTCCTGTTGCACTCACTTTTACTCTTTTGCTAGGAATAGGAGAAAAAGATTTATCTCCTTCATCTTTTTCAAGTACTTCAAATTTTACATTTACTACAATAGGATCAACAGGATCTGCACTAGATGCCTCAGGTGAAATTACAAGATTTTCACTTTGCTTCAAGGCTTCTGCAGTCTTCTTAGCTATGTCAAACTCATGACTTGACATACCTGATTCTTTCAGTATTTTCTTCATAGTAGATTCAACTCTCTTACTAGATTGCTTCTTTTCTCTCAAACTTATTGCAGAGTTGAAATTCTCTTCATAGGTTCCAAACCTATTTACATGACCATCCAACTCACACTTTAACAATCTATTCACATATCCTACTATTTCTGCTTCAGATATTTCATAGCCAAGAGGGTCTATGAATTCCATTCTAGGCTCAACTGCTTCAATGTAGGTGAAATCAGTGTCTACCATAAAACAAATGTCATCTTTATGCTTTTCAACTAAGGATTGAGGAATCCTTGATTTGTTCTTAACAATATTCTGAAAAGTCTTCAATACAAGCTTCACACTGTCATTAAATTTATCAAAAAGGTGCTTCATGTAGACTGAGTTTATTCTTTCCATTGTGTTCACATTGTCACTCCAATCAACTGTGTAAGGAAATCTTCTCAAAATATGGAAAAACATATAGGTTATCAGAGATGAAAACCTAAACTGTGTGTACTTAGCCTTCTTAATCTTTTCTAAGTTCTCAAATAACTGAATTTTCAAAATTTCACATAGGTCTACTTGTTTCTTCTCAATACACATAAGATAAGCTACATGAACCATTCCTACAGGCATGTCATCTTCCCTTGAACCACCACAAAATTTAGTTGTTAGGATCTTGCAAAGGTACCTAACATCATCTTGCTTAATCTTACTTATCGCAATTCCTCTACCATTATAACTAGATCCAGTGTTGTCTAAAACAATCTTTCTCATGTTCTTTTCATTCAGTGGAATCTCTCCAGCTTTTGATAATCTAGTAACATCATGAATTAGGTCAGCAGTTATATCAATAACTCTATCCTCCATCCAGAATTTCCCATTGTGGATTCTACTTAAAATGATCTTGGTACATTCCTCATCATTGAATTCATACTTCATGGAATATTTGATAATTTCATTGTTCTCTAGGTGCCCATAAGCTGGTTTAACTGACATGACTTGATTGTACAATTTCCTGTAATAATCACTAAAATCTGCATCTCCCAAAGTTTCAAACTTGCAACCTAAATATCCTTTAACATTCTCAATGTGTAATACTCCGTCTGGTACGGATGATAGTGCTAGTCTGTCATCAATTTCAGCTGGTTCTACTGATTCTCTCTTAATCTTAGGTCTATTCTTATCATTAACATTATGAACCATAGAAATATCCATCTCATCAACTGATTAAAGATCAAAAAAATACCTCAACTTTGCAAATCTAGGGTTTCGGTATGATCGTCGCTGCAAACTACTTCCAAACTTCTTCAAATTGTCCTCAACTCACTTTTTCTTCTTTCAAATCTCTTTTCAATCAATTTGTAATCGTGATAATTTCAATTTCAACCTTATAACACTTCACATTAACTCGATCTGACATCGCATTCATTCATTTTGTCGCTAAAACCTCAAAAAGCTGATTCTGCAAACCTGCAACCATAAAACTTTTTGCGACCTCACAAAACACAATATTTTCTTTTGCGCACTTAACCATAGCATTAGTACAACATAATAAACCTATATCTAATTGCGCAAAACTTAACTCATTCAAATTCCTAATCTACACTAATCCTAAGTCCTAAACTATAGAAACTTACATAATTTAAGTACTTAAAGAAGGGTCAGGTAAAGATTCATCCTTACCATTAGATACATTATCTTCTTGACTACTTTCAGTGCTAACTATACCTCCTTGATCTATGCCTTTATCAAATTTTACTTCATCTTTATTGCTACAACAACCTTTCTCTTTGTTTCCTACATTTTCATTCCTTCTTGCATTGTTTCTAGGGTTAGGGTTATGATGATAACCTCCATTGTTCATTCTGAAAAATCTTGCTAAGTGTCCAAACTTGTTGCATATCTGACAAATGATTCCATTGTTTCAAAATCTCTGTCCTTGCTGGTTAATTTGTGACCTACAATTTCTAGCAATATGTCCTACTTTGTTGCATCTAAAACATACTACCACTTTTCTTTGATTCATTTCTTCAATAGATTTCTTATCTGCATTGTTAGTATTCCCAATCATTCTATCATAATTATTCAAAATTACTTTAGGTCTTCTACATTCATTAGCTCTGTGTCCAAAACTATGACAATTATAACAATGTCCATTAAGAGGTTTAAATTGCTTACCTGTGCAATCTCTCTTCATGTGCCCAATAGTATTACAAGAAAAACATCTACCTTTGAATTCTCTTTGCATACCTTTAGATGATTCTTCCTATTTTGATTCTTCTTGCTTTGATTCTTCTTTCTCTCTAGGTGGTTCTTCTTTAGATGGATCTTCCAATGTGTTCTCATCTAGCTTTATTTCCTCCACACTTTCAGATGTCTTCAGATTTGGCTTCTTACTTTCATGGATTGTTCTAAACATACTAAATCCAAATCCAGTCCTATCAAAGAATGGTTCTTCAAAAGAAATTTGTTTTCCAGTCTTATCACAATTTTATTATACTTCTCAAGTTCCACATACTGCACTTTTACTTTTTCAGATTCGGATGTTTCCTTTTCAAGTCTTGACCTCAGATCTTCATTCTCAATTTTCAATTTTTCATTATTAGATCTCAAATTTCCATCTTTCATACTAAGTTTCAGATTTACTATCTTCAACTCATGCTTAAGGATCTCATTTTCTTTTTCTAATTCATCATAATCTTCAACAAGCATATCAGATTTCTTTTCAGATTTCAGATCTTCAATCTTACCTTTTAATTTGTCAATAGCATTCTTTGCATCTTCATATTTTCTTCTTAAGGAGTTTCTTTCATCAGTAAGCATATCAATCTGTTCAAGAGCTTCTTGAAGATTCTTTTGAAGTTGATCCATATCCATAGAGATCTTACTCAAGCTGCTAAGCTTTCCTTGAATGTTCCTTCTCCGAGTAACTGTGCTCTGATACCAATTGTTAGAAATAGGAAATACTGAGAGGGGGGGGGGTGAATTAGTATTTCACAAACTTTTTCTTTTGCCCACTTATGGATATAACAGATTACTTTAGTGCATACAAAGATTATCAAGCTGATTAACAAACATAGTAGTAAATAGAAAGAACTCATAACACATGATATGTTCTCGAGGAAATCTTGGCCAAGGGAAAACCCCGGTGGGGATGGTACCCACAAAGATCACTAATCAAAAGTATCTTGTTAGGGATATTGGACCCTGTTAGGAGTCAATTTACAATATATAGTAGATTTATCCTGGTTAAAGGACTTTAGGCCTTGTTAGAAGCCTTAACCTTGTTAGGAGTTAGATTACAAAACCTGATCACCAGCTGAGCTCACTACCCAAAAAGGTAATACAAAATGTTTCTAACTATAATGTGGTACTGCTTACAACTTTGCATCAATAGCCTTTGCTGCTGTCACAATATACAACTATCGCAAGTTATCTTTTCTTTCTTTTTACATATCACATATCTCTTTCATTACATTTCAAGTATGCCTAATATATGAGTTATTAAAGCTAATAACTTTACATGGTCAACTTCCAAAATATTTATCCAAGAGTAAACATCTAGGATGTCGTCCCTTCATAATGTTAAGTCATTATTTTGACAAGCAAAAAATAATCCCTTAACTCTTTCGCTAATATTGTGTCCAAAACTGTTTTGTCTTAAAAAATAGTCTTCGGTAAACTTCGAATAACTTTGTCTGTACTACTCCAAACTTTATGTGCACTGAGATGAGGTATCCTCATACTCTGTAGAAGCTTCAGTTAACTGTGCAAACAAAAATATTGCTCCAGTGGACGTCACCAACTAAATCTTCATTGGGTGCTCTGTCAGGATCACTGTATCCATACTTAGACAATTTCTTCCTTCAACTTGCCATACTTGCATTCTAGATTCTGTGCTCTAAATAGAGATCATATGTTTCCATAATGACAACATCTATGCATCCACATTAGCCAAATTGCCAACAAAAAAATGATGGAAGGATTTGATGAATCTGACCTTAACCTAAGATCTAGTCAAGAGTTTAAGAGACAAAAGATTAATCTACCTAATTAGGGAGGTATAAGGATGACCTAATTATGGGTTATGAGAGTGTGGAAAGATGTTGTTGTTATTGACTGGAAAACCTAAGAAAAAGGCTAAGAAGAGATGTGAAGAGCTGAATAGAGTTGAGGTGATTGCTTAAGGGATTTCTGAGCAGATTAGAGATGAAGATGGTAATGAAGGTCAATCAGTAAATCAACATATGAGCATACTAGATCTATATTTGTAAAGTGTGTTGTATATTTTAGATCAGAACCTACTATTACTTTCTCACCATTGTATCAGTTAAAATCCTTTAATCAAGGTTGACTTAACAGTCATTTTGTAAACCCTTTAATCAAAGTGACATTCTAATGGGATGTTCTTAAGCCCTCTAACCAAGCCACTCTTAATAGGGTGATTAAATCCTTTAATAGGGTTAGACCTAACAGTGTGTATTGTAACCATTAATAGGGTTAGATTCTCACAGAGCTCACTTTAGAAGAGTAAAAATTTGGTAGCATGTTATTGGTGGTTTTTCCCATATTGGGTTTCCACATTAAATCCTGGTGTCATACTTGTGTGAATGTTGTTTGATGTCTTGTGTTGTTAAAAGTTTAATATTCTACAAGTTGATTACTTTTGGATAGTGGACTGCAAGTTTTATCTTAGTGATATATTCTATAGAGACTGAGTGAATTTTTTAATAGATCTAAGTTTTCTGAAGTGTTAAAAGTTGAATTGGTATGCCTGGACTTGAGGATAATTGATTCACCCCCCTCTTAGTTATTCTAAAATTATTCTAACAATGTCATCGACAAAGACAGTCAAGGCTCAATAAAGCAACAAGCTGAGAACATGACAAAGGAAGGAGCAACAGACTGGCTAGGTGAGGAATAAACTACAGAGAATAATGGCATAAACAACATATAATAGCAAATAATAGCTAGTTGCACAAGGGATAAAAAGAAAATTTTAGTAGGCATGAATGAGTTTACCTTGAAGTTTCATCCTTGCATCTTATTGAAGTGTTCAAATTAGTAATGCTACTCTTGACGGGCATACATGTTTAATATTTGCTTAGTAGATTATAAAATTAGCCAATGAAAAGAAGAGTTCATAGAAATTTTTATTTTCTAATTTCAATCATTATATTCCTCTTGATTTAACTAAATTCATTCTTGTGTCATTCTCTCTATAATAGGGTCTGCTTTGCCTTATCTAAGTGCAAAAATTCAACTACGAGATGTCACTCCCACATTATGGTAATAAAATTGCATAAACAGATCACTCAAAAGTGTGAGGGCTCATTTAGGGAACACCCATTATAAAATCTACAAATTCTAACATCGATCCTTGATATGTGGTTTGAAGGACCTTGAGATTGAAACCCTTTCTTAGCATTCTTAAATTTGAAACTATTGGGCTTTTAATCTTACTAAGGCTTTGACGGTTCCTCATGCAATCATATAGAATTATCATGTTAGAGTAATCTCCAATTCAATGCAATTGTCGAATAATCAGGACCAACTACTATGAGTAAATGGTATGCAATTTCTCGGTGGAGAATTATTTTGCAGTTGAGCCTGAACGTGTCTATTCTAGCTATTTATCATATTTAAATATTTTAACTAGCATTTCAACTTTACAATTAAGATACACAAAAACAAAATTAAAATCTGTTACTTTTCAAATCAATAATGTATTGATCTCTGCTCTAATTGCAATTTATTCCAAAGCCCAAAACCCCAGATAATCACATTTATCATATACATATTAATGCCATCATTTTTAACATTTAAAACAACATTTTCACAAATTCAATTTAGAGATATTGAATGTCAATCACATGCAAAATCTTAAGCCCAATTGCAATTTTAACTTTATCCATCTCAATGATTGAAAATCCAACTAAACAATATCAGAAATCCTAGACATTCGGAGCTGAAAAATTAAATAATTTAAACTCTAAATTCACCTAATATATAAATGCAATTCTTGGCAAGGAGGGAAGCTTGAAAATGGTTTAGGTACTAGCATAATGGCTAAGGAAGAGGTTGGTATAGGATAGATCATGAGGTCACAACCCACAAAGAATGGAGATGGGCATTTTTTAATGAAAACAACTTGGCATCACCAATGCATGGACAAATGGATAAATTGAATTAGGATAGGCATATATCTTACATGATTGGATATGTAAGGAATTAGAGACAAAAATATTTGTAGTTTAATTGAAACATTGTCTTTGACATGGATAAATTTTATCTTGTCATTCTTTTAATACAATGAAGCAAGCATTGGAAATAAATTGCAATAATACCTTTTTTGTCTCTAATTGTTTTGGTTTATTTTATTGATAACATGCAACGAATCAAAAATTGAAGCAAGCATTGGAAGCATGTAGGAACTCAAACATGCATAGAAAGGGTGTTTAAATAAAAGCGTTATAAAAAAAATTGGTAAAAGATGCAGTTTTTTGATAGAGTTACATGCAGCTAGAGAAGAAAGATAAAAGACAGTAACTATGATGGTCGGCTGAAAAAAAAGTTACTTGAATAGCATTGAAAATAGAAATGTGCCATAAATTTTTACAGACAAAGATATACCAACCAGCAATAAGACAGAGAATAAAAAGAATAAAAAAGAATCAAACAACACTAAATAAAGTAAATGGAAGCTGAAATAGTTGATAGAAGAGATATAAAATGATATAAAAAATAATGCCTAGCTAAAAGAGAATGATAATTTACGCTAAATGAATAGCTCAAAATAAACAAAGATGACAGAGATATCATGAGACATTATTAAGGCTAAAGAAATAGTTTAAAAAAAAACTTAGAGAACAATAGCAGAATAATGAATGTAAGCACAAAACAAAAGTGAAATGGTGCTATAGGAAATAAGTTGAAACATGAAAGACAAGGTTTCCCAACGAGAGACAAGTCTACGCTTTGAGGTAAAAAGTGACATGTTCTCCTTGCCCACATTCCCTAACTTGCCCCTTTTGGTGCAAGTGCTCCCTCTTGTTGATGCCACAGAGCAGTAAAATGAGACAGATTAATGTGCTTTAGACTTCATATTGAACTTCTTTCACTAAAGCTAAAGAAAATATTCAATGGATCAATTATTTGAGCTAGATAATGTGAAACAAATTGATTATCAAACATGCAAAGGTGTGATGTAATCAAATGATTGATAGTATCATGTTTGAAAAATTATTTTCTTTTGAGGGATAAATGAAAACAAAATAGTTTATAAGTATTTGTTATTGTATTCTAAGTAATGAGAAATGAATATAACAAGCTGAATGTAATATAAACAAGTATATGGAGATATATAAATAGAGGTATTTTAAAAAAAAGAGAATTAAAAAATGAAATGGGGCAAAGATAAATGATCAGAAGAAGAAATAAAATAGATCATGTAGTAACACAATTAGACTAATGTAGATAAAATATATATAAGACTTGCAAAGAGAACATAGATAAAATCAACAAAGATTAGATTATAGAAAAAAATAGTTAAACAACGACTGATCCTGCATGCACAAAGATTGTAAAATATTGAGATAATTATTATTTGAATCCTACAAGAATCAAACCAGAAGAAGGCATAAAAAAGAATGATTAATAGGCATGTTGAAGCCCTTGTGGTCTCCTGACAGAGGGTACAAATATTAGCATGTAGATTTAAGACAAAGATAACAAAATAGACAAAACTAATCAATGGGTTTGGTGGTGAACTGTCCAAACCATAAAAAATCTACTCTAATATCTAGCGGTAAGTTAACCAAAGAGGGTTAGAGAAAAAAAAAACCCGCAACATGAAAAGTTAATCAATCAACAAAAAAGGCTTTCTCCTTCTCAAATGAGATATCCTTCGAATGGTACCTTCCATAAACACTCAAAAGAAGGATTAACCTGCACTGGTACCATGTAAGAAATATTCAAAAAATGAAATGAACTTAAAAGAGAGAATCCAAGTGGGTGTAACAAAAGGAAGTAAATGACCATAAACACAAAGAAAGAGAGATTGATTCAAGATATATTACCAAAACCATCAAGATGCTCCAAGATCAACACAATAAGACAAGGATTTTAAAAGGGAAAAACAAAGAAAACCCCTTTATGACATTATCAATGAGGCAAAAGCCTAAAATGTGTGTGTGTGTGTGTGTGTGTGTGTGTGAGAGAGAGAGAGAGAGAGAGAGAGAGAGAGAGAGAGAGGAGTTACTAAGTAACTCATCAATCTATGAATGCCATCATCCATAATAGGTGTGTGAAAAGTGTCAAGGTCCTATTAAGGAGGAATAAACTAATTTCTTTATTATAGGACTTACAAAATATGAGTTCTCCTCCCACTTGGACTAGAGGAAAAAAATACATGTAGGGATCCCATAGGAATCTCATAAAATAAAAAAGAGGATACCTTGGTTTATCCTCAAATAAATAAATAATACAACCAAGAAAAGATTAATAATTCTAACACTAGATTTGCAAATACTCCTCAAATCTCCAATGTTGTTATGCTTAATGTCATTTTCCTTTGGAAGGAATTGATTTGTATTAATATTCATGTTTTTGAAATAATGATCTCCTTTCTTGATTGAGATCTCCTCTACTTTTCCTTCATGAGAGAGAGAAGATTGTTACAATGGAGAAGATTTCATTTGGAAGATACCTTGGGTGGATGAATCCTTGAGCTTGGAGTGCTTAGTTATCACTTCTCAAAATGGGGAGAGGTAAGTTTCTTATATACCCCTCACAAACATCTCAAAGCTCAAAAATTGAGGGAGGCCAATGGGAATTTGAATTTCTTGTACAATTATTGAGAATGACTCCTGAATCAAATTCTGGAGAAAAACTCAAGGAATAGGCCAACTAGGTTGACCTATTCCCAAGAATAATCTGATTGGGTCAACCTATTCCTAAGAATAGGCTGACTTGGCCAACTTATTCCCCCCAAAAGGATTATAAATTTGGTTAAGGGGCCCCAATCATGTAGAGAATGCCATAAAGAAAAGTAGAATCAATGCTAGATCAAGCATGGAATCTCGAGGACACTAAAATAAGACCTAAATAAGAATCCAATTGTAGATGAGTATAATTTAGGATGATACATTTAACCCCTACTTTAGTGGGAGCATGATATTACCTCTTTCTCATGGTGAAGTAGATTAAAGCATTGGAAATATTTTTATCAAGGTCTAGGAGAAAATGAGATACCAAGCCGCCAAGTGGCTTAGGTCCTTATTAAATTGAAAACCAAGATAAAAAGAAGCAACACTGAAAAAAGAAGAAAAAGGATACATGACCACTAGCCTAGTAACATTTGACTTATTATGAGTCATATGAAGAGAGAGAGATTGGTATAAAATATGGAATTGAAAGTCTAGCAAGCTGCATTATGCTAGTCAACTCATTGAAAAAGATAACCAAGAAATGCATTGTCTACAAGGAAATCCACCATAGGAGGACTAGTCCTAAGGAAATAATTGTTTCCAAACTTGGAATCTGTTGAATAATGCACAAGGATAGATTTCTATTGAAAATATTTGATTTGTATAATCAAATATTCTCCTTCTACTTGACTCCTATTGAAAATATCTGATTTTTTTCAATTTGCACTTTGTACTTCAATTGAAAAGAAAACCCCCTTTAGTTACAACTTCAAAATAATTATTTTTTATGTCTTTTCCTTGCAAACTGAAAATAACTTACCTCGTTATCCACTTTTTATTTTTATCTTCCCTTTCCACTCATTCCCATAAATAATTCTATTTAATGAAAATAAAAATGTTGCACATTATTGCATCCTATTGTAATCATTTAACAACTCATGAAAGTGTCCCTGCTTATGAGTAAAACCTTTTTACTAGTAGAAAAATTCCCAAACCCCTTTGATGCCCAAGTGAAACACAATTCACTCCTTGTATTGAATCAATCTATTATTACCTTATCATATTAAATATCGTCTACTACATTAGGAATCCCTCATAAAATGGTTGAAAAATGAGGCTACCCAATGATGTTGAGTATCCTAGGTGGCTCATGAAATCACATTTCTAAGAGGTGTTCTACTAAACAATTCACAACCTCATTTGTGCTTCCATATTTAACATGAATTCAATCAAAACATTTCATATGTCCTATTTCAAGCCTTCCTAGTTTTGTATGGGCATGAGGATGATGGAAGATGATATGGAAAATGGTCTTACATATGCTTCAATTGGTCTCAAACCTATTAAAAAAATACACCTTGTACAGACCCCTACAACCTTGGAATTTTCAGAGACCATATTTGTTTGAGGCAGTGTTTCTAAAAATATTCACATTTGATATATTAAAAACACCTCTTTGAGGGATTCTATGAAACAATACACGTGCTCTATTGGCATATGATGTTTTAGAGTACTGGGAATCACTTAAGGGTTGTCATTTATGGAAAAAATTATGTTAGAGTGATCACATGTTGTTGAGATTGCCACTAGAGTCTCAGTCATGAAAATGACAAAGTACATAATCAAGATGATAGGGTACAGTGGAACAGTTTTGGTCAACGATGAAGATATATAAGGTGTTATGGCTTGAAAATTTAACTAGAGGTATTTTGGGATATTCACATGCTTTAGTTAAGATCACATAAGTTTTGTTACCAAATTTGTGAGATATAGTGTTCGAAAGATATGTGAAGGCAGTAAAACAGTGTAATAGGGTATATGATCAATTGCAAAGATTAAGGAAGGAAAAGTGAATATGGTAACATGCTAAGACAAGTGAATAAAGTATATTGCCAAATCTTTAGTATTTTAAGAGTGCCGAATCCATAGATAATATTTGCATGAGTTATTATTATGTTTTGCATGATAAATTGTGAAGCCGACTAGAAGGCTGATTTTGTATAAGTATGGAGTGTTTTTGTAAAAGCGAAGGATGGTATGGTAATGATGACATAGTAAGTTTGTGAATAGAAGAGCAGAGATCAGATGCAAGATTAGTAAAAGGCTTAGTAACAATTGGAACCATCTAAGCAAGATAAGTTCTTGTATTGTTCCCCTTTTGAGAACTATTTTGAGACAAGTATTGGTTGTAAGAGCAGTGTGCTCACCACCTTTAACCAAGTGTTTTGTATACCCCTAATAGGGTTTTGTATTCCTCTAATAAGGAAATGTACTATGTAACAATCAGCTCCTAACAGGGCTAGATCTCCTAACATGGGTATTATATTTTAGTGCATATTTGTGGGTACTATCCCCACCGGGGTTTTCCCTTTGGCTAGGGTTTCCTCGAGAAAAAATCATGATGTAATGAATGTGTTATGCTTGCATGCTCTTTTCATTTTTGCATTATTTATAATTGTTTAAATTTGAAAAGATCAAAGTTTTGTAATACTGATTCACCCCCCCTCTCAGTATTACCTAATCCTAACAATTGGTATCAAAGCTATTGGCCGTTGAAGAAAAAGTCTAACAGCTTAAAGGAGATCAGAATGGATTCAAAAGTTTTGTAAGAGAACTTTGAAGCTGCACTTGAAGACCTGGATAAGATGAAAGTTGAGAATGGTGAATTAAAATTTAAGTTAAGAAGAGTAGAAGGTTTCATGAGGAAACTTAAAGAACAACTTGAGATTGTAAAAAATTGGAGACAAGACCTTATGGAGAAAATCAAAGAAGGTTCAGACAATGATACATCAGACAAAGTAAAGAAGTTGGAGCAAGAAAAAGAACAAATCAATCTTTTGATGATCAAGGAGATTCAGCATGAAAAGGATGAAAGAAACAAAGTTGAAGAGTCACTAAAAGAAGCTAACTTGTAGATAGGACAAATGAAGATTGAACTTGACCGTTACAAGGATAAATATCAGGAACTGGATAAATACAATCAAATTATTAAAGGTGAACTCACTCAAGCCAAATTACTCATTGAAAAATTACACACAAGCAATGACAAGAGTGATGAACAAAGAGCATGACAAAAGCCTCAAGGAGATATGAGTGGATTCAATGAAGCTGAAAGTTCAAAAACTTAAGAAGAACCTAAAGAAGCCAAGAGTGAGGAAAGACCTATTACTAAAGAAAGGCCTACAAATGAAGAACCTAGAGAATAGTCTAGACCCTTCAGAGGTAGATGTTTCAGATGCAACAAAGTTAGACCCATGAAAAGAGATTGTAGAAGTAAAGGTAACTCTAAGCCCTTTACTAGCTACTGTTTTAATTGCTATGAGTATGGACACAAGAAGGAAGATTGTAGAAAACTTGATAAGTCTAGGTATAAGAAAGACTATGTCAGAGAAGAATCTATAGCCAAGGTTACATGTCAGAAATGCAATAACTTTGGGCACACAACAAGGTACTGCAAGCTACAAACTAATCAAGAAAGAAGAAGACCACCTATTTGTTACAAATGTAACAATCCAGGTCACATTGTGAAGTTTTGTAGATACAATGGAGATGACAACAAAAGTGGACCAAGGAGATCTAGTGAACTAAAAGGACCACCACTTGTGGTTATAAGGAAGAACATTGGTGATAGTGCTAAAAGCCTAAATGATTACATGAATGAATACCAAAAATCAAAGGATAAATAGATATGGCAAGTAAAAGTTCTAAATAAGGTAGTGGTTCAGGGACAGATAGCTAATGATGTTGTGTCTTCGCATGATGAGTTCTTTGAGGTATCAACCTAGAAGGCCTCATGGCCTTATGGGGAGCATTGGATGTAGATAAAAGAAACTATCCAGCCCCTGTATAAGTGGAGTAAGCTCATGCGAGCTTAGGTGTGATGTGTACAGATGTTGTGGAGTATGTGGATGAGATCACAACACTTGAAGATTCATATTCTATGTTCATGAGTTTTGCATTGACTGGACAACATGTGTAGTTGAGCTACTTGTTTTTAATGCACACACTCAACTTGTGATAGATAAAAGACTTGTGGGATCTCATTTCTACACCATTTATTGATCAACAACTATGGAGATCTGAAGTGTCAAAGAAGAACAATGATCTAGCAGAGAGATTTTGTGTTTGCGTGAAGCCAAACATTGGATTCAAATGTGTTTAAGGTATTTAGACCTAATCTCTTTGGAAAGTCATGGATGCACTAGTAGTTTATGATGTTATAGATAGACCTAGATACAAATTCAAAAGGCATCCACTGAAATCCCATGAGGATGATCAAGAAGGGGTATTTTCTCAAACTCCTATAGGCGTGTTACATGTAGAGGATATTAGGGCATACATACACTATAAGTATGAGATTATTGGGGAGGTTAACATCTTCTATGAGTTGAATAGTATGTTAGAAGTAAATTTCTTTGGTAGAAGAATTTAAACATCTAAAAGATCTATCAATACTCAAGTTAACCGGACTCACTCAATTCATGAAAGTTGAATGGTTCAAAATCATTCTAAGTAGAGTTCATGATTAGTTCTTATGGATAGGTGATCAACCTGTTAAGATATGTGCTCATTTGATCCATGATATCACATGCCTTGACAATGAAGGAGCCCTACCTGTCAGTGAGAAGAACCTAAGAAAAGAAGCTAAAACCCTAACACACTCCAAATGGGATAAGAGGGAAATGAAAATAAATGATGTTTATTTACAAGATGTCAGATTGGTAGAAATGATAATAGGCTACAAGTTGTTTTACATTTCTAGACTTAATTTTGTATCAATTGGAGTTATAATGATGGCATACAGAATGGTAAAAGAGAACAAGAAGTACAACCTTTGTGAAATTCTATCCCAAAAATTCATTGAGAATGTAAAAGCTATAAAGAAGGATAAATCTAAGGCATTTAGGTTTGGTTCATTGCTAGTTCACATGTACATTAATATCATTCATAACTTTCTTGGCATGCACCCTAGAGCATGGAAAGATAATGAACCCACTAGTTTGTAGATCTCATAATACTATAGAAGACAGAAAAAGGACTGGGTTGATGGAGAATTGTTTGGCATGATTAAGATCATGCAGAGGCAGATGAAAGAAAGGTATAGGATTCCATAAAACTTAGTAGAGAAATATGAGGACACTATTTGTTTCATGGTTGAAACTGATTGTATCTTCTTTGAGGTAGTTGAGCCTAGAACCAAATGGTGTTATCTTATGGGATATGAGGTAAGTGCTAAAGTACTAACCATGCAAGTAGAGAATGTATTGGTAGCAAAAAAGGACCCTACTCAAGAAAGATGGGGTACATATAGGGAGAAATATGAGAAAGTCAGAGAAGAACAAGAGAAAGTAACAAGAAAAATGAAAGTCAATAAGATTGTGGAAGACATCACTAAAATGGTGGGTATTACAAAAGCATAGTTAATAGATATCAAAAATAAGATGGAGGCATCTTCTAAAATGGCCACTAATGCACCCATTCCATTGGAGGTAGAAAAGGCAGTTAATACTGATGACATTGTTGATTTATTAGTCTCTCAAGAGGAAGAAACACAAGAAGTTGTGACTACAACTATTCCTAGAAGATCATCAAGGATAGTTAAGCAGGTTAGTCCAAGAGAAAAAGAGACAGAGGTAAAGAGGAAGAAGGAAGAGAAGGTAATGGAGAAAGAGGAAGAGAAAATGGTTCAAAAGAATCCACAATCCTTGTGGAAACCAAACATGAAATCACTACAGAAAAGGGTTATCAAAGATGGAAATTTGATATCAATAAATAGATACTATGAGAGATATAGCCCAAAGGACCAAGCAATCATTGCGGAAACTATCATTGAGCACTTGCTAGTTTTTAAGAAGAATTTGTTGGAAGTTGAAGCAAGTGTCCCCAAAGACCTGTACAACAAACTGGAAATCAAGAAACAGTTAGCACAATCGGAAGATGAGAACATAAGAAATAAGACAATTGATGATATGTTGCCGGTTGCGTCAATTCAAGAAAGAGAAAGAATCATAAAGGCACTAAAACCCCTACTAAGGACAAAGACCAAACTAGTCAAGATTATAGCTAGAAAATATGATGAGGTGATTGAGGACACCCAAAAGGCATTAGACCAAGTTCTAATGTATGACATGCCTAAAAAGGTTTCATCTCCTAAGGCTTCTAAGCCTATATCCTTGGGTTTAGGAGAGAGTTCAAAGGTAATAGATGAAAGTGCTCAAGTTAGCATGTAGCAAAACTTCTTTATCACTGGTGTGCCTACTAGCCTTGACACTTTGCAGGATGTAAATGATCCATTTATCAATAATGTGGATAGTGTGATGAAGGTTGAAGATTAGGAACATATAGAGGAGGGAAAATCAGAAGAGAAACAAGAAGAAAAATCACAAGAGAAGGAGTTACTGCAAGAAGAAAAGAAAGATAGCCAAAATAAAAAAAGGTTGCTGAAGTCAGACTAGATTCATCTCTATTGTTGGCAAGTGGGGCCAAACCAGTCAGTTTTGATGTGGACAACATGGATGAAGATGAGCTGATGAGACTTTCATTTATGGATTTTTCTAAAGCTAAGGAGAGATCAATTCAAAAAGGAGACAAAAGAGCTAAGATAATGGTCAGGGCTGTAGAAATAGTGAACAAGCTACTCCGCTCACCAGCTATCCTAAAAGAAAAGGATGAGGTTGAGAATCGTGGTATAATATTGGATAGCTTTGATAGTCATTTTGACTCATTTCTAAAAACATCAGAGGAGAAGGCTGAATAGAACTTCTTGGAGAAGAAGTTGAGTGAAGTTCTTAGTCCATTTCATGGGACTTAGGCATTCTTAAGGATACCACTCTTAAAGCCAAGAGTTGTGTAGCACAAGGTGTTGGAATTAGGAGAGATAAGTACTGAGAGGGGAGGGGTGAATCAATGCCTTCAAAAAATTCACTTGTAAAACCTTTCAGATCTATAACTGTAAACTGTAATAATTGACCAAAATAACTTGAATCTAATTGCATAAATCAATCATCTAGTTAACTTAAGAAAGTAAACAACATGAAATCAATATGACAATCACATAACACAAGTATTTTGGTAATGCAAAAACCCTTGTTAGAAGGTAAAAACTATGGTGGGGATGACACCCACAAATTCTTCACTACTGCAGATAGAAAATGTTTTCCTGTTAAGGCTACAAGTTTTGATCACTTATGGTGATCTTACCCTGTTAGGAGTAACATATCAAATCAGCAAGATCTACCTAGTTATAGGATTTAACAACACTAATGAACTGTGCACTCGGTTAAGAGATTTACATAAGACTATTAAGTCTACTTTGCTAAGAGATTTTATCCAAAAAATCTATTACAATTGTTAGAAGGTAATAGGAAATTATCTGCGAGTTGACAACTCAATTGTCTAAAACAGATCTATAAGTGCTGATTAAAATATCACCTTGTTTGTGATGATTCTCTACTCTGTTATGCTCGGTAGTCTTCTTTGATTCTGCTCAATCTGATATCCTCTGTACTCTATTTTGCTTAGTAAACTGATTGACTTGAAGTTAGGCAATAGCTTCAAGTGCTCCTTGATTCATATATCAGTTCACATCAAAAATGATGCAAACACACAAATATATAGAGTTCTATTTTTTCCGCTTAAACAAAATTAGGTTACAATACACAATCATAACCCTAAGATCTATGGTGCAAAAAATAACCTAGATCAACTATTACAATAAGATATACATTACATTTAATGAGTATCTTTTACAATAAATGCTCCTTGATCTTGGTAAACCATTTTACGATCTATTATAACCGTTAGCATAGAAGAATGTGCCATTTCAGAATACTATGCCATTTTTTGTGATCATTGGTAAACACTGTATAAACTGCTCAGTGTATACTGTGATGCTCGGTGTTTACTGTCTATCGGTGTCAGTGTCTGTTGATGCTCGGTAAACTGTGTAGTACTTGGTTGTGTAAGCTTTACCGACTAGTCTGTCTTGCTCCTAGTTACCGACCAACTCAATATAAGTAACCGACTAATCTCTTGATTGCCTTTGATACTAATGAAAACCTTGAATGCTCAAATAGAGATTAACAATCTCCCCCTTTGGCATTAGTATCAAAACTTCCTTAATGTATATAGAAAAAATGTTTCTTAATACCTTATATCTCCACCATATACAGTTCCACATCAAAATTTTTTTAAGTAAAGTACTTAGTACTCCCCCTCGGTGCATGCTCCTGGTAGTATGTAGTATACATAGAAAAAAATGTACTTATTTGGCATATACATGATTTTCCTCCTTTTTGATAATAATGCCAAATACAAAATTTTTTTAGTATACTTACATCTTGTAAAAAATGTGTGGGTGGGTTTTCTTCACAGACTCCAAGAGGTTTTCCCACTCCTCTTTCAAGTTGGTAAGAGTAATATGCTCAAGACCGACTTGGGCATGCATGTCAAAGATGTTATCTAACACCAAAATCTCTGGTGTTGCAACTAGTAGCTCAACTTTGACAATATGTGTTTCAAAAATGTTTAGGTAAGGAATGAGTTCTGTCTGTAACTTTGTAACCTAATCAGTGATGTGTGCTTCTTGTTTCCTTAGATCTGCTATCAGCTGCCGGAGTTCTTGTACTCAGTGAATATGCTTAGTGAAAGCATTGGGCTCAGTGATAGCTACTATTGTACTTAATTTTATTTTAGCTTCCAATCCTTTTATCTTTTCATTGATTTCAATAGTGAAGGTTTCTATAGTACAAAGCTTTATTAGCAATTGACAGATTATCTGGGTGATGGATTTTGCTTCGGTAATTACCTCAAATAATTTTACCCTTTTCAGTGCCACTTCTTTGCTAATCATTTCTGCCAATTTGTTCTGAATTTTGAATTCTGCCCTTTCTTCTATTCTTTTGTCTGCATCAGTATCAGGGGCATTGATCTTCTCAATGAGTGTGGCAAGTTGATCTATGATAGGAGTATTCTCATCAATATCAACTTCAAGTACTACTTGTTGAAGAATATCTTGTACATCATTTAACACTTGTTTTTGTTTGTGTTCTTGCCTTAACTTTTCTTGTGCCACTTTCCTTGAACATAGTTCCCCATATCTACTTAAACTTTCAGGGCTTAGGGTCCTCGGGTCACATTTCGGTATAAGTATAACTTCATCAATGGTGACCAACCCTTTTCCTTTCTTCTTCTTCCTCTTTAGTGCAAGAGGTGACTTCTTCTCAATAACAACAAGTGCTTTTTCTCCACTCTTCAGAGTATCCTTCCTAGTTGACATAGTATCTTCCTTCTTCTACTCCTCGGTGGCCGTTGTCTCGATAGAATGAGTGGGAGCATTGGATGTAGTGTCAGGTGGGTTCACCTTGGTTTCCGTGGTTGCTTCTTCTTTCTTAGTTTCTATAGACTATGCCTCTATTTGTTTAGGCTAATTTGTATCTGCAGGTTGCTCGGGTGCTTGTCTCCCTATTGTATCCTTGTGTAGCTCAGGATGTGAGTCATCGGGTTGTACTTGTGAAAATATTTCAGCTGCCTCTACAAGTACTGGATGTTCACCCGATAACAATGTGAATACACTATCAGTGTCTAGTGTTTCACCTTTGTTTGGTGCAATATTCACATCTTCATCTTCCATGTCATCAGGATCACCATTTGTGATGTCCTCAATGAGTACATTGTCATCGATTTTCTTCTTCAGTTGGATCTCTACACGATCTGGTGCATCCTATGAAACTTTTATCTCTTCCTTCTATTTGGTGATATCAATTACCTTGGTAACTGATATACCAGTGTCCTTTGGTTTCTTTCCTTTGTTATCATCAATGTAGATACCTTTACCTTTTGAATTTTGTCTCTTCTTAGATAGTTTCAAGAATGCTTCCTGTTCATCTTTCTCTTCTGATTTTAGAATGGATGTCCATAGGGAATCACTTGTAATATCCATATCAGCCACATTTTCATCCATTAATTGCATGGCTCGATTCTTGGGCATAAATCTTGCTTGGTACTTTGTCATGTATCCCTCAAGTTCTCTAATGCTTAAATGTGGGGTTGTCCTTACTAAGGATCTTTCTCTTTTCCTTTTCTCTGTATCTAGTGCAATAGCCCATTTCTCATTTATTTTGTCATCCAACTCCTTCGATAATGCACATGCGAATTCCATTGGTACCTTTTTGAATTTTATCATCTGGATGACATCATGTTCTATCTTTGTTTGATCCTCAGTTGACATCTTGTCAAATTTATCTATTCCTAGATCAGTAAGATTACCATTATCAATTATATCTTCAATTATTTCTTCTATGGTACTTGCCTTGTTTTTTACCACCTTGAACTAATTAGTATCATTTTCATTGTCAGTTTCCTCGAGATCTTCTTTACTTCTGACCAATTTTCTTCTTTTCTTTGGTGCCTCAGCTACAGGTTTGTTCTTTCTTTTAACATATTTTCTTGTCAATGTAGCTGCCCTCAATTTTGTAACTTTTATTTCTTCTTGCTTCAGAGGGGATGAAGCTGCAGTTGATGACCTTGTTTTCATACCTTTTTGTTTTGGTAACTGCTTTCCCTGTTCAGTATTGGTAGGAGGAACAGGTGTGAGATTCTTTTCTTTGTCTGACTTAGTCTCCTCACTATCATAGGGTTTGTCAGCCAACTGTAACTAACCTTCGGTTGTGTCTTTAACCGGTGACTTCTCAGATGAGTCTGATGCATTTTTCGTATCTTGCTGTGAGATCTTTCCTCATTTTCTTCACCCTTCTAGATATTTTTTTGATCTCTATGTCTGTAGTAATTTGTGACTTGGCTTCTTCATATGTGCTAAACCTAGTGGTAGTGATATCTATCGATAATGCTAGTAGTGCAATTAGTGCTAGCATTACAAGGTGAAATCATAGTTCATTTCATATCCCATCAGTGCTAGCCATTTTGTTCTAGGTTCTACAACCTTTATCATTGAGTGATCTGTACTAACTACAAAACATATATCATTTTCAAACTTGTCCACTAATTCCCTTTGAATTCTACTCCTTTGATGCATTTTAGTCTTAAATTATTTGAAATATGCATCAAATTCCATGTTCAGATTCTTTCCTAAACTTTTCATCATTTCACCAATTTGTGCAGTTATCAGTTTGTCATTTGCCAATTTACTTTACCAATACTAGGTACATATTTTTGTAGATAGAAGAATTTACAGACAAGCAGTGATCTGTACTTACATGTATTGGACTTCTTTGATCTTATTGTCTTCATATTCTCTTGTAGTTGATGTAGTAAAATTTTAGCAAGATCTACCTGGTGATCTTTCTTTACAATCTTGTATGCCATGTCTACGACGCTATAGGGTACACTGTTGAGTCTGCTTGATTGAAATATCTTGTACCCAATGACATGAGCTATGAATTTGACTGCTGGGTCTTTGATTGTTGATATCTTTAATGCTCTTCCATCCCATTGAGCTCCAGTGTTCTTTTCCACATTGGGACGAGATGAATTGCGGAAGGCTTTTTCCTTGTCAGTTGTAGGATACCCAGTAACCCTACTGATAATTTTCTTTGTGACCTCAATAGGTTTATCCAACAAAAATTTTCCATCTTGAAATTTTCTTAACACAATTCTTATCCAGTATGTATTGAAAGTTTGCAGGTAGTGTGTGAAGCACGATAACCCTGATTCCTCAATCTTCTTATATTCAAATTTTAACTGTCCATCTGGTCCACAAACTTGTTGATAAGCAACAATAGTCTCAAAATCACCTACTTCTCTGATTTTGCAATGAATATAAGCCCTTACATCTTTTGTTAATAAAACCCTATCCGGAATACTCAAAAATGCGCCCATGTTATCCGTTTGTGCTGCAACCTTGGGGTGAGGTTTGAATTTTGCCTCAGTGAAATTAGCCCTAACAATTAATTCTACTTCCTCTTCAATGTTTTGTGATTTTCTTGCAGACGATGTTGATGCCATAAATCAATTCTGGGGTTTTGGCAAGCAGTAGATAATAGGTGTTCGGTAGAAAATGAACTTACTCGGTGTCATCAAAGAATGTTGTTGGTTCGATCTTCAGTGGCTTTGAATCTTTCTGGAAAATTTTAGCTCGAACTCTGCTCTGTGAAATCTTCATTCTTTGAAATCACAATGTAACAATCAACTTTGTTTCGTGCGTATTTATAGACTTTTTGATATTCCCGCTTAAGTTTTCATGCATTAAATGTGTGACCTAACTTTTAGTACGAAACAACTGTCAGCTAGGTGATGTCTATAATTGTGTCTACTCGGTTAACATAGGATTTCCTCATCAGTTTGCAATGTTGTCGGTTAACCTTGTATAGTGATTACCGATGGGTAACCAACTTTGATCTTTCTTTTACTGACTATATGACATTGTTAGCTCCTAACACATAAAACATAATGCATCTTTATTCATGTAGATTTGGTATTTGTTCATCATATATAAGGAACTATATGTAAAATGTGATAATTTTGAGATATCAGTTCCATACATACCTTTGTCACCTTAAGTGGAGGTACCGATGTCACCCAATCTAGTGGATGAGGTTTCACTGATAGTGTTACTTGACTCAGCATTCTCATTAGATGCTTTCTTCCACATTGTGTTCCTTAACTTTGTGATTTTTGCAATGTTATATCCACTTTCAAATATATGGTTTTCATTTGGTGCTCGGTCTCTGTAGTTTTTGCTTAAATGACCAACCTTATGATAGTGCATACATGTCATTCCTACATTTGTCCAGTTTCTTGATTGTCCAATCCGACCTTTTCTATAACAGTTTGCTGCAATATGTCCATACCGACCACATACAACACAATTAGTCCATGTATTATAATCCCATACATATGAGTTACCTTGTCTCTTCGATTGATATGGCTTGTGTTGTAGTTTCTCTTTAGGTGTCCAAACTTGTTTCATTTTTGCCTTGCACTCCCTTGCAGTGTGTCCATGCTTATTACAAGTATAGCATATTTTATCCACAGTGGTATTGTTAGCAATATCATTCTACTTAGATCTACACTCATAAGCAGGATGTCCAAACTTTCCATAGTAGTAGTAATATCCATTAAACTTAGGAGTAACAGGAGGTTTACCTTATGCTTTTCTTCTACACACATTAGATGTATGTCCTAATTTTCCACAGTGATAACATTTCAATACTTTGGGTCTTTGGTTTTGATTGATGTTGACCTTTTTAGCTTGTTGAGATGATTCTCCTTCACCAGTGTAGCCTATGTCGGCTCTACTTCTGAATCTTCTCTGATTAGTTAGGAAATCATCAATCTTTTTAGAGTTGTCCTTAGCTATCTTCATCATTTCATTATGTTTCTTTTTTGTCTTTATTTAATTTCTCAATTTTTCATTGTCTTCTCTGAGTGTAGCAACATCTTCTAGTCTTCTTGATAATTCTCCATTCACTCTATTCACTTCTTGATTAATAGTCATCATCTTATTTGATACTTGAAAGTGACGATTAGTAAGTCTTTGTATTTCACTCTCTTTTGCTTGAAGTTGTTCAGTCATCAGTCTTCAGTCTTCAATAGCCAGATTCCAATCTTGTTCAGCTTGTCTAGCATTGTTCATGATTTCCACCATTCTTACCATCTAAGATTCTTGACCGATTTGAAGTGCTTTCACTTGCTCAGATAGATGCTGATTCCTTTTAGATAAATTAGAGATTATGCTTTTGGATCCGTTAGAGATGCTTCCAAAACTTGATCCAATATGATCAAATATACCATCAATAGGTTCTTCATGATAACTGACTTCATTTTGCAGAATTGCAAGGTTCTTCCTTTCAACTAGTAATTTCTTTAGTTCTTCCTTAGCTTGTTTATACTGTTCCACAAACATCTACATTTGTATCTTCTGATTCTCAATAGTCTTGTCAAGCTTGTATCTCTCCATGACTTAGATCTTTACCCTTCAGTGGTTAGACTGTTCAACAAGAGAACTCTGCTTTGATACCAATTGTTGGAATTAGGCGAGATAGGTACTGAGAGGGGAGGGGTGAATCAGTGCCCTCAAAAAATTCACTTGTAAAACCTTTCAGATCTATAACTGTAAACTGTAATAACTGACCAAAATAACTTGAATCTAATTGCATTCAATCATCTAGTTAACTTAAGAAAGTAAACAACATGAAATCAATATGAAAATCACATAACACAAGTATTTTGGTAACACAAAAACCCTTGTAAGAAGGTAAAAATTGCGGTGGGAATGACACCCACAAATTCTTCACTACTGCAGATAGAAAAGGTTTGCCTGTTAAGGCTACAAGTTTTGATCACTTATGGTGATCTTACCTTCTTAGGAGTAACATATCAGATCAACAAGATCTACCTAGTTATATGATTTAACAACACTAATGAACTGTGCACTCGGTTAAGAGAACTACATAAGACTGTTAAGTCTACTTCGCTAAGAGATTTTATCCAAAAACTCTATTATAATTGTTAGAAGGTAATAGGCAATTATCTTCTAGTTGACAACTCAATTGTCTAAAACACATCTATAAGTGCTCATTAAAATATCACCTTATCTGTGATGATTCTCTGCTTTGTTAAAATATCACCGATTGACTTGAAGTTAGGCAATAGCTTTAAGTGCTCCTTGATTCATATATCAGTTCACACCAAAAATTATGTGAACACACAAATATATAGTGTTCTATTTTTACCGCTTAAACAAAATTAGGTTAGAATACACAATCATAACCCTAAGAGTTATGGTGCAAAAAATAACCTAGATCAACTATTACAATAAGATATACATTACATTTAATGAGTATCTTTTACAATAAATGCTCCTTGATCTTGGTAAACCATTTTATGATCTATTATAACCATTTGCATAGAAGAATGTGCCATTTCAAAATACTATGAAATTTTCTATGATCATCGATAAACACTGTATAAACTACTCGGTGTATACTATGATGCTCGGTGTTTACTATCTATCAGTGTTGGTGTCTGTTGATGCTCGGTAAATTGTGTAGTACTCAGTTGTGTAAGCTTTACCGACTAGTCTGTCTTGCTCCTGGTTACCAACCAACTCAATATAAGTAACTGATTGATCTCTTGATTGCCTTTGATACTAATGACAACCTTGAATGCTCAAATAGAGATTAACACAAGGTAGGAAACTCTACAGCTATTGCATATATCCATGTAGACATTTGAAGAATGTTGAGGAGGCTATAGCCAAAGACATGCCTAGCCTTGACTGTATAATGGAAAATTGTGAATCATCTTCACAAATTGTGGGCAAGGTAGATAAGGAGACATCCAAGCTATTGGACAAGATAGGAGTACTGCAAATGGAGAAAGGGAGAGTTGCAAATAGATTTGGCTCATTGAGAAGCCTATTGAGTCCCAAGCTCTCAATGTTGGAGACTCATCTCTCAGAAATGATAAAGGTTGAAAGCTCAATATCAATATCTACTCTTACTGAGCTTAAGGCATCAGAGACAACATCATATGCATTGAATGGATTAATCCATGTCAGTGAACTACTGATAAGTTCATGAATTGAGGAAGTTAAGACCTTGGAAATCTCCTTAAGATGTCTTAAATATGGTAAGTAAGCACTAGACCACTTGTGCTTAAGCTCTAAAATTTTGAGAGTACCTTTGCCATTGATGTCAAAGGGAGAGGAAGAAAAAGGAAAAATGAGGAAGAGAAGGAAATATGTAGTGTTGTATGTAGAAAAGAAAATTTAAAAAAAGAAAAGAAAAAGTAATAGAAAAGAAAAAGAAAGTTGTATTGTAACACTTAGTCATTTTTCTAAGTGTTGCCATCAATGCCAAAGGGAGAGATTGTTGGCATATGATGTTTTGGAGTATTGGTAATCAATTAAGGGTTTTAATTTATGGCAACACTTATGTTAGAGTGATCACATGTTGTGGAGATTGCCACTAGAGTCTCAGTCATGAAAATGACTAAGTACAAAATCAGGATGACAGGGTACAGTGGCACAATTTTGGTCAACGATGAAGATATATAAGGTATTATAGTTTGTGAAGTTAACTGGAGGTATTTTTGGATATTCACAGGCTTTAGTTAAGATTGCATAAGTTTTGGTTACCAGATTTGTGAGATACAATGTTCAGAAGCTATGCGAAGGTAGTAAAACAATGTAACAGGGTATATGATCAGTTGCAAAGATTAAGGAAGGAAAAGTGAATATGGTAACTTTTTAAGATAGGTGAATAAAGTATATTTCTAAATCTTTGGTACTATAAGAGAACTGACTCCATAGATAACATTTCCATGAGTTATTATTATGTTTTTCATGATAAATTGTGAAGTTGACTGGAAGGCTAATTTTGTATAAGTATGGAGTGTTTTTGTAAAAGTGAAGGATGGTATGGTAATGATGATAGAGTAAGTTTGTGAATAGAAGAGAAGAGATCATATGCAAGATTAGTAAGAAGCCAAGCAACAATTGGAACCATCTAAGCAAGATAAGTGCTTGTATTGTTCCCCTTTTGAGAACTATTTTGAGACAAGTATTGGTTGTAAGAGCAGTGTGCTCACCGCATTTAAACAGGTGTTTTGTATACCCCTAATAGGGATTTATATTCCTTTAATAAGGAAATGTACTATGTAATAATCAGCTCCTAATAGGGTTAGATCTCCTAACATGGATATTATATTTTAGTGCATATTTGTGGGTACCATCCCCACTGGGGTTTTCCCTTTGTCTAGGGTTTCCTTGAGAAAAAATCATGGTGTAATGAATGTGTTATGCTTGTATGCTCTTTTCATTTTTGCATTACTTTGGATTATTTATAATTGTTTAAAGTTTAAAAGATCAAAGTTCTATAATACCTATTCACCCCACCCTCTCAATATTACCTAATCCTAACATGCTCTACGAGTATGTGGAATATGACTAAACAAAAGTAAATATGCTCATTTCATTCTCTTTTTTGTAATTTTTTTCCAATACACACTTTAAGTTGTAATTATACATAGCCTCACAACTATTATGTACAAATATAAATTTTATAATAATGAGAAGAAGATGCTTTACATGGAGTGGAGTAGATAGGTGTGTACAAATTTACAGTTTATAACAATGATCAAAAGATTCTTTACATCAAGTGAGATAGACATATGATTTTGTATACAAAGGTTATATTTAACCTCTTTACTTTAGATGTTTAATGATGTGCATATTTACATAGCATATTGAGGTCATGGTGAACTATTTTTAGTGGTGTAAATTTCTTAGATCTTTGAAAGGAGAATACTACTTTCAACAACAAATTAGATTGAAATATCCAAAATCATTTTGATAACTTGAGCTTTTGCCAAGTCAATTTTTGACTCCTTTGATTGCTGAATACATCCCATATAATTTGACAATAGAAACATGGTTGATAGGCTTACAGTGAGGTACTTTGGTCTAAGGTTTATCTGATGTCCACTTGGATAGGGAAATCTATTTTACTTGGTACACAGAGGTGAGGCTATTGGGCTTTGATTATTGTGGGGGCTACTTTGATTTTTCTTACAACTTAATTTTAATTCTCATTATGAATGTTGACTAAGATGGACTATTTGTTGAGAATTTCATGCATCATACTTGCTAGTAAAGCTTTTTCATGAAGCTAAAAGAAAAAGAAGCCACGTGGTGCTTGAGCAAGAGTTTTGAGTGAAGGGAAAAATATTTCGCAGCAAAATGTTTTCCATATTTCCAAGTGGGAAACACATCCATGAGACCACCAGTCTAAGGGACTACAAGAGCACAACCCTAAACTAACTCTATAGTCTTTTTCATAGTCACTCTCCTGATGTGAATCTTGATGATTAAACTAGCCATCTACTTGATCTTATCCTCCTCAAATAAACTACACATGCTGCCATGTTTTAGGATGTTCATGTACTAAACCCGAATGTCATCATAAGCCGTGCATTCAAAGAGAAAGTTCCATTCTATTTCAATCGCACCCTTTTCGCAGAACCTACAAATCCTCTCTTCCCACTCCTCTTTGGGCCTTTTCCATCTACCAGTCTTGCATCTTAGATGGTGAGAGCCTATCCTCAACTAAACCAACAACACTCTAGGTTTAACTTTAATAGTTGCCCCTAGATAAGCCTTATCCCTATGCTTGTGGGAAAAGGAACCCGAGTGAACTGAGCACTATGTTGCCAAGTAGCAAACACACATTTTGAAGTGGAAATATTTGCATAGTATAGAAGACCCACAATAAGTAGCAGTCTTAGTGGACACATGGTGCATGCATGAAAAATTTGAATAAAGGAAAAAAGGCATCCATGAATAACGTCTATTGAGCATCACTAAGGACACGTGTTACTTGTGTGTGAGATTTGAGCATCTTGGTGAACATGTGGTGACTATGCATGAATTTAGAACCAAAGATAAAAGGTAAAAGAGGAAGTTGTTAGTTGTCCTGACACATGGAAAGCCCATGTTTGAAGTTTGAATTTAAGGTTTGATGCAAAGCTACATCACACAAGGTTGGAGTTTTCTTTTGGTTAGTTGATAGTACAACAGTTGGCATACCAGATTCCATAACAAATTGTGGAGTGTATAAATATGTTGTTGGATTTGTTAGAAGGAGGAGTGGAAGAAAACACTTGGATGTAATCATTAACATTAGCAATTAACTTAGAAGGATATAGAGTTTTATCTGTGTGATATTCTTGACTAAGTTATAACATTTTTGCAAACATCAGAGAAGTATGGTCGCATTTTATGTAAACTTTGTTTACTATAATTTATAAGGGCTTGACTTGGGTGTGTGGATTTTTTACCCGAAGGATTTTCCCACAATAAATTCTCTGTGTTCATTATGTGGTTGTTTATTTTTTGTTTTTTTTTTTTCAGTTAAGTGCACATCCTAATGTTCTCCAATTAAAAATTAAAAGACATTGTTTCTTATATCCCCTACAAATTTGACATTAGGAAGGCATTTTTGCACCATATCTTTCCTTACAAGTGATATCAAAGACTGGCCAGTTGTGTTATCCTTGTTGGGTAGGGTTAGATTTTTGTGTCAATTTGGTTTCAGTGGGAGTCTTGCAAAGAGTCCATTTGTCATGATTATAGATTGAGATGGCTAGCACTTTTGGGAGAATAGACACTGAAAAGTTCAATGGCACAAACTTTGATTTGTGAAAACTTAAAGTTCAAGATATACTAGTTGACCAAGATCTTTGGCTTGCTATGTCTGGAATTAAACCTACAAGAATGAAGTAGGAAGATTGAGAGGTAACAGATCAAAAGACTAGAGGATTGATAAGGTTGAGGCTTGCATATTCTATTATGTTAAACATCCATGAGGAGAAGACCACGCATTCTTTGTGGAAGAAGTTGAGAGATATTTATTAGGGAAAGTCCTTGATAAACAAACTATTCTTGAGAAAGAAGTTATACTCCTTGAAGATGGATATTGGAACGTTTGTAGTAGATCATTTGAATGTGTTTAATATGGTAATTGCATAGTTTACATTTTTTGATGTATCCATTAGTGAAGATGAACATTGTATGTTGTTGTTGTGTTCCTTACCTGATTCATGGGACCACTTGGTGATGGCTATTGGGAGTACTACTACCCAGTTCAAAATGAATGAGGTGGTTGTTGTACTTCTCCCAGAAGAGATGCGAATAAAATCTTTTGAGGTGGCTAAAGAGGCTCTTGTTTTTTGAGTTAGGTCAAAGGAAAAAAGAAAAAATAAGAACAATAAGTCCAACTCAAAATCATAGGAGAGATCAAAGTCTCCAGGTCAAAAGTTTAAGGGGAAGTGTTGGAACTATGGGCAGAAAAGTCATATTTGAAAGGATTGCAAAGAGGAGAAGAGGAAGAGGAAAAAAAGTACTTCTAACATTGAGCCTTATCAGAGTGATGTAGATGCCTTGGTAGTGCCTACATCTAATGATGTATGGTTGGTTGATTTAGGGGCATCATTCCATATGACATCTCATAAAAAGTGGTTCTCAAAGTATGAATCATATGATGGTGGGAAGGTATTCCTGGGAAGTGATTCAATGCAAGAAATTGTAGGGAGAGGAAGAATCAAAATCTAGTTCCCAAATGATAGAATAAAGGGAATTGATGGAGTTCTTCATATACCAGGTCAGGCTCACAATTTACTCTCTATTAGTAAGCTGAATGATTCTAGAGTTTACGTAACTTTTGTGCATGATGGTTGTAAGATGACTAGGGGTTCTATTGTATTAGCTAAGGGTGAACGCATTGGAACTATGTATAGATTAGATGTGAAAACTATATGTTGTAATTGTGTCTCTATAAGGTCTGATAAAGCTGCTATGTTGACACATGATGTAAAATCTATGGAAGTCAAACTTCCAGCAAAGAAGATAATGCTCTGACATTATAGGCTTGGTCATATTGGTGAAAAGGGTTTAAAAACCTTGAAAAATAAAAACTTGGTATATGGGCTAGTTGATTGTAATCTTGAGTTTGATTTATGCGAATATTGCATATATGGGAAGCAATATTGGGTTTAGTTTTATTCGAGTTCTCAAATATCTTCTAGTTTATTAGACTATATTCGCTCTGTTAGGAATGAATGCTTGGTAGTCATTCTATAGCATTTTTTGTTGCATTCATGACTATGATTGTCATTGATGTCAACACAATGATCTTCTGGAGACTCGTAGAGAAGCAGACAATGTTTTGATTAGCACACATGGGATATAGCAATTGGAGATATGTGATGTTGAGGTTATAATCTTTGATATGTTATATGTCTATGATTAAGAGTGCATACATTAACTCATTCATTAATGAAAGTTATGAGCATTTTGTTGGAAGCAGTATTCAGGCAGTGTTCTTGAGTAGTGGTTTGTGGAAATTGGATGATATATCCTAATAGGGATGGAATCTAGTTTTGTGTAGTTAAAGGGAAGTTAGAGACACATTGATAGTGATGTGGTTCATAGTGAAAACTTTGAGGTCACATGAGTGAAGAGTTATTGCATTTGGAAGTTGACAGTTTTATGTATTTTTGATGTAGCGTGTGGAAACTTTTATTTTGTAATTGTATGCTGACTCATTTGTAATTATTTGAGTGTGGTATAAATGAAGGAATGTTTTTTCCTTGTTGTAAGATGTGAAGGAATGTGAGCATGGTATGGTTGAATGCAAATGTATGCATGAAGTGAAGAAAAGAGCCAATGAAGTTGTGAAAGTGAAATTGTGAAAGAAGACATGCGAAGTACAGAGATCTGAAATTGAGATTTGGTGTAGCAGTGAGTGCAATTTGGCACAGTGAGGAGGTAACATATTTGATATTATTCTACTAAATAATCTTAAGGTCATTTGGATAGTGTGTTCAGTGATCTTACCCTGAAGCTGTTTGGGTAGTGGGTCCTTCTGTCTTCCATAACTCTTAACAGGGTTAGAATCTTTTAACAGGGATTCAAAATCTCCTAACAGAGATTCATATGTACTGAATATATTTCATAAGACTCCTAAAAAATTCCATCCTTTCACAAGGAATATTCATATTAGTGCATCTTTTGTGGGCAGCATTCCCACTAGGGTTTACTCTTTGATCAAGAGGTTCCCTAGTCAACATATCTTGTGTTATTGTGTCATTGTGTATGAATATCTTTCTATGGTTGGTAATTATATTGCTTACATTGTTAAATGATGTTGAAGTTGATAAAAGTTATAATTATCAGATAATTGATTCAACCCCCCCTCTCAGTTATCTTGGTGGTCTTTACTTTCTAACACACTCTTATGTTTTTGGTCATGTGGGTGTTCCCTCTCTATCTAAGTCTAGATATTATGTATAATATTATTGATGATTACTCAAGAAGTGCATTTGTCTATTTTTTGAAAAGTAAATCAAAAGTGTTCAGTCAGTTTAGAGAATTTAAAAGTATTGTTGAAAATCAGTCTATGAGAAAGATAAAATGTTTAAGAATAGACAATGATGGTGAATATTACAATGCAAATTATGACAATTCTTTGTGCAGACCATGGAATTAAGAGGCATAAGACTATGCCTTACACTCCACAATAGAATGGAGTAGTTGAAAGGATGAATTAGTCTTTAATGGAGAGAGAAAGAAACATATTAGGTACTATTTCTTGTTTGGAGTAGAAGTGTTGGTTGAGGCAATGGATACAACTTGTTATTTTCTGAATCAGTCTCCTACTTCAACATTGGTTGACAAAACACCTATGGAAGCATGGTTAGGTTAAAGGCCCTCTTCAAGACATCTACATGTCTTTGGCTGTGAGGCATATGTTCATGTGCTTGATGTGAAGAGATCAAAGTTGGATAACAAAGTTAAAAATTGTATTTTCATTGGCTATGGCATTGGTGCAAAGGGATACAAATTTTGGAATCTAGTTACTGAGAATTTTTTGTATAGCAAGAGAATTGTGTTCTCCGAGCTGAAACCTGTCTCAGCAAATTACAACCAAAAAAGATAGAAAAAGGAAAATAAGCAATTTAAATCCCTTTAGCTTCTAAAGGGGAGGAATTACCAACCCCAAGTGTGCTAAAAAATGAGAACCCAAATGTACTTGAAGATGAGGTGAGCTCAAGAAGCTCTAAGAGTTCAGAAGAAGAACTTGAATAAGAGCCTCAAGAACCCCCACCATAGGAATTGAGGAGGTCTACGTGAGAGAGGCAGAAACTAGATAGGTATGGCTATTCACTAGAAATATTTTGATACTCGATGCTGAATCTAAATTGTGCCTATGGTTTGCTTACTAATGCTGATAAGCATAGGACTGTGAAAGAATCCATTAACATGTCAGACTCAAATTCTTGGTTGAAGGCCATGAATGATGAAATGAAGTCATTAGAGAAGAATGGAACCTAGGATTTGGTGCCCTTGACTAAAGGTAGAAACCCAATGGACTATAAGTGGGTATTTAATAAGAAGTATGGTCCAGATGGTAGTATTGAAAAATACAAGGCACAACTGGTTGCAAAGGGGTATTCTCAAAAAGAAGGGATTAATTATGGAGAAATCTTTTCTCCTATAGCTAAACTAACATCCACTAGGTTTCTTTTGTCACTTGTAGTAGTGCATGACTTTCAAATTGAGTAGATGGATTTGAAGACAACATTTCTTTATGGTTGCTGGAATTGGGAGAGATAGGTACTAAGAGGGGAGGGGTGAATCAGTGCCTTCAAAAATATTTCTTGTAAAACCTTTCAGATCTATAACTGTGTACTATGATAACCAATCAAAATAACTTGAATCTAATTGCATAAATCAATCATCTAGTTAACTTAAGAAAGTAAAAAAAATGAAATCAATATGAAAATCACATAAAAAAAGTATTTTGGTAACATAGAAACCCTTGTAAGAAGGTAAAAACTGCGGTGGGGATGACACCCACAAATTCTTCACTATTGCAGATAGAAAAGGTTTGCCTGTTAAGGCTACAAGTTTTGATCACTTATGGTGATCTTACCTTGTTAAGAGTAACATATTAGATGAGCTAGACCTACCTAGTTATAGGATTTTGACAACACTAATGAAGTGTGCACTCGGTTAAGAGATTTACATAAGACTGTTAAGTCTACTCTGTTAAGAGATTTTACCAAAAACTCTATTACGATTATTAGAAAGTAATAGAAAATTATCTGCTAGTTGACAACTCAATTGTCTAAAATAGATCTATAAATGCTCATAAATAACACCATAACTGTGATGAATCTCTACTCTATTCTACTCGATAGCCTTCTCTGATTTTTCTCAATCTGATAACCTCTATACTTTGTTCTACTCTATTAACCGATTGACTTGAAGTTAGGCAATGGCTTCAAGTGCTTCGTGATTCATATATATCAATTCACCAACCTAATAAATGATGCAAACATACAAAATATATAATGTTCTATTTTTTCGCTTTAGCAAAAATTAGGTTACAAAAATAATCATAACCCTAAGATCTACGGTGCAAAATTAACCTAGATCAACTATTACAATAAGATAAACATTACATTTAATGAGTATCTTTTACAATAAATGCTCCTCAATCTTGGTAAACCATTTTATGATTTTTTGTAACTATTTGCATAGAAGAATGTGTTAGGAATGAATGCTTGATGATTGGAAATCATTCTGTAGCAGTGGTTGTTGCATTCATGACTATGATTGTCATTGATGTGAACACAGTGATATTCTGGAGTTTAGCAGAGTAGCAGGCACAGTTTTGTTTTGCACACATGGGATATTGTAGTTGGGATTATGTGCAATTGATGATATGTTCTTTGGTGTGTTATTAACCTATGGTTAAGAGCACAAAAAGAAATTCATTCATTCATGAAAGTTATAAGCATTTTGGTGGAAGCAGTATTCTGGCAGTATTTCTGAGTAGTAGTTTTTGGTAATCGGAGGATATCTCCTAATCGGGATGGAATCTGATTTTGCACAGTTAAAGGGAAGTTTTTGACACATTGGTGGTGACATGGTTCATTGCAAAAACTTTGAGGTCACACAAGTGAAGAGTTATTACATTTGGAAGCTGACAATTTTATGTAATTTTTGGTGTAGCGTGTTGAAATTATTATTTTGTATTTGCATGCCAAATCATTTGTAATTATTTGAGTGTGGTATAAAGGAAGGAATGTTTTCCTTGTTATGACATGGGATTGTGATAGTTGTGATATGCAATTGTGAAAGTTGTGGTGCGATATGCATGAGGTGAAGAAAAGAGCTAATTCAGTAATGAAGGAAGACTTGCGAAGTACAAAGATCTGGATTTGTGATCTTGTGTAGCAGAGAGTGTGGTTTTGGCATAGTGTGAAGGAGGTAACATATTTCATATTATTTTTTTGAATAATCCTAAGACCTATTTGATAGTGAGTTCAAAGATCTTGCCTTGAAGCTGTTTGGGCAGTGGGTCCTTCAGTCTTCCATAACTCTTAACCGGGTTAGAATCTTTTAATAGGGATTCAAAATCTCCTAACAGGGATTCATATGTACTAAATGTATTTCATAAGAATCCTAATAGGGTCCATCCTCTCACAAGGAACTTTCATATTAGTGCATCATTTTGTGGGCATCATTCCCACCGGGGTTTACTCTTTGATCAAGAGGTTCCCTAATCAACATATCTTGTGTTATTGTGTCATTGTGTATGATTATCTTTCTATGGTTGTTTACTCTATTGATTATATGGTTTAAAGCTATTGAAGTTGATAAATGGTTTAATTATTAGATAAATGATTCACCCCCCCCTCTTAGTTATCTTGGGAATCTTTACTTTCTAACAATTGGTATCAGAGTGGCAGGTCCTTGAAAGAGAAGTTTAACAACTTAAGGAGATCTATGGAAAATTTTAGGAAAGAAAGCTCTAAGTTTGATGGAGTAAATTTTGACAGCTATTTTCGAAAGATGAAGACACATCTATTCTGTTTAGGACCAGGTTATTGGTTGATTACAAAGAATGACAGAACTATCATTGAGGAAGATAGACTTGAGACTTGTTCTAATGATGAAAGAGACACCTTTATGTGTAACATACTTGCAAGAGAAGCACTTTTATTAGCACTTTTGAAAAATGAATACAATCAGGTAAAGGTTTAACTAGATCTTATGATATTTGGAAAGCTTTACATTCTACTTTTGAAGGTGATGAACATGCAAAGAAAGCTAGGTTACATAATTGGATTTGTCCATTTGAAGACATAAGAATGATGGAAGATGAATCTGTTAGAAGCTATATTGGTAGGATGTCAGAATATTGTTGTAGGAATAAAGTCTTGTAGAGGTGAAAAATCAGAGAATGAAGTGATATGGAAAATTCTAAGAACATTGACACTGGTATTCAGGCAGAGTACACAAATGATTGAACAAGTGATACCTTGTACATTGAAATTTTCAAGAGAGACTCTTCTTGGAAGATTGGAAGTAGTAGAGATGAATTTGAGATTATCAGGAGAACTACTGAGAATGGAGACAATATTTAGTGCTCTTAGCATCAAACCTACTTTGTCAAGAGGTACAAGTGTGAGTGGAGATTATGCCAGTAGCAATAGATCCAAATCTAAAGAAGATAAGAAAATTGAAGAAGGTATTTCCTTGCTTGTGAAAAGAGAACCAGATGGTAAGAAAATCTTTAAATGTTGGACTTGTCAAGAATATGGTCATTTTGCATCTAAGTGTCCTAAGAGAGTTAAGAAGTATAGAAACAATTTTAAGCCTAGAAGACCTAAAGAATGTCATTATGAAAATGATGAAGAAATTGAAGCAGGAATTGAAAGACATTTGAGTGACAATGATAATGATAACCTTGATGACATAGGATTTGTAGCTATTAAAGAAGAAAATTTTGAATTTGATATTAAAGAAGAAAAAGCCTTAGTTTCCCAAGTTGAAAAGAAAGTTGATTGGATTATAGATAGTGGTTGTTCACATCATATGACTGGTGATAAAGGAAAGTTCATAAAGTTTAACAATCATGATGGAGGAGTTGTTAGAGTTGGTAACAATGCACCTTGTTTGATTAAAGGTATAGGATCTATTACTCTTGATGGAAAGACTAATATTGATGACGTTTACTTTATGGATGGATTGAAACATAATCTATTGAGTGTTGGATAGTTAGTTGATAAGGGATATCAAGTTTTGTTTGCTGATAAAACTTGTGTGATTAAGGATAAAGATGGAAATTTGATTGGAATAGGATCTAGAACTAGAGGTAATGTATTTCAGTTGAACCCTACTGAGATGACATGTTTGATGACTAAGATTGATGACAATTGGTTATGGCATAGAAGGTTTTGTCATATAAACTTTGATAATATTGTAAAAGTGAGTTCTACACTTGTAGTAAGAGATTTACCTAAGATTATGAAGCCTACTAACATGATTTGCAAGGAATGTGTGATGGCTAAGTAGAAAAGGAGTTCATTTCCTAGCAAGAAGTTCACATCTACAGAGAAGTTGGAGATTGTTCATACGGACTTGAGCGGTCCTACTAGGACTAGAGGATTCTATGGAGAAAGGTATTTTATGATTCTTGTTGATTATTTTACAAGAATGATGTGGATTGCCTTTCTTAAAGAAAAATCTGAAGCATTTGATAAGTTTAAGGTAATTAAGAATAAAGTTGAGAATGAATCAGGAATGAGGATTAAATGTTTGAGATCTTATAGAGGAGGAGAATTTACTTCTCAAGAGTTTAACACCTTTTGTGAAGTGAATGACATTAAGAGACAGTTTTCAGCCCCTAGAACACCTGAAAAAAATGGTATTGCAGAAAGAAGAAATAGATCAGTGACTGAAGCAGCAAGAGCTATGTTGTTTGAAAGTGATTTGGAAAAGACATTTTGGAGAGAAGCAGTGAATACAACAGTATATACAATGAAAAGAGTACAAATCAGAGTAGACACAGACAAGACACCTTATGAATTGTGGTTTGGACATGCATCCTTAGTTAAGTATTTTAGAATTTTTGGAAGAAAATGTTATATTAAGAGAGATGATGATATAGGAAAGTTTGATCCTAGAAGTGATAAAGGAATTTTTCTTGGAAAATTTAGGAAAGAATGCTTGATTATGAATTTGATGAAGAAACTAACTCTCAACCTAACATTGAAACTACTGAACAATTTTTTGAGACTGACAGTGAATTGTTGAATGAAAGTCATGTTGAAGAAAACAAAGAAGAATCTAGAGAATAATCTATAGTTGAGACAAGAACTGAGACTATGACACCTAACAGGTATATTTCAAGACATCAGCCTGTTGAGCAAGTTATTGGAAGTTTGGATAGAGGAGTTATGACTAGAAAGAAGGTACAGTTATGTTTGATTTCTCAAATTGAACCTAAATCTACTAATGAAGCTTGTGAAGATGAACATTGGATTAAAGCTATGAAGGAAGAATTGGATCAGATTGAGAAGAACAAGACATGGGAATTGGTCCCTAGACCTAAAGACAAGAATGTGATTGGAACTAAATGGGTATTCAGAAACAACATAAATGAACAAGTAGTAGTAGTAAGAAACAAAGCAAGATTGGTATGTAAGGGATACTCGCAGCAAGAAGGAATTGACTATGAAGAAACCTTTGCCCCTGTGGCAAGACTTGAAGTAGTAAGAATGTTTTTGGCTTATGCAGCATTTAAGAAATTCAAAGTGTATCAGATGGATGTGAAGTCATCATTTCTGAATGGAGAATTGGAAGAAGAAGTCTACATTGAGAAACCTGAAGGTTTTCCTTTCACTCAAGAAGGAGATATGGTATGTAAACTAAAGAAAGCATTGTATGGACTAAAGTAAACACCTAGAACTTGGTATACAAGATTGGATAAGCATTTGTTAAAATTGGGATTTACAAAAGGAACAACTGATAGTAAGTTGTACACAAAATAAATTGAGAATATGGTTGTTTACTGCATTGATTATATGGTTTAAAGATGTTGAAGTTGATATTGAAGTTGATAAATGGTTTAATTATTAGATAACTGATTCACCCCCCCTCTCAGTTATCTTGGGAATCTTTTCTTTCTAACGGAATGTGCCATTTTAGATTACTATGCCATTTTCTGTGATCATCGGTAAACACTATATAAATTACTCAGTGTATACTGTGATGCTCGGTGTTTACTATCCATCAGTGTCGGAGCGCTGGTGCTCGGTAAACTATGTGATGCTTGGTGTAAAGGCTTTACCGACTGCTCTGTTTTACTTCTGGTTATCGACCAACTCAATATAAGAGACTGACCGATCTCTTTGATATCCTTTGATACTAATGAAAACCTTGAATACTCAAATAGAGATTAACAATCTCCCCCTTTGGCATTAGTATCAAAACTTTGAATGTATATAGACAAAATGTTCTTATATATTCCTTATATTTCCACCATATACATATCCAAAAAAAATTTGCTAAGTACAAAGTAGTCCCCCTCGGTGCATGCTCCCAGTAGTATGTAATATACATATCAAAGTATACTTATTTGGCATATACATGTTTTCCCCCTTTTTGATAATAATGCCAAACACAAAAGAAATACTGTATACTTACATCTTATCAAAAATGTATTGGTGGGTTTTCTTTACAAACTCCAAGAGGTTGTCCCACTCCTCTTTCAAGTTGGTAAGAGCAATATTCTCAAGACCAACTTGTGCATGCATGTCAAAGATATTATCTAACACTGAAATCTCTAGTGTTGCTACTAGTTGTTCAGCTTTGACAATATGTGCTTAAAAAATTTTCAGCTGTGGAGTGAGTTTTGTTTGTAACTCTATGACTTGATCAATGATTTTCTCTTCTTGTTTTCTTAGATATGCTATCAACTGCCAGAGTTCCTGAACTTGGTGAATATGCTTTAGGAAAGCATTCGGCTCGATTATAGCTGCTTGTGTACTCAACTTTATTTCTGCTTCTAAACCTTTTATCTTTTCACTGACTTCGACAGTGAAGGTGTCTGAAGTACAAAGCTTGATAAAAAATTGACAGATTATTTGTGTGATAGATTTTACCTTGGTAATGACCTCAGATAATTTTACCTTTTTAAGTGCCACTTCTTGGCTTATTCTTGTTGCCAATTTGTCTAAATCTTTGATTCTGCCCTTTCTTCTATTCTTTTGTCTGCATCTATATCAGGGGCAATGATTTTTTCAGCAAGTGTAGCAAGTTGATCTATGATGGGAGTATTCTCATGAATATTTGTCTCTGGTACTATCTATTGTAGAATATCCCTCACATCAGTTAACACTTCTTTTCATTTGTGCTCTTGCTTTATCTTTTCTTGTGCTACCTTTCTTGAACATAGCTCCCCATATTTACTTAGTTCCTCAGGGCTTAGGGTTCTCAGGTCACATTTTGGTATAATTATGACTTCATCAATGGTGACCGACCCTTTTTCTTTCTTCTTCTTTTTCTTTTGTGCAAGAGGTGACTTCTTCTCACTAATAACAATAGCTTTTTCTCCACTTTTCAGGAGTATCCTTCCCAATTGACACCGTATCTACCTTCTTCTGCTCCTCGGTAGATGGTGTGGGAGTCTTGGTTGTAGTGTCAGAGGGGTTCACCTTGGTCAACTTTGTTCCTTCTGGTTCCTTTGATTCTATGGACTGTGCCTCTATTTTGGTAGGCTCATTTGTATTTGTAGGTTGCTTAGGTTTGTGTGTTCTAGTTGTATCTTTATTTTTCTCGAGATGAGAAGCATCAAGTTGTACTTGTGAAAGTATTTCAACTACCTCTGCAAGTATAGGAAGTTCACCCGGTAGAGATGTGAACACACTATCAGTGTCAAGTGCTTCATCTTTGTTTGGTGCAATTGTCACATCTTCATCATCCTTATCATCAGGATCACCATTTGTGATGTCCTCAATGAGTACATCGTCATCGGTTTTCTTCTTTAGTTGGATCTCTACACGATCTGGTGTATCCTGTGAAACTCTTATTTCTTCATTTTGCTCGGTGATATCAATTACCTTGATAAATGATATATTGATGTCCTTTAATTTCTTTCCTTTTTTATCATCGATATAAATACCTTTACCTTTTGAACTATGTCTCTTCTTAGATAGTTTCAGGAATGCTTCTTGTTCAGATTTCTCTTCTACTTTCAAAATTGATGTCCATAGAGAATCACATGTGACATCCATATCACCCACATTCTCATCCATTATCTACATAGCTCTATTCTTGACTAAAAATCTTGCTTGGTACTTTGTCAAGTATTCACTTACAACATCATAGTTGAAGTGTGAGGCTGCATGAACTAATGATCTTTCTCTTTTCGTTTTCTCTATGTCTAGTGCAATAACCCATTTCTCATTTATTCTATCATCTAGTTCCTTTGGTAATTGGTATGTGAATTCCATTGGTACTCTCTTGAATTTAATCATCATCTGGATGATAGCATGTTCTAGCTTTGTCTTGTCCTCAGTTGACATTTTGTCAAATTTGCCTATGCCTAGATTTGCAAGATTTCCATTTTCAATTATATCTTCAATTATTTCTTCTATTGTACTTTCCTGGTTATGAACTATCTTAAATTGATTAGGATCATTTTCAGTTTCAGTCTCCTCTATATCTTCTTTACTTTTGACCAATTTTCTTCTTTTCTTTGTTGCCTCAGCTACAACCCTTATCTTTCTCTTAACATATTTCCTTGTCAGTGCAGCTACCCTCATTTTCTTAACTTTTATTTCTTCTTTCATCGGAGGGGATGAGACTACAGTTGATGACCTTGTTTTCAGACCTTTTTGTTCAGGTAACTGCATTTCCTATTCATCATTGGTGGGAGGAATCAGCATGGGATCCTTTTCTTTGTCTGACTCAATCTCCTCACTATCATAGGGCTTGTTAGCCAACTCTAACTGACCTTCAGTTGTTTCTTTAACCAATGACTCCTTAGATGAGTGTGATGCATTTCCATATCTTTCCATGAGATCTTTCCTCATTTTCTTCGCCCTTCTAGACATTTTTCCAATCTCTATGTCTGTAGTGATTTGTGACTTAGCTTCCTCATATGTGCCAAACCTAGTGGCAGTGATATCTATCAGTAATGCCATCAATGCATTAATAGATTTCAAAGTGAAATTATAGTTCATTTTGTATCCCATTGGTGCTAGCCATTTTTTTCTCAGTTCTACTACCTTTATCATAGAGTGGTCTGTGATGACTACAAAACATATGTCAATTTCAAATTTACTCACTAATTCCCTTGGAATTCTACTCCTTTGATGCATTTGAGTCTTAAATTCTTTAAAATATGCATCAAATTCCATGTTCATATTCTTTCCTAAACTTTCCATCATTTCACCAATTTGTGTAGTTATCAGTTTATTTGATTGCCAGTTTACCTTACCGATACCAGGTACATATTTTTGCAGATAGAAAAATGTACAGACAAGTAGTGATCCATACTTACATGTGTTAGACTTCTTTGATCTTACTGTCTTCATATTCTCTTGGAGTTGGTGTAGTAGTATTTCGACAAGATCTACTTGGTGATCTTTCTTCACAATTTTATATGCCATGTCCACGACGCTACAGGGTACACTATTTAGTCCGCTAGATTGAAATATCTTGTACCTAATGACATGTGCTATGAATTTTACTTCTGGGTCTTTGATGGTTGATATTTTCAGTGCCCTACCATCCCATTGAGCTCTAGTGTTCTTTTCAACATCAGGATGAGATGAACTTCGAAAGGCTTTTTCTTTGTCAATTGTAGGGAACCCAGTAACCCTACTGATAATCTTCTTTGTGACCTCAACAGGTTTATCTAACCAAAATTTTCCATCATGAAATCTGCTTAGGACGATTCTTATCCAATTAGTTTTGAAAGATTGCAGGAAGTATGTAAAATATGATAACCCTGACTCCTCAATCTTCTTATATTCAGATTTTAACTTTCCATCCGGTCCACAAACTTGTTGATAAGCAACAATGGTCTCAAAATCACCTACTTCTCTGATTTTGTAGTGAATATAGGCCCTAACATCTTCTATTAACAAAACCCTATCTGGAATACTAAAAATTGCACCCATATCATCTGTTTGTTCTGCAACCTTGGGATGTGGTTTGAATTTGGCCTCGACAAAATTAGCCATAACAATTAATTCTACTTCCTCCTCAATGTTTTGTGATTTTCTTGTAGATGATGTTGATGCCATAAATCAATTCTTAGGTTTCAGCAAGCAATAGATAACCAGTGTTCGGTAGGCAAATGAACTTACTCGATATCGTCAAAGAATTGTTGTTGGTTCAATCTACAGTAGCTTTGAATCCTTTTTGAAAATATTTAGCTTCAAACACTTCTCTGTGAAATCTTCGTTCTACAAAATCACAATGAAAAATGAACTCTATTTCTGTGTATTTATAAGCTTTTTGATATTCCTGCTCAAACTTTAGTGCATTAAATGCATGACCTAACTTTTGGTATGAAACAACTATCAGCTCGGTAATGTCTACAATTTTCTTTGCTCGGTTAACATAGAATTTCTTCACCAGTTTGTACTGTTGTCAGTTAACCTTGTATAGTGATTACCGACAAGTAACCAACTCTTGTTTCTTCTTTTACCGACTATATAACATTTGATCGCCCATACAACATAAACCATAGTGCATCTTTATTCATGCAGATTTGGTATTTTGCACATCATATATAAGGAACTGTATGTAAAATGTGATCATTTAGAATTTCAGTTCTATATATACCTTTGTCATCTTAAGTGGAGGTACCGATGTCACCCAATCTAGTGGATGAGGTTTCGCCGACAGTGTTACTTGACTCAGCATTCTCATTAGATGCCTTCTTCCACATAGTGTTCCTTAACTTTGTGATATTTGTAATAGTATATCCACTTTCAAATATGTGGTTTTCATCTGGTGCTAGGTCTCTATAGTTCTTGCTTAAATGACCGACCTTGTGACAATGAATACATGCCATTCCTGCATTTGTCCATCTTCTTGATTGTCCAATTTGACACTTTCTGTAATAGTTTACTGCAATATGTCCATACTAGCCACATATAGCACAATTAGTCCATGTATTATAATCCCAAACATATGAGTTACCTTGTCTCTTCAGTGGATATGGCTTTCATTGTGGTTTCTCTTTAGGTGTCCAGACTTGCTTCATTTTTGCCTTGCACTCCCTTGCAATGTGTCCATGCTTATTGCAAGTATAGCATATTTTCTCCACAGTAGTATTATTAGCAATGTCATTCTGCTTAGCTCTGCATTCATAAGTGGGATGTCCTAACTTACCACAGTAATAACAATATGCATTGAATTTAGGAATGACAAGAGGTTTACCTTGTGCTTTGCTTCTGCACACATTAGATGTATGTCATGGTTTTCCATAGTGATAACATGTCAACACTTTAGGTTTATGACTTTGATTGTTGTTGACTTTTTCATCTTGTTGTGATTATTCTCCTTCACCGGTGTAGTCTATATTGGCTCTGCTTTCGAATCTTCTCTGATTAGTCAAGAAATCATCAATATTTTTAGAGTTGTCCTTAGCTATCTTCATCATTTCATTGTGTTTCTTTTGTATCTTTATTTCATTTCTCATTTTTTCATTATCTTCTCTGAGTATTTAAACATCTTCAAGTCTTCTTGATAATTCTCCATTTACTTGGTTCATTTCTTGATTAAATATCATCATCTGATTTGATACTTGGAAGTGATGATCAGTGAGTCTCTGTATTTCACTTTCTTTTTCTTGGAGTTGTTCAGTCATCAGTCTTCGGTCTTCAATAGCCAAATTTGGATCTTGTTTAGCTTGTCTAGCATTGTTCATGATTTCCACCATTCTTACCATCTGACATTCTTGACCAATTTGAAGTGCTTTCACTTGCTTAGATAGATGCTGATTATTTTCAGATAGATTAGAGATTATGCTTTCAGATATGTCAGAGATGCTTCCAGAGCTTGATCCAATATGATCAAATATTTCATCAATAGGCTCTTCATGATAACCAATTTCATTTTGTAGAATTGTAAGGTTCTTCCTTTCAACCAGTAATTTCTTCAGTTCTTCCTTGGCTTATTTATACTGTTCCACAAACATTTGTATTTGTATCTTCTGATTCTCAATAGTCTTGTCAAGCTTGTATCTCTCCATGACTTAGAACTTTTACCCTTCAGTGGTTAGACTGTTCAACAAGGAAACTCTTCTTTGATACCAATTGTTGGAATTAGGAGAGATAGGTATAGAGAGGGGAGGGGTGAATCAGTGCCTTCAAAAATCTTTCTTGTAAAACCTTTCAGATCTATAACTGTGTATTATGATAACCAATCAAAATAACTTGAATCTAATTGCATAAATCAATCATCTAGTTAACTTAAGAAAGTAAACAACATGAAATCAATATGACAATCACATAACAAAAGTATTTTGGTAATGTAGAAACCCTTGTAAGAAGGTAAAAACTATAGTGGGGATGACACCCACAAATTCTTCACTACTGCAGATAGAAAAGGTTTGCTTGTTAAGGCTACAAGTTTTGATCACTTCTGGTGATCTTACCCTATTAGGAGTAACATATTAGATGAGCTAGATCAACCTAGTTATAGTATTTTGACAACACTAATGAAGTGTGCACTCGGTTAAGAGATTTACATAAGACTGTTAAGTCTACTCTGTTAAGAGATTTTACCAAAAAATCTATTACGATTGTTAGAAAGTAATAGGCAATTATCTGCTAGTTGACAACTCAATTATCTGAAACAAATCTATAAATGCTCATAAATATCACCTTAACTATGATGAATCTATGCTCTATTCTACTCTATAGCCTTCTCTGATTCTGCTCAATCTGATAACCTCTGTACTCTGTTCTACTCTATTAACTGATTGACTTGAAGTTAGGGCCCGTTTGGACGCAAGCATATCAGCCGATATACCGGAATATCAATTTCTGAATATGGTCTCCACCGTTTGTGTGCAACATCAAAGGATGGAATTGGAATTTCGATATTCCAATTTTACCCAAAAAATGGGCATATCATCTTCCACTTGAAAAGGTGGAATTGGAATATCGGGCTCGCATTCCGGTTTCCAAATGCCAATTTTGAAAATGTCATCGGGTCCGCGTGGGTTTTATGATTTTTGACATCCGCTTTATTACCTTGTTTTGACATCTGCAACGGTTATTATTACATCGCGTGTTTGTTGGAAGCCCTCTCTGGTTCGAAGCTGCATCTTCCTGCATCTGGTTCAAAGTTGCATCTTCCTCATCTGATTCGAAGCTATTGTATGTATACTCCCTCATCTGTTTATCTGCATTTGTATTCGTCTGTTTATCTTTCTGCATTTGTATTCATTCATTTATCTTTCTGGGTCCGTTTAGCTGGAAAAAAAAGCACAACCAAAAATTGCTTATGCTCTGAGCACAACAAAAATTTGCTTATACTCTGAGCTTTTTTTTAACATGGTAGCAGCATTAAACAATAGGCACGAAAATATCATTAGCTGTGCAACATGCAATATGTATGTCCCTCTATAAGCCATTTGCGGTTCTGTTATCCCACATGAAATTTGACCCACATGCCAATTTGGCCTCTTTGTCTCTCTCTGTAGAAATATAGCCATTTCCCCCATCTTATTCTATGTAATGCATTTCAATGCAATGAAAGGCAACACAATGTATCAATGTAGTGGAATGCGATGTAGAGACGAAGAAATATTAAAGCCTTATTTTTGGGTATAGAAAATTATCCCCAAAATCAGGTTCTATTGGGTGTCGAGGAAATTACCCAAAAATCTGAAGTCTTTGTTTGGTTGTAGAGAAAGAATTTCTCAGGCATATTTAGCATTTATTTTTCTCTTGCTTTTTCTTAGGGTTTTAGGGTTTCAGCATTACTGCACAACTTTGACAAATTATTGGATGTGTTGTTCCATTGTTTGATGATACCTCTACATGAGTTGGAGTGATGTAAGGATGAAAAGTAGCACCCACAGACTATCACTTTTTTCCATCTTGGATTTATATAGCCTGGTTACTACTGTTATAAATGAAATGTGTACCTTGTATAGTGGTCACAAAATAATATTTCTCATGACACAGAGGAAGGGATTTTTATTTGACTTGTAAATAATATTAAGTGGGCATACTATGATTGCAATGGAAGCCTGCCAAACAAAAGCATGGTAAGTAATTTGAAGAGTTGACATACCAGTGGGATCTGTTCCATTGAGGACTGGCCCTGTTGAAGATTTACCTATAACTATTCTGCCAGGAAGTTCTAGTCCTGTTGATTTAGAGAAGCAAGGTCATGAAACCCAGAAACTGCCTTCAGAATTAACTATCCGCCAGGATTTTAGATCTGTAAGTATGAGAATAATTTCATCAAATGTTCATGTGAGTAATTGCTTGTAACAATTTGGCTATTTGAGTAACCATTGAAACCTTCAACCTATTTAAGAATCCTGTACTGGCAATGCAGAATGATACCGATTATTGGCTGCACTCTGATTTTATTCTGCATTCTCACCTAAAATATAAACTAGAAACATTGGATTTTCAACTTTAAAAAAAAGATCAGGTAAGGGAAAAAAGATGTTCCCATTTAGAGTTAGTAACAAGAAATGAAAAATGAGGACAGTCACTCTAAAGAGAACATGATAATGTACACTCGCTGTAAGGACAGTCACAAATGAGGACATCTCACAGTGACTATCCCTTGTGTAATTTTCACTTGAATGTATTGCTATTGAACCACATTTATGCTTTTCTTCTTCAACAAATGAGGATAGTCACTGTAAAGACAACATGATAATGTACACTGACTGTAAGTGTACATTATCATGTTGTCTTTACAATGACTGTCCTCATTCAAGTGGCAATTACACAAGGGACAATCACTGTGAGAACTTCTCATTTTATGAAATTACACAAGGGACAGTCACTGTGAGATGTCCTCATTTGTGACAAGGATAGTCACACATGAGGACATCTCACAGTGACTGTCCCTTGTGTAATTTTCACTTGAATGTATTGCTATTGAACCAAATTAATGCTTTTCTTCTTCAACAAATGAGGATAGTCACTCTAAAGACAACATGATAATGTACACTCACTGTAAGGACAGTCACAAATGAGGACATCTCACAGTGACTGTCGCTTGTGTAATTGCCACTTGAATGTATTGGTATTGAACCACATTAATGCTTTTCTTCTTGATAATGTCCTCATTTGTTCAAGAAGAAAAGCATTCGCATGGTTCAATACCAATAGGCAATACATTAAAGTGTTAATTACACAAGGGACAGTCACTGTGAGATGTCCTCATTTGTGACTGTCCTTACAGTGAGTGTACATTATCATGTTGTCTTTAGAGTGATTGTCCTCATTTGTTGAAGAAGAAAAGCATTAATGTGGTTCAATAGCAATACATTCAAGTGGCAATTACACAAGGGACAGTCACTATGAGATGTCCTCATTTGTGACTGTCCTTATAGTGAGTGTACATTATCATGTTGTCTTTAGAGTGACTGTCCTCATTTGTTGAAGAAGAAATGCATTAATGTGGCAATTACACAATGGACAGTCACTGTGAGATGTCCTCATTTGTGACTATCCTTACAGTGATTGTACATTATCATGTTGTCTTTATAGTGACTGTCCTGACCCTAACTAGGATTTCCAGCGAGAGTAATAAATTCATAGCCAGAGTTTCCACGGTTGAAAATTGATTAGGATCTTGTATGTTAGGTTGAAGCACTCCTTCCTTTGCATTATTATTGGTATTAGAGCCAAGATCATGCTAGGATAATCATGTAAATAGTAAAATTACTCTACAGCTGTTCATTTTATGTACTCTTTATGTATCTGATTTGCAGATTTATCCATGACACAAATGAGGACATCTCACAGTGACTGTCCCTTGTGTAATTGCCACTTGAATGAGGATAGTCACTGTAAAGACAACATGATAATGTACACATACAATGAGTGTACATTATCATGTTGTCTTTACAGTGACTGCCCTCATGTTGTATATTCTTCTCTGTAGATGCTACTATGTGCTAGGGAAATTCTTAGAATTGTTGGTATATTCTTAGAACTTGTTACACCTTGGATATTCTTCTCTGTAGATGCTACTATGTGCCGTGGTCCAAACAGGCCCATAAATGTGGTTGAATAGCAATACATTCAAGTGGAAATTACAAATATTATAATGTATCTATCTAGTCCTCATGACTGCTCATGACAGTACAAGTGATATTTTTTTGGGGGTGGGGAAAGGTTCGAGACTTTCAGCTGTATGAAGAATCCTTTCTACCTAATACAAAAATGCACCCCATAAAACATCTGATTGGTTCGAGTATCTTTGAACTATTTGGGTCTATTGACAACACTAGACCAGTGTCTACAGAATGACTAATTTCATGCAAGACAATGGCTCTATCTGACAGAGAGTCCATGCTAGGCTTCATGACTTGATGCATTTTACGTTGCCTTTGGGTGAAGATAGGGAACTGTAACTAGTATCAGTATTGAACATGCTTTTACTAGAACTGCTTGTGCTAATGAATCAGAGAAAAATTACCTTTGTCCTCGTTGAAATACATGTTGCATATATATATATATATATATATATATATATATATATATATATATATATATATATATATATATATATATATATATATCTTGACACGTACATATGTGTTTCTCAATCATGAATTGGGTGTTTGCCTGTCAAGCATCAATTTGGTCTCTAGGAATTGTGCACTCTCTCTTACTTTTGAAAAAGCATTTGAGCACTGTGCTAACTAATGAAAACTCTCTGTTTTGAGGCCCATAAACTGATCTTTTTACAGAATCTTGACCATAAAAAAAGAGAGTGATGGAACTCAATCCTCTTTGAATGAGGTCCCACCTGCTCTGCTTTTGGGTCACCGCACTATATAATGAAAGTGCTCATTATTGGCCACTTCCTTCACTGTTGTTTAGGATATGCTCAAGAGACCTACTGCCATTTTTTGGATAATGTCCAAAACAACACCCAAATCAAGGGGAGTAGTATGGAGCACAAGGGGATGGGAATAATATGAAAAAGAGTGAATTTAGTACAATGAGGAGGACAACAGAGATGCCTTTAAAGGGTAAAACAACAAATATAAGATTTTATAATACCATTTCAAATATGATTTGTTTTATTACAAATTAGAAGTATCAGGCTTGTCATGTTCATCTTTTTCTTCATTTCCTACAAACTCCATTTGAAAAGGAACACACCCTTCCTCCATGAGATAACTTTTCCACCAATCCACTTCTGAAGCATTCACAAACCCTATCCACTTTTGGAGAAAGGATCACTAGTTTTACAATGTCTGACCCAGAAGAAAGAGCATAATTATTCTCATTTGCATAGCCCACTAGATAAGGAACACAAATTGTGGCTTCAACTAAACCATTATATATCTCTTTCGAAGAGCTATATAACAAGGGTGTTTAGGAATACATACAATATTGAATGCTTGGAGCAAGGAAAAAGATGAAATGGATACACTAGTGATAGATAACAAGGTGTTGACATTATGGTTTGCCATGGGAGACAAAGTGAAAAGATGTATGGTATGTGAGGCAAATTCATCTTCTACCACAAAGTCCCTATTTAATTCAAAACCAAATATAACACAAAAGCCATTCCTATTTTGTATAGTTTCTCCACACATATTTAGCATAGAAGTTTCTAGTTTAATTCTAGAAATAGTTTGTAAAGTGTCTAGTTCATGTGTGTGAGCCTACTTCATGTGTGTGGATTATAAGCATGCGCTGTCAGAGTGTCTCAATATTGAGTGTCTTATTGCTATTGCTATTGTTTAATTTTGGGATTGTTGATATAGGTGCATTATTGAAATCGGTTTGATGGCTCTGATCAATGTGCCAAGTTGTCGATGTGGTGGTGGGCAGTGCCAGTTGAAGATTTCACGGTCAGTGGAGAACCCTGGACGACAATATTGGTGTTGTCCAAACAAAAAAAAGGTTGCTAATGTGTATATATTTAATGTTTGTAATGTAACTACTATTTATTATATTTAATGTTTGTAATGTAAATAGTATTCAATACTAATGTAGATTGGGCATCGCAGGGCTATCATGATTGTAGGTACTTTAGATGGGTCGATGACAACCCATCTACATCTATTTGCCCATCTCCAGTTATCCACGATCCAGACATCCGCCCATCTCCACTCATCCACAATCCAGGATTTGAGTGCAATAGTTGTCAAGCTAGGACAAACGAAATTAAATTTTTACGATGCCTTCTCTGTATTGTAATTGCATATCTTTTGTGCGACCATATGCGTAGATGAGCTCAAGAAGTATTCAGTTTTGTATTTTGATATTGTAATATGTGGAGATGAGTTCAGGAACTAGTCAATTTTTTATTTTGATATTGTAATATACGGATATGAGCTCAGGAATTATTCAATTTTGTATTTTGATATTATAACTAAATATTATAATATGGATATGGCATAACTCCTCTTCGCCCCAAGTGCGCATATATATGGTCCACATAGTATTTTTCACAATAATTTTTCATGTTTATGGCTTAGGTGAGCCCCAATCTGGTATTAGTCACATGATTTAACATTGTTTTCATGGTTATTGTTTTGTAGAATTCTAACCCAGGTTTGTAGAGGAATTTTGAGGTTAACATAGATATATCATGTATAAACTCATTTAATTGGTCATGTTTTTATCTTGACAAGCGTGGATCATTCAGGTAAGAATCAAAGGGGGTCATAGAAGGTAATAATAATTAATAAGATTTTTTTTTAAAAACTCATACAAAAGTGAGCAACTGAATGTACTTCATTGGTGTACTAACAAAAGCACAAAGTAGTTGTATGTTCTATGTATGCAGTGCCTAGAGACAAAAACAAGAGTTCGGGCATGACAGAGCGTCAAAGACTCATCAGACTAAATTATAACATTGTATCTGCATTATGTAAAATGAGGAATGCCTCATTCAAGTTGTAACACTGTATTTGCATTATGTAAAATGAGGAATGTCTCCACTGTATCTGCATTATGTAAAATGAGGAATGCCTCATTCAAGTTGTAATTTTATATCAGGTCATGACTTTCTGGGGCTAGACCGGAGGTTTTCTTCACCCAGCTCTTTCCTACCGGTGCTCCTATTGAGCTGGGTTGGCAACATTTTGTAAAAAATAAATAATAAAATAAATGACTTGTTTATAAATTTGTGTATTTTGGGTCTACATATTTTATAAATTTGTATAGGATTTTTTTTTTAATAAAAAAGTTATACAGAATGTTAAAAATTTTATAAACTTATAAACATAATTTTATTTCAAAATATTATAAATATTCAAAATCGCATACAAATGAAATAAAGTAAGTATTCAAAAACAAAATAAAATATTATTATATTATTTTATTGCAAAAATAAAATAAATATTCAAAAACAAAATAAAATATTATAATATTATTTTATTACAAAAATAAAATAAATATTAAAAAACACGAACAAAATGTGAAAAGCATCATAACATTTGAAAAAATCACAAATTATTATAAAGAAATTAAAAACAAATTCTCATTCAGTGCATATTCCAATTCCAAAATGTGGCACCCAAACGCGGAAAATACATCTTCTCGGTCATCTTCCAGGTGCATCCAAACGGGTCGAACACATATTCCGGATATCATTTTGAGGATATGATATTCCAAAATTGCAGCATATTCCAGAATTGACTATATCCGGCATTCCGTATGCCTGTGTCCAAACGGGCCCTTAGGCAATGGCTTCAAGTACTCTGTGATTCATATATATTAGTTCACCAACCTAATAAATGATGTGAACATAAAAAATATATAATGTTCTATTTTTCTACTTTAGCAAAAATTAGGTTACAAAAATAATCATAACCTTAAGATCTACGGTGCAAAATTAACCTAGATCAACTATTACAATAAGATAAACATTACATTTAATGAGTATCTTTTACAATAAATGCTCCTCGATCTTGGTAAAGTATTTTATGATATGTTGTAACCATTTGCATAGAAGAATGTGCCATTTTAGATTACTATGCCATTTTCTATGATCATCGGTAAACACTATATAAACTGCTCTGTGTATACTATGATGCTCGGTGTTTACTATCCATCAGTGTTGGTGCGCCGGTGCTCGGTAAACTGTGTGATGCTCGGTGTAAAGGCTTTACCGACTCCTCTGTCTTACTTTTGGTTATCGACCAACTCAATATAAGTGACTGACCAATCTCTTTGATATCCTTTGATACTAATGAAAAAATTGAATGCTCAAATAGAGATTAACAATGGTGACCTTGAAGAAATTTACATGTCCCAGCCAGAGCATTTTGTGGAAAAAGGTAAAGAACATTTAGTATGTAAGCTTAAGAAGTCTCTTTATGGGTTGAAATAGTCTCCCAGAATACGGTATCATAAATATGATACATATGTGTTATCTTTTGGATTTGTGAGATCAAATTCTGATCATTGTGTTTACTATAAAGTTGAAGATGATTACATTTTTATTATTTCTCTATATGTGTATGATATGTTGTTTTTAGGCAGTAGTAAAAGTATGATCTTAGATTTAAAATCTCAGTTGTCCTTGAAGTTTAAAATGAAATATTTGGGGCCAACAAAATGCATTCAGGGAATGGAAATTAGAAGGGATATGTCTAGCAGAAAACTTTGGATTAGCCAAAGAAAATACATTACTAATGTTCTTGATAGATTTAATATGATTGATAGCAAACAAAATGTAGTTCTAGTTTTGTAGGGAACAAAATTATCTATTAATGACAATAAAAAATATCCATATGATATTGATGACATGAAGAAGATACCTTACACAAGTTGTTTTGGAAGTATTATGTATGCAATGGTTAGTACTGCACCAAACATTGCCCAAGTAGTGGGATTATTGAGTCGGTTTATGGCTAATCCAAGTAAGCCACATTGGGATACTGTGAAAAGAGTGTTTAGATATTTGAAGGGTACATCACAGTACACTTTATGCTATTAGGAAAACATAGATTGAAGAGATCTATTATCATTCAAGGCTATGTGGATGTTGATTGGGAAGGGGACATTGACAGAAGAAGATCCACCAGTGGATATGTATTCATGGAAAATGGTGGTGCTATTAGTTGGATGAGCAAGCAATAGAGTGTAGCTGCATTATCTATGACTGAGGCTGAGTACATGGAATCTACTCATGCCTGTCAGGAAGCTATTTGGCTTAAGTGTTTGTGTTCTGATGTTAGTTTTGATGTCTAGGGTAGATTACTATCTGGTGTGACAATCAAAGTGCCATCTGTTTGGAAAAAAAAAAAAAAATTCATAGCGGGATGAAACACATTGATGTGTAGTTTCACTTTGTTAGTGACATGGTAGAAGATTGAACGGTAAATTTTGAAAAAGTTGACACTCACAAAACCATTACAGATGCATTGATGAAACCTATGAGCACAACTAAGTTCAGATGTTTTGTGAGTTCGATGGGGATTAATTCCTCTAACTCTCTTTAGCCATTTGGTGAACTTTGTTAATATGAGAAAGTACTTCATCAAGTGGGAGATTGTTGAGAAATTTATGCCTCATACTTGTTAGTAAAGATTTGTCAAAAAGTTGAAAGTGGAAGAAGCCATGTGGTACTTGTACACACTAAAATATGCACTTCTATGAACCATTACATGCAAGGTTGCTCAAGAATGAGGCCTCACAAAGCGGCTCATAGCTCTCTATGCATGGAGTTGCAAGGGACTATGAGTTTTGCTCTCAGCTAGAGCTACAAGAAAGTGACCTTGCTAGTCAACCACACAATAAGAGATTCACAATGAAGACAAGGGCAACAATGCCAATATCTCCAAGAATCACTATGAAATGCAATGCAATGCAACTAAAATGAAGATGCAAATGTGCAAGCTATGCTATGAAAATGGAAGTACAAACTAAGCTATGAAGGGAAATAGCAATGGATTACAATGCCTCCTATTTAAACTATGTGAGCTTATTCTATTGCATAAAAAGAAATCTAATCTATGATGCCATGAATGTAACTATGAAAGCAAAACTATTATGAAATGCAACTAAAATGTCAAGGCTTCAAAGCTTGAGTGTCTTCAAAGAGAGCTCCAAAACCTGCAGCATAACATTAGCATAAAACATGGATATGCAAATGGAGGAGAGAGCTCTCCTTTTATAAGAAATGAGGTGAAATGGACCATGGAGATTAAGAGGCAAAAGGTCTTAATCAGTGGTGGAGCTTGAAAGAGGAGCAATCCATGTGCACAAGTATCCTCCAATGAGAGTGAAGTGTTGACTTTTGAGCCTCATGTGAGACAAAAGTGCTTTTTCCCTTTTTATAAAATAGGAATAATACTTTATTTGTGCAACATAGGATAAGAGGAAAGTGGGGCTTTTTATTTAATTGAAAGGGGAGGAAATATTCCTTTTAATTAAATAAAGACTTAGGATAAATGGTTAGCCCAAGGATAAAAATCCAATATATGATCGAAATTAAGACTTTGATCAAGAAATTGATAATGTTGAAAATATTGATTATTGATCAAAATGATTCAGGATTGATAAATCAAATAAATGGGGCCCAAAGTCTAGGCGACCATTTTAGGGTGCATACATTTGCCCCTCTTTGACTAATGTGTGATCGATTTGGGAACACATGCAGTCAAAGAAGAATTGAAATGTGAGATCTATTTGGGATCACAAAATAACTCAGATATGAGATCGATTCGGGATCACATCCGGACAAAACATAAACAAAAGCTTAGACCAACACCGTCCCTGCTAGGTGCAAATCAAGCTTTAGACAAAACTATCACCGTCGTTGCTAGGCAATAATCAATGTCTAAAAATGAGAGATAAGAATCTCAAGTTTTGAGCAAAAGCTCACAAAAGATGTCTGAATCAAGAGAATCAAGGAAATCAGGGATGAGAATCCCACAAATACTGCCCCCTCGGAATCGAAATCGAAATCAAGTAGAGGAGAGACAAAAAATTGATAAAGTTGATCAAATCATAATCGAATGTAAGGGTCAAATAGGTTAACCATTAGGCAATGAAGCATGCCCCAGTGAGGAAGTAGAAGAATAGAAATAGAAGACTAGAAATAGAGTGGATGAAAGACTAGAAAATTTGAGAGACCTGGAAGGAAGAAATTCCACCGAAAATCAAATTATGCCTCAAAAGGTCAGTCAATTACTCAGAAGAAGGGAGAAAATTTGGAAATGCGACTCGGATTTCGATTTCGAGTCTGAAAATGGATAGAAAATGATGTGATATGAAATACTAGAAATGAAAGATATGATCAAGAAGAATTAGAAGATGAACACAGTTGACCAACTAGTCCGTAGATGATAAAAAGAAAAGAGCTCTCCATATGCGAAGTGCAAAACTAATCTAACATGACCCTAAAAATGCAAGCTACTATGAAAGGGGTTGACTTGCAAGGTCACAACGCTTATAGACATCTAATTATCATCATCGAGCGTTATTGGTAGCGTCGTAAGATCATACAATGCACACTAGCATAACTATGTGGATATGAATATGATCTTTATCAAATAGAAATGTGGAAATCTCACCTAGGCATCAAAGACATGGAGGTCAAGATGACTAATGCAGTGAGATCACCTAAGTTTGTTATGGCGAGATTATGCTTGTATCAAGATACATGAAAATCAGGATAGCTAGAAGCATGCACTCGCATAATAGTCAAGGATAATACCTTGTTAATCCATAGTGTCAAGTAGGACCAGCATAAATGCTCATGACAATTAGGATCAACAAAATATACCCACAAGTAGATAAAGAAAGAAAACATGTTCTCATTCCCTCAGTCTTCTGGCTATGCATCATCGAAAACTTCTCAGGGAGAGATCACTCATCAAAGAAATCCTCATAGACAGCACACAAAAAAAAAATAAAGGCATCATATCGTCAGTGAGTTGATTGTTTAAGTGCGTGTGTGTTGGTCATAGAGTCAAATTCTGAGTATCGCATCTGCACATGAGCATTATCGCATTATACTTAGACTATTGGGTAAGACACTTGATAAGTGTTAAGAAACACTCGACACAAGGGTAGTGTTGAAAAACACTATTTGGGGTGGTGTTGAAAAATACCTGTTGTGAAATGCCCCAAGAGATAGACGCACCTAAAAGACCAATGCTAACAGTTATGCCCCCTAGACAAAGACAAAGACCAATTCCAGACTTAGCCAAATAAGGTCAAGGCATGATGGGAAGTGGCTAAGTGTCGAGAGCGCATGCTAACAAATAGGGGTGCAAAGGCCTCAAGTAGCGCCTGTTTCCAAGTTTTCACCACTCGAAATCTTTTTTTTTTCTTTTTTTTCTTTTTTTTGGATTTTTTTTTTGGATTTTGCTACCAAGGCGCCTATTGCTAGGTTTTCACCAAGGCACTTTTTCTATTTTTTTTGATTTTTTGAATATTTTGATTTTTTTGTGTTTTTTCAGGACATTTTATGCTTTTTAGAATTTTTTCAGCATCATATATGAATTTTTTTGGTATTTTTTCAGGATCAATAAAATATATACAAAGGATGCCCCCAAATAGAAATGGGCATCAACCTCCGAAGCAAGATCACATCATGTAGTCCCAATGTCTAGGAAGGTGAGGGACAAGAGGGATCACCAAGCTGGTGAAAGAGATGGAAGACATGAGAATGAAGGAGAGTGAAGGGAAGAAATCCTCAAGGTCAAACTCCTCAAGAGTACCCAGGCTAGGGAAAAAAATTGTTGTCATGTAAAGCGCATTTGGACAAGCAATGAAAGGATAGCATAGGATAAGCCTCAAAAGTGTAATGAAAAAGAAGGAAAGGATGCAGTCCAAAGGAGTAGACATGTCAAGAGGCTTCATAGCATCATGTTTTACTTTTATTTTTATTTTTAGATCAAGACCAAGGGGGAAAAGGATAGCGAAAGGCTAGAATGAATGAAGGAAAATACGAAAGTGAAACATGAAAGGAGTGAAAGCAAGATCATTGTAAGATAGCTCACAAAATAGCCAAATGTTCGTGTATAGATCAACATTGTCAAGATCAAAGAGAGAAGATGGAATGGATGAAATATGTAGAAGAACTACGCATGACGCCTGATTGCCAGGTTTTCATCATGGTACTTATCCAAGGTGCCACAAGGGAGCGGTTTTCACCATAGGATGAATTTATTTCTCTTTACTTTTGCTACCAAGGTGCCTATTTCCAGGTTTTCACCATGACACATTTTCAATTTTTTTTTCTTTTTTGCTATTTTTTTTTTTCTTTTTGAATTTTTTTATTTTTTTGAATATTTTTTTTTTTGGAAGAAAGCAAGCTTTTTAGATAATGCTCCTTGAAAGGATAAACCATGATATGTCAAGGATTCAAAATGATATGCTCAAAGATGCTGAAGGGGAAAGGAAGACGCATGAGGAATAGGCAAATGAGGAAAAATGATAGAAGGTAGAAGGATAATGAATGGAAGGAATGTGAAAAGGTAGATGGAAAGAAAGGTAAGATCAACGTCAATACACACCTTGAAGGATGATGGGAAAAATGGAGGAAACGTAAACCATATTCTAGTCCAAATGCAAATCATATTCTGGTTCATTATTGCTATCTGACTCCTCAAAGAGAGGATTGGTGTGCTTGTTATAATTATCAAATGTGAATGGAGGAATATGGGAAGGAATATGGAAAATGTTTAGCAGAGGTTGCGGTTCAGGCGCATGGAATGAAAGAATGTTTTTGGAAGAAGATGAAGTGGAAGTCTTTGGAAGCTTGAATGTCAATTTCACTTTTTGTTCAACATGAGACTCTTTCAAGAGAGATTTTGGAATCCATATAGCCTTAGGCTTTTTATTTCCTTTTGATGACTGAGAGAGAATATCTTCAATGATGGATTTTGGAACCCATACTTGTCTTGTAGTTTTCTTCTTAGATATCTCTTTCGACTTTATGCCCCCATGTCGACTAGAGGAGACATGGTGATCTTCTTTTTTTGATGGATTCTTGTATTGCTTCTTTTTCTTGTTTTGAACATTCAACTTACTTCCAAAAGACTTGGGACTTGTGGAAGAAGAAGGAGGATATGACCGGTTTAGATGGGCGGGTGGATGAAAGGGATTCAAGGGTATGCATCTATGTTGATCTTGAGGAAAGATAGGAGATGGAGGGATGTAAGGACCCAAAATGGATGACGAATTAGGATAATTAGGAGGGGAAAGTGAAGGGACATAAGGGCCCAAGATGGAAGGAAGACGTGAAGCCCTTAGTATTGGTGGAGGAGGTCCAAGGATGGACGTGGAAGATGCAAAAGGATAATCAACAAGTTCATCAGCATCTATATGACAACCAAGGATATCAGCATCTTTGGAGTGAGCATTAGAATTTTTAATAGAATTGTGGACATCTTGAATATGAGCATCTTCCTTGATAGGATCATTCGTAGCTTGCAAAGACTTAGGAAGAGAAGAAAGCGGAAGTGAACATGGAGTGGTAGAACAAGAAGATGGAAGACTTTGATCTTGACAAGTTGCTTTGGATAGCATAAGTGCATCATTTTTTTCTTGATTTTCAATAGGCTTAACATCAGAAGTAACAACACCATTTTTAATAACCTTAATGGAAGTATCATCTTTGGAAAGCGCAAGTGCAGTAAGGTTACTTTGATTATCAATAAGCTCAACGGTGTAAGTAGTAGCTTGATCTTGCTTAGAGGAACAATTAAGACATGGTGGAATGAATGGGGAAGGGTGTAAAGGATCAAAAGAACCATGAAATGGATAAGAGACATCATGAAAAGAATTGGATGACATGGAGGGTTCTTGATCTTGATCTTTCTTTATATTCTCTTCTTTATCATTTTTAGAGTCCTCTTGACATGGAGCCACTTCTAAGGACAAGGAAGCAGGTTGGGATTGTATAGAAGACTTTGGAAGAGATGGTGAAGGACTAGCTGAAATAGGCATTATAGCAGATGAAGGCTTAGGCTCTTTAGGTTCGACATTATTGAAAGTATTTGCAGCCAAGTGAAGGTTATCTTGAGTATCTTTAAGAGGTGGCCCTTGAGGATAACTATACGGAACCGCATGGAAAGCATTATGATCTTTGTTGGATGAAGGATTTGTGAAAGATTTGGATGACTCAGAAGCTTTAGGAAGTGTGTGGGTATTGGAGGAAGTGGCGGATGGAAGGGAACCATCACAAGACAAAGGTTCAACATTAATATGATTTTGCTTGAGAGTGAGATCTTTATTTTTAGCATGAGAGTTTTTAGAGGAGAGATACTCATAGTATCTACGTTTATAATCAGCACGAAAAGCTTTCTCTTCCTCAATAGAAGTAGATGTATCATATTGTTCACAACAAATATCATAATTTCTCTCAAAATCAGAATCATATGGATCACCATCACAATCTATCCAATAGGATGACCCTTTAGTAAGCCTAAGCACACGATGAGAAGGACTCTTAGGAATAGAGGTGCCATAAGTATTGCTACATTGTCCATCATCATAGTCATCATAGTCATCATAGTCATCAAAGGTAGGTGTGTCACTCTTTATGGAAGAGACATCACAAGGACTATCACGTTGCTCTTTATGGTATGTCTTCTGAAGAGAAGTAAGACTCTTGGGAGAAGTAGAAGAAGAATGAGATCTTGAAGAAGAGGAAAATGAAGACCTAGTGGAAGAAGAATACTTGGATAATGAGGAATTTGAATGATGTTTAGAAGAGTCATGATAAGATTTGGAAGATGAAGAATGTGAATAGTGTTTAGAAGAATCATGATAAGACTTAGAAGATGAAGAATGAGAATGATGTCTGGAAGAGTCATGATAAGACTTGGAGGGTGAAGAAGAATGAGAAGATTTAGATGATGAAGAATGTTTGGAAGAAGAAGATCGTGATATGATCATGTTTATGGTTCTAGTGAAGGCATCTGATTTAATAATCTTTTCTTTTATTTTTGCTATAAATTCATCACTCATGAGAATTTTGGAGGAACAACACTTTTCGAATATTTCAATGAGCTCAAGATCATCTATTCTTAATAAAGGTTCCAAAGCTAGATAGTCAAGATTCATGGTTCCAAAAGAGGAGAAATCAAGCATGGAAGAAATGAATAGAAGAGATGAATAGAAGAGTGTAGACTAGATAATAAGAGGAAAGAATCAAGAAGAAGAAGAAGAATTTCCCATGGGAGTAGAAGACTTTAGAAGAACATGGGAAATGGAGAAGAAAGAAGAAGACTAAGAGCCATCTTGTGCAATTGATACCATAACGTTCATTGAGATGTTGAGCAACATGACAACACCTAGGATCTAAGATCTAGACTGACCAAGGAAGACTGGTAATAGGATGACCTCAAAAAATGTCAACACCAAACTAGGATAATCAAAGTTCTCTATTGTCCAAAGAGAAATGAAAAGATAGAAGCAGGGGCTTTACCAACACTGTCAAAGAGGTGCTTCAAATCAAAGGGTGACTACCCTTGTACTTTTGAACCAGGAGGTTGGGCTAGGCCAAAATATAATTAAAATTGAGATAAATGAAAGTGATTTGGACAATAAGAGTACTAAAATTCTCCAAGAATGTGACTAACAATTCTAGAGATAATCTTTCTCACCAAGAATGGACAAATGCGATACTGATGTTGATTTTGACCAATTTGTGCAAATTTTGAATCTAAGGGTGAAAATGTCTGATTTCAATCACAATTTCAATAGTATTTGGACAGGTTTGCAAATAGTAGGGGATCAAACATGTCTCCAAACACTTGAAACAAGGGCAAAAGCAACCTTGCCAAGACAAGCACTTGTGATATCAAAATTGAAAAAGCACCCTATGAATGCTACCGATTGTTTGTATGTCAAGATCATTTACACTGGTATCACACAATCGAAGACACTTCAAGCAATATCTACCTACAAGACAAGGCTCATTACTCATCAACTTAGCCCACAACTTGATGCCCCCTTGCCTCACACCAAGTGGTTGCCCACAAGAGATATTGGCTTTGTCGTGGAAGTGTCAAACGACACAACCAAAGGGACACATATGGTGAGTATCTTGGGGTGATCTGGGTTATTCCACTTGGATCAATCCTTGCACTAAGAAGATAAGCGGCTGAAAAAGGTGGTTTCTAATCTATGGTTCTTAATAAGGGTTTCCGTTCACAACACCCCTCTTGCTCCTCGTAAAGGACTAGGACCTCGCGGCCTCAAGAGTACCTTAAGCATTCTTGCTCAATGTTTTCCTCATGGTCACAATCCCACAAGTACTTACATCAAGCAAAGACAAGTGTTATGTCTACCAAGGTTTTGTGTCCTCGATAGCCTTGAGATTATAGTGAGTTGGAATCACTCGCCACCAAGGAAAATGATGACAAGGTTGTCCCCACTTGGGTCGTTCCTCTTGATTGCTCAAGAGCAGGCCCACTAAAGGATTTTTATACTAAACAAAAAGTGGATTAACTCTTGAGGTTCAAGGTTTTTGGTTCACCACAAGGGTGAAGAGCATACTTCCCTATCTCAAGAATCTCTCCCAAACACACCAAGCAAATATTCAATTACCCCCTTGCTTTCAAAATTCTAAGATGGGTCAAGATTTCTGTTTCACCACAAGGGTGAAGAGCATACTCTCCTACCACCTCAAAATTCCTACAACAAGGTATTAAGATGCCTAATACAATTAGTGAATGCCACACTTGAAAGGAAAGCAAATAAATAAGCAAGAATTTTTTTTTTATTTTTATGCTTGGGCAGCCCTACAAAAACCATTAGTAGCCCTCTTTGACATGCATTCTTTTAACAAATTTCAAGTAATGAGAGCACCTACAACCACAACTTGTTAGACCAACAAGAGTTAGGAGAATCAAAATCCAAAATCTACCAATGATTAGTACATGAAAAATTAGATAATCTACAAAAATATCTAATCAAATGATAAAATCTGAAAATGAAACCATCATGGTTGGATTAGGCTCGAAAAGACCTTTCCAACAATATATCACACTTAAACTTTTGATACTATTTGCAAAATTTTCAAAAAAAATGGGCACCCGTTTTTCAAAAAAGATAGCTAAGAACCCGAAACTTGCAAGATAGATAAAATAACTCAAAAATAGGTCACTGCCAGGTACAGACACAGTATCGCACGATACTTTTCCTGACACCAGGTGATACTTCTCAGTCCGCGCGATATTTCACCTTATGCCAGGCGATATACCTCAGTACTAGTGGGCGATATACTCCAGGCAGGCCGGGCGATAGTCTGTCAAGGGCGAACTATCGTGCGATATTTCTCTTCAAAGCAGGCGATATTTTTAGCAAGCGCGAAGTATCGCACCGCTATACAGAGATATATCGCGCGATATTTCTGAGAAGTATCGTGCGATACTCTGAGAAAAAAAACCAGAGACTGAAAATGAAGCTAAAAATTGACGAAAATATTGACGGAAAATGCAGAATTAAAGGGACAAAGCTAATCTACTCAGCCCCACGGTGGGCGCCAGAAATGTACACACTAAAATATGCACTTCTATGAACCATTACATGCAAGGTTGCTCAAGAATGAGGCCTCACAAAGCGGCTCATAGCTCTCTATGCATGGAGTTGCAAGGGACTACGAGTTTTGCTCTCAGCTAGAGCTACAAGAAAGTGACCTTGCTAGTCAACCACACAATAAGAGATTCACAATGAAGACAAGGGCAACAATGCCAATATCTCCAAGAATCACTATGAAATGCAAAGCAATGCAACTAAAATGAAGATGCAAATGTGCAAGCTATGCTATGAAAATGGAAGTACAAACTAAGCTATGAAGGGAAATAGCAATGGATTACAATGCCTCCTATTTAAACTATGTGAGCTTATTCTATTGCATAAAAAGAAATCTAATCTATGATGCCATGAATGTAACTATGAAAGCAAAACTATTATGAAATGCAACTAAAATGTCAAGGCTTCAAAGCTTGAGTGTCTTCAAAGAGAGCTCCAAAACCTGCAGCATAACATTAGCATAAAACATGGATATGCAAATGGAGGAGAGAGCTCTCCTTTTATAAGAAATGAGGTGAAATGGACCATGGAGATTAAGAGGCAAAAGGTCTTAATCAGCGGTGGAGCTTGAAAGAGGAGCAATCCATGTGCACAAGTATCCTCCAATGAGAGTGAAGTGTTGACTTTTGAGCCTCATGTGAGACAAAAGTGCTTTTTCCCTTTTTATAAAATAGGAATAATACTTTATTTGTGCAACATAGGATAAGAGGAAAGTGGGGCTTTTTATTTAATTGAAAGGGGAGGAAATATTCCTTTTAATTAAATAAAGACTTAGGATAAATGGTTAGCCCAAGGATAAAAATCCAATATATGATCGAAATTAAGACTTTGATCAAGAAATTGATAATGTTGAAAATATTGATTATTGATCAAAATGATTCAGGATTGATAAATCAAATAAATGGGGCCCAAAGTCTAGGCGACCATTTTAGGGTGCATACAGTACTTGAGAGAGAGTTTTAGGTGAAGGGAAAAATATTTGTGAGAAATTTTTTTGCCATGTTTCCAAGTGGACACATGATTAATAGTAGAAGAAGCTCTCATAAATTTATGCAACGAGGAGGACCCACAAGTGAGAAAGTGTCTCAGAGGACACGTGGTGCTCAGGCATGAGATTTGACCATAGTAAGGAGGGCCCACAGTGAGAAACAGTCTCAATGGATACATGGTGCATGCATGTAAAATTTGAATAAAGGCATCTATGAAAAATGTCCACTGAGAAACACTGAGGACATGTGTTACTTGCATGAGCTTTAAGTAATGGAAAAATGCAAAAGTGAAACTCACTTGTTGAGCATCTTGGTGGACACGTGGTGACTGAATGTGAATTTAGAACCAAAGCTAAAAGGTAAATGAGAAAGCTTCCCATCATGATGACACATGGAAAGCTCATGTTTAAAGTTCAAATTTAAGGTTTCGCACAAAGTTGCATTGCACAAGGCTAGAGTTTTCTTTTGGTTGGTTGGCAGTACAACGGTTGGCATACCAAAATCCATAATGATTTGCAGAGAGTATAAATTTTTTGTAGGATTCATTAGGAGTAGAAGAAAATGATTGGATTGTAATAATTGGCAATAGCAACTAAGTTAGAAGGATATAGATTTTTCTCTGTGTGACATTCTTGACTAAGTTATAACATTTTTGCAAACATCAGAGAAGTCTGATCACATTAATGTATGTAATCTTTGTTTACTGTAATACAAGGAAGGGCTTGACTTTAGTGTGTGGTTTTTTTACCCAAAAGGGTTTTCCCACGATAAAAACTTTGTGTTCATTGTGTGGTTTTTTATTCTGTGTTTTTTTTTAATTAAGTGTGCATCTTAATGTTCTGCAATTAAAAATTAAAAGACATGGTTTCTTAAATCTCCTACAAATTTGACATTAGGAAGGTGTTTCTGCATCGTAGCTTTCCTTACACTATTAATTTGGGAATTTTTCTCTATAGCCAAGGTTTAAGCTTAATTGGCATGTAACATTTGGTGAATCTATCATAGAAGTAGGACATAGACATGCTAGCATGTTGGACTCTGAGATAACAAAAGTGACTTTAATGGTACTTGGGGCTCATATTTTGTAGACTATGCAAATTTTTTGAGATTCCTCTAGTGCCTAAAGGGAGGAAATACTGTTAGAGTAATTATTTAGTTTCATTACTCTTTTTTACTTAAGCTATCTCTTAGGTACATTATAATTAATACTTTTATTAATTATAATGTGCAACCTAGCTTTTCTAGTTTTAGGGTTTTGTTCACCTTTATAGGTTGAACCTTGTGATTCTTTTTTCATTATCTTAGAATACAATTTTCTCTCACTTTGCTGAGATTTTCCAAGCCTTTGTCTTTAATGTCTCTTTGGTTTTCTTTTAGCAACAGGTTATTTGCATGCAGGTGTTCTTGGTGAACTGTGAAGTTGGATTTCTCAACTTCTACATGGTATCAGAGTTCCCTTGCTGCTGCCTGTTTTGGTTACTTTGAAGCAATTTTTGAGGTTAAGGGTTTCAAGATTTTTTAGATTTGGTATTCTCTACAGGACATTATTTTTTGTTTCTTTTTTGCCTGCAAAAAAGAAATTTTTTTTTGGTACTTTTTCCAGGCACTATAGTTCTTTTAGAGTTTTTATATTGGATTTGGGGGGTCTCATTTTTTTGGAGCACTTTGGGCAAAAAATGACCTTACAGTTGCGTCCAAAAGGCCCAAAAACCCCTATTTTCATATAAAAATTGACCTAATAGGCCTTCGAGACATTTGGGAGAAATATTTTTCCCTATTAGGGCCGTACAGGCTCGAAAATCAAGAATTTTTACAAAAAAAAATAAAAAAAGCCCCACAAGCCTCTCTCCAGGGCGCGCCACCACCATGCCACCGCTGCGCCACCCTGATGCCGCTCTAGCCTCCATGCCTCCACTTCGGCCCTAGCACCTCCGCTCTAGCCACCGCACCACCGCTCCGGCCACCTGCTGAAACAACGCAGCCCGAGCTCCACCCGACCATCACCGCCCATAAAACATAGGTGACATCACCTGTGATGTCACTTGCCGATCATTTTTTTAGTAGTTTTTTGAATTTTTCTAGCCCATTTTTCAAAATTTTCAGCAACCAGAATTTTTTTTCTGGCTGGCAGTCATTTGACAGTCATATGGCTGTCAAATTTTTTGCCGTGACTGGTTTATTCCAGAGAGTTAATTTTTAGAGGTGTAGTTGGTTTTTTCGGCCATAACTTGTGCATACGGTGTCCGTTTTTAGAAATTGAAATATCGTCAGAAAGGTCTTTTTGAGCCAGATGTGATGATACTAGTTTCATTTGTTGATTTGTCTGTTTGAGTTCTCATTTTTAGCATTGAAGTAGAGTCTTCAGTTTCCTCCCTCTCTACATCTGGTGTCCAGGTTTTCTTCTCATTTTTTGTGCTTTCAATAATTGATTACTTGTTGTACGGGGGTTAGATTTATACATTGTGGGGGGGGGGGGTGTTCTTTCTTTCTATTATTTACTTCAGAAAAGACCCTTCTACTTTCATCTTCTTCTTCTCTCAATGTCGGACCCCTTTGTTGCCTGACTGACACCTCACAACTATCACACTTGGAAAGGATAGATGACTAGATTGCTTATGGAAAAAGGGCTATGGTCATGCCTCAATGTGACTTAGCTAGTTCTACAATGGCCCTATGAGGCTCTTATGCAGAGAAATAAGATGGATGAGGTAATGGGCCTCATCGCAATGAATATTTCAGATGGGTTGTTGTTCCACCTGGATGGTTTGACCACACCCAAGGATATGTGGAACAAGTTTTCTACCTTGTTTGGCACAATGAATTAGTTCAGGGTTCTCCAGATAGATGCAGAGTTCACCTCCTTGGTACCTAAATCATTCACCAGCATTGAGGACTTCCTGATGAAGTTCAAGTCTCTTCGATCTATTTTACAAGTTGCTAAAAAGATAAAGTCAGATGATGAGTGTATCTTTCTGATACTCTCAAAGCTTCGTGACCCTTATTAGATTTTCACTTCTACCTTCTAGTCCACTATGGATGCACTAGGTGCTCAACATGTTATGCCCTCTTTTGAGACCTTCTATGATAGGTTGACTCGTGAGTAGTCCAAGCTCAATCAGATGGATTCACTTACAGGTTCACAGTCATAGGCATTGCTTGCCAAGGCACCTCAGGATACATAGAAGCAGAAGCCAAATCAGAAATCTGATTCCTCTTCTCAGCACTCTACTGGCCCACCATCTTCTTCCAAGAAGGAGAAATAGAAGACTGAGAGCCCTACATGTTCCTATTGTCAGAAGGGGCCTCATGATGAGTCACATTATTTTTAGAAGAGATTTGATGGCTATGAGAAATAGATTGTAGATTTGCAAGCTGTTCTTTAGAAGAGCACTATTTCCTCTCCATCCTCTTCTACCTCACAAGGGTCTTCTTTTTAGTCTTTTGCCTCATCTTTGACCTCTAGAAAGGATTTTTGACAGGGTCATGCATTATGGGCTTCTATTGCATCCCCTTCACAGGTCCCTTCGATACTAGATTCAGGTGCTTCTCACCATATGGCTTCTTCTCTGGAGATCTCTTCTTTTGAGGCTTCTCCTATTCCTCATATTCTCATGGGGAATAACACTATTATGACAGTCTATGGGAAAGGTTCAATAGGCATTTAGGATGGCACATTCAATGATGTATTGTATGTTCCATCTTTGTCTGCAAACCTTCTCTCGATTTATCAGATTACACTTAGTGGGTTAGGGAAGATAGTTGAGTTCACACCAGATTTAGTCTTCATCTGGAACAGTGTGATAGGTGGCATTGTTGCTACAGGGACAATTGATCATTCCACCTATCTCTACACCTTCTCACACATTGGTCCACCATCTCCATTATCAGAGCACAACTCTCCTCTTACGCGAGAGCATCATGTGGGATAGTCAGGTCACTTGAACCTCTGTGTTGTTCCTGAGACCACTTCTGTGACTGCCTCACCTCATCTTGTTGGGATTTCTTCTCTTCAACATGACTCTTCTTCAGCACTGCTAGACCCTCCAGCTCCATTCATCGAGCCACTAGGTGCAGTTGTTGAGGATTCTACAAACGACACTCATCTCCTCTCTCCTAACAGTGTCAACACACCTGTCATACCACCTACATTGGGGATTCCCTTTTAGGATCCTTGTGTCTACTCCTTTGAGCATCAACTTGGCCTTCCAGTGACACCTCATCTTTAGAGGTTACCTCTTCAGTGTTCACTACCTTTCACTCCTTTGTATTGGTGTCATGGTGGTTTGTTCATTGATCCAGAGGTTCTTTCATTATGGGGGGGCTTTGGAGCCTAGACCCTCTCTCATGGGGAGGTTGGTAGCTATATGCAAATTAGTTGGATACTATTCTAAATGATGAATTAACTAATAAAAGATTAATAAATCTATCTAATAAGCAAACTACAATGAAGAATGCAATAACAAATGAAACCAAATTAACAATTTACCTTCACGTAGAAATGCAGCTTGTCTCTATTGTCTTCCTAGCTTTGATTTCTTGAAGATGTTGAGCTCTCAGATTTCCAAATGAAGCTCTTTCCCAAGATGATTCCAAAGTGGAGATTGAATGAAATGAGTGCACAACTAAAACTTGATTATGCAAATATGGTGGATGAAATGCAAATGATGGGATGATAATATGGATGCTTGGTTGCTTGATTGCTTGGATGCTTGATTGCTTGAATGCTTGGATGCTTGAATGCTTATTCTCAAAAATACCTATTAGCTTTCAAATGGAAAATGAGGCTCCTTTTATAGAGTTTTGGAGGATCTAGGCCCAGGTGGCAGAATCCTATGGTGGAGAATGAAAGGTGGAAGATCCTAGGGCTAGAATTGACTTGGTTGAAGGAGAGGACATGTGGTCATAAGACCAAGTCGTATGAGGCCACATAGCCCTTAAGAATAGGACATGTGTGGGTGAGGATAAATATGAATAAATAATTAATAATAATTATTTATCTTAGCCAAGGTGATGTGTTAGGTGACTAGGTGGATGAAGTGGACTAGGGGATTTAGTCATATTTAGGTGATTGTGTATTTAATTAAATCACTTTAATAGACTTTTTAGAAGACTTTAGGATATAGAATTAGACTATAGTGAATTTATTAAATAAATTGAATAATTTACTTAATAAATAGAAGAAACAAATATTAATTAAATAATAAATATTTAATTAATTTAACAAGTCAATAGTAATTAAATAATAAATATTTAATTAATTAATGAAACCATTTTTAAGTGTATACAGTAGCACACATTGTACTTATGGCTTTGAGAGAGTCTCTTGAAGTCATTTTTTGTCTTTTGCTTGCTTTATATATCTCTTTTTGAAGAGGAGTTTTTCCCACTGGGTTTTCTCCTTTGTCTCTGGTTTACAAAGATTTCCTTGTATTGGGTACCTGATTAGGCCTTGTTGTTAGGACCCATTTCTTGCTTTCATAGCTGTGCTAGGTCAGCTTACCTCCTGAGCTTCGCTTAAGGGGGGGTGTTAGAGTAATTAGTTAGTTTGATTACTCTTTTTTACTTAAGCTATCTTTTAGGTACATTATAATTAATATCTTTATTAATTATAATGTGCAACCTAGCTTTTCTAGTTTTAGGGTTTTGTTCACCTTTATAGGTTGAACCTTGTAATTCTTTTTTCATTATCTTGGAATACAATTTCTCTCACTCCGCTGAGATTTTCCAAGCCTTTGCCTTTGTCTCTTTGGTTTCCTTTCAGCAATAGGTTATTTACATGCAGGTGTTCTTGGCGAACTGTGAAGTTGAATTTCTCAACTTCTACAAATACATGAAAAAATAAATGACCAACGCTGAATTTACTCATTCTTTCTCCTCTGACAGGTTAATGTAGAGTAAATTAGGGGTTCTGGCTAGACAAAATTGACTTTTTGTTGTGCATGGAAATTTTGTGAATTATTTAAATCCTTCCAACTCCAAATGTTTTAATTTGGCAAGATGCCCAAACTCTATCTTTGCATATGTATCAGTTGTCCAATTCTTCTTAAGTTTGAGTACTTGTGATCTAGAAAATTGTTGTATTGAAAAAGGTCTTATTAACACCATTTGAAAAATGACATCATGATTGTAAATTTTAAGTCAGAAAATTAGAGGATATAACAAAGGAAAAGACAAATAATAACAACAATTAAACAATTAGAAGAGTGCTCTATTTTTTTAACATAGGATGCTCAATTTTTTGTAGATGGTAGATAAAAGAATTCATTCTAGGTAAATTTTCTGAGAATGTGTAATTGATTTACTCCAACAGTAGAAAATGCACACTGTCTAATGACATAGATTAGGTCTGGGTTGTTGATCATTATTTTGTGTTCCATCAGTGTTATGAAACTTGATATGGAAAAATATAATTGTGTCACATATATACTCTAATGGGAGTACCTAAAAACTACACTCCTCTCTTTTGTGTAGAGATATAGAGTTTGCATTAGATTCCTTCGTTTCTCTTGGTCTTTATCTGACAAAAATTCAAATCCAACATCAAAATTTATCACAATCAACATCACACACCTAACCACTTTTACATAGATGTTTTGGAGTTAGAACATAAGTTGCAGGATTGCACCAATTTTGAATTTAAACTTAAAATGTAGTGTTGAAAATACTCAAGTTATATTCATCTATGATCTATATGCACATAAAAACCACGTCTACAAGTTTAATTGGCATCTTAATAATAATGTTTAGGGTATCCTTAAGATATCCAACATAGGCACGAGCATGGAATTTAAGCATGGACACCTATTGATTAATTATACGTTTATAAAATAAGGGTTTCTCATGTGGTTTAAGCATTTACAACCCTTCTCCACACACAAACAAAGCTTACAATGTTAGGATGTGCTCCAAAATGCTTCATTAATTCAAAAATTTGGAGAGATTTTGTGCAAAATCCATTTTGAGCATATTCTACAACCATTTCATTCCATTCCTTGACATGACATCTCTTTGAGGCATTAAGTCAAACACAATGCTTCATTAATTAAAAGATTTGGAGAGCTTTCGTGCAAAATCCATTTTGAGCATATTCTGCAACTATTTCATTCCATTCCTTGACATGACATCTCTTTGAAGCATTCAGTCAAACAATTCAAGTGTGTTGTCTATGATTTCACATTTTTGAATCTCTTTTAGGCATTCTGTCAAACAATTCATGTGCCTTGTTGTGCTTCCATATTTTGGATACATATTTATCAGAACATTTCCAATTATAACATTTTACATAAATCCACCTTCATTATGCTTTGATGGATGCTTCCAAATCTAACTTTACACCTACCAATTGCATTTTCTTAGATGAAAAGTTTCGATGCAGTAGACTTAGACACCCAAGCCAATTTGAAATTAAAATGCAAATACAAAACAATTGAAATGAAGGGTAAATGAGAGGTAATTCTAAAAATTTCCCTTGAATGTGTGGCCTCCTCCAATTTTCTCCCAAATAAAACCCCGATGAAGTTTTGTAATCTGAATGAGGCGCCAAATTTGGATTCAAATTAACTTGAAATAATTTTCACGCAACCCAAGCCAAGTTCCAATGCATTAGGTATCCAAAAGGCATAAAACAGTGTTATGCACTAGTGCCAAAACATGTGTAAGTTGCAATTCAAATGTAATTTACACCCTCTAACCAATCAGCTAGTGAAATCACCAAGGAAATCAACCATGGAAAAATTACAAGTCCTAGGTAATTTTTTAAATTTTTATTGCCATGCTAAAGTTGGATGTGGTTAGTGGAAAGTAGAAATAAATAGGGGAGAGGGACCAATAGTTGTGTGGGGTTCAATAGTCAATCACCCACTTGTGAATATATTAACTAGTCTTACACCACATTTTTACTATATATTGTAATTAAATTTAATCCACATGTAAATCAAAAAAATTCCAAATGTTGATAAAAAATGGACCAATACTTGAACACATGAGAACCTATAAATGTTATGTTAAACAAACATTAAAAAGTGAAATAGATAACTTTTTGTCTCAAATAAAATATCATAGCTATCTATCATATGTGTGTCACTTAAAAAATAATATGCTCACTTAATTAAATAATATGCCCACTTAAACAAGTATTGTTAGTGTACACATACTATTCTTATGTGTACAACTATTGGGGTAGAAAAGTATATGTATTAGAGTATTTCATATTAACAATTTGTTTTATCACAAATATAAAATGTGAACACAATAAATGCCTTGTATTTTCCCATGAAATGTGTGAGATTGTCAAAAAGTTTTAGTGTTCAACTATTGGTCCCTTTGTGTTGGATATAAGTTGTATTTTACATAATAATGGGTTATTTTTATAACAACAAATAATTTTTTTGTGTTGAAGCATTGGTCCTTTTGTGTTGGATTTCAAAGTTAGATATAAAAAATATTTATGATTACTAATAGGAATATGGCCCATTTATGTTGCATATGTTATATTTTGTATAGAAATACAATCACCCACTAATAACAAATGATATTTTTAAGTTTAACTACTAGAGATTTTTAGATTAAGTTTTGGTCGAGTCTTTAAAAAGCCAATTTTTGTACACATTTAACTAGGTGTGCTATTTTAATGAGTTGTGTGATGAGCCACACCTTGAAACCTTAGTTATAGGTAGTTAAGTATCCATTTTACATTTCTAAAAAAAATAAAGGTCATACGATATTTCATGCAATAGCTACATGTTGACAAAGTTATCCCTCATGACTATTGGTCCCTCTCCCCTATACTAGGTGCAAATTTGACACTTGAGTCCATACATATTTTGTGAAATTAAGAAAATAAATAATATGGAATCAAAGGATGAAATACACTATGTAGGTCAATTCACGAAAGAGAAGTCTATTTCGATTTACTGCACTGGATCCTGGGTTGGATGGGGAAAGAAAATTGAGAAAAGAAATATAGAATTTCAAATTGAACATGAGAAATTGAGAATGGACAAATGAACTTATTAATAGTAGGTAATCATGCTCCCATATTATCTATATATTATCTATTTTCTTATGAAAACCACTGGGAATCAAATCATTCTCTCAAAGTGAACAACTTAAAATAATTTCTAGGGGTGCAATTAATTGATTTAGTTAATTTTTTCATTATAAGCATTGAAAATTCATAGAAATTTTTTAAGTGCTAACACCATTCAATTTCCAAATTTTCTAACCTATCAAATAATATAAAAGACAATACATGAGACTGATCATTGAAACCATATACCTAATATAGGTGTATTTCTCCATTAGGTACCAGTGAGCCCAATTATGAACAATTTTGTCCTTGAATTTTTATTCCTTAGGCCTTAAGAAATTCATTATTCTTCCTAACAACTTTGGGAAATCAAAACCACAAAGCCTAGAAAGCCTTTGAATAATATGCTCCACAAAGTATAAATTTATTGAGCATGTTTGTATCCATAATGACAAATTGAGGTCCATAGTTACACTGGCTTCTTGTACCTCTATCATCAAACACCCTTATGTAAAAAACATGACCCCAATCATTATTTTTCTATCCCTCAAATAATAATATATGCATGAGAAGGGAATACCATCTAAAGGGAATGGTTGAATTATCCCTTTGAATATTTACAAAGGCATTGTGAATCCTTTCTACAACATATTAGGGATAATCAAAGGTTCTCTTATCTATTATGTTTTATATGTCACAAGCAAGCACTATGAGTTTTTCTAGAATATGTGAATCTTCATCCTAACCTAGCACTTGATGATAAGAAAAATAGGGCATTTGATAGTACTTGTGGAATAATTCAATACTATATTGGTCTAATTATGTATCCCCAAACTTTTGAAACTCCCTACCAATCTTTAGCATATGCAATGGTAGTCATTTCCTTCTATACATTCCATATGTACTTGCATATTATGACTTCAAGGTATACCATGATTAGTTCTCTGGTAAAACTTAAAACAATCCTCCATAACAAACACCTAACACATCTTTTCTCTATTGATTAGTAAAAAAACTCCATTGGTCAACTAAATGCATCTAAACCTAAGGTCATAGCTTCTTTCAAGTACCCCAATTAAGTCCACATTTACAAAAATACTAGGCACAACCAATCGGTCTAACCCTAATCTCCAAGGGTTACACTCGGGCATTTCTTTTTCTGACTGAATTAGATTTCTTTATGATGGATTCTTTATAGAATCTTGCAATGTGTAAATCATTTAATTTTAGTTAAAAACTAGTATAATTTTCCATTAACTAAACTTGTTTTTCTTCTAGTGGAACCTTTAAAGTCATCAATCTTGTTTACTGAGGCTTTACGGTTGATACAATACTGAGAAACCATTTTAGCTTTACCATCTTCCTTGGAAGTTTCACCAAGTTGACAAGTAGATATACTTGATACTTATTTTCTCAAGCCAACTATTTCAGCTTCTAGAGTTCTACAAACTTGTTCTTTGTTTCTTACTATTTCTTGAGTAACATCTAGAACACACTTTTGTTCTTCAACCTGTAGCTTTAAAGAAGAAACTAGTTCTATATCTTTCTGATTTTTTTCTTCAAATCAATAGCTTCTCTTTTTAAATTTTTAATCTCTTTAAGGGAAACCTTTAGGTCCCCCTTAAAATCAATTTCATATTTTGAAAGTTCTGATAAGTTACGATCTTGAGAAACATTTATAGACATTATTGCTATAAATAAAATTTCTTCATTACCTTCTAGCGGTTCATTTGAACCACTATCTATAATATCAACAATTAAAGCTTTGTTCTTTTTAAAGCTTTTTTCTCTTAAAGTTTAATTGCTTCTTTTTCTTGAAAGACTTAGTGTTATCTTCCTCATCACTTTCAATGTCCTTGTCAGGACATTGTACAACATAATGACCTATTCTACCACAAGAGAAATACTTAAAAGACAATTTTCCTTTGTATCTACATGAACCTCTTCTAAGCTTGCTAACAAAAGAAGATTCAATATTATCAACTTTATTTGATTCAAAATTTATTTCTACTTTGGTACATTTAAATGCACATCTTTATTAGGTGGATCAAAAGTAATTTTCATTTCATATGCAATAAATATTTCATTCAAAGTATCAAGTGTTACCTTGTTTACATATCCTTCTTCCATGTAACAGATATTTTTGAATCACACTTGGATGTCAATGATCTTAGAACTTTCTTGACCACAGTGCTTTCATCCAAAGTTTCACCAAGCCCTCAAATAAAATTGACAACATCAAAGACATATAGAAAGTAATCATCTATCTTCTCATTCTTGGTCATCTTGAGGCTTTCAAATCTATCCCTATAGGCTTGTATCTTATCCTCCTTAACTATTTTTTCTCCATTAATATTTGATAGTTTTTCTCAAATACTAAAAGCAGTTTCACAATCCATGACTTTCACAAGAACATCACTTGACAAACCACAACACATGGCATTAGAGGCCTTTGTATCATTTTTGTGGGCCTTTTTTCTCATTTGTAGTAGATGGAGGGGTTGTTCTAGTATAGGTGGTTTAAGTTGTTTCCCACACATCAAAACCTAAGGACTTCAAATGATGCATCATCTTGTATTTCTAGAATACATAACCTATTCCATCAAATAGAGGTGCTCTAAAACCTGACAAACCTTCTTGACTAGTCATTGTAAGTACTCCCTAACCAAGAAACCCAAAAAGAAAGGGGATGCATCTGATACCAATTTTTGGAGTACAATATGTTAGAATAACTAAGAGGGGGGTGAATCAATTAGATCAGTTATCCTACATTCCCAAAAACAAAGATGTAACTCTCAAAACAATTTCAACAAATTCTGCAGCTCGGTAACATAAACTATTAAACTATCTGTGCCTTTTATTGATTACTAGTTAATCTACTCACTATGATTAATGACCAAATCAAATATGTAGTATGTAAAGTATGACAATAAATAAATCATCATAGAGACACATAACATAATGATTTAACGTGGAAACCCTGTTAAGGGAAAAATCACCTGGGACCAGTAACCCAAAATAATTTTCACTCTTCTGAAGTAAGCTTGGTGAAGAGCCAATAGTTGGCAATTTGGTTGAGTTGGTTACATAGATGTTGTCATTATGGCAACATATGATCTACATGAAGATCACACAGGTCAGAAAGCTAGTATGTAACCCTCACCTTTTTTGTCATTGTTGTCAAAGGGGGAGAGATATATAGTAGAAAATTGATAAGGATTTATACTCTTAGGGGGAGTACTATATAGAGATAAGATTTCTTGGATTCATAAGGACAGTATATACATATTTTATATTATGGCCACAATTTTGAAATTTTGGACTCTAGGACTTAGCCAATTTTCTCATATGTTGCCACCAATGACAAAGGGGGAGATTGTTGGCAATTTGGTTGAGTTGGTTACATAAATGTTGTCATTATGGAAAAATATGATCTACATGAAGATTGCATAGGTCAAAAAGCTAGTATGTCAGAGCGCAATGCAAAATTGTCTAAGTATGAGATAGTGTATTTTTGCTAGTGAACTCGAAGACAATTTTGTTTGGCAATGTTCATTGGAGTAAGTTCAGTGCTTGCGCACTTGAACATAGACACTATGGTGACTATTGAAGACTCACCTCATAGCGCAAGTTAGTAGGACATGTATGAAAGAAGTTATGACAGTTTTACTAAAGACAACATCAAGCCGACATGACAAAATTTGAAGACAGAATAGATAAAGAGTTAAGGGATTATTTTGTTTATCAAAATAATGACTTAACAATATAAAGGGATGACATCCTAGATGTTAACCCTTGGGTAAAGATATTTTGTAATATGATAGCCGACTGGAAGAGTTATTAGCCTTAATAACTTGTATAAATGTAATTATAAAATGTAAGAAAGTATAGTGATATGATGCGAAATATGATGTGTATGTAATAGCGATAGTGAAAGAGCAGTGAAGAGATATTGATGAAAGCATTATAAGGTTCTGTACCTTGACCTCTTTTTGTAATCAATAAATATTGTATATTACTTGTTTGGGCAGTGGGCTCATCTAGTAATCATATTTTGTACTGCCAACTCCTAACAGGGTTGAGGTTTCTAACAAGGCCTATAGTCCCTTAATGAGGACTGAGACACTATATACATGTAATAGAATCTTAACAGGGTCAACATCCTTAACATGATACTTTTGATTAGTGGATCTTTGTGGGTACCATCCCCACTGGGGTTTTCCCTTGGCCAGGGTTTCCTTGAGAACAAATAATGTGTTATGAGTTCTTTTGTTTTATTGCTATGCACATTGTTTAGCTTTCTATGTTATGCATGCATTAAGATTATCTGTTATATCCATAATTGGGAAAAAGTAAAAGTTTGTAGAATACTGATTCACCCCCCCTCTCAGTATTCCCTATTTCTAATACCAACCTTGTTAAAGGTTACAAACACACTATTAGGTGTGACCTTGTTAGAGGATTTAAGACTAATAGTTATCATTCAACTAGCATTCACTATGGGGTTGATAGGACAACAATGTATATTCATTGAATGGAATAGGGGCATTACATAAGATGGTTAAGTCTACTCAGTTAGGATATTTTTTGTATCAATGGTTAAACTGAAATAGTAGTTGATCTGATTACAATACAACTTAATTTGTAGATGTTCAGATCTATTCTAAGCCCATAAAAATCCTTTGATCAATATTTCAATTCACTTCCTCAACTTACTTTCACTCAGTAATAGGTCTCTGACACTCGGTTAACTCTGTAATTTAGTTCTTCTTCAACTAGTTTGATCAGGCATGCATGAAACTATATTCATGCGAAATCTTTGCAGTCTTCTTTCTTTCGACATAGTTTAAATAGTGAAACTCATATCTCTTATATAGATAGATAAACCATTTTCATATCAACCATCAAATTTTTCCAATTAATCTTCTTCATTGATTTTGCCTCTTAAACCTTCCTCAACAGTTGTGTCAGAAACATGTTTCAATTCCATTCTTTAGATCTTCTCCAAATTTTGTCACCCATGGATCTCATAACAAACTTTATCCTCAATCTTGAAATCATAACAATTTATAGCTCATCAAATTCAGTTGGCTAAACTAAGCATTTAATACTTTCATCCATACTCGGTTAACAAAGAAATGCATCAGTGAAAACAAGCTCGGTAAATACTATCACTCGGTATACACTACACTGGCTCGGTGTATACTGAAGTGCTTCATTTACCGACCACGTTGCCTTGTACTATTTTGCTTCCATCTTCATAATATATTAAGGCAACATAATCAAGTTAATAGTATGAAGTCATAGACTCATCAATAAGTTACCAAAGGTATTCCTTATCCTCATCTATTATATCCATCTTTCTCCATGTAGATATCTCAGTTCTTCATCTCTTCTCCCTTCTTCAAATGTTTAGATGTTTGTAACTAACATAATAAGTACTATCAAAATAAGTTGACATTAATGACTACATAATGACTAATTTAATTATCTTACGTATCATTTCAGTAGCTCGACAATCTCTAATCACTGATCTTCAAGTCATTCAGGTATTCAATCGATTGTATTTCATCAATCTCTCCCTTTGGCATTGATCGAAACACAAGCAATATGAAATATACCATACACATACCAAACATGTATTCCACAACTATGTAAGTAAATGTTGTAGCTCAGTGATGCAAGGGAATTCTGGTGTAATGCAAGGACATTCTTGGTCCTTAGTGAATCTACATGGTGGTTGGTATCTTGGCCGGTGTTACTTGGTTGCAGCCTTAACTGACGGTCTTGGTTATTGAAGGAAGCTCAGTCACTGAAGGAACTTGGTAGCCTCTGGTGCTTGGGGAAAGTGTTACTCGGTGATGTCTATAGTGCTCAATTGACACTAGTGCTCGATGATGCCTAGCATGCTCGGTTATTTCACTGTTGCTCAGTAGTTCTGGTTTATCGACTGGAGTTTTGTGTGATTTTTTGGGCCGACTTGGTGCATTTATTGTTGGTAACTATTGTTACAAGCTGACATGTTGAATTAAATGTTTTTAATACCATTTGTAAGCTGACTTGTATGGCATTTAATATTTATTAGGAAGAGTTAATGGTTTCATCTAGTTGACTTGTGGCTGATGATTAGTATTTAAGGGGTGTTTGGGTAGATGTTTTAGAGAGAGGAAAAGGGTAGAGTAGATCTAGAATATCAAATGAGAAGCCTGAAAGTTGAAGTTGGTGAAGTTGTGGAAAAGATCTTGCATGATCTTGTAGATCAGATTGTTATCTGATAGTTTGTAATTGTAGAGCTAGTGGTTTGCACACTTGGAGGCAAGGAGATTGCTTGGAGGCTTGCGAGCTCAAGTTTAGATCTTCCTTAGGGTTTCCATCAGCTTTTGATTGTCTTCAAAGCTAAACTAGTTGATATTGTATTGGATCTATGTGGATCTTACATAATTAATTTTTGTTTGTAATTGGCTCTAACTCAGAAGCCCTTATAGCCAGACATGTTAATGGAAAATTGATTTGAAACATCTTGTGTTGTGTATTCCACTATGTAATTTTGAAGTTGCAAGGTTTGGACTATCCTTAATTGGATCCACCATCCCTTGGTCTGTGTTAGGTGGTCTAAGAGTAGAGTTAATCTTGTGGGAGCTGAGTTGGTCTTGTGGAGCAAAGATTGATCTTGCGAGGGTTGATCCTACAAAATTGATCTTGTTGGTGAAGGGATTGTATGATCTTGGTTGCAGATCCATGGCACTAAACTTGTGAAATTGTGCCCTAGTTGTTTTGTAAGATTGTAGATTATGATCTAACTTGTATACAACTCGGAGATTGTCACAAGGTGGTCAGTGTAGGGTTTGTTGCAAATGGTTATGCTTATCTTTAAGGATGCCTCTGAGAAGATTGGACCCTAGAGTTATTTTTGATCTTTGTGATACTGTAGAATCCTAGATCATAGAGAAGATGAAATTAGATTTTAGATCTGAGATGGAGTTGATGAAGAATGACATGGTCGCCAAGATCATGAGAGATGTTACTGGTATACCTCAGAATGTTGGTACTGAGGATGGCTATGAAGAAGTTGTTGAAGACTTTAAACCTATTGGATCTAGTGGTGATGACTGGAGGGATAGATTTGGTGAAGACAAAACTGCTTGGTTGCATAGATCTAGAGCTTGGTTAAGTAGTGGTTACTAAATGGAAGTTTCTACTTTATCTAGTACCTTGAAACCTAAGAACTTTATTGATTGGATTGGTGAACTTGAAGATTTCTTTGAGTTGCAAGAAATTGAAGATCCTCTTCAGGTGAGATTGGCATAGACTAAGTTGAAAGGACATGTTGCTCATTGGTGGAAAGAATTAAAAAGATATAAAGAAGATGGGGGTGAATTGAAGATCAATCGGTGGAGGTTGATGGTGACAAAATTGAAAGCTAAGTTCATACCGGTTGACTATGAGAATGACTTGTTTAAGAAATTGCAAAATTTGAAGCAGAAGGAATTGTCTGTTGAAGATTATACTGAGGAGTTCTACAAACTTACTATTCGGTCTGGACACAGAGAACTTAGTAAGGAAAAGGTAGCTCAGTATGTGAATGGTCTGAGATTCAATATTCAGGATGAGCTTGGTATGCTGAAGATTGATTCTATTGAAGATGCTTATCAGTATGCTTTGAAGGAAGAAGATAAGTTGAAGAGGAAACAAAATGGTAACTCCTCAGGGAAAGAGAAAATTGATCACTTGGTGAAGGATAAACCAACTGATGCAGAAAATGAATAGAAACCTGTGGAACTGAAGAAGAAGATAGGTAGAGTTATCTTTAAGGGTACTTCCTATAACTATGGAGAGGGAGGACACAATTCTTTTGAGTGTACAAAGAAGCCTGGTGATTGACAAAATGTTGTGGTGAATGAGAACATTTAGAATGAACTTGAATCAAAGAACTTACTACTTCAGCGAACATTGCTCGGTATAAAGGAGGAACCTTGTTAGAGGAGTAACTTGTTTAGGACCCGATGGAAGTCTGGAGGTAAAATTTGTGATGTTATTGTTGACAGTGGTAGTACTGATAACCTTTTTGCTGAGGACATGGTTCAAAAACTTGGATTGAATAGAATGAGACATCCACATCCTTATAGGATAGGCTGGTTGCAAGATGATCATGCTCTAGAAGTTAGAGAACAATGTTTCATTGATGTTTAGATTGGCCAGTCTAAGGATCTTGTGTTATGTGACATTGTGAAGATGAATAGTTGTGATATATTGCTCGGTAGACCTTGGCAATATGATTGTAGAGCTATTTATGACTATGTGAAGAATGTGTTTACTATTGAGAAGGATGACAAGAAGTTTTCACTAATGCCTTTGATGGATACAATGCTCAGTAGGAGAAGCTTGAGTATTGGTAGTCGAGTTGAGTTGGTGGCTCCAGAGAAAATGAATGATCAGTTTGGAGAACTAACCTATGTGCTATCTAGAAAAGACTTAAAGAGATAGAGGAAGTTGAAGTGGAAGAAAATGCAGAGTGAGAAGATGGAGGACTTGTATGTGAAGAACCCATTTGGGGTTTATGTGCTGAACCCTGGAAGATGTTATTCTCACATATGAACATCTTTTGGAACCTAGGGTGTCTGATGCAGGGGCATTTTGGGGTAATGCAGGGACATTCTTGGTCCTCGGTGAATTTGCATGGTGGTTGGTATCTTAGCCAGTGTTACTCGGTTGCAGCCTTAACTAATGGTCTCGGTTATTGAAGGAAGCTCGATCATTGAAGGAACTTAGTAGCCTCTAGCACTTGGTGAAAGTGTTACTCAGTGATGTCTATGGTGCTCGGTGATGCCTGGTATGCTCAGTTATTTCACTGTTGCTTAGTAGTTCTAGTTTATCGACTGGAGTTTTGTGTGATTTGTTGGGCTAACTTGGTGCATTTATTATTGGTAACTATTATTATAGGCTGACATGTTGAATTAAATGTTTGTAATACCATTTTTAAGCTGACTTGTATGGCATTTAATATTTGTTAGTGTAAGAATTTTGATATCACTCTCATACCATGTAAGACTTTGCCTAAGGCAAAGAATAAATACCAAGATCTAGAAGCTCAAGAGATAGCACAAGAGAGACAAAATATGATATGATCAAATGATAAAATAATGAATAATAGATTGAATTGAATTATTGATTACAATGTAGAATGCCTCAATATATAGGCAATGCATGATATCTAGAAGATATGCAAGTGATAAGATCACAACTAGACATGGTGGAATCACATGTCCACCAAAGGTGGATCATCCTCCATTGTACATCAAAGTATGTGCAACATGTGCAACAATGAGAGGATGATAATGTGATAAGATCACTAAAGGTGGATCTCACACACAAAGACGTATGTGATGACAACTATCACACCTAAAGTGGAGATTCTCCTAACCATGTGCTAAAAAGAAATGAAAAATCCTAGGTGTCACAATGACAACTAATATGCAAATGCATTATCCTAAGTAAAATTAAGTAAAGTGTAATTAGTAAATATTTAATTACACCAACACCCCCCCTTAAGTGCAACTTTAGGGGAATGCACTTAAGCTCACAACGCAAGATGGGTCTCGACTACTAGGCCATGTTAGGTACCCATGTACAATATGCAAGAACAATGTAATCTCTAATAAAGTGGAGAAAGAGGGAAAGCCTCATGGGAAAAACCCTCCCCCAAAAGAGAGATGAATACAAGATTCATGGATGGATGGAGTAATCAAGACCCCCCATTATGACACACATCATACATATATAATACAAAATCCCCCCAAAGGAAGTTTTGGTGTTCAAAATGATGCTTATGCTCATAGGCTGTGAATATATCTTCAGATAAATTTTAGGAATTGTTAGCTCCAAAATGTGGGGGGATCTCAAGATAACTGGACCAATTATAGGGACAAGACTACCGTCTTCACTTCTGGCTCTACAAAACCAAGGTGGGTGCACCTAACCCAATGAAAACTATAATTCACACACCAAGGACTGGGTTTGAATAACAGATGGATAGTAAGAAAGTACTAAATGCTAACCTCACATTCATTGAATCTCCATTACTATAAAGTATAACACTTTAACCAATGACTTACAACTTAGGGATGGTTCTTAATTTATAGTTTGGAATGCAACAACTTCAATCAGTGTATGCTAACAAAAGAGGTACTCATTTAGGCTAGTGCCTCATCCATTGGGCAAGACTTCTTGGAAACAAAGATACAAAAAGATTTGAATACTTGAGGATTCATAGCCATAAACACATTTATCCTAATCTTTTATTGCTTATATAACATCCTTACATAGACAAGGGAAAACTCAGATCTCATGTAGAGCATAATTTAATCCAATCCTAGATCATAACTCAAGAATGAAAATACATACACATAACAATATGTAATGAGCTAAAAAACTCAAAGCTTACTGAACTTGACACAAAGGAGAGATAAAGAACTAGATATTTGCATTAAGTATGATGAACCTCTTTTGTGTATACAAATGAATCACAAAGCAATTTGCTTGCAAACTATAGCTTAGACCTGCAACTTTCTTCTTTCATTAACACACATTGAATTAGAAAATATTACAAAACCTTGGAACCAGAACTAGGGACTCTCTGAACTTTGAAACTGGAACCTTTACAAAATCAAAATTTCAAAACTATATACCACTGGTTACCTTGGAATCCCAAATAGGTTAGGATGCAACAAGCTACAGGTAACCAGAGTTAAGGCTAGGGTTTCCACCCACCAAAACATTTCAAACTGATCAGAAATTAATATGTGGGAGGGAAAACCAAGCAACCTCTGAGCACATCCAACTGACACTTAATCTTCACATGTGAAAATCCCTTTTGGACTATACTAAAGCTCCTAAAAATCTTGTAAACTTAACCTGAAATGACCCCTTAAGCCTGTCTCAAGCACTATTCTCTCATTCTCCACAAAAAAACATTCTTCTGCAATCAATCACGACAGCTTGGACCATACTGCACCTACCAATGCCACCAAACAAATTGAAAACGGCCGCTTAAACCATTAATTTTGGTACTTCATGTCATTGGGAAGCATTCAAACTTTCAAATCTACAGAAAATGGCTATTTTCATGGTGCCACTGACATATCTATGACCCATGTTCAAACTAAGATCATCCTTACATTGTGGCCATCAGATCCTTTTCCTTTTCACAGTTTTATGTTCTAGCTTATGAAAGACTCAACGAATATGCGACTGAAGACCATTCTCACATTTGCTGAATGTTTTAGCTAACTGTTATTTCATTTGGAGAGCACGTGAATGCCTCATTTGCCAATTCACTAGGACTCTTGGAACTTTGCCAAATCATTCCGTGAACAAGTGAACAGATAGAATTTATCAGAGCCGCTACATATTTTTATCCAGATTGCCAAAAGCACTGAGAAACTCAACTGGGCCCATACAAGAAAATCAATAGCTGGCATGATTTCGCATAGCTCTGACACATCTCATGCACCTTAGTGACAACCATCGATCTTGAATCTTCAAATTGAGACACTGGGTCCACTTGACAACATTCCAGATCATTATTCCTTGACTAATAACAAGCCGCCACCTGTGCATCCTCTGACATCAGGTCCACTGTAGCTCCACATCACCGCCAGGCTTGGCCAATCAAACACAGACACATCGACATGACTTGGCAATCAGGGCCCATACAAATAATTATTTATTTTCCCACTGCAAAATTAACCCTAGGGGATTCAGCGAATACGCGACTGAGGCATTCTCCTAGTCACGAGATACTTTTCTTAACCATGGTCAAACCCAGAGAATACGTGAACAAAGGAAACCACCAGTTCACCGAATCATTTCTTAACCATGAGTTTCATTACGAGAATGGGCAAATACAATTATTCATTGAATTGCTAGATCATGACTTAACCCCAGATCACCATTCAGAGAATACGTGACTGAAGAAGAATAGGCTGTCATGCCAATTCGCTTAATGTTTTGACTTAACCGCCAGGTATTGGGAGATTACGTGAACACTACATTCGGGTAATCACTAAATGTAAAACATAACTGCCACAAGATTTAGAGAAATAGTGACCAATGTGTTCATTGAATCGCCAGATAGAAAAGATAACCGCTCGAGCAACTGGAGAATTTGCGACTGAGGCAACATATAATAATGCAATCATGAGTTCACTGGATAACTTAAAGACATGAAAAAACATTACCCGACTTAGCAAACACTAAGAGGAAAAAGTGCACATGTCAAAAGGAAAACTTAAGTGGCCCAAAAGGTAATGAAGAAATAGAATAGGGCTAGGACAAAGCTAGGGTTTAAACCCTCCCAATGGCTAGATATTTTGAATTTTTGCCTAGGGTTTGAGCTAGAAACCAAGAAAAATTTGCAGAGAATAGAGGAAAAAGACCAGGAGACATGAAAAAATTACCAGTGCTAATAGTGGCTCATACTAGGGGATGTGTATCTCCTACAGGTACAATTGGAAAGAGAATCTACTGGAAGAGCAGACCACCAAAATTTTGACTCAAAAAACACAGAGTAGACAAACTGAAAGTAGGGGAAACCTAAACTACTGTTCATGGAAAAGATACTTCAGGAGAAGTAAAACTTTAAGAATTTTCCATGAATAGGCAATTCCAAAGTACCACCAGTCAAATCTTTCAAAATATATGAATCTGTCCCCCACTTGCCTTCAATGAGATAAGGGCCCACCCAAAAAGGGTCAAATTTTCCATGTTTCCCCTTATCTTCTAGCCTTGCATTCCACATCAAGACAAGGTCATCAACCTCAAAAATCCTCTGAGTAGCTCTTCTATCAAACAAATCCTTACACTATTTCTGCAAATTTTCATTTCTTTCATGTGCATCTCTCCTTACCTCCTCCAACTGGATCAGTTCATCCATTCTTACTCTCATTTCATCATTTAAATCCTCATCATATGCCTAGATGAACTTATACATCTGCAATAAATTATTTTGAGGCAATCTAGCACCTATTCCATACACTAGATCAAATGGGGCACAACCTATGGCTTTCTTTACAGTTACTCTGTCAGCCCATAGTGCCCACCATAGCTTTGAATCCCAGGCTTTCCTATTCTTGTCCAAAACCCTCTTGAGAATCTTAATCAGACTTTTATTACTGGACTCAGCTTGGCCATTACTTTGTGGATGATATGGAGAAGAAAATGAAATGTGTATCCCATATTGCTGACAAAAATCAATAAATTCCTATGATCTAAAACACATCACATTATCAACCACAACTACCTCTGGGCAACCAAACCTAGTAAGGATATTCTGCATCACAAAGTCTGTCACCACTTTACTAGTAGCTTTTTTAGTAGGGATAGCCTCAACGCACTTGGTAAAATAATCTGTTGCTACTAGAATATAGGAATGTCCACCACTAGACTTGTTTGGAATTTCCCTAATAAAATCAATGCCCCACTTCTGAAAAGGAGCCTGAACTGCAATAGCTCTGAGTGGCAAATTTCCATTAAATTTCAACTTTCTAGAAAATCTTTGACATGCATCACATTTCCCTACATATTGATGTGTATCCTTAAAAATTGTAAGCCACCAAAATCCAGACCTAAGGATCTTGTGAGCTGTAGTCTTCACCATATAGTGTCCTCCACATACACCTTGGTGTATTTCTTCTAACAGAGCTTTAGACCTCTCAAAGTCTACGCACTTTAGCAATACTCCTTCATTTCTTCTCCACCACAACTCAGCATGTATGATAGCATACCTAATTGACTGCAACTTGACAGTTCTCCTCTTATTTTCATTCATGTCAGGGGGAAGAATTAATTTCTACAAATAACCAATGACATCCTTGTACCAATCACAACAATCCGTATCACAAATGTATGGCCTCTCCTCCTCCTCTAACATATTCACATGATTTGCAACTAGATTGCTTTGTGTCATTAAATTTGCTAGGCCTAGGCCTCTTACCAACTTTGTAATCTGAATGTCAATATTGAACTCTTGGATCCTGTTGATCCATCTACATCTCCTCCCTGAGACTTCTTGTTGCACCAATATATCTTTAACAGTAGCACTAGGAACATAAGCAACTACCTTAGCTCCTATAAGATAACACTTGAATGCCTTGACTTCTTTGACCAAGGCATAAGCCTATTTCTTAGTAATATCATATTTCAATTCTGCTACTTGTAGGGATTTAACTAAAAATGATATGGGCTGTTCATATCCCTTTGAATTCTTTTGCAATAAAACTGCTGCAATTGTATGACATGAAGAAAAAGAAAATATTTGCATAGGCTTACCATAATTAGGTGTCCTCAGAATAGGAGCATCCTTGATGGCTCTCTTGATATTCCTAAAAGATTCATCTGCTTCTTCATTCCACTCAATCTTTGCCTCTTTCTTCAACATCCTAGAGAAAGGAATACTAATTTCTGCAAAATTAGTAACAAATCTCCTTAGAAAATTAACTTGCCCAAAGAAAGATTGTATTCCTTTAACATTTCTAGGTGGTGAAAGCTTATCTATTTCCATGACCCTTTTAGGATCAATTCTTACTCCCTCTTTAGACACAATATGTCCCAAGAGTTTTCCCTCCACAACACCAAATGCACATTTCTTTGGATTCAAGGAGACACCATATTCCAAGGCTCTAACAAAGATCTTCTCAAGATGCTCACAATGCTGATCTTCCTTCTCTGAATATGATGTGAGATCATCTTGGTATACCACTAAAAAATTGTTTATGAAATCAGCAAAGGCTACATCCATGGATCTTTGGAAAGTAGCTCCTGCATTTGTCAGACCGAATGGCATTCTAACATAAACATAAGTTCCCCAAGGGGTGGTAAATGCAGTCGTAAACTGTTCTGATTCCTTGACCACAAATTGGTTGTATCCAAAGAAACCATCCATCATGGACATTAACTCTAATCCAGTAACCCTCTACAACATATTCTCCATATTAGGCAAGCCATAATTATCTTTCAAAGAATTGACATTCAAATTTCTAAAATCAACACACAACCTAATGTCACCATTCTTTTTTCTGACCAGAACCAAATTTGACACCCAAGTAGAATGTCTGATAGGCTTGATGATGCTAGCATCCATCATCTTTCTCAACTCATCTTGCATTTTTGGTGCCAAGGTAGGATTCACAGGGCTTAACTTTTGCCTAAAAGGTTTGGTCCCCTCTTTCAATGGTATCTCATGTTGAAAGAGATCATCTCTATAAGCCTTCAAATCCTCATAAGACCATGCAAAAACATGTCTAAATTTTTTGAGAAGATCAATCAAATTCTTTCTAGTTCTTAGGGACAAACACTTACCTATGTAAACATTTTTTGGTTCTTGGCTTGTTCCTAGATTCACTTCCTCCAAATCATTTATCTTGTCAACAATTCTAGAAACACAAGCCCTCTCCTTATTATCAAATGCCCTTTTAAGAGAAACCAATCCCCTAGGGATCCTATTTGACTTTAGTTGCAAAACCTCCTTCCTAAGAACATTTTCTTTTGCATCTCTGATATCAACATAAGTACTGAAATCCATCTCCTGACCATCAAAGTGAGAATCACACTATAAAAATCTTAATATATCTTGATCATCAGAAAAAACCTGCCAATTATCAACATTGTCTGGGATAGAAGGCCTGGACATGAATTCAACCTTAGATATTTCAGAAAAGGTGATATCCTCTAGCCTCAATGCTATGTTTTCCAACAAATCAGCCATCCTATTTTGGCTTCTATCCACCCAATCAATCCCAAAGGCACTAAAACTTTCAATTTCATCCCAAACATCATTCCTATACTGTTTCAACCTCTAATTTTTAGATGCATATTTTGATCTAATCTGAGAAATCACTAACTCAAAATCATCGATTACTGTAAGATGTTTGATTCCATGTTTTGATGCTTGTCTTAAACCAATCAGTAGGGCCTCATATTCAACAACATTATTTGTGCAAGGAAACAAGAGAGTGAAAGAAAACTTAAAAGTCTTACCACTAGGGGATATCAATAGCACTCCTGCTCTAGCACCTTCTTTTGAACTCACTCCATCAAAATATAATGTCCATAAGACATTACCTTCTACCATGTTATTCTCATCATGAACTAGAGGGACATGCCTGGACTCCTCTTGCAATCTTTTCTCCTGAACTTGGAAAGAACCAATGTCAGTATCAACAAAATAATTCATGCTGTCCTCTTCATCCTCCTCAATCATGTGAGGGGTTTTAGTTTCCCTTGAAACTTTCACACTTTCACCTTCAATGTTGAAAGTGGAAAAAGACAAATCACATTGAATACTTCCCCCCATATAAGCACTCCATCTTCTAGATAAAAGCATTCCATATTGACGAGGAATATCTACTACTAGCACACTCATAGTTAATTGCTTATCAGGATATGCTACTAGTTTATAAGGCAAAGCCTTAATAGTACCAATGATTGGTACCTCCCTTGAGTCCATAGCTTGACACCTACCGTGAGGTGTATCTACCTTCAGTCCTAATGACTTCATGATCTTTGTCAGCATGATAGTATTTGATGCCCTAGAATCAATCATACAATTCTTCAATATTTTACCATTTATCACAAGAGACAAGAAGAAAGGATCAACTGTCCTTGATGCATTGTTTACATCATTTGTATCCAAAACTATTTGAGGAATTTTAGAAAAAATCTCTTCATTTTTATTTTCAGGTGTGTCTTCCAAGGAAGCTACATGTTTGTCATTTGTACTCACCTCTTGGATTCCTGCAGGAGAAACACCATTCACCCAATCTAGAGCTTTCACTCTATGTTCTTCTATCCTCATCATCTCCAAAAATGGAACCTTGATAGTCATTTGTGATAGCAATTTTGTCATGTCAATTGGAACATACTTTTGGTCATTTATGTCTTCATTAAAAATAGTGACAACTTTATCCTTTGTCAGATCAGACTTGTCTTTGTGAAAAGACTCCTCTTTACTCCTTTGAGGAATGGGAACAACTACCTCTGATGTCTTTGCTTTACTCCTAGGTGCTACAGTAGGTATAATTTTCTTCTTTACCTTCACTTGGTTAGTAGCATCAACACCCCTACCCTTTTCCTCAGATTGTTGTGCACTATTTTCTGTCCTCTTGATAAACACACTGCCTGGTTTACCATTTGTGTTTCCAACTATCTTGTTCCTCAAATTGTAATTTCTCCTAGCTTGCATGGCCATGTTTACAGTGATTTGAGAAATTTCCTCATTAGATGGTCTCCTTAATGAAACCAACTCCTCATATTTCACTACACCACATCCAACATCATCAAACTTTTCCTCTTCTTCATCAGTAGAGCCAACCTCATCCCACACATGTGAAGAAGTCATTCCACACCCATCCTTGTCATAATGCTCATCATGTTCTTGATTCTTTGATAAATTTAAGGCAATAACATAGTACTCTGGACTATGAGGAGATTGACAAGCAGCACACCATGGTCAATCACATTTACTGAATTTCTTTGCAGAGGATCAGGGATCTTGCCGTCAGGCCTATCCTACTTGGTTGGGAAAATGGGCTTGCCATATTTCCACTAAGTATTATAAGGGTAATTTTGCATTCTTGGTTGTCTGCTAAAGTTGTTTGGAACTGACCTATCCATAGCCACAACCCTATTATTTCCCTTTGTTAGAAAGTAAAGATCCCCAAGATAACTGAGGGGGGGGGGGGGGGTGAATCAGTTATCAGATAATTTATCCATTCAATTGCATTAAATAATATAATCAATGTACTAATCAACCATAGAAAGATAATCATACACAATTGCACAATAACACAAGATATGTTGACTAGGGAACCTCTTGAAAAGAGTAAACCCCGGTGGGAATGATGCCCACAAAATGATGCACTAATATGAAAGTTCCTTGTTAGAGGATGGACCTTGTTAGGAGTCTTATGAAATACATTCATTACATATAAATCCCCGTTAGGAGATTTTGAATCCCTGTTAAAAGATTCTAACCCAGTTAAGAGTTTATGGAAGACAGAAGGACCCACTGCCCAAACAGCTTCAAGGCAAGATCTCTGAACCCACTGTCCAAAAGATCTTAGATTTATTCAATAGAATAATATGAAATGTATTACCTCCTTCACACTATGCCAAAACCGCACTCTCTGCTACACAAGATCACAATTCTAGATCTTTGTACTCACAAGTCTTCCTTTATCACTGAATTAGCTCTTTTCTTCACTTCATGCATATATTCACATATCAATATTCATTATACACATTACAAAAAGGAAAAAATTCCTTCTTATATACCAAACTCAAATAATTACAAATTATTCGGTCCTCAATTACAAAATAATAAGTTCTACACGCTACACACAGAATTCACATAAAACTGTCGGCTTCCAGATACTGTAACTTTCTCCAAACATATCCTCAAAGTTTGTGCTATGAACCATGTCATCATTAATGAGTCTCCAACATCCCTTTAATTGCACAAAATTAGATTCCATCCCAGCTAAGAGATATCCTCTGATTTCTAAACATCGCTTCACAGAAACATTGTCTAAACACTGCTTTCACCAAAATGCTCATAACTCTTACAAATGACTAAATTTATTTTTGCGTTGTTAACCATAGGTCAATAAAACACCAAAGAGCATACCATCAACTGCACAAAATCTAATCTACAATACAACATGTGTGCAAAACAAAACTGTACCTACTTTCTTGCTAATATCCAGAATGTCACTGTGTTGACATCAATGACAATCCAAGTCATGAATGCAACAACAACTGCTATAGAATGACTACCAAAATACTTTGCATTCATTCCTAACAATCTCCCACATTGGCATTGATGGCAACATAGATGAAAAATATCTAATGTTCCAAAAATCCAATACTGCAACATCATTGCAAAATATCAAATTAAATCTTGCTTCATTTTCCTATTCAACTCTCTCATACAATCCACAATGTTTTTCATGTATATCTCTCCCCCATTGAAATCAATGACAAAAATTCCATTACTAAGTCAACAACAACTTAATGTCAAAAGACACTTTTCAGAAAAATACAATGACAAGAGTCCTCATGACTCAGCTCATAAACTCCCCCATAGAGGAAGTTCCAACATCCAATCCAGAACAAAGATAGAGCTCATATACCACTGGACGGATGCAATCATCTGCATCAATTCTCAAAAAATAGGTTGGGGCATAACCCCAAGCATACCTCTCAGATACACAAATGTATCCTTAGGTAAAGGCTTTGTAAATATATTTGCTATCTGCTCCTTTGTACTTATGTACTCCAATCTTACTTCTTTTTCTGCAACTTTCTCTCTTACAACATGATACTTGATCTCAATATGTTTAGTCTTAGAATGTAAAACATGATTTTTTGACATACTCAATGTACTAGTGTTATCACAATGTATAACAATAGGCTCATCAAACTTTATTCCAATATCCTTCAACATCTACTTCATCCAAATAATCTGATTACAATTATTTTCTACTACAACATATTCTGCTTCTGCTGTGCTTTGTGAAGTACAATTCTGCTTCTTACTTAGCCAAGAGACCAATTTACCTCCAAGAAAAAAGGCTCCACCATTGGTGCTTTTCTTTTCATCAACGCTGCCTCCCCAATTTGCATCAGTATAGGCACATAAAGTAAAATTATCAGAATTCTCATACCATAATCCATAATCCATTGTTCCTTTCAGATATCTCAGTATCCTCTTTACTGCTGCATAATGTGATTCTCTAGGTTTTGCTTGAAATCTTGCTACAATCCCCACTGAATGTGCTATATCAGGTCTTGTATGTGTCAAGTACTGCAATCCTCCAATCATAGATCTATACTTTTTCTGCTCAACTGCTAGTGTCTCATCTTTGTTAGATAACTTATGTCTGGTTACCATAGGTGTTCCGACAGGTTTAGAATCTTCCATTCCAAATATTTTCAATAATTCATTTAAATACTTAGTCTGACTTACAAATATACCTTCCTTGCTTTGTGTTATCTATAATCCCCAAAAATATTTCATTTCTCCAATCATGCTCATCTCAAATTCAATCTTCATTTCATCTACAAATTTGTCACTAGCTTCATCTTCTCCTCCAAAGATAATATCATCAACAAATATAACTATAACCAACAAACCATTCTCAATTTCTTTTGTGTATAAGTTACTATCTGTTGTTCCTTTTATAAATTGCAATTTCAATAAATACTTATCCAATCTTGCATACCAAGTTCTAGGTGCTTGTTTTAATCCATATAAAGCTTTCTTTAACTTACATACCATATCTCCTTCTTGTGTCAAAGGAAAACCTTCAGGCTGCTCAATGTAGACTTCTTCTTCCAATTCACCATTCAAAAATGCTGACTTTACATCCATGTGATATACTCTGAATTTCTTGTAAGTTGCATATGCTAGAAACATTCTCACTACTTCAAGTCTGGCCACAGGTGCAAAAGTTTCTTCATAGTCAATTCCTTCTTGCTGTGAATAACCTTTACATACCAATCTTGCTTTGTTTCTTATCACTTCTCCTTGTTCATTCATCTTGTTTCTAAATACCCACTTTGTTCCAATCAGATTCTTGTCTTCAGGTCTTGGGACCAATTCCCATGTCTTATTTTTTTCAATCTGCTCTAGTTATTCTTTCATAGCATTAATCCAATGTTCATCTTCACAAGCTTCATTAGTAGTCTTAGGTTCAATTTGAGAAATCAAACATAAATGTACCTTATTTCAAGTCAAAACTCCTCTATTTAAACTTCCAATAACTTGCTCAACAGGGTGATGTCTTGAAGTATACCTGTTAGGTGTCATAGTTAATGATCTTGTTCCGACTGTAGATTCTTCTCTTCTTTCTTCTTTGTTTTCTTCTCTATTTTCTTCTTTTTTTTCTTCAGTATGACTTTCATTCAGCAAATCACTGTTAGTTTCAAAAAATAATTCTGCATTTTCAATGTTAGGCTGAGGTTGTGCTTCTCCATCAGATTCATAATCAAGCATTCTTTCCTGAATTTTAAACTTCTCATCAAATTTTACATTTGCACTTTCAACAATAGTCTTAGTTCTTTTGTTATAACATCTATATGCTTTGCTTTTTAAAGAATATCCAATAAATATTCCTTCATCACTTCTAGGATCAAACTTTCCTATATCATCATCTCTCTTTATATAACATTTACTTCCAAAAATTCTAAAATATTTAACTGAGGGTGTATGTCCAAACCATAATTCATAAGGTGTCTTGTTTGTATCTACTCTGATTTGTACTCTGTTCATAGTGTATACTGCTGTGTTCACTGCGTCTCTCCAAAAAGTCTTAGCCAAATCATTTTCAAACAACATAGCTCTTGCTGCTTCAGTTATTGACCTGTTCCTTCTTTCTACAATACCATTTTGTTCTAGTGTTCTAGGGGCTGAAAGTTGTCTCTTAATACCATTCATTTCACAAAAGGTGTTAAACTCTCTAGATGTAAATTCACCACCTCTATCAGATCTTAGACACTTAATCTTCATTCCAGATTCATTCTCAATTTTGCTTTTCATGATCTTAAATTTATCAAATGCTTCAAATTTTTCTTTCAAAAATGCAATCCACATCATTCTTGTAAAATCATCAACAAGAATCATAAAATACCTTTCTCCATAGAATCCTCTAGTCCTAGTACGACCACTCAAGTCTGTATGAACAATCTCCAGCTTCTCTGTCGATGTGAACTTCTTGTTGGGAAATGAACTCCTTTTCTGCTTTGCCATCATACATTCTTTGCAAATCATGTTAGTAGGTTTCATAATTCTAGGTAAATCTCTTACCGCAAGTGTAGTGCTCACCTTGACAATATTATCAATGTTTATATGACAAAACCTTTTATACCATAACCAACTATCATCAATCCTAGTTATCAAACATGTCATCTCAGTAGGATTCAACTGAAATACATTACCTCTAGTTCTAGATCCTTTTCCAATCAAATTTCCATCTTTATCTTTTATCACACAAGTTTTCTCAGAAAACCAAACTTGATAACCTTTATCAGCCAATTGTCCAACGCTTAGTAGATTATGTCTCAGTCCATCAACAAAGTAAACATCATCAGTGTTAGTCTTTCCATCAAGAGTAATAGATCCTATACCCTTAATCAAACAAGGTGCATTGTTGCCAACCCTAACAATTCCTCCATCATAATTATCTAACTTAACAAACTTTCTTTTATCTCCAGTCATATGATGTGAACAACCACTATCTATAATCCAATCAAATTTCTTTTCAACTTGTGAAACTAATGCTTTTTCTTCCCTTTTATTAGATTCAGAACTTTCTTCTTTAATTGCTACAAATCCTATTTACTCAAAGTTATCATTATCACTGTCACTTAAATGTTTTTCAATTCTTGCTTCAAGATCTTCATCATTTGCATAATAACATTCTTTAGATCTCCTAGGTTTAATGTTGCTTCTATACATGTTAACTCTTTTAGGACATTTAGATGCAAAATGACCATATTATTGACAAGTCCAACATTTAAAGATTTTCTTACCATTTGGTTCTCTTTTTACAAGTAATGCAATACCTTCTTCAATCTTCTTATCTTCCTCAGATCTACTACTGCTGGCATAATCTCCATTCACACTAGTACTTCTTGTAGGTCTAATGTTAAGAGCATTGAATGTTATTTCCATTTTAGGTAGCTCTCCTAATAATCTCAAGTTCATCTCTGTTGTTTCTAATCTTCCAAGAAGAGTCTCTCTTGAAAAGTTTGATGTACAAGGTATCACTTGTTCAATCATCTGCATTGTCTACCTGAATACTGGTGTCAAAGTTCTTAGTATTTTCCATATCACTTCATTTTCTATCTTATCACCTCCACAAGACTTTATTCCTGTTACAATCTTAGACATCCTACCAATATAACTTCTAATAGATTCATCTTCCATCATTCTGATATCTTCAAATGCACAAATCCAATTATGTAATCTAGCCTTCTTTTCATGTTCATCACCTTCAAAAGTAGAATGTAAAGCTTTCCAAATTGCATGAGATGTTTTCAAACATCTTACCTGACTATATTCATTCTCCGGTAGTGCTGACAAAAGTGCTTCTCTTGCAAGTATGTTACACATGAATAGATCTAGTTCATCTTTAGTTCCTGCCTCTAGATTGTCTTCCTCAATGATAGTCTTTTCATTCTTTGTAATCAACCAATAACTTGGTCCTAAACAAAATAGATGTGTCTTCATCTTTTCTTTCCAGCTGTCAAAATTTACTCCATCAAACTTAGGGCTTTCTTTTCTGAAATTCACCATGGATCTCCTTAAGTTGTTAAAATTTTCTTTCAAGGACCTGCCGCTCTGATACCAATTGTTAGAAAGTAAAGATCCCCAAGATAACTGAGGGGGGGGGGGTGAATCAATTATCAGATAATTTATCCATTCAATTGCATTAAACAATATAATCAATGTACTGATCAACCATAGAAAGATAATCATACACAATTGCACAATAACACAAGATATGTTGACTAGGGAACCTCTTGAAAAGAGTAAACCCCGGTGGGAATGATGCCCACAAAATGATGCACTAATATGAAAGTTCCTTGTTAGAGGATGGACCCTGTTAGGAGTCTTATGAAATACATTCATTACATATAAATCCCTGTTAGGAGATTTTGAATCCCTGTTAAAAGATTCTAACCCGGTTAAGAGTTTATGGAAGACAGAAGGACCCACTGCCCAAACAGCTTCAAGGCAAGATCTCTGAACCCACTGTCCAAAAGATCTTAGATTTATTCAAAAAAATAATATGAAATGTATTACCTCCTTCACATTGTGCCAAAACCGCACTCTTTGCTACACAAGATCACAATTCCAGATCTCTGTACTCACAAGTCTTCCTTTATCACTGAATTAGCTCTTTTCTTCACTTCATGCATATATTTTCATATCAATCTTCATAGTACACATTACAACAAGGAAAAAATTCCTTCTTATATACCAAACTCAAATAATTACAAATGAATCGGTCCTCAATTACAAAATAATAAGTTCTACACGCTACACACAGAATTCACATAAAATTGTCAGCTTCCAGATACTGTAACTTTCTCCAAACATATCCTCAAAGTTTGCACTATGAACCCAATCATCATTAATGAGTCTCCAACATCCCTTTAACTGTGCAAAATTAGATTCCATCCCAGCTAAGAGATATCCTCTGATTTTCGAACATCGCTTCACAGAAACACTGTCCAAACAATGCTTTCACCAAAATGCTCATAACTCTTACAAATGAATGAATTTCTTTTTGCACTGTTAACCATAGGTTAATAACACACCAAAGAAAATACCATCAATTGTGCAAAAGCCAATCTACAATACAACATGTGCGCAAAACAAAACTATACCTGCTTTCCTACTAATATCCAGAATGTCACTGTGTTGAGATCAATGACAATCCAAGTCATGAATGCAATAACAACTGCTATAGAATGACTACCAAAATACTTTGCATTCATTCCTAACACCCTTTTCACCAGGCTTTAAACCTTCTAAAGCCTTCAAAATTTGTTTTAGATTGTCATCCTCCTTGGGCTTAGAGTTAGTAGATCTTCCCATTTCTTTCTTATTTTGCATTTGAGGCTTGCAATCATCTCTTCTCCCCAAATTTCTTGATATTCTTCTATTTCTTTCTATGTTGATGGCCAACTTATAAGCTTCCCCAAGATTTCTAGGGTTCTTATCTCTCAAAAGATATCCCATATTTGCATCAAAGGCATTTAAGTATGTCACAAGACACACTTTGTCATCTAACCTGATAACTTGTAAGAGCCTATGCATAGCCTTTTGAAATCTTATGTTAAATTCAAGGACCTCCTCATTCTAGTTTTTCTTTAGATTTTTGAATTCATTTAAGATAAAACCCTCATTAGTTTTATCACCATAATGCTCCTTGAAACAATTCTTGAATTCATTCCAAGATCCTATATTGGCATGGGGCAGTCCTCTAAACCAATCCCTAGCATCTTCGGTCAAAGATTGTACAAATAACTTCATTATAACATCATCAGGTTCAATATTATAATCATCTATTACATCTATAAAATTCTTTAGATGTTCCTCACATGTGATGACATTATTTCCAGCAAATTTAGGGAGCTTTTTTCTAATCTCATCAGGAATTGCATTAAGATAACCAGGAAGACCAAAGAAGATAAGTTGTTTGTACCTTTCATGAACAGGCACTCCATGAGGTGGGTCCATCCCTTGAAATGTAGATGTCCTTGTGTTTGAACCATCAGGAATCTTGGTAGCACCCAGAATGCCATTAGCTTGAGTTGCAAGGTTACCATGATTTCCACCTTGTTTCAAAGATGAAGCAGCAGCATTTGAAGGTCCTGAGGTATGCTTGAGAAAATCAATTTTCTTTCTGATTTCTATAGCAGAAGCCTCCAACTCTACTTTCTCAAGTTCTTTATCTAATATTTCCTTTTTCCTTCTAGCCATCTCAAGGTCTGCATTTAATCTCGACCCTTGATCTAATGGGTTTTCCACATGAACTTGTTCATTGATTTGAACTCCAATAGATTTCTGTTTACCCTTATCTCTAGGCCTAGTTATCTCATATGTTTTATACACAATAGGCTATTCCTCAACTCTTTTAGGCTTTGGGACAAAATTAATTGTCTCCAAATCTAACAACTGCCTCTTTAGCTACTCAGCCCTTATCATGGCTTGTCTTACTCTATCTTCCTTGTCTTTTTCTCTTTGTTGTCTGATAGCAACTTGTTCTTGAACTGTTCTTTCCAATTCATAGACCTCTTCAAAGATCTCTTCTGATTCTAGGAGAGTAGTCTCAGATTCATCATCTCCCACTTGAAACTCATCCTCATACTGGTTCAGTCCCAAATCAATAGCCTCTTCATATTCTGAATTATTTTCTTCTTGACTAGGCTTGGTTTGAGCTTCTTGTCTTGTATCCCTTTTTCTTTTCCAAGTATGGGAAACATTTATTTTCTTCTTTCCTCCCCTTGTCTGACTAGGTCTAGAAGTGCTTGGAATACCTTCTTCCATTATGTCTTCAAGATGCTCTTTTCTCCAAGACCTAGTAGCTCTGTAACTCATTTTCTTGTGAAATCAACTGACCAACACTGCTATAGAGATGTTTGAGTCACCACCCAAGAATATTGGGGATCTTACAATACTACTTCCTCACTAACAAATATCCAAATGAGTCAGATAAGACAAGGGACAAGAATAACCCTATTTTTCAATGATGACCTACTGGTTATAATAAACTTGTGTAACATTTCCCTAGTAGAGTCACCATCTTGTTGGTGTTCAAAATGACGCTTATGCTCATAGGCTACCAATATATCCTTAGATAAATTTTAGGAATGGTTAGCTCCAAAATGTGGGGGGATCTTAGGATAACTGGACCAACTATAGGGACAAAACTTCCCTCTTCACTTCTGGCTCTGCAAAACCAAGGCAGGTGCACCTAACCCAGTGAAAACTATACTTCACACACCAAGGACTGGGTTTGAATAACATATGGATAGTAAGAAAGTACTAAATGCTAACCTCACATTCATTGACTCTCCATTACTATAGGGTAGAACACTACAACCAATGACTTACAACTTAGGGATGGTTCTTAATTTATAGTTTGGAATGCAGCAACTTCAATCAGTGTATGCTAACAAAAGAGGTACTCATTTAGGCTAGTGCCTCATCCATTGGGCAAGACTTCTTGGAAACAAAGATACATAAAGATTTGAATACTTGAGGATTCATAGCCATAAACACATTTATCCTAATCTTTTACTACTTATATAACATCCTTACATAGACAAGGGAAAACTCATATCTCACCTAGAGCATAATTTAATCCAATCCTAAATCAGAACTCAAGAATGAAAATACATACACATAAAAATATGTAATGAGCTAGAAAACTCAAAGCTTACTGAACTTGACACAAAGGAGAGATAAAGAACTAGATATTTGCATTAAGTATGATGAACCTCTTTTGTGTATACAAATGAATCACAAAGCAATCTGCTTGAAAACTACAGCTTAGACCTGTAACTTTCTTCTTTCATTAAAACACACTGAATTAGAAAATATTACAAAACCCTGGAACCAGAACTAGGGACTCTCTGAACTTCAAAACTGGAACCTTTACAAAATCAAAATTTCAAAACTATATACCACTGGTTACCTTGGAATCCCAAATAGGTTAGGATGCAACAAGCTACAGGTAACCAGGGTTTCCACCCACCAAAACATTTCAAACTGATCAGAAATTAATACATGGGAGGGAAAACCAAGCAACCTCTAAGCACATCCAATCGACACTTAATCTTCACATGTGAAAATCCCTTCTGGACTATACTGAAGCTCCTAAAAATCCTACAAACTTAACCTGAAATGACCCCTTAAGCCTATCTCAAGCACTGTTCTCTCATTCTCCACAAAAAAACATTCTTCTGCAATCAATCACGGTAGCCTGGACCATACTGCACCTACCGATGCCACCAAACAAATTGAAAACAGCCACTTAAACCATTAATTTCGGTACTTCATGTCATTGGGAAGCATTCAAACTTTCAAATCTGTAGAAAATAGCTATTTTCATTGCTCCACTGACATCTACAATCCACGTTCAAACTAAGATCATCCTTATATCATGGCCATCAGATCCTTTTCCTTTTCACAGTTTTATGTTCTGGCTTATGAAAGACTCAGCAAATATGTGACTGAAGACCATTCTCACATTCACTGAATGTTTTAGCTAACTAATATTTCATTTGGAGATCATGCAAATGCCTCATTCACCAATTCACCAGGACTCTTGGAACTTTGCCAAATCATTTCACAAATAAGCGAACAGGCAAAATTTATTAGAGCCGCTAAATATTTTTATCCGGATTGCCAAAAGCACTGAGAAACTCAACTGGGCCCATACAAGAAAATTGATGGCTGGCATGATTTTACATAGCTCTGACACATCTCATGCACCTTAGCGACAACCGTTGATCTTGAATCTTCAAACTGAGACACCGGGTCCACTTTACAACATTCCAGATCATTATTCCCTGACTAATAACAAGCTACCACCTATGCATCCTCTGACATCAGGTCCACTGCAGCTCAACATCACCACTAGGCTTGGCCAATAGAACACAGACACATCGGCATGACTTGGCAATTAGGGCCCATACAAATAATTCTTTATTTTCCCACTGCAAAATTAACCCCAGGGGATTCAACGAATATGCGACTGAGGCATTCTCCTAGTTGTGAGATACTTTTCTTAACCATGGTCAAACCTCAAGAATACTCAAACAAAGGCAACCGCCGGTTCGCTGAATCATTTCTTAACCATGAGTTTCATTATGAGAATGGGTGAATACACTTATTTTCTAAATTGCTAGATCATGACTTAACCCCGGATCACCATTCAGATAATACGCGACTAAAGAAGAATAGACCATCATGCCAGTTCGCTTAATGTTTTGACTTAACTGCTAGGTATTGGGAGATTACACAAACACTGCATTCAGGTAATCATTGAATGTAAAACATAACCACCACAAGATTTAGAGAACTAGTCACCAATGTGTTTTCTGAATCACCAGATAGAAAAGATAATCGCCTGAGCAACTAGAGAATTTGCGACTGAGGCAACATACAACAATGCAATCGTGGGTTCGCTAGATAACTTAAAGGCATGAAAAAACATTACCCAACTTAGCGAATACTGAGAGGAAAAAGCACACATGCCAAAAGGAAAACTTAAGTGGCCAAAAAGGTAATGAAGGAATAGAACAAGGCCAGGACAAAGCTAGGGTTTAAACCCTCCCAACGACTAGATATTTTGAATTTTTGCCTATGGTTTGAGCCAGAAACTAGGAAAACTTTGTAGAGAAGAGAGGAAAAAGACTAGAAGACATGAAAAAATTACCAGTTCTAACAGGAAGGAAACAAGGAGACATGATATCCCCCCCATAATGAGTAATATCCTCAAAGGATGGTAAGTGCTTGAAGAAAAAACATAGTCCAATGCCTACAAACAACATTTCTCCTCTTAGGAAGAAGATACACCAAGTATAGATGTAAGAAGGCTTCCCATTGTGGATAGGAAGTAGGAAGGGGAATCCAAATGAAGTATGATGTCTCCGAAGTATGCCCCAATGTCTCCATATCCTTGGTTGATGAAGATGTCATGAACCAATCAGGAATAAGACCAATAGAAAAAGGTGAAAAATAAGGAACAAATGATAATTGATCCACATAAGAATTTGGATCAAACTCCAAAGAGTCAAATGTCTTCTCTGAAGTTAAAGAGACCTCCTCCAAATGTTGTGTCAAAGAATCCACAATCATGTCAATCTTGAAAGAAGGATCAAGTGGAGATTGAAGATGAGGGTCAACATACTCCCTTAAAACAACTGAAGAAGGATAATCTTCAACAAAGAGAAGATGAATATCATCAATGAAGTCTCCCAAATTTGAAATGTAGGACTCCACAAACAAACCTGTAATGTCTGTCAAGTAGGCATCCCATGGAACCAAGTCTGGAAGACAATGAATATCTTGCTACATTGAATCAGAAGAACCCATGGCTGTGTGAATGCAAGCATCATCACTAGAAAGAGTAGAAGTAGTCTCAATAGGAGGAGATGAAGCTACAACTAGAGGTTCTAGATGTTTTGGAAGTGGAGGAATATGTGGATCTCCATACATTTCCCAAAGAATAGTCCAAAGATCAGGAATATTTTCTGTCTCATCATCATATTCATCAAGGGAATGTATAACATCCATATCCATATTCAAATAGATAACCTTAGAAACTTCTGAGTAAGAGTCACAATTGAAAGAAGGATTTTTAGGTCTATACTCATACAAATAAGACAATGGGTTATGCTCACTAAGATGAGAAAGAACCAATTCACTCCATTGCTTATAGTTCCCTCTTGTCAACTTAATTAAACCATCCATGATGTGCTTCACATGAAACAATGAGATCAAAAAATCAATGCACCCCCTAAAATGGAATGAGCCAAATAACCCCCTGAAAATAGATGATTTTGACACTTTATATATAGTGCATGTACAATTGCCACTTTCCAAAATAAATCAAAGTGGACTTCTGATTTTGATAATTACAACAAAAAATATGAAGCTATAGTAGACTCAAAAAAATAAGACACAAGATCTCTCAAGGATCTAACAAATTACAAGTGCCAAAAATAGGCCAAAATAGACCAAATTCTGAAAGTACTATGTCTACTCAAAATTTTTCCAAACTGATACCAGATTTGGAAAGTAGACAAAAAATCATGAACTTTCAAAAAAAATAGCACTTGAAAATGTGTCCATATGAGCCCGAACAAAGCCTTTAAAGTTGTAAAAATTAGGATTTGTGATTTTTAGAAAATATCAGAAATCACCTGCACCATTGTGTAGATCATGAAAAAAGGAGTCCAGATGACTGAGATATCATTATTTGAAAATCACCTTTGAAATTATTTTTTCTGAATCACCGCCGCCGAACCTTGAAAATTCAAAAGGCTCTAGATTTTGCTTTAGATATCCGATTTGGATGAAACAAAATTTGATTTAGGGGTTTTTGGACCTCCTTAATGTGATGCCAACCTTTGATTTACACCAGCAAGCTCCAATTTTGACCTGCAATAAATATCTCTCAAAATAGGCTATACAATGAAACTCCTATGGATCTGATACCATGTAAGAATTTTGATATCACTTTGATACCATGTAAGAATTTTCCTAAGGTAAAGAATAGATGCCAAGATCTACTCAAGAGATAGCACAAGAGAGACAAAATATGATATGATCAAATGATCAAATAATGAATAATAGATTGAATTGAATTATTGATTACAATGTAGAATGCCTCAATATATAGGCAATGCATGATATCTAGAAGATATGCAAGTGCTAAGATCACAACTAGACATGGTGGAATCACATGTCCACCAAAGGTTGATCATCCTCCATTGTACATCAAAGTATGTGCAACATGTGCAACAATGAGAGGATGATAATGTGATAAGATCACTAAAGGTGGATCTCACACACAAAGAGGTATGTGATGACAACTATCACACCTAAAGTGGAGATTCTCCTAACCATGTGCTAAAAAGAAATGCAAACTCCTAGGTGTCACAATGAAAAATAATATGCAAATGCATTATCCTAAGTAAACTTAAGTAAAGTGTAATTAGTAAATATTTAATTACACCAACAGTTAGGAAGAGTTAATGGTTTCATCCAGCTGACTTATGGCTGATGATTAGCATTTAAGGGGTGTTTGGGTAGATGTTTTAGAGAGAGGACAAGGATGGAGCATATTTGGAATATCAGATGAGAAGCCTAAAAGTTTAAGTTGGTGAAGTTGTGGAAAAGATCTTGCATGATCTTGTAGATCAAATTGTTATCTGATAGTTTCTAATTGCAGAGCTAGTGGTTTTCACACTTGGAGGCAAGGAGATTGCTTGGAGGCTTGCAAGCCCAAGTTTAGATCTTGCTTAGAGTTTCCATCAGCTTCTGATTGTCTTCAGAGCTAAACTAGCTGAGATTGTATTGGATCTATGTGGATCTTGCATAATTAATTTTGTTTGTAATTGGCCCTAACCCAGAAGGCCTTACAACCAGGCATGTTAATGGAAAATTGATTTGAAACATCTTGTGTTGTGTATTTCTATTGTGTAATTCTGAAGCTGCAAGGTTTGGACTGTCCTTAATTTGATCCACAATCCCTTGGTCTACGTCACTCGGTAAGCTCTCCCCAGCTTGATAGTTAATATTTTTAATCACTACGTTACATAACAACATTACAAGTTTAGAATTTCCTCTGTGGTTTTGATCTTTTTAGCTCTCAAATTCCTTCTATTCTCAACAACAAATATTCAAGTCTCTCCCTAACTTTCTCAAATTATCTCTCCCTTAGATAGATATTCCATTGATCTCTTTGTTTATCTCTCATATTGTTTATCTCTCCCTTTGACAACAATGCCAAAGAAAAACATAAAGCATAGTAACATACAACTCTGCAATAGCCAAGTAACTCTCTGTTGTTTAGTGTAGACAATGTATCCCAGTATACTGATATGCCAATTCTCTATTCTAGCTCCTCAAATCTTTCACAACCTTAGACATAATCCAAAGTGTGAGCTATGTTTCATCAACATGAATGATCTTCTAATAAGATTAGGCCGATGCAACCTCCAGATCACATTGGTGACCAGTAGACAAGGGATGGACCCCAAGTCTAGTCCTCAAGTATTCAAAAGTGTCTTTCAGTAGAGGCTTGGTAAAACTATCAGCAAGTTGCTCCTTTCATGTAACATATTCCAGTTTGACTTGCTTCTCCTATAGTTTTTCTCTTAAGTAGTGATACTTAATTGATATATGCTTTTTCTTCGAATGCATTACATGATTCTTATAAATATTTATTGCACTAGTGTTGTCACAATATATAATCACTAGCTCAGTGATTACTTTATTCATCCCTTCCAACACTTGTTTGATATAAGCAATGTTTGAATAGTTTGTAGTAGCAGCAACATATTACTTCGGCAGTAGACTAAGAAATACAAGGTTGTTTCTTACTTGTCCAAGTTACAAGTCTTTCACCAAAGAAAAATACTCCTTCGGTTGTGCTTTTTTCTGTCATCTATATTTCCAGCCGAATCTACGTCGGTGTAAACTCTGAGTTCAAATTTTCCTTTCTTAGGATACCATAAACCATACTCCTCTATTTTCTTTAGGTATCTCAAGATTCAATTTTCTGCAATGATATGTGAATCCTCTAGATTGGTAGAAAAACTAGCCACAATCCCTACTGCATGTGTAATATCAGGCCTACTATGTACAACATAAATCAGTTTACCAATCATAGATTGGTATGGTGTTTTATTCACCTCTGTAGATTCATCATATTTAGTCAATTTACAGCCTTTGACCATCAGTGTTCCTATTGGTTTAGCATCTTCCATGCCAAATGTTCTCAATACTTCCTTGATGTACTTTGATTGTGTGATGAAAATTCCATCATCTTATTGAATGACCTACAATCCTAGAAATAATTTAATCTCTCCAAACATATACATTTTAAATTCTTTTCTCATCTCATGAGGAAATGATTTACAAATATGATCTTTTCCTCTAAAAATTATATCATCCACAAATATTTCAGTAATAAAAATAGTATCATCAGATCCTCCTTTCATGTACAAATTTCTTTTTTTACTAGTTCTTACAAAACCAATACTTAAATGATAAGTATGTAACCTTTCATACCAAGCCCTCGATGCTTGCTTCAATCCATATAAAGCTTTATGCAGTATACATACCATGTCTTTCTTATTCAGATCAAAAAATCCTTCTGGTTATTCTATGTAGACCTCATCCTCTTCTAGTATTCCATTCAGAAAAGATAACTTAACATCCATTTGATATACATTAAATTTCTTATGTGTAGCATATGCAAGTAACATGCAGACTCCTTCCAGTCTAGCAACAGGTGCAAAAGTTTCACTATAATCAATACCTTCTTCTTGTGCATATCCCTTGTAGACAAGTCTAGCTTTGTTTCTTGTAACCTCTCCATTTTCATTCATCTTGTTTCTGAAAATCCATTTAGTACTGATAACATTCTTATCTTTTGGTCTAGGTACTAAAGTCCATGTCTTATTTTTCTCAATTTGTTCAATCTCTTCATTCATAGCATTGACCCATTCATTATTCTCAAGTGCAACCTTAACATTCTTTTATTCAAACTCACAAACTAAGCATGTGTTTTGTCTTAACTTCTTGTCAACATGTCATCTTACTTGTCTCTAATGATTTGGTTCTCAAGATGATGTCTTCTGACAAATCTTACTAGCACTTGATCTCTTCTTTATTCTTCATTCTATTCAAGTTCATTTCCTTGCTCGGTAGCTTCTTCCTGACCCTCAGTTTCCCTTTGTTGTTCCTCAGTGTTATTTTCCCGATGCTTGGTTGACTCAGCCTATGGCTTCGGTAGGTACTCTGGATGCTCAACATAAGTGAATCTACCATAGTCTTCTAGCTCCTTAGTACTTTCTTCATCATTTTTATTAGCAAATTCATCAACTTTGACATTAGCACTTTCAATCATCTTATTAGTAACCTTATTCAGACACTTGTAAGCTTTTCTTTTAGTAGAATATCCAAGAAATATTCCCTCATCACCTTTAGAGTCAAATTTCTCATTCCTATAATCTTTTAGAATAAAACATTTACTACCAAAAATTCTAAAGTAGCTTACACTTGGTGTGTGTTCAAACCATAACTCATAGCGTATTTTGTTTGTGTCTTTCTTTAGTTGTACTTGGTTTAGTACATATACAGCTATGCTAATTGCTTCTCTCCAATACATCTGTGCAAGATTCTTTTCAATCATTTGTGTTCTTGCACAATCAACAATAGATCTATTTCTCCTTTCAGCAATCCCATTCTACTGTGGTGTTCTTGGTGTAGAAACCTATCTTTTGATGCCATGCTCATTACAATAGTTAGTGAATTCATCAGAAATAAACTCACCACCTCTATTAGATCTTAAGCATTTTAGTTGTTTTCCAGTTTCTTTTTCTGCTTTATCCTTGTACCATTTAAACATCTTAAATACCTTAGATTTCCCTTTTAGAAACATAATAGTCATCAATCTAGTGTAATCATCAACAAATAGAATAAAGTATCTATCACCATAATAGCTTTGAGTTCTCATGGGACCCAATAGATCGGTGTGAACTAATTCCATGATTCTTTTTGTTGAATAGTCTTTACTCTTAAAACTAGATTTTGTCATCATCCCTTTCTGACATTGATGACACATAACATGATCTGATTTAGTTAGACTAGGAAGTCCTCTAACTTTTCTCTTTTTACTGATCTTAATCATGTTATCAAAGTTTACATGTCATAACCTTTTATGCCATAACCATGCATCTTCATTTTTCACTAGTAAACAAGAAGTTTCAGTATTGTCAAGATAAAATAAGTTAGCTTTTCATTGTCCTCCTGTTCTGACAAGCTTTCCACTTTCATTATATATTTTCACCTTCTTGCTTTCAAATGCCACTCAGTGACCTGAGTTGTTAAGTTGTGCCACACTTAGCAAATTGTAATTTAGTCCTTTTACCCAATAAGAATTATCACATCTGATTTTATCATTTATCAATAAAGATCCTTTTCCTTTAACCATGCAAGGTGTATCATTACCCATTCTTACTAATCCTCCATTATAATGCTCAAGATGATCAAACTTATCTTCATCACTAGTCATGTGATGTGTACAACCACTATTAATGACCCAAGTATCATTTTTACTAACTTTAGAAATGAGTGTTGTTTCTACATACCTTTCCTCTTCTTCTAAATCATCTTTCATTGCAACAAACACCACCTCAACCTCATCATATGTGTCAGTGTCGGTGTTCTCATCTTAAACCAAATAACATGCCTTTTTGCCCTTATCTTTGTGATCTTGGTTATTTCTGTTGTAATGTTGGTAACCTCTGTTGTTTCTTCTTCCATAGCTTCCATCACCAGATTAGTCTTGGTCTTTATCTTCCTCCTTCTTGATGGGGCATCTAGCAACACTATGGCCAACTTCTGTACAGTTAAAACAAGCTAAAGGTAATTTTCCCTTATATCTACCTTTACCTTTAGGCAGTCTCTAGGCCATAAGAGCTTCAAGTTCATCAAGTTCATCAAGCTCATCGTCATTATTACTATCACTATTATTCCTCATATCATGTCTACTACTAGATTTACCAATCTTCAGAGAAGACATAAAAGAAGACTCAATAGACGGTACAACACTATTATCAAAATTGTTCAGCTCAAAAGTTGTTAGCTTACTAATTAGACTATCAAGAGTAAGTGTGCTGCCAGGTGCAGACCTCATTTCATGTATAGAAAATATTCTGATTTCATATGTAGGAAACAAGGTTCTTAGAATCTTACTTACCACTGTATCTTCATCAATGACACCACTAGATCCTCAGATAGCATTGACTACATCTTTAATTTAGTTTGAATATTGTATAATGTTTTCTCCTTCATTTTCATATCATCAAATCTGCCTCTAAATCTTTCATCTCTGGCTCTCTTCACATTTGCATCACCACCATAGAATTGAGCAAGTTTATCCCACATTTCCTTTGAAGTAATGCAATCTTTGACATCCTCAAATTTAGAATCAGATAGAGCAACAACAATCTCTATCATAGTAATATTGTGTTCATGTTGATCTTTCAGTTGATCAAGAGTCAAAGGTCCATTTGGTGGTTGTAAGTAGCCATGTTCAAGTAGATGTAGGGAAGAATATTTGATTCTGGATATATGAAGTTTCATTTAGCTCTACCATATTGTAAATTTGTCCTTGTTCAGCTTTGACACTTCCCTCTTATACATCTTGTGATCTTTCTATTGAAGTCCTTAAAACTTTGTTCCAAGCAACCAATGCACTTTGATACCAATTGTTAGAATAACTGAGAGGGGGGTGAATAAGTTAGATCAGTTATCCTATAGTCCCAAAAACAAAGATGTAAATCTCAAAATAATTTCAACAAATTTTGTAGCTCGATAACATAAACTATTAAACTATTTTTGCCTTTTACCAATTACCAGTTAATCTACTCACTGTGATTATCGACCAAATAAAATATGCACTATGTAAAATATGACAATAAAAAAATCATCATAGAAACACATAACATAATGATTTAATGTGGAAACCCTGTTAAGGGAAAAACCACCTGGGACCGGTAACCCAAAATAATTTTCACTCTTCTGAAGTGAGCTTGGTGAAGAGCCAACCCTGTTAAAGGTTACAAACACATTGTTAGGTGTGACCTTGTTAGAGGATTTAAGACTAACAGTTATCGTTCAACCAACATTCACTATGGGGTTGATAGGATAACAATGTACATTCATTGAATGACATAGGGGCATAACATAAGATGGTTAAGTCCACTCGGTTAGGAGATTTTCTGTATCAATGGTTAAACTAAAATAGTAGTTGATCTGATTACAATACAACATAATTTGAAGATGTTCAAATCTATTCTAAGCCCATACAAATCCTCTAATCAATATTTTAAGTCACTTCCTCAACTTACTTTCACTTGGTAATAGCTCTCTGATGCTTGGTTAACTTTGCAGTTTAGTTCTTCTTCAACCAGTCTGATCAGGTATGCATGAAATTGTATTCATGCAAAATCTCTATAGTCTTCTTTCTTCCACCATAGTTTCAATAGTGAAACTCATATCTCTTATATAGATAGATAAACCATTTTCATATCAACCATCAAATTTTGCCGCTTAATCTTCTTCGTTGATTTTGCCTCTTAAACCTTCTTCAGTAGTTGTGTCAGAAACACGTTTCAATTCCATCCTTTAGATCTTCTCCAAATTTTGTCATCCATGGATCTCATAACAAAATTTATCCTCAATCTCAAAATCATAACAATTTCCAGCTCATCAAATTCAGTCGGCTAAACTAAGCATTTAATACTCTCATCCATACTCAGTTAACAAAGAAATGTGTCAGTGAAAAAAAGCTTGGTAAATAATGTTGCTCGGTATACACTACACTAGCTTGGTGTATACTGAAGTGCTTCATTTACCGATCACATTGCCTTGTACAATTTTGCTTCCATCTTCATAATAGATTAATGCAACATAATTAAGTCAATAGTATGAAGTCATAGACTCATCAATAAGTTACCCAAGGTATTCCTTATCCTCATCTATCATATCCATCTTTCTCCATGTAGATATCTCAGTTCTTCATCTCTTCTCCCTTCTTCAAATGTTTAGATGTTTGTAACTAACATAATAAGCACTGTCAAAACAAGGTGACATCAATGACAATATAATGACTGATTTAATTATCTTACATGTCATTTCAGTAACTCAGTGATCTCTAATCACTGATCTTCAAGTCATTCAGGTATTCAATTAGTTGTAGTTCATCACAATATCACTAAGAGGTGGGGTGAGTTAGTGATATGAAATAATGTATCAATTTTTAAAACCAAGTTTAAATAAAAACATAAATGAAATGGATGAAGATAATAGTATAAAGATAAGAGATGCATATGAAATTGTAACACAAGATATATCTTGAGTGGAAACCCTCTTGGAGAATAAAACCACTTGAAATTCCTCACCATCTTAATCTAAAATATCTTTTTACAATGCCTCATTGGATGTACAACTATCTCACAAACAATGTTATCTCATTGATATTCTTTTATGGCTCATTGGATTTTCAGTTCCCTATGAATTTCCATACATATAGAGTCCATAAGTATGATCTTGCATAGTAACTATAACCTAATACCATACAATATTCAACACAAATAAGGCTTTTCTATAACAGTGTATGATACAGTATTATAAGTTCATATAATCTTGATTAGGTATTTCTGATCAATATATTTGATTGTGTACAAGTAATAAAATGTATTCCATTAGAATCCAAAATATCCTCTTTGTCTACATATCTCAATATCCTTCATTGCTGAATATATAAGACATCATGAAATTGATCAATTGAGTCAAAACTAATCATAGGAACCGAATACAACTATCTAAGAATTACTCATCAAATATAGGAATGATTCCATATTATGTCTTTCAATGTGAATGTATGATAATAATGCATCAATGTATAAATCTCTTTTAACAAATATAATATTCATGTTTTGTCTTAAAAAATGAGTAATTAATATTATTTATGTCTATTATTAACCTTGTTCAAAATCAATACTATGTTGTGTATGATCTCCGCTCAAATAACCATATATCATATTTGCTTCTTCAAAACTAATTCTTCTCAAAACTAATTACTCAAATTATAAATTGAATCATATAGTTGAAACTCGTACTAAAATAAATGTAACTGATTTCCAAATTGTATACCTTAACCTCTGTTATGAAGACTTTAACAAATTAAAAAAATTCATCATCTAACTTTGATCAAAGTCTTGACTTAAACAAACTCTTGTTAAATAGTGTGAAGATTGACACAAACTCAAACAATATCCCATACTCGAGTTTGATAGTAACAAACATGTACAATGCAATTAAAAACTCCCAACATTATCCGAATAATCATAGACATGCATGAAGACCAAAATACATTCTTTGAAAACCATAAACCCTTGAGTAGGGTTATTAACAAAAACAAAAGAATGAACAATAATGTTGGTTTAGGGTAATAGAGACATCTTTTTAAAAAGATTTAGACATAACCAAACAAATACCCAATCAAATACAAAAATTTCAATCTGGATTGACTAAGAAAATAATACTTTCAACTAATAAATGAATCAACAAACTCAAACTTGGGTTAACAAATGATAGACCTGATAAGGGTTTTTAATCAAAAAAGGAAAACATGACCACATAATCTTCATACATAAAGACATAATAACATTTTAATGAAACTTAATCATATACATACAATAAACAAGATAGGATAATGAAATGAATACACCTGGTAAGAAACCCAATCTGCAAAATCTTCTCAAGATCTCGCATAATTTGTGATATGTCATTTCATAAAAACCTCTTCAAATATGACTTCAACTTCCATTATCATTGTAACTACCTTGGTGGCTACACACAAAGAAATTGTAATCTCCAAAATGTCATGCCCTAATTTAGGTAGAGCCCTAGCTCGAGAGAGCTAGGATTTTGAAATGAAACAAATTTACAAAAAATTATAATATGAATGACAAAATGGAATTTACATTAAACTTTTCAACCTTAGCAAAATGAATGCCAATCAGAATTGCACCAATGTCACTAAGTATGATATCAATACATGAAGAGTTACTAGGGGACTGATAAAAAGGACTTCCTAGGAAAAAAAACTTGAAATATCATGGTCACAATGTTGATCCTTAGTCAGTTTGTCACTTTAAACTACTAAAATCAGAATGAACACTTGATTGGTGCTTTTCTATAGAAGACAAAATATATCCATGTGAGAATGTTCATACATTAATTGATTATGCAATAATTCTCTTAGTGTTGAATTTATGTGTACACTGAATGCAATGATAATCAACCCTTATCAATATGAATGTACAATGGATATAATAAATAAATTTATTTCAAATTGATTACTGATATTCAAATAGAATGCAAACTAAGTAAAGTGTCCATGATAGCCTTAATACAATGAGATTCAATGAATGATGAATGATGCAATGATGATGATCATAATGCAATATGAAATAATATGAATGTTAAACTAATGATCTCAAACTGAATGCACACTAAATCCAAACTAGAATCTTGAAGGATGATGCAAGTGCAACATATCAAGTGCAATTTGATTCACAATTAAACACTGAGCACACTGATCTCATAAGCACAATATTGAATAACCGAACCAATATATATGATCACTAATATAGCTGAAGAAATATATGATCACCATATGTAACTAAACTGAATATGCATCATATGTATATGAATTGATCAAAGATATTGAACTGATCCTAATCATCATATGCATATGATCAAGTGAATCTAATCAAATTATCCTAATAGTGTTTTTGACATCAAGGAAAAAATAGGAGAGGAGAAACAACTACAATGGTCATGCATGTTTTTAGATAAATACATACTATTGATTTGACAAATCATCTCTTTCTTTTCATATAGAAATACCTTCCACATAATTATTATGGAGGTGAATTTGAAAAAATCATTTCAACTTTACCCCCTTTTTCACCTTGAATTCTCTTTATTCATATTTTTTTATTATTTAAATCATAAAATGATTTAATTAAAAAAACACTTAGAATCAAGCTCAAAATGAGACTTAATGTTATGCAACAAGTCGGGTCTACTTTTGGGCCTAACTAAAAGATTTTTCTTTCTGGTACCACTTGACCTCTGAAATTGATTATTTTCCACTTCATCATGTGTTATGGCTTAGAAATATGTACTAAGTAACCAATGAAACTCAAGTAGATATGCCAAAAATCAAAGTGCATAGTAGATCAGCATGACATTGCATAAGGAAAAAGATTTTAATCAGCAAAAGTGGCCACTTTGTTACTTCTACAACTGAGCATGCCAAAACTTCATAAATTGCATTTCATTTTGGTCTCAAAAAAATAGAAAACCTCACCTTGAGACATTGCAATTGAACATGGAATAATATTACATGAACATGATGTAAGGAACTAAATTTATCCTTTTAACCATCACCTAGGTGTGAAATTTCAAAACTAAAAGTGATCCCTTAGAAATATATTTTTGTATGTTAATTGCAAAGCATAATAAATTGCAAATGATATGGTACCTAGGTGTATTTTTCCATTAGGTACCAATGAGTCCAATTATGGTCAATCGTGGCCTTGAATTCTTGTTATCCACTCTTAGGCCTTAATAAATTCATTAAGGTTCCTAACAACTTGGGAAATCAAAACCATAAACCCTACAAAGCCTTTGAGTAATGTGCTCCTTAAAGTATAAATACTAAGCATGTTTGTATCCATAATGACAAAATAAGGTTGATAGCTACATTGGCTTCTTTTACCCTCTATCATCAAACACCTTTATGTCAAAAGCATGACCCCAATCATTATTTTTTTGTCTCCCAAATAACAACATATGCATGAGAATGGAATACCATCTAAAGGGAATGACTAAATTATCCTTTTGAATATTTTCTAGGACATTGTGAATCCCTTCTACAACATATTGAGGATAATCAAAATTTTGGTTATCTATTATGCTTTTCATGTGATGAGTGAGTACTGTGAGTTCTTCTAGAATATGTGAATCTTCATCCTAACCTAGCACCAAACAATAAGAAAAATAGTGTTATGTATGTGGAGCCTAATTAGACTCAGGTTCCTTTGGCGTGGTTCCCCCCTGACTTATCTACGGGGTCCTGGGGCAGCGCCCTAGATGGGGTCAAGGGGTAGAGCCCCTGATAGGGTCAAGGGGTAGTGCGCTGCCCCAGGGGTGGGGTCGAGGGGTAGCACCCCTTGCGGGGTTGAGGGGCAGAGCCCGTTGCGGGGTTGAGGGGCAGTGCCCCTCGAAACCAAAAATGACTTATTAATTTTGTAAAGTGTCAGCCATCTATTTTCTATTAGTTGGAGTATTTTTGCCCTAATTTCATTATGTGAAAAATACTTGTAAAAGGGCTTAGGGTTTTGTAATTCATTGTATGAGGGATATTGTAGCTTGCTGCGGTGGTATTGAGTTGCAGGTTTCAGATTGTAATCGTTGGATAATAATAAAGATATTGGACTCACTATTGGTGGACGTAGCCCAGGGATTGGGTGAACCACATTAAATTCTATGTTATTGTGTTCTCTTCTGTGTGTTTATATTTGCATTTTCTGCTTATTATCCTAACAAGTGGTATCAGAGCCAAGTTATTTCATTTGTTCTTTCATCTATTCTCTGAAGTAGGTCTCACAAGTTAGTGGGAGAGTCTCTTGGTTAAGTGGGAGAAATGGTAGATGAGGGTAGGCTGAAGGTTGACAAGTTTAATGGGAAAAACTTCCAGTTATGGAAGATACAAATGGAGGACTATCTCTATCAGAAGGATCTATGGTGGCCATTAGAGGGAGTAACCAAGAAAGAGGCATCAATGTCTCAGGATGATTGGGATATTTTGGATAGGAAGGCACTGGGGAGTATTCATCTATGCCTAGCATAATTAGTGGAATTCAATATTATTGGAGCAATGAAAGCTAAATATCTGATGGACACCCTAGCAAACTTGTATGAAAATCCTTTAGCTTCAAACAAGGTATTTCTAATGAAGCGTTTATTTAATATGAAAATGGTAGAAGGTGGATCAGTCGCTGATCATTTGAATGAGTTTAATACAATTGCAAGTCAGTTATCCTCGGTTAAAATTACTTTCAATGAAGAGGTTAGGGCTCTCTTGATTTTGTGTTCTTTGCCAGAAAGTTGGAATGGCTTGGTAATGTCTGTTAGTAATTATGTTTCTGGTTCAAATACCCTAAATTTTGATGATGTTGATGGTGTTATATTGAGTGAGGAAATTTGTAGGAAAAGCTCAGGGGCATCCACATCAGGTAGTGTATTGAACGTAGAAAGCAGAGGCAGAACAAGAGATAGAGGAAACAACTCTAGAAATCATGGGAAATCAAGAGGAAAATCAAAAGGAAAGAGGTCTGAATCCAAAGGGCCAAATGATTGCTGGTACTGTGGAAAACTAGGTCATAAGAAGAAAGATTGTTGGTCTCAAAAGAAAGATCAAGGAGACAAACATGATGGAAACAAGGAGGAAAATGTGGTAAGTAACAAATCCAAAGAGGATGCTTTGCTTCTGTCTTTAGAAAATGTTGATGATTCATGGGTGTTAGATTCGGGGGCTTCATTTCATGCTACACCCCATAGAAGTTACTTTGTTGATTATGTCCAAGGGGATTTTGGGCTAGTTTATTTGGGAGAAAATTAACCCTACCAAATTGTTGGAAAAGGGAAAATCAAGATTAAGTTGCATAATGGGAATCATTGGCTACTACAAGAGGTAAGACAAGTTCCAAGGCTGACTAGGAATTTAATTTTAGTAGGGCAACTGGGTGATGAGGGTTGCACAGTTACTTTTAATGATAAAAATTGGAAGGTTTCAAAAGGTTCTTTAGTAGTAGCAAAAGGTGTGAAAGTAGGCACCTTATATCTTTGTACAGGTCATACTGTTTCCTCTACTTTAATTATTTCAGAGAAAAATGAATGTTCAGGAACAATTGCTGCAGTTGAGTAGGTAGAACAAGAGACAGTAGCTGGAGATTCTAAAATAGCACTGTGGCACAATAGACTTGGGCACATGAGTGAAAAAGGTATGAAATTACTTCATTCAAAGAAAGCTCTACCAGGTCTGAAATGTGTTAATATGGATTTTTGTGAAAGTTGTGTGTATGGAAAGAAAAAGAGAGTCAATTTTGTAGAGAGTGAGAAGGAAAAGAAAGATGAAAAATTAGAGCTTGTGCATATAGATGTATGGGGTCTAGCTCAGGTATCTTCCCTTGGTGGCTCTCAGTATTATGCTACATTCATTGATGATGCAACTAGGAAAGTATGGATATATTTCATTAGATAGAAATCTGATGTATTTGAAACTTTTAAGAAATGGAAAAGCTTGGTTGAAAATGAGACTAGAAAAAGATTAAAATGTCTCAAATCTGATAATGGTGGTGAGTATTGCAACAAAGAATTTGAAGATTATTGTGCCTCTACTGGTATTCATAGACAAAAAACTATACCAAGGACTCCACAAGAAAATGGAGTGGCTGAATGCATGAACAGGACAATAATAGAGCGTGCAAGGAGTATGAGGTTGCATGCTAGGTTGCCCAAAAATATGTGGGAAAAGGATGTGAACATTTCTATTTATTTAATCAATAGAGGCCCCTCTACTCCTTTCGACTGTGGTATTCCAGAGGAAGCATGGAGTGGTAAGAAGGTGAGTTATTCTTTTCTCAAAACCTTTGGTTGTGAAGCTTTTGCACTTATAGATTCTGAAAATAGAATCAAGCTGGAAGCTAAGTCAAAGAAATGTGTATTTGTTGGATATGGCATTGATGAATTTGGTTATAGGCTTTGGGATTTTGAAAATCATAAAATTGTAAGAAGCAGGGATGTCATATTCAATGAGAAAGTACTGTACAAAGATCTGTTGCTGCAGCATGGGAAGAAAGAAAATGATTATGTAGTGCTGGATGATATTCCAAATGCTAATGTTCCAGTAGTTCCTTATGCTCTGCAACAACAACAACAACAACAAATACCACAAACCCCAGTGAATGTTAGATGGTCAACAAGGCTAAGTAGACCTCCAGATAGATTTTCACCTTCTTTGTATTCTATCTTATTAATTGATGCTGGTGAACCTGAATGTTATAATGAAGCTATGCAAGTGGATACACAACTTTAGTGGGAGTCTGCAATGACAGATGAAATGGACTCCTTGCTGAAAAATCAGACTTGGGATTTATGTTAGTTACCTAGAGGAAAATGGGCTTTGCAGAATAAATGGGTTTATAGGTTGAAAGAAGAGGATGGAGGTAAGAAAAGATTTAAAGCCAGATTAGTCGTAAAAGGATTTTCACAGAAACATGGTATTGATTTTGATGAGATTTTTTCTCTAGTTGTTAAAATGACTTCTATTCGTACTGTTTTAAGTATTGTGGCTACTGAAGATTTGCATTTAGAGCAGCTTGATGTTAAAACAACCTTTCTTCATGGTGATTTGAATGAAGAAATATATATGGTTCAGCCACAGGGATTTGAGGTCAAGGGTAAGGAGAGTTTAATGTGCAAATTGTAGAAAAGTTTATATGGCTTGAAGCAAGCACCTTGGCAATGGTATATTAAGTTTGATACTTTTATGAATGAGAATGGATACACTCGATGTAATTCTAACCATTGTGTTTATTTCAAGAGGTTGAATAATGACAGCTACATTATTCTATGTTTATATGTTGATGATATGCTTGTAGCTAGATCTAACATGGATCATATTAAGGGGTTGAAACAAAAGTTAGAAAAATCTTTTGCTATGAAGGATTTGGGGGCAGCAAAACAAATCCTTGGCATGAAAATTTGCAGAGATAGGCAGAACAGAAAATTAACTCTATCTCAGGTTGATTATGTTGAGAAGGTGTTGCAGAGATTCTACATGAAGTATGCCAAAGCTGTCACTACACCTTTGCCTGGTCATTTGAAATTGACCAAAGAAATGTGTCCAAAGACACCAGAAGAAGAGGTAAAAATGTCCAAGACACCTTATGCTTTAGCTATAGGGAGCTTAATGTATGCTATGGTATGTACTAGGCCAAATATTGCACATGTAGTGGGAGTTGTTAGCCGGTATATGAGTCACCCTAGGATTGAGCATTGGAATGTAGTCAAATGGATTCTTAGATATTTGAGAGGTACATCCAATAAGTGTTTACACTTTGGGGGCTCTTCTACTACTATGCATGGCTATGTTGACTCAGATTTGGCAGATGATATTGACACTAGATAGAGTACTACAGGTTATGTGTTTACTGTTGGTGGGACAATAGTGAGTTGGATTTCTCAGTTACAAAAGGTGAATGCTTTATCTACTACAGAGGTAGAGTATGTTGCTGCTATAGAGGTAGCCAAGGAGATGATATGGCTTCAATTCTTCATGGGAGAATTGGGACATCCACAGGTAGATAATTATTTGTATTCAGATAGTTAGAGTGCCATTCATCTTGCAAATAATTATGCTTTGCACTAAAAAACAAAGCACATCCAATTGCAATATCATTTCATTCGGTTAGTTTTGGATGATGGACAGTTAAGGTTGGAGAAAATACATACAAATGATAATCCAATAGATATGTTTACAAAGGTAGTGACAAAGGAGAAGTTGAATTCCTCTTCAGCTTCAGTTGGTCTTCTAGACAGAATATAATAAAAGAATAGTAGAGTCCAGTGTGGTTTCATTATTCTAGTGGGAGCTACAGGTTTTGGTCGATCAGTCTCCAAGTGGGAGGATATTGTTATGGAGTCTGATCAGTCTCCAAGTGGGAGATTGTTATGTATGTGGAGCCTAATTAGACTCAGGTTCCTTTGGTGTGGTTCCCCCCTGACTTATCTACGGGATCCTAGGGCAGCACCCTAGGTGGGGTCAAGGGGCAAAGCCCCTGATGGGGTCAAGGGGCAGCGCCCCTTGCGGGGGCCCTCTGGGGCAGCACCCCAGGGGTTGGCTGAACCACGTTAAATTCTATGTTATTGTGTTCTCTTCTGTGTGTTTATATTTGTGTTTTTTGTTTATTATCCTAACAAATAGGACATTTAACAGTACTTAGGTAGATGGCTATCCTAGGGCAATTTTCCAAATCTTTCATAACCCCTTGAGTTTTCCTTTAGAGGTAACATAGACAAGGAACCGGATGATACTAGACACATAATTCCAAATAAAAATTACTGTTGAAGGGAGAAAATAATGTAAAATTCATATGGACATAGTGCATAACATTCAAATCTCTTCATGAGAAGCACTTGTTAAGGCCTACAAAAGTTGTCCCTATATCTCACTAAAAATAGTTATTCTACAAGAAATTTTCTCACTAAAATAGAATAGTGTATATTATGAACACAAACATAAAAAGAGTTAAAAAAATGGTTCAATATCATGTGTATCTATGATGAAATTATAAAAGTAAAAAATGACAAAAAATAATAGATGGGTCCCTCTGGAATGACACAGAGCTTGAAATTACTCACAAAACTAGAGCAAACACATAGTAAAAGTAAAGCTAGGCTTAGTCTAAATATGTTTCCTCTATTGATTATTTGAATACAAAGTTAAGGTCAAAGAATGATACATTAGCTATTTTATAAGTGTTCTTATAAGGTAGTGAACAAAAGACTAAGAAAACTCCTCTTGAAGCAAGCTCTGATAGAATTCTCTCTCCACATAAAACTACCTATTACAATGTGCCCTTTGAGCTTATATAAGGAAAAGGAGTTCCCTCTGAGCTAAAACTCATAAATGCATCCATTAAGGGCCTCTGTAAATCCAGTGCAAGTAGAAAAAGTGGTGTTTTGTATTTCTTGTTGCAAAGGTAGTTGTAGATTGAAAAGGTGGTGCATCTTTTCAAAGGTCAAATACCTCAAGATCCTCCATCATCTACACTAATATCGGGGGAAAAAAAATTCACATCACTCCCTCTGGATCCACTCATACCTCCTTTCAAGTTTCACATGAAGCTATGATAGATAATATTTACAAAATTTAGAAAATCATAGGAGATCTCAGCCTACTGAGATAGAATCTTAGATCCTCTATCTTGTATACTAGGATGCTTATCCATTAACTAAGTCATTAAAAAAGAACCAAAACAAAATACCTACCTTAAAAAAAAGAAGAGACATAAAAAATTGTGCAAGCATGCACTTGGAGGAAATATGCAAGCTAAAATATACATTCCCTTAAGGAGAACGTAGCGTTGACAACTGCATGTGCCAAAGAAATTATTGGAAAGTACAACAACTATCCTATCCTACCCTAACCTAACCAATCAAGTGAGACATTAAACAAAACCATTGACTAGATTATAAAAATAGCTACCCCTCCTAACCATCCTTTTGTGCTTTTCACATTTATTGAGAATAATTTAGGAGACTAGAAACAATAGGCATGCATTGAACTATCAACATGCCCTCCAAATGTCAAGAAAAATGAAGCTTTGCCACACTTGGATGTCATCTTTGTGGGAAAGATAGGATTTTCCTTCTTGATGTTCACTTGCATGCTTAGAGGCAAGCATGACTAGTGACAAATTATAGATCTGAGCTAGACATTTATTAGACATCCACTCAAAAGCTTTGTTGCTTCGATGTCTTTCTAGTAGTAGGGGTTGGCACTGATGACTCCTCTGATGGAATAGAGACATCTTGATATTAAAACTTATGACCCTCTAATACGGGAGGTATTGACTATAATTTAATGGTTGAGTAGATGACATCAAACTCGTCTAGGAAGCTATTTTCATCATTGATTCTCTCTTGGGCATGAATCAGTGTAGGTTGAGGAACTACCTGATGCACATTAGTTTTATCATCCTCAAAGATAAGAGTGTCTTTGATATATTCTCCCTACTGCTCCATGTCAGCAAAACAGGGGATCTCTTTACATAAGAGGATGTTGACTTCCTCATTTTTCTTCATCCACATAGAGTTCTCATGGAATACAATGTGTCACCCTGATTCTTGTTAGCCCATTTTTTCTAAAAATCATGCGAATCCAGAAATTCAATATCCAATAATCCTTGTGTTACCTATACATTCATCATGGTCCAATATTTTTCAATCTCATTCGAGAGCCCTTTGTTTGCATTGTGGTCTTTTCACAAAATTTATATTGGCTCAAGTTATAAAAATATAATAAATAATTAAATTTATTTTTAAAAATAATTTTAATATTAATTAGTTTTCAACCTTTAAAACAAGCCTTCTTCTAATAAAAATGGTGAAAAAATCCTCAAGTTATGCTTTGTCAATAAAAATTTGCAGAATATTCAAATTTCTAATATAAAGATTTAGAAATGCTAAAAAATCAAGCATTCACAACCAAATCAAGTTCAAGATGCTTGAAATTTAAGCAATCAAAACTAAAATTACTTTTAAGTGCTCAAAAATTGAGCACTCATAACCAATTAAGTTGTGACTGCTCAAAATGTAAGCATTCCAAACTTGAAAGGTTATGAATACTGAAATTATGAAAATTCCTAACCTCTCTTTAAAACCTCGCATAACTATTTTTCAAAGATGATGGAAAGAAAAAGATTTCGACCAATGCATGAGTACCACAATAAAAACATGATTTGTACAAAATAGACTTGTTAAAAAGTTATTATGATTTGAAATTCTCCTGAAGACATGCATACAAAGTATGGAATTATAAGATAAGTCGCGATCCTTTTGTGAAATAACTCCTCAAAGAGATATCAATGCAAGGATCACAATGATTGTAGAAATATGTAGAAAATAAATTCCATGAAGCCTTTTCCATGCTGCAACTAAGAATTTTTGCTAGAATGCCCCAAGAAATGTCACCTCATGGAATGCATGAATGATTACTATGTACAAAATACATTTGGTAAAAAGGTTATATATAATTTTAAGAAAATGTAGATAGTGTTAAAATAATAACAAAATATAGAGAGACAGGAAATTATTTAATCAATGAGCAAGGAATAAGAAGATTTACCATGAATAATCACAAAACTAGGAGCATTGACCAAAGAGCAAAGCAATAAAAGAAATAATATTTTGAAGGGGGAAAAGCATAAAAAAACCCCCGTGATATAATGAAAGTGGCAAAAATGCCTAAGAATGAGATAGAGAGATAGAGTGATAGCTTAGCTCATACAATAGTGTTCAAGAAGAAGAAGTATCTCATGTAGAGAGAAGGAGAGCCATCTCTTTTAATATAGATGTGAGAAAGGACTTACATTGTAACTCCCATTTCTATGTATGCCACATTTCACTAGTGTGTGAGACAAGTGTAGGATTCCTCATAAGGAGGAATATCTATTTTCCTTAATAAAGGAATTACAAATATGACATATCCTCCCACTTGGACTAGAGGATGAATACAATAGGATACCTTGGTTTATCGTTACATATTTTACCAAGGAAAGATTAAAATTCTAACACGCCCCTTTAATCTTTACTTGGGGTGATTACATCTATAGGTATCAAACCCAAATGTTTACAATGAATTTGAAATGTTTCTTTTGAAAGAGTCTTCACTAGGATATCTTTGGCTTGATGATCTTGCATGTCTTCAACTTGAGCTTTGGAGCTTGAATGGTACATATGACTTTTGGCAAAGTGAATAGCATGTTGAGGGGAGCCCAAATCTTTAAGAGACCATTGAGATTCTTGAGATGCATTTATGCATTTTGTATATTCATTTCTATTAGAAAATAGAGGTGGAGCATAATCAATACTTGATCTTACAATAAGGTAAAAACCACTAGTAGAGTGCCCATCATTGGGATCTCACCTAGTGCTGAATCAGTAACACTTTAGAAAAAATCATATTATGAATCATGGGGAAAATAATTAGGAATGCAATCTTCAGTTGCATAAATTTTTTTTTGTAGTGTATTCATCATAATATGAAACATCAAGAGAGAGTTAATATAAGCATCATTATCATTAACCTCCACAACAATCATAGGATTAGTACTATCATCTTGAATTTCATCTTGAGTGATAAACATATCTTGCAAAGTAACATTAAGAAAGTTAGATATAATTTCCTCTTCTTGGTCAAACATATCATCAACATGAGAGCAAGGAGGAGTAAATAGATTATTACCATCATCATCATCATCACTGCTAGAAGGAACAAAATCATTAGGAGTATCATTACTATCTTGATGTTCATCATTATCCTTTTGAAGAGTATTATTATTATCCTTAATGTTAGGAGCAGAAACAAGAGGAACAGAAATATGGTTATCTTTCAAATCAGGAACATAAAGCACATCATGTAATTTACCATTTGGAACATAAACATTACCAGTTCCTTCAACTTGACAGCAATAATTATCAGCTAAAGAAATAGGAATATTCATAGAATCAGTTTGCAAAGAATCAAAGACTTCCTTATGGGATGTAACATGTTGAGATGCTGTTAGAAAGTAAAGACCACCAAGATAACTGAGAGGGGGGGGGGGTGAATCAGTTATCTAATAATTAAACCATTTATCAACTTCAAAAACTTTAAACCATATAATCAATGCAACAACCAACCATAGAAAGATAATCATACACAATGAAACAATAACACAAGATATGTTAACTAGGGAACCTCTTGATCAAAGAGTAAACCCCGGTGGGAATGATGCCCACAAAATGATGCACTAATATGAAAGTTCCTTGTGAGAGGATGGACCCTGTTAGGAGTCTTATGAAATACATTTAGTACATATAAATCCTTATTAGGAGATTTTGAATCCCTGTTAAAATATTCTAACCCTGTTAGGAGTTATGGAAGACAGAAGGCCCCACAGCCCAAACAGCTTCAAGGCAAGATCTCTGAACTCACTGTCCAATAGATCTTAGGATTATTCAATAGAATAATATGAAATATGTTACCTCCTTCACATTGTGCCAAAACCACACTCTCTGCTACATAGGATCACAAATCCAGATCTCTGTACTTCACAAGTCTTCCTTCATCACTGAATTAGCTCTTTTCTTCACCTCATGCATACATTCGCATCCCAATATCATAATTCCATATCAAAACCATCAAAATCCTTTTTACAACAAGGAAAAAATTCCTTCCTTTATACCACACTCAAATAATTACAAATGAGTTGGCATGCAAATACAAAATGATAATTTCAACATGCTACACCAAAATTACATAAAACTGTCAGCTTCCAGATATGGTAACTTTCCACTCATGTGACTTCAAAGTTTGTGCTATGAACCACATCACCACCAATGAGTCTCAAACTTCCCTTTAACTACGCAAAATCAGATTCCATCCCGATTAGGAGATATCCTCCGATTACCAAAAACTGCTACTCAAGAACACTGTCAGAATATTGCTTCCACCTAGATACTTATAACTTTCATGAATAAATGAATTTCTTTTTTCACTCTTAACCATAGGCTAATAACACACCAAAGAACATAACATCAATGTCTCATAACTCAATCTACAATATAACATGTGCGCAAAACAAAATTGTACCTGCTTCTCTGCTAATCTCTAGAATAACACTGTGTTGACATCAATGACAATCATAGCCATGAATGCAACAACCACTACTATAGAATGACTGCCAAAGCTTCAGCATTCATTCCTAATAGATGCACCACTATCAATAATCCATTCAAGTGGTTTAGGAGCATTAAAACAGATAGTAAAAGAAGAACGAGATTGATTTCTATTAGATTTTCCATTTGAGTAGTTTTGGGAATTAGGTTGATCATCCTTTTGTTTCTAAAAATAGTTATGTATTGAGTGACCATCTTTACCGCAATAGGTGCAATGTGGCCTATTTGAATGATTACTATTATGATAGTTATTGGAAGGCCTAGAATTGTAATGATCATTAAATTGTTGGCTTGAGTTATTATTTGAATTATTAATATTGTTTGATCTTTGATAATTTTGGTTATTTTGATTAGTGTTAGAAGATCTATTGTTCTTGTGACTTTGAGAGACATAGGCATGTTCATGAGTTTTAATTATACCAAATTGAATCAATTTTGCTTCCTCTTGATGCAACATATTTTAAAAGATGACATAAGTTAATTGAGATGCTAAAGAAGGAATAGCTAACTGAGAGTAAATTTTTGTAATAAACTGTTGGAACTATCTAGGAAAACATTTACAAACAATTATGTGGATTATCCTTAAATCAGAGAGAGTAACTTGTAAACCAGTTAGTAAAGTTTTAATTGAATCAAACTTGAGCAAGAAATCATCAATAGAGTTGAAATTGGTATACTTGTCTTCAAGTTGGTCTTGAAGCTGGATTTTTTGAGTCTCATCTACACTGTCATAGGTATTTTTTAGGATGTCCCAAGCTTGATGGGCTTCTATACAAGTAGAAATTAAGACATACAAATCGGGGCTTAAGGAGATCTTGATTAAACCAAGTGCTTCCTCATTTTTAGTCTGCCAAGTAGTTTGGTCAGCTTGAGGAGCAGAGGCTACTAGTTTTGAATTGGCATTAGTTGCAATATCTAAAATATGTCTGAATCTAAAGATGAAGGTCATGTGCATTTTCCATACATGATAATTTATACTAGTTAAATTTATTTCTAGCATTAGGGTGGTCATTATTAAATATGAAGATATAATGTAAATAATCACCTAAACTAGAGATAAATAAATGAAAACCCTTAACAGAACTCAGAAAAGATACATTATACACTTGCATGAAACAACAAAAAGCTATGTTATCTTACGCCAAGGAGGCATGCAAGGAAAAAAAATCAACTGCCAGAGGAAAAACAAAGACCAAGAACACATAAGAGTTAACAGATCTTTGTTAAGCTGTTATTGATTAACAGATAATGACAAGAATCTCTTGCATGCCAAGAGAAAACTAAACACATAAGCATGCAAAGAGGAGACACAGAGAGAAATAAACTAGATAAACCTGATAACAAAGAAAAGGCAACACAATCCTGCAAAACAAATGATAATCAGACCAAAGAATGGAACTAAATCTATTGAATGGTTAATATAAAGAGAAAAAGAACTAAATCTATTGAAGCCCGTTTACCTACAAAGAGCTGGTGGTGATTAGAATCATGAATAAAAAATTGCATTGAGAATTAATAACTTGAGAATTAATCATTATAACTTGAGCTAAAAAATGAATTGAATCTTAACTAAAACCCTTAAATAATAACTTGAACTAAAAATGTATTAAAACCACAACCAGATTAAGAAAGCAATATAGCTATGAAGTTAGAACAAAACTAAAGCCTTAAAAAAAACTCACACTTAACCTTTTAAAACAAGAATAAAAAAAGAATACACAACAAATTAACAAAAAGAAAAATAACAGTGCATGCAAAGAAAGGGAGTGCACGGGGCATGCTACAAATTTACTTGATAGGTCCCAAAATATATGATTCCACAAGCACAAAATACATAGATATTTCCGAAGAAAAAATAGTCTTTGTTAGCTCCCATGGAAAATAGTCCTACCAGTTTGCTGTGAACTAAATATTAATGCCTATCTTTACCTCAAGTAATCTCTAATTTACTGTTCCAAACCCTAAACCTAGAAACAATTAAAGAGATACGAGCGTAGAGCAAATAAAACTAGAAAAACCTCATAATATAGGGCACGCAACAAGTGCATGAACCTAAACCCTTTAAATCCATCAAAGAAAGACTTTATTAAACCCGTAGAGCTTCGTAAACCATATATTTAACTTTGTAAAGTTCTTTTGTAGAGACTGTGTAGGATCATTCATATAATAAAGAAGCATCTAAGTGCTGTAAGTAGACTCGAACAAAAACACATGAGAGTGGGTTAGCAATGTTTGAGGGAAGCAATGGGTTCTTCAAAGGATAACTAATCACCTTCTTCCAATGCCGATTTTGCCATTGATAACAATGAAGCAGCTATGGAAAACTCGCGAGAAGAGAACAACAATAACAAAAAACAAAAAATTGATTAGCTGAATAAAATAATAGAACAAAAAAAATAGATAGAAAGCGTTACAAAATGAAGTTAAATTCAAAGTCCAATACAAAGTTGATCACCATTAATCACCCAACCCTAGTTTGAATCTCCTCGCTTCCAAGAAGAAATATTTCAAGCAACCCTGTGGAAAATTGCACAACTCACATCCTCTAATCTAGGGTTTAGAAGCCTCCAAAAAAATAAAAGATTGCACAGATCGCCGCCTCTGTTCTAGGGTTTGCAAAAAAAAAAATATTTCACTTTCTCTGTTCTAGGGTTTAGAAGCCTTAAGGAAAAAAAAAAGATTGTATAGATTACCTCCAACAATCAAGGGTTTAGAGGCATCACAGAGAACAGGCGGAACACAAAACATAGGAAACTTTCAAAAGAGTATGAACTTAATAGAATATCCACACTGCCAAATAGAAAGTCTACACCAACAAAGCTTGAGATAAGACTGGTGCATGAAATAAACACCTTAGAAATAAACGCACGCAAAGCTATAAATGATTAAAAAAATGCATGCAACCAAATATCACCAATGCAATAATTAAAAAAAAACGTATGAACGGAAATGTATAAGATTAATAAGAGAGATGACAAAAAATTTAGAAACTAAATTAGAGTGCATGAACTGAAATTACAATGCAAATGATTAGGAAAGGAAAAAGAACACATGCACATTCTAATTTTGAAGTTGCAATGATAAAAAACTGTAAGAACCGATATTTAATTTTTAAGTTGCAATGATAAAAAGAACTAATATCTATTGAGAATATATAAAAAAAATTAGAAACTAAATTAGTAATTATAAACTATATAAATGAACTGATAATTAAATTTAGAAACTAAAGTAGTAATTATAAACTATATAAATTTGCATGTACCGAAATTATAAACTATATAAATGAACTGATAATTAAACTTATTAAAATTAGTTCACAAAGATATTGCAAAGAACTAATTGAAAGAACTAAAATGAGATTCAAATCTCTCTAAAAAATATCTTCAAATTTGGAGTGCACCAAGATATGGTAGCTTCTTTACCTACACACTCAAAACATGATTGAACCAACTTGCTCTGATACCATGTTAAAATAATAACAAAATATAAAGAGATGGAAAATTATTTAATCAATGAGCAAGGAATAAGAAGATTTACTATGAATAATCACAAAACTAAGAGCATTGACCAAAGAGAAAAGCAACAAAGGAGACAATATTTTGAAGGGGGAAAAGCATAAAAAAAACCTAGTGATATAATGAAAGTGGAAAAAATGCCTAAGAATGAGAGAGAGAGAGAGATAGAGTGAGAGTTTAGCTTATACAATAGTGTTCAAGAAGAAGAAGTATATCATGTAGAGAGAAGGAGAGCCATCTCTTTTAATAGAGATGTGAGAAAGGACTTACATTGTCACTCCCATTTCTATGTATGCAACATTTCACTAGTGTGTGAGACAAGTGTAGGATTCCTCATAAAGAGGAATATCTATTTTCCTTAATAAAGGAATTAAAAATATGACATGTCCTCCCACTTGGACTAGAGGATGAATACAATAGGATACCTTGGTTTATCCTTACATATTTTACCAAGGAAAGATTAAAATTCTAATAGATAGTGCGATTGGAAATACTCACGATAGGCATGCTTGTGTAATTGGAAAGCACGAACTAATCTCTGTTAGGAATAGTTCCAAGAGATAACTGAGAGGGGGGGTGAATCAGTTATCTACAAGTTTCAATTTTTTATCTAATTAAGTATACTTAAAAATAAAGTATAAACACAATGAAAGAACACATGAACACAACACCAATATTTTGGTTATGGGGAAACCCAAATAGGTAAAAACCCTGGTGGGAATTGACACCCACTAATAGTCTACACTAGTGTATTATGATCCTTGTTAGAAGATCCTTAACCCTATTAGGAATTGCTTTACAATATATTTAGTCTAATAGACTTGGTGAAGGGTCAGACCTTGTTAGGAGTCTTTTACAATAGTCCCTGTTAGGGGAGAGGACACACTGTCCAAGAGCACAATGCTCAAAGGGGTGAAGGCTACAACCTTCTGTTTAATAGATACCCACTATATCTAGATCTTGGTGAACTGTGCTTTGACCTATTATTTGAATCAATTCCAATGTATAGCATAAATACTTTACTTGGTCACATAGACCTTCTTCTGATGGTTCAACACTTCACACACTCTACTCTGCTCTTACTCTCAACCATGAACCACACTCAAGCAATCACAAATGACTGCCTATAAATATCTTTCCTCTAAATGATATAATCAAGTCATCCTATTAAAACCACCTTAAAATCATATTAGAGAATCCATTACAAACACCAACAATAATTTAGTCATCTTTACTAAGCACACAACATATTCTGGGACCTGTCTAATAAGATAATTGTAGACACACGCTACACACTGTCAGCTCTACCAAAATAACTGAATCTTTCTCCTCAAGCTGAATTACTTCATCCACTCTTAACTAAACATCACTAACTCTTCTCCAAGCTTAAATCCAAGAGAACATACTGAAATGATAGGCGCAACTCCAGAACCAATATCATCTATGTCGGCTCTTCAGAATAAACACAGGAAACTGCTACTGGTGAATAGTGATTGCATAACTTCACTTCTACTAATAATTAGACTCTGCATCCATGAATGTAACATTATTAACATGTATCCATCACATATCCAAAGGCACAAGGCTCCATGATAATTGTACAGACAATCACACATAAAACATTGCCTATTACTCTGTCAGGAACACTGCTGACACAAGCTGTTATATAATTGTCTGTACTAACAGTCAACCTCTGCATCCATGATATCATGTTGATAACATTTCCATGCTACATATACTCAAATCTTACTACAAAATTCTTCCAAGCATGCTACTTACTATATGTTGTCATCAATGACAAACATATAGTCAGCACTGGCTTTCTGGCAAATCTCCAACAATCTCCCCCTTTGGCATTGATGGAAACATATGGAATGAAAAACACCACCAACCCAAATGAACAATTCTTTTATAACATTCTCCATTTCCTCACCAAAAATCCCCCAAGAATGAATCCTCCATCTGCTACAATATTCTTCATTTCCTTAACTGAACTGCTTTCGTAACTGAATATTGCTTCCCCTTTAGTACTATTTTTCATAACTATATACTACTCCCCCTTTGACATCAATGGAAAAAGACACCAATCAGTTTAAGCACCGATACTACTCCTGAAGTAGAGAAGTCCACCATCCATCAGTCCCTGAGGACTGATGCTCTTTCCTCTTTCTTCTAAGCAGAATAAGGGAAGGGAATTACTCCCAACTTCTCCCTGAGATACTCAAAAGTATCCTCAGGAAAGGGCTTTGTGAATATGTCTGCCAACTAATCTTTAGTACTCACATAGTCCAACTTGACTTATTTCTCTACCACTTTCTTTCTTAGGAAGTGATACTTGATCTCAATGTGCTTTGTCTTTGCATGTATCATAGGGTTCTTTGACATGTTGATAGTGCTAGTGTTATCATAGTGAATAACAATAGGGTAGTCAATCTGAATTCCAAAATCCTTTATCATCTATTTGAACCAAACAATTGTAGAAAAATTCAAGGCTGGTGCAACATACTCTACTTCTGTTGTTGACTGAGAGATACAATTTTTCTTCTTGCTTGTCTAAGTGACAAGTTTGTCCCCAAGAAACACTATTCCACCTAATGTACTCTTTATGTCATCAACACATCCTACCTAATCAACATCAGTATACACATGAAGCTCAACATTTTATGAATTAGGATACCATAGACCATAGTCTATAGAGCCCTACAAATATCTAAATATTCTCTTTACTACCATGAGGTGACTTTGTTTAGGCTTTTCTACAAATCTTCCAACTATGTGTTAGGAATGGGAACACTGAGAGGGGGGGGGGGGGGGTGAATCAGTGTTCACTATATTTTAACTTTTAACTTTAATCTTTAAACTGAACTTGAATGCTTAAGAACTAAAATTTCATTCACATAAACATGAAATTTGAAATCAACACATGACACTGATATGGTTAGGGAAACCCAAATAGGTAAAAACCCTAGTGGGAATTGACACCCACTAATATTCTGCACTAGTGTTTTGTGATCCTTGTTAGAAGATCCTTAATCCTGTTAGGAGTTCCTTTACAATGCTTTAAGTATAGTAGACCTTGTTAAGGGTCAAAACTTTTTAGGATTCTTTTATAATAATTCCTATTAGGGGAGTCGGCGCACTATCCTAGAGCTCATTGCTCAAATGGTGAAGACTACAACCTTTTGATCTCAGATACTCACTATATCTATTGGATGAACTGTCATTGTGACACTGCTTGTCATATCATTTCCTTTGATGTGCTAATGCTTTGACCTCTAGCAAAGCTCTAATACATCTTATGTTGTCTTCACACACTTGTTCTCTACTTGTCACAACTCTATCTTGACATCCATGCTGAATACAATGGGCGCATCTAATATTTATATGCGCATACAAAATAAACAACTAGGTTGTCCTTATAGCCTATTGCAAACAACACTTCCAAATGAATTGGCTTAAGCGTGCTTACAAAAAAAGAAGTATACATGTTGGAAATGTAAATATAATAGGTGTATAGCCTCTACAACATTAAATTATAACCACAAACCAAAATGCTAACTATCGGCTTCATGCTCTATTCTTCACTGGCACACACTGGTTGTGCAACTTCAGTTGACTGTATCTTTCTCATCCTTTCATATCTGATTATGCACTCATAGACTAAGCATGATTATAGTCTAACCAACTTAACTTCTAGGGTGCATACCATAGTTCTTCCATACACATGTGTGTTGATGCTTTGAGCTGTAGGAACTCTGTACATTGTTTACTCTTCAATAATTAGCTGATTTCTGATGTTCTCATCAAGTGCACTGACTCCAAACTGCTATATGACTTTTTTTCCATAATGAAAACACTATATTAAGTCATATACATTAGTTTAGCCAACTTTCCAACAATCTCCCCCTTGTTCATTGATGGAAACAAAGGAATATGGCCAAGTTGCTAACTGTCCTTAATACAAAATTATTTTTGTCTTCTATACATTTCTTATACATAATCTTATGTCTCCCTATACATATTATAATCCATATTCTATACACAAATCCCCCTTTGAAATTAATGACAAAGGTGTATCAAAGAGCTTTATCTACACATACTCATTGAGGGAAAACATCCGGATATGCTATCTTTAGGTTCTGGATCTCCTTCTTCCAAAAAGTGGTCAGTGAATTTACTATCTGGAGATGGGCACATAAGGCATACTGTAGCTTCTCCATCTTCTCCAAGTCACTACTGGGACCATGATCATAAGTTACCATTGTGGCATCTATGTCCTTGATGTTCTGATTTAGTATGTCTAGTGAGGGTGCAAGAGCATTCCTTAGTTGTGTTTGCCTTGCCCTGATCTTTGACATCTCTCTTTCCACCTTCTCAATTTTATCAATATGTTCTTGGTAATCATTATTGCACTTGTTCACATCTGTAGATGTGTCTTTCACTAAACTCTTCATTTGCTTAATCATAGCTTCTACCTCTTTTAATTTGAAATGAGCATTAGTAAGCTTATCTTGGTTCATGCATTCTTCAATGATTCTTCTTCCTTCATCTATAAATTCTTTTAGTGGTGCTTGACCAAACTTGAGTGAGCTTAGGTCAAGTACAAAGTTGCTAACCAACTCATTCAATCTCTTCTTCAGATAATTTTCTTCTAAAACTAGGGATGTAGATTCTTCTAGGCTTGAGAAATTGCTTTTAAACTGAGAAATGATTGTACTTACATCATCAACAGTGTGTACCTTGGACACTTTCTTATTTGTAGGCAACAAACTATTTAGTATGTTCACTGATTCCATAAGGAGAGGATTTCTCATTACTTGTTTCTCCTTTTCCTTCTCCATAGCTAAGACACTGAACTTAATCAGGTCTTCTTCTCTCCATGAGTCCAAATTGGATGTATCAGGTGTCAAACATGACAACAATGCTGAGGAGGGGGTGATGGGAGTGCTATCCATCACTTCTTATTTTATCTTGACTAATTCAATTGATGTTTCATCCTTTTGTTCATTTCCTTTTTCCTCTTCTTATTCTTTCTTTTCTTCTTCTTCTTCTTTCTCATCAGATATATCTTCAATAAGCACTTCTTATTGATGAGTGGGAGGTGTGTTGTTGCATAAGATTTTAGCTTCTTGTGTACTCATAAAAGCTTCCTCAAACTTATCCAAGTCTTTATCAATGGCCGCCATGGCTATCTCCACATTATCAATGATAATGGTGTTGTCCTTGAGTGATTTTGACATGGGCGTAGACTTATCTACCTCTGGTTGTGTTTCCACTGCAGGTGCTAAATCCTGAGGACCTGTTACTATTATATTGGTGGTCTTTGCTGCTTTGTCTTGCTCACTAGGTGCTTGAGTGATGGGTGCAGATGGAGGTTTCATGTGTTGTTCTAAGAATACCTTCTCAAAGGCCTTCTCTATCTCCTTTGTTATTAACTCACAGTCTTTGTTCATAATGTGTAGAGTTCTCATCTTTTTCCTTAAGTGTGGCTTCACCAAATTCAATATCAGTGTCTTCTCTTCAACAGAACATATTGGAAGATTGTAATCCAATGTTTGTTCTCTAATTTTGAAGTCTTCTTCAGTGGCTTGTCTCTTCAAGGTATCCAAAATCTCCCATACCTTATCTGGGATAGCTGTCTTCAATTCAAGAACTATCTTCTTGAATTTTATCATGTGTTTGATCAACATCTCATAAATTTCTGACTTATCAATTTCATGATATTTGTCATAGAACTTGGCTACTTGATCTAGCCTTCCTTCTTCTACTATTCCTGTCCTTAATACTTTAAGGCTTGGTCTAAATCCTACCTCAGGAGGTGCTTGAATGTTTTTCTTTCTCCTGGTTGCTCACGAGGATGGATGACTAGTTCTGGTTTGTTTCTTCCTCTTGACTATTGGCTTATACTCCAAAGGAGTGGTAAGGTCAATATTATCTTTGGGTGCAGAAGTATCATCTTCTTTACCCTTCTGATTATCATCTTCTTCAATTTTTACCTTCTTCATCTTAGGATCATCAGACTTAGCTTCCACTATGGATGTGCTCTTAATTTCCAAAGCAATCTTTTCATCCCTTGCTTTATCAAGGTCTACTTGTGTTACTCCATGAATTCTAAGTATCTCAAATGTAATCTTAGAGGATTTCCTCTTAGTTGCTGGGCTATTAAGTTTAGCATCTACTTCTCTGGTTTTCTCCTCATATGTTCCCCATCTAGGTTCATTAGGATCTTTGGGGGCTGATAGTAGTACCTATGCATATGCTTCAAGGACATATTCCTCTACCTCATAGCCAAGTGGATGAATCCACTTAGTTCTTGGTTCAACAACTTCCATACAAGTTCTGTATGTTTCAACCATAAAATAAATAGTATCCTTATACTTTTCCACAATGCTCTCTGGAATCCTGTACCTCATTTTCATCTTAGCCCTGAAGGTCTTCAATTCCAATGCAATGTAATCTCTTAATGTGCTCTTAGTGGATGCCTTGTCAGATATCTATGGCATGGTTGGAATTGACTTGTCCAAATACAAATCTGATACTCTCCCAACTATATGAATGTACATGTAAATGATTAAAGAACCAAACCTGAATATTTTGGTCTTATCATTCTTAATAGCCTTGATGTTATCAATTAGTTGTGCACACAAGATCTCATAGAGATTGAACTCCCCATCTTCCTTCACAAGTCTGATGGCTGCTAGAATTGTGCCCGCAGACACACTATTCACACTGCTGGTGTGATGAAACCTATATCCTAGTATCATAGACATTAATTTGATGTATGCTTGCTCAATAGGCTCAATTGTCATCCTGCACCTATCACTCCTTGACTTACAAGTTTTCTCAACAATTTTTCTAACATCCTTTCCTACATGAAGGACGGTGCATGTCCTAGAAAGGCCTATCATCTCATGTATTGGGTCACTAGTGATCCTTACTGGCACATCACCTATTCAGAATAAATCATCATGAATTCTACTCAATAATATCTTAATCCATTCAGTCTAATAAAATTCATATGTCATAGCATACTCAACAATAGGGTGATCATTCCATTTGACATATTCATCCATGAATGTTTTATTTGGTTTCAATACGGTATCCATGTGCACCCTTAGCCTATCCAACCCAACTAGTTCTTTCTTGTAGTAGATATATGCCCTAATGTACTTGACATGCATGACACCCATAGGTGTGTGGGAGAATGCTCCCTCTAAATCATCTAGGGTTGACTTAAATGGGTTCTTCTTAAATACATATCTCTTCTTCTTTGCAACATCAAAAACTATGGGAGTGGCCATGACTTGTTTAATCACTTTCCAACTGATCTCTGAGATAATTTGAAGACTTTTGAATCGGTGTGACGAACTAGGATTTCTACAACTGACCAAATGCACTGCTAATCACTGATAGATCAATCTCCAAGTCTTCACAATTACTTCTAAGGCTCTTTCTACTCTTCAATCACTCTGAATTCGAATGCAATGAGTAATTAAACAACTTTTGTTAGAATAACTAAGAGGGGGGTGAATTAGTCATCCAGTGTCCCAAAACAAAATGTATAATTCAAAATGATTACTTCAATTTTTGTTGCTCAGTAAAAAAAATTTACATTCACTATCTGAGCTTTTACCAATTACCAGTCTTAATACTTATAACTGTTACTGATCAAATCTAACATGTAATATTGAAAGTATGATAACAAACAAATATCACAATCAACACATAACACAAGAGATTAAACATGGAAACCATGTAAAGGGAAAAACCACATGGGACCAGCAACCCAAAAATTGTTCACTCTTCTGAAGTGAGGTTGGTGAAGACCCAACCCTGTTAAAAGTTTGCAAGCACACTGTCAGGTGTGACCTTGTTAGAGGATTTTAAACTAGAAGTTATCGTCCAACTTGCATTCACTATGGGGTTGATAGGATAACAATGTTCATTCTATGAATGATACATCATAAGACTTTCAGAGTCTACTCGGTTAAGAGATTTTGACTGTATACAATGGTTAAATATGCAACAGTAAATGATCTACCTTAATACAACTTTAATTGTAGATTATAGACAAGTATTTAGTGTATTCAAATCCTTCTGATCAATATTAAACTTTAGATTCAATAATGTATTAACTTATTATCCATCGATAATAACTCTTTGTAGCTCAGTTCTTACTAACCAGTATGATCAGAATTGCATGAAAGATTCTTCATGCAAAATTCTTACAGTATCTACTTCTTCTGGCATCATTTTCATAATGAAACCCTAGTCTCTTATATAGACAAGTAAATCATTTTCTTTCTATCCATCAAATTTTTCCACTTAATCATCTTCATTGATTTTTCCACTTTAAGCTTTCTCAGATGATGTGTCAATAACTCATTTAAATCTACTCCATTAGATCTTCTTTCAATTATGTTAGTCGTCGATCTTCATAACAAACTTTATCTGTTACCTCGTGATCATACACTTTCCAGCTCATCAATCTTATTGGCTGAACAAGTCATTTAATTCATTCTATTTTTGTCAGTTAACAAAGAAATGCATTGGTGAACACACGCTTGGTTAATACTACGCTTGGTATACACTACACTTCATTGGTGTATACTACAAAATGCTTCATTTATCAACAACACTGCTTTGTGTCTTTCAGCTCTATTCTTCATTATAGATGAATGTAACATAATAAATTCAATATCATACGATCATAGCCTCATCAACAAATTACTCAGTGAGTTCCTTTTCCCCATCTGTCATGTACATCTTTTCTCATGTAGATTTCTCTGTTCTTCATTTTTTCCACCTTTCTTCAGATGTATCGGTATAGTAACTTACAAGATAAGTACTATCAAGCTAGTTGACATCAATGACAATATAATACTGATTTAATCATATCACATATCTAATCAATAACTCCTTAGTGATCTTTAATCATAGATTCTTTAATCAGATTCCAACAATCTCTCCATCTAAATCAGTTGTAGTCCAACAATCTCTCTCTTTCGCATTGATGGAAACTCAAGTAATATGAAGTGTACCATACACATACCAGACATATATTCTACAACTCTGTGAAAAAATGATGTAAGTTGAATAGACTTAATATGTTTAATCACTATGTTACTAAATAGCATTAGATAATACAACTTTACCATTCTGTAGTTGTGATCTTTTTAGTTCTCTGCTAATCTACAATACTCTATCTCATTCAGATTGTCTCTCCCTTAGATAATTCTTCATCGGTGTCTCTCCATTTCATATTATTTATCTCTCCCTTTGACAATAATGCCAAAGAAACAAATAAACAAATAATTCTATCTTCCTTTGTATCTCTGTATACTGATATCCCAATTGGTTTCAGCTCTTCAAACTTAATCACAACCTTGAACATGATTCAAAGTGTGAACTATGCTGCATCAACATGTGTGATCTTCTGATAAGAATAGGCTAATGCAACATGTAGATCACCTTAGTGACTGATAGATAGGGGACAGACCCCAAGTCTAGTCCTCAAGTGTTCAAATGTTTCCTTCGGTAGAGGCTTTGTAAAAATATTTGCAAGTTGTTGTTTAGATGAGACAAATTCCAATTTCACTTGCTTTTCTTGCACTTGTTCTCTTAAGTAATGATACTTAATAGATATATGCTTTTTCTTTGAGTGCATCACAGGATTCTTTGAGATATTTATAGCACTAGTGTTGTCAAAATATATGATCACCGGATCAATGATTACCTCATTCATTCCTTCCAACACTTGCTTGATGTAGGCAATGTTTGAATAGTTTGTAGTAGTAGCAACATACTCTGCTTTAGCTGTAGACTAAGAAATACAAGCTTGCTGTTTACTTGTCCAGGTTACAAGTCTTTCACCAAAGAAAAATGCTCCTCTAGTAGTGCTTTTTTTGTCATCAACATTTCCAGCCCAATCAGCATCGGTGTAAACTTTTAGTTCAAACTTCCCTTCCTTAGGATACCATAATCCATAACTCTCTATTTTTTTCAGGTATCTTAGCATCCTTTTAGTAGCTATCATGTGAGATTCTCTAGGATTAGCAAAAAATCTAGCAACAATTCCCACAACATGTGCTATATCTGGTCTACTATGAACTACATACATTAAGTTACCAATCATGGATCGGTAAAGTGTCTGATTTACCTCTGTAGTTTTATCCTCCTTTGTTAATTGGCATCCATTAGCCATCAGTGTTCCCATAGGTTTAGCATCTTCCATGCCGAATGTCTTTAGTACTTCCTTTATGTATTTAGACTATGTGATGAATATCCCATCACTCTACTAAATCACTTGAAGTCCAAGAAAGAACTTAATCTCTCCAAACATAGACATTTCAAATTTCTTTTTCATTTAATCAACAAATGGTTTACACACATGATCTGAATCTCCAAAAATAATACCATTAACAAATATTTCAACAATGATAATAGTGTCATCAATGTCACCTTTCATATATAGATTGTTGTTTTCACTTGTTCTAACAAATCCAATACTTAACAAGTAAGTATGCAGTCTTTCATACCAAGCTCTCGGTGCTTGCTTCAAACCATACAAAGCTTTATATAATCTACATACCATGTCTTTATTGACTGGATCAACAAATCTTTCAGGTTGTTCAATGTAGACCTCTTCTTCAAGTATACCATTTAGAAAAGTTGATTTCACATCCATTTGATAGATTTTGAATTTCTTATGTGTAGCATATGCAAGTAGCATTCAGAATCCTTCCAATCGAGAAATAGGTGCAAATATTTCACCATAGTCAATGCCTTCTTCCTATGCATATCCTTTGCATACCAATCTTTCTTTGTTTCTTGTGACTTCACCATTTTCATTCACTTTATTCCTGAATATCCACTTAGTACCAATAACATTCTTATCTTTCAGTCGGGGTACTAAGGACCAGGTTTTGTTCTTTTCTATTTTTTCTATTTCTTCCTTCATTTCATTAACCCATTCTTCATTCTTTAATGCAACTTTCACAATTTTAGGTTCAAATTCACAAACTACACATGTACCTTGTCTTGTTTTGCTTCTAATCTGCATTCTAGCATGTCTGTCTCCAATGATTTGTGTCTCAGGATGATGTCTTATGAAAAAGCTATCCAGAACTCAGTTTCTCCTTTCTTGCTCATCTTGTTCAAGTTGATTTCCTTCTTCGGTAGCTCCATCTTGTTCATCGATTTGTGGTGCCTGTTGTCCTGCATTGTTTCCTTGCTGACCGGTTGACATAGCCTGTGACATTGGTAAATACTCTGGATGTTCAATGTAAGTGAATCTACCATAGTCTTTTGGTTCCTTTGTACTTTCTTCTATGTTCTTGTCATCAAACTCATCAACATGAACATTAGTACTTTTAATTATCTTATTTGTAACCTTATTCAAACATTTGTATGCTTTACTTGTAGTGGAATATCCTAGAAATATCCCTTCATCTCTTTTAGAATCAAATTTTCCATTTCTATCATCTTTCAAAATAAAGCATTTACTTCCAAAAATTTTGAAATAACTTATAGTAGGTTTGTGTCCAAACCATAGCTCATAAGGTGTCCGGTTGGTGTCCTTCTTCAATTGTACTTGGTTAAGAACATACACAGCTATACTGATAGCTTCCCTCCAATATGTTTGTGCAACATTCTTCTATATCATCAATGTTCTTGCATAGTTAATTATAGACCTATTCCTTCTTTCAGTAATGTCATTTTGCTGAGGTGTCCTCGGTACAGAAACCTATCTTTTAATTCTATGCTCATTACAGAAATTAGTAAATTCATTAGAGATAAATTCACCTCCTCAATTAGATCTTAAGCATTTTATTTATTTTCCAGTCTCTTTCTCTACCTTACCTTTATACCATTTAAACATCTTAAAAGCTTCAGATTTCTCTTTTAGGAACATAATAGTCATCAGTCTAGTATAGTCATCAACAAAAAGAATAAAATATCTATCACCATAATAACTCTGAGTTCTCATAGGACCACATAGATTGGTATGAACCAACTCAAGTATCTTCTTTGTTGAGTAGTCTTTGCTTTTGAAACTAGACTTAGTCATCTTATTTTTTTGACATTCATGGCACATGGCATGATCAGGTTTTGTCAAGTTAGATAATCCTCTATCTCTTTTCTTTTTACTAATCTTGATCATATTGTCAAAGTTCACATGGCACAACCTTTTGTGCCACAACCAAGCATCTTCATCCTTTATTAACAAACAAGAAGGATGATCCATATCAAGATAGAATAGATTACCTCTAGATTGTGTACCGATACTAATAAGTCTTCCATCTTCATCATAAATCTTCACCCTTTTGCTCTCAAAAGCTAGTTGGTGGCTTGAATTGTTCAGCTGAGCCACACTTAACAAGTTATAATTCAGTCCATCTACCTAGTATGTATTTTCACATTTTATTCTATGATTGATCATAAGTGAACCTTTACCTCTTACCATACAAGGTGCATCATTTTCCATTCTCACAAATCCTCCATTATATTCAGTAAGCTAATCAAACTTTTCCACATCACTAGTCATATGATTTGTACAACCATTGTTTATGATCCATGTATCATTTCTAATTACTTTAGAGATCAATTTTGTCTCTTCATGTTTCTCTTCTTCTTCTGAGTCATCTTTCATAGCAATGAATACAACTTCTATATCATCATCAGAATCAGATTCAGTTTCAATATCTTCGGCTATATAACATACCTTTTTGCCTTTAATATCTTGGTTATCTCTATTATTGTGTCGGTAGCCTCTGTTAACTCTTCTTCCATAGCTTCCTTTAGATCGGTCTTTGGATCTATCATCATCTTTATTCTATGGACATCTAGTAGCAATGTGACCAACTTCTTTACAATTGAAACATGCCAAAGGTAGCTTACCTCTATACCTTCCTTTTCCTTTGGACAATCTTCTGGCCATAAGAGCTTCTAGCTCATCAAGTTCATCATTGGTATTACCATCACTGTCATCATTCTTATTATTCCTATTAGATTTGTCAATCTTTAGAGAAGACATGAAAGCGAATTCAACAGGGGGAACAACACTGTTATTAAAATTATTCAATTCAAAGGTTGTGAGTTTACCGATCAAAGTATCAAGAGTAAGGTTGGATGTGGCTCTTGTTTCATGAATTGCAGAGATCCTAATTGCATACCGGCATAAAAGTTTTGAGAATCTTGCTTATCATTGTTTTATCATCTATGACTCCATCAGATGCTCTAATAGCATGTACTATCTCTTTCAGTCTGTTTGAGTACTACACAATGTTCTCACCTTTTTTCATTCTCATATCATCAAATCTACCCCTTAGACTTTCAGCTCGGGCTCTTTTGACATTCAGATCTCCACTGTAAATTAGATTTAGCTTATCCCACATCTGTTTGGCAATAGTGCATGATGAAGTGTACAGTTGCTCTGATACCACTGATGAAGGGAACATTTTCTCTGATACCATTGATGAAAAGTCACACCGCCCTTACCAACTCATAACAAAAAAAATATAACAACATGAAGACAAAGAGAAGACAATACTTTACAAAGCATACATTAATACTTAAAAATAATTACAACTTGAGAGATCTTACATCCTAAAAGCTTACAATCCAAGAGCTTACAATTTGAGAGCTTCTTCCCCAATACAAGATCCTATAATTTGAGATTTTCTACAACTTGAGCTTACAATGAGAGAGCTTGCAATGTAAGAGCTTCTTCTCCAATACCAAATCCTATAACTTGAGAGCTTCTACGTGAGAGCTTGCTTATGAATGCCCCTATGGCTTCTTGATAAATGAAATTATTTATATATATATATATATATTTTTTTTTTCTTTTATTCCACCTATGTACCTTGGAAAATGAAATAACTTTTTTCTTTCTTTTTTCTTCTTTTTTTCTTTTCTTTTCTTTTCTTTTTTTTTTTCTTTTTTTTTTCTTATTTTTTTCTTTTTTTCTTTTTTTTGTTTTTTTTTGTTTTTTTTTCTTCTATTTATTTTTCCTCTCTCTCTCTCTCTCTCTCTCTCTCTCTCTCTCTCTCTCTTTAATCATGTCCCTTTTTTATTTTGTGATGCAAGATGCTCCTGCATCAGACATCCAAGGTAGAAAATTTTTTGTGAATATAGATTCACAAAATGAAGTAGCCACTGCTGATATTTTTTTTTTCTTCTCTTCCAACACTTTGCTGGAACAAGTATTCATTGCTGATATATTTTTTTTTTCCTTCTTTTCCAACACCTAGTTGGAACAAGTATATGTTGCTGACAATACTTCTCCGCAATCAACTTCGTCCATCTATAACTCTCATTATCCTCCAAACTTGTAGGATCTAATGCATCTATACTAAACTCTGTAATGCCATACAAATCTTCTATTACACACCAACCATCACTTGCAAGGTCCTCATATAAACCATTATCATTATCTTTCAAATCTATCTCAAAGTTAGCATCCCATGATTCGTAAAAATTTACCTCGTTCACATCTTCATCTTTGTTTTCTTCTTTTATGTCTTCAACAAGGCATGTAACAACTTCTCTACTTTGACTTCCAACCAAGGTATTCCACTCTTCCTCAATTGCTACAATTTTCATTAATAAATCATTTTCATCAACTTTAGGTTCACAAATCTTTTTATCTTCATGCTCTTCCTCTTCTTTTTTACCACTTGCATGATACTCCACTTTATCTTCTTTCCTTCATCCAAAGAATTTTCATAATCTCTTTTATGATAAATCACTCTTCTCTTTTTCAGCTCCACTTCTAATTCAGCCACTTGCTTCTTCAAATCTAATATTGCAACTCTTGTCTCTTCTTGATATCTCTCTCTAATTTTCTCAAGTCTAGGAATTATAAGAATCCATCTAATCACAAAAGTCATCTTCTTCTTTCTCTTCTCCATACTCATGTCCTCTTAAGAAAAACTTCACCCAACCCAAGGTCCTAGTGCAAACTACCTCACATTCGGTGATCTGTCTACACAAAAATATTAACCCATGGTCCTGGTGCAAATAGCCTCACAGTCAGTGATCTGTTTACATAGAAACCCTAACCCACGGTCCTAGTACAAACTACCTCACAGTTGGTGATCTATTTACACACTCAGGAACTCCTGCTCTGATACCACTGATGAAGGGTACAACCTCTTTGATACCACTGATGAAGGGAACATCCGCTCTGATACCATTGATGAAGGGTCACATCACCCTTACCAACTCATAACAAAAAAAATATAACATGGAGACAAAGAGAAGATAATACTTCACAAAGCATACATTAATACTTAAAAATAATTACAATTTGAGAGATCTTACAAAATGAGAGATCTTACATCCTAAAAGCTTATAATCCAAGAGCTTACAACTTGAGAGCTTCTTCCCCAATACAAGATCCTATAATTTGAGAGTTTTTACAACTTGAGCTTACAATGAGAGAGCTTGCAATGTAAGAGCTTTTTCTCCAATAACAAATCCTATAACTTGAGAGCTTCTACTTGAGAGCTTTCTTATGAATGCCCCTATGGCTTCTTTATATAGGCATTTACCATCCAAGATATTACAACACAACCAATATGGGATAAAAGATAAATCCAACTACTTTAATACAAATATTAAATACCCACCTAATTAATATTAAGCACCACCATGTGGGTCAATTTAAAAAATTACAATGCATTTGTGGGCCAATAAGAAAATAGAAAGTTGTAACTACCTAGCTACAAATATTAAATGCAACAACTTTCTACAAATTCTTAAAATGCCACCTACACATCTTGATAAATGAAATTATTTATATATATATTTTTAATTTTTTTTCTTTTATTCCACCTATGTACCTTGGAAAATGAAATAACTTTTTTTTTTCTTTTTTTCTTTTTTTTCTTTTTTTTCTTCTTCTTTTTTTTTCCTCTTTTTTTTCCCTCTATTTTTTTCCCTCTCTCTTTTTTTTTTATCATGTCCCTTTTTTATTTTATCAGTGCATCCTTTGATGTCTTCAAATTCAGCATCGATACAGGCAGCAACAAGTTCCATCATTGTAATGTTGTGTTCATGCCTGTCTCTTAGTTGATCAAGGGTTAGAGGTTCAGTGTGTGGTTTTATGTAGCCATTCATCATCAGGTCTAGTGCTAAATTTTTAATTCTAGATATGTGCAGCTTCATTCGACTCTGCCATACTACAAAGTTCTTTTTGTTCAATTTTGGTACTTCCCTCTTATACATCTTGAGATCTTTGTGCTTAAGTCCTTAAAACTCTATTCTAAGCAACCATAGCTTTGATACCAATTGTTAGAATAACTGAGAGGGGGGTGAATCAATTATCTAGTGTCCCAAAACAAAATATATAATTCAAAACAATTACTTTGATTTCTGCTGCTCGGTAAACAAAAATTACATTCATTGTCTGAGCTTTTACCGATTACTAGTCTTAATACTTATAACTGTTACTGATCAAATCTAACATGTAATATGCAAAGTATGATAAAAAAAAATATCACAATCAACACATAACACAAGAGATTTAATGTGGAAACCTTGTAAAGGAAAAAGCCACTTGGGATCGGTAACTCAAAAATTGTTCACTCTTCTAAAATGAGGTCAATGAAGATCCAACCCTGGTAAAGGTTTACAAACACATTATTAGGTGTGACTTTGTTAGAGGATTTTAAACTAGAAGTTATTGTCCAACCAACATTCACTATGGGGTTGACAGGATAACAATGTTCATTCTATGAATGATACATCATAAGACTTTTAGAGTCTACTCCGTTAAGAGATTTTGACTGTATACAATGGTTAAATATGTAACAGTAAATGATCTACCTTAATACAACTTCAATTATAGATTACAGACCAATATTTAGCTCATTCAAATCCTTCTAATTAATATTGCACTTCAGATTCAATACTGTATTAACTTACTATCCATCGATAATAACTCTCTGTAGCTCGGTAACTATTCTGTAGCTCGGTTCTTACTAACCAGTATGATCAGAATTGCATGAAAGCTTCTTCATGCGAAATTCCTATAGCATCTACTTCTTCTGGCATCATTTTCATAATGAAACCCTAGTCTCTTATATAGATGATTAAATTGTTTTCTTTCTGTCCATCAGATTTTGCCACTTAATCATCTTCATTGATTTTTCTGCTTCAAGCTTTCTTGGCTGATGTGTCAATAACTCATTTAAATTTGCTCCATTAGATCTTCCTTCAATTATGTTATCCGTCGATCTTTATAACAAACTTTATCTGTTACCTCGTGATCATACACTTTCCAGCTCATCAATCTTATCAACTAAACTAGTCATTTTATTTATTCTATTTTCATCGGTTAACAAAGAAATGCATTAGTGAACACATGCTCGGTTAATACTATGCTCAGTATACACTACACTTCATCGGTGTATACTACAAAATGCTTCATTTACTGACACACTCCTTTGTGTCTTTCAACTCTATTCTTCATTATAGATGAATGTAACATAATAAAGTCAATATCATATGATCATAGTCTCAGCAACAAGTTACTTAGTGAATTCCTTTTCCTAATCTGTCATGTACATCTTTTCTCATGTAAATTTCTCTATTCTTCATTTCTTCCACCTTTCTTCAGATGTATTGGTATAGTAACTTACAAGATAAGTACTATCAAGCTAGTTGACATCAATGACAATATAATACTAATTTAATCATATCACATATCTAATCAATAACTCCTTAGTGATCTTTAATCATAGATTCTTCAATCAAATTCCAACAATCTCTCCATCTAAATCAGTTGTAGTCCAACAACTTTCTATGTACTTAAAGTGAAAATTCTACCATTAATGCTTGTCACGTAAATCAAGTTGTCACTTCAAAATTTCTAACTTGAGTTCTACTAACAATCAGTATGTGCACTCTTGCATGAAGGTTCCTTTATACTCCAAGAGCTTAAGTCCAAAGGCACATACTAGGAGAATGAGTATACTAGCCATGCAGGGGTCTAGAGCTAAATTAGCTCTCCCTATGACCCTGAGGGCTATTCATCCAAATGTAGAGGGTGCATCCACTGTGGATGTATCCAATACATTCTCATCAACTTTGTCCTTCTTTCCTTCTATCCAAATCAAGCTCACATCTTCTGAGGCTTTTACAAACTTGACTTCTTCTTCGGGATCCAATACTAGTTCTTCAACCTTTTTAGAGCTTTCCTGACCTTGTGTTCTTGATCTACAGAACTTTGAGATATGTCCAGCCTTGTTACAAGAGTGACAAATAACTGGAGGTCTTGTATTCCTTGGTGCATTGAAATGAGTCACCATTTTGCATTGTCTCACTGAGTGACCATTATAGTTACATATCTACCATGTAACATTCTCAGAATTTCTTACATTTGTCTAATTTTGATTTCTCTGATCATGTTGAATCCTATTCTTCTTACTAGTCTTACAATTCATAGCTTTATGACCAAATCTATTGAATGAATAACAATAACCATTAAAAGGTCTTACCTTTATAAAGTTCTTTGCAATGTGTCCATGCTTGTTACATACAAATTAAGTGTGTTCTACTTGCTTGCGCTCATTCTTAAGGGGTCCACCATTATCTTTGGTTTGATCTTTAGTCTTCTCAGTATCAGTAGAGTCTTTTTGTGTATCCTTTCTTGCTTTCATTTTGTCAATCTAATTTTGTGCTTCATTGTATCCAATACAACTAGTGTATCCTTTGGCTCTTCTTGCATACAACTAAGATTCTATCAAATTAGAACTGGTGTGTAATTTGTCAATGTGATTCTTTGCTTCTTTCAATTCAGGCTCCAAAATTTCTTTGTTATTCTTTAGCTCCAAGATTTCCAAGTTAGCTTGCCTTAATTCCTCATTGAGTTGAAGGTTCTCCTTGAATTGTTCATTATAGACATCCTGATTGTTAATCAGTTTATCATCAAATTCTTCAAGCTGATCTAATAATGATGCATTTTCTTCTTTCAATTTCTTGACCATAATCCCCATTTCACTGGTGGAACATTCTTTCAGATCCCTTCTTAGCTTTTTGATAACTAATTGAGAATCACTGACTTTCTCTTTTAGTTCTTCAATTTCTCTTTTAGATTTGTCCAGGTCTTCAAGAGCGGCTTCAAGATTTTTCTTCAGGTGTTTCATTTATGCTTTGTCCATGATCTCCTCAAGTGGTTAAACTTCTTTGCTAAGGACTAGAGCTCTAATACCAATTGTTAGGAATGGGAACACTAAGAGGGGGGTGAATCAGTGTTCACTGTATTTTAAATTTTTACTTTAATCTTTAAACTGAACTTGAATGCTTAAGAACTGAAATAAACATTCACATAAAAATGAAACATGAAATCAACACATGACACCAATATGGTTACGGGGAACCCAAATAGGTAAAAACCTCGATAGAAATTGACACCCACTAATATTCTGCACTAGTGTTTCGTGAACCTTGTTAGAAGATCCTTAACCCTATTAGGAGTTGCTTTACAATGCTTTAAGTACATTAGACCTTGTTAAGGGTCAGACCTTGTTAGGAGTCTTTTACAATAATTACTATTAGGGGAGTGGACGCACTGTCCTAGAGCTCACTACTCAAATGGTGAAGGCTACAACTTTCTGATCTCAGATACTCACTATATCTACCAGATGAACTGTCACTGTGACACTACTTGTCAGATCAGTTCCATTGATGTGCTAATGCTTTAACCTCTAGCAAAGTTCTAATACATCTTATGCTATCTTTTCACACTTCTTCTCTACTTGTCACAACTCTATCTTGACATCCATGCCGAATACAATGGGCACATCTAATATTTATACACACATACAAAATAAACAACTAGGTTGGCCTTATAGCCTATTACAAAAAACACTTCCAAATAAATTGGCTTAAGTGTACTTACAAACAAACAAGTATACATGTTGGAAACCTAAATACAATAGGTACATAGCCTTTACAATATTAAATTATAACCGCAAACCAAAATGCTAACTATCGGCTTCATGCTCTGTTCTTCACTGGCACACACTGGCTATGCAACTTCAGCTGACTGTATCTTTCTCATCCTTTCATATCTGATTATGTGCTCATAGACTAAGCATGAGTATAGTCTAACTAGCTTAACTTCTAGGGCACATACCATAATTCTTCTATATGCACATGCGCTAATGCTTTAAGCTGTAGGAACTCTATACACTATCCAGTCTTCAATACTTAGCTGATTTTTTATGTTCTCATCAAGTGCGCTGAATCCAAACTACTATATGACTTTGTTGCCATAATGAAAATACTATATCAAGTCATATACATCAGCTTAGTGAATTTTCCAACACTATGCCAACTACATTGGAAATATCAAGTCTACTTTGAGTAAGATAAATGAGTTTACCAATGATAGACTTGTACAATGTTGTATCTACTGCTAGAGCATCATCTTCTTTTGTAAGCTTTCATCCAATGATCATAGGTGTCCCTACTGGATTGCAATCATCCATCTTGAATTTATTCAATATTTATTTCACATACTTGGACTGATTAATGAAAATACCTTTCTCTGTCTACTACACATTTAGTCCCAAAAACTATTTGATAGGACCAATCATACTCATCTCAAACTCACTCTACATTTCTTTAGCAATTTCTGCACTCAATTTATCATTTCCCCCAAAGATAATGTCATCAAAAAATATAGCCACAAGTAGTAGTCCTTTAGATGTCTCTCTTATAAATAGGTTACAATCTGTTGTTCCTTTCTTGAATCCAATTTTTGTTAGATATCCATCAAGTCTCTCATACCATGCTATAGGGGCTCGCTTAAGTCCATAGAGGGCTTTCTTCAATCTGCATACCATATCGGGTCTATCTAATAGGGTGAATCCTTCTGGCTGCTTAGTGTATACTTCTTCTTTTAGCTCTCCATTCAAGAATGCTAACTTAACATCTATCTGATAAGTTTTAAAGTTTTTCAATAGCTTCTAACCTACTTACTAGAGCAAAAGTATTTGAATAATCAATATCTTCTCTTTGCACATATCCCTTAAATACCAATCTTGCTTTGTTCCTTACTACTATACCATCTTCATTCATCTTGTTCCTAAATATGCACTTTGTTCCAATCACACTCTTATCACTTGGTCTTGGGACCAGTTCCCAAGTATCATTCTTGATAATCTAATCTAGTTCCTCTTTTATAGCATCATGCCAATTTGAATCTTTGCATGCATCTTCAACACTTAAGGGTTCAATCTAAGATAGTAAACATACCACTTCACTACTTTCAAAACTCTTTTCTTTTGATCTTGTTGTGACTTTTCCACTCTGATCTCTAATGATGTCATCCTTAGAGTGATATCTAGATGTAAACTTTGAAACTTTAGGTGATGCTAACTCATCAGCCTTTGGAGTTTCTGCTTCACTTGACTTAGGGTCATTAAATAGAACATCAATACTGTCAAACATTTCTTCAACAACTGTCTCACTAGTGGAAGGTCTAGGTTCTTCTTCACTCATAGGTGAGTAATCATGATATCTTTCTTGAACCATAAACTTTTCATCAATCTTAACATGAGCACTTTCAATGATTTTCTTTAATCTCAAGTTAAAACATTTATAAGCTTTACTTTTATTAGAGTAACCAAGGAAAATACCTTCATCACTTCTTGCATCAAACTTGCCTATTGTTTCATCCCTCTTGATGTAGCACTTGCTTCCAAATATTCTAAAGTATTTTACTGTGGGAATATTACCAAACCATTTCTCATAAGGTGTCTTGTCTATGCCTAGTATCAATTGTATTTTATTGATAGTATAGACTATTGTATTAACTGCATCTCTCCAATAGGTGTGTGCAACTTTTCCTTCAATCATAATGGTGTGTGCTATGTCAAGGATGATCCTATTCCTTCTTTCTCAATTCTATTCTACTGAGGGTTTCTAGGTGCACTTAACTACCTCTTTATGCCATGTTCTTTGTAGTACTCATAGAATCTGTCAGAGGTGAATTCTCCTCCTTTATCTGATCTCAAACATTTTATCTTTAGTCCAGATTCATTCTCAACCTTAGCTTTGAATATTTTGAATTTCTCAAATACTTCTGACTTGTCTTTTAAGAATGCAACCCACATCATTCTAGTATAATCATCAACAAAAAAATGAAATACCTTTCACCATAGTATGATCTTGTTTGAGTTGGACCACATAGGTCGGTATGAATCAGATCCAACTTATTCTCTGTTGAATTGTGCTTGCTCCTAAATGAGTTTCTCACATGCTTTCCCATCACACATTCTCTGCATATAGTATCAACTAGCTTTGCTATGCTAGGTAGATATCTTACTACCTTTACATTACTTATCTTTACTATGTTATCAAAATTGATATGACATAGTCTTTTATGCCATAACCAACTATCATCAACTTTAGCAACAAAACAACTTGCTTCTGAATTGAGTTGGAAAACATTACCTTTAGTCTTTGAGCCTGATGCAATCATAACACCATCCTTTTTAATGATGCATTTGTTGTCTTTGAGATCCAACTGATAACCTTTTTCAAGTAACTACCCAATACTAAGAAGGTTATGTTTCAAACCATCTACATAGAGAACATCATCATTATTGTTCTTTCTGTCCAATGTGATAGCTCCTCTACCAATGATAGGTTTAGGAGTGTTATCTCCAAATCTAATCATGTCACCATTGTATTTGTTTAGATGAACAAATCTATCTTTATCACTTGTCATGTGATGTGAGCAACCACTATCTATAATCCAGTCTATCCTTATATCAACTTGTGAAATCAATGCTAGCTCTTGTTCTTTTTTCTCATCTTCATGATCTATCTTATTATTTATTTTCTCTATAATAGCAATGAATCCAATTTATTCTTTAGCCGATTCATCATCTAAAACTCCATCTCCAGCATAGTAACATTCCTTAGAGTACTTAGGCTTGTAGTCATTTTTGAATATTCTAGCTCTTGTAGGACACTTAGATGCAAAGTGACCAATCTTATTACATGAAAAAAATTTAAATGACAATTGACCTTCATATTTTCCTTTTCCTTTCTTTTCTCTTTTGACAATCATAGAAATGAAATAATCTAGTGTTTTCTCTTCATCAATATCATCAAAATTACTAGAAGTGTTTGTAGATTTCTTACCATGGACTATTGCTTTGAAGGCTATCTCACTTTTAGGTTCTATCTTCAATCTTGAAATCTTAAAAGCTGAGATTTTGCTGATCAAGGTCTCTCTCTTGAAATTTGATGTAACCTGCATGGTCTCATCAAGGATGTTGATCTTGTTTTCATATTCTGGAGTGAGAGTAGTTATCAATTTGTCCATAGTGTATTCCTCCTAAATCTCTCCACCATTGTTCCTGATTCCAGTAACGGCTTGATTGATCCTTTGATTGTAAGATCTTATGTTTTCTTTAGGTAGCATCTCTAATGAATTATATCTTTTCTTCCATGTTTTTCTGTGTGCATTCTTTTCTTATTTGTCTCCTTCAAATATGTCTTCTAGGTACTTCTATATTTTGTGGGCTGTATCTACCTTCTTTATTTTTGAAAACTCACTATCAGAAAAGGGTGCTGATAAGGGCTTCTTTGGCCATTGCATTATGATGAAACAATTCCTTTTTCTTTTCAATAGCATCATCCTTTGCAAGGTCTTCTAAGGTAGGGATCTTGATTGCTTTGATAGTTACATCAAAAACTTCAAAAGAAATGCATTGCAAATGAGTCACCATCTTGTTTTTCCAATCAAGATAATTCTCTCCATCAAACTTAGGAATTTCTTTTCTGAAGAATGTCATTTGATCAACCTCAAGCTGTTAAAATTTCTCTCCGAGGCACTTGGCTCTGATACCAATTGTTAGGAATAATCCCAAGAGATAACTGAGAGGGGGGTGCATCAGTTATCTACAAGTTTCAATTCTTTATCCAATTAAGTATACTTAAACATAAAGCATAAACACAATGAAAGAACACATGAACACAACACCAATATTTTGGTTACAAGAAAACCCAAATAGGTAAAAACCCTGGTGGGAATTGACACCCACTAATATTCTGTACTAGTGTATTATGATCCTTGTTAGAAGATCCTTAACCCTGTTAGGAGTTGTTTTACAATATATTTAGTACAGTAGACCTGGTCAAGGTTCAGACCCTATTAGCAGTCTTTTACAATAGTCCTTTTTAGGGGAGAGGATGCATTGTTCAAGAGCACACTACTCAGAGGGGTGAAGGCTTCAACCTTTTGTTTAACAGATACACACTATATCTAGATCTTGGTGAACTATGCTTTGACCTACTATCTAGATTAGTTCCAATGTATAGCACAAATACTTTACTTGGTCACATAGACCTTCTTCTAATGGTTCAACACTTCACACACTCTACTTTGATCTTACTCTCAATCATGAACCACACTCAAGCATTTGCAAATGACTACCTATAAATATCTTTCCTCTAAATGATATAATCAAGTCGGTCTATTAGAACCACCTTGAAATCATATTAGAGAAGCCATAACAAACACCAACAATAATTTAGTCGACTCTACTAAGCACACAACACATTCTGGGACCTGTCTAATAAGATCATTGTAGACGCACACTACACACTGTTAGCTCTACCAAAATAACTGGATCTTTCTTCTCAAGCTTAATTACTTCATGCGCTCTTAACTAAAAATCACTAACTCTTCTCCAAGGTTAAATCCATGGGTGCATATGAAAATTATAGGTGCAACTCCAGAACCAATATCATCTCTGTCGGCTCTTCATAATAAACATAGGAAACTGCTACTGGTGAATAGCGACTACATAACTTCACTTCTACTGATCATCAGACTCTGCATCCATTAATGTAACATCACTAACATTTCTCCATCACATATCCAAAGGCACAAGGCTCCATAATAACTGTATGAACAATCACACATAGAACACTGCCTATTAATACTCTATGAGGAACACTGCTGACACGAGCTGCTATATAATTGTCTATACTAACAGTCAACCTCTGCGTCCATGATATCATGCTGATAACATTTCCATGTGGCATATACTCAAAGCTTATTAAATAAGTCTTTCACACATGCTACTTACCATATGTTGTCATCAATGAAAAACATACAGTTAGCATTGGCTTGCTGGCAAATCTCCAACAACCTCATGTTCCCATGTGATTGCTTAAGTCCATTTTGCGCTTAAACTTAAGCAATTAAGTGTTTCCATGGAAATTTTAAGGTGTGAAAAAGGATAATTTAGAATCTTTGGATATTTTAGTGGAGCAGCTATTATTTAGGAATTGAAAATAAGCTATGTGAAAAGAGGAGGGGCTGGAAATACGCAGTGGCTGCATATTGCCAAAAACACCATGTGGCTCTATATTTATATTTTTCCCTCATTTTTTTAAGATTTTATTTTTATTTTTTTTTATACAAAGTATTATTAAAGTAATTAATTCATGTTTCAAGTTTTCTTCTTAAAAATAAGTAGAAAATACATATTCATGGGGGCCCCAGCTCCACAAATATCTCCTAAAAATGTTAAGCATCCATTACTAGCTAAAATAAGTCTAACAGCTGCATGGGAACATGCCCTAAGAATGCATGGACAATTTAAGCAATGCCTTAATGGGATGGCGTCTCATGAAAATCTGATAATTTCAAGATTTGCAAAAAATGGATTCATTGTAAAGGCTTACATTGCACACCATACTCTACCCTGATATGTGTAAACTATACACATAATGAAAGTGTTGAAAATACTATGGGAACTTTTCAAATGTGGCTGGGAAGCACATGACTAGTTTCACATACTACAAAATCCCTTGCCAAAATGTTGTTCGGTCGCTTATCATAACTATAGAGTGCAAAGAATGCATCGATCTTTCAAATAATGCCTCAAAGAAATGTAAACTCAAGACATACCAAGTTTGCATGATATGCATAGTATAGGTTTGCTGAGAAATTTTGAGGAAATTTAAAGAAAATGGAATTAACAAGAACAAAGTCAAATTTGATGACCTTTGCAAGAATTCTCCTAGCCACGTAAGCATGGGAAATAATACGTAATTGTATTCAAATTTTTTGATAGAGTGGCTCAAAGGAATACCATTCCAAAGAATGAAATAAGTATAGTTTGCATAGAGAAATATTTTGATAAAAATACATTGGAAAATTTTGGCCAAATGCATTTTCTAGGTGTGAAGTGACACCCCAATAACCTTTTCCTACAAGAACATAGAAAGAGTGCATGAAATGTTTGATAAAATGTCTCAATGTGATGTTATCTCATGCAATTTAATGTTTGTTGGATGTGTACAAAATTCATGGAATGCATACTTGCGGGTTGTAGAAATAGATATTTTGAAAAGGCTTTAGAAACTACAAAGAAATGGCATTAGGAGAGGTGTACAGCTAAATTCCACAGCTTTATTTCAACATCCTCACTATTGTGCCAAAATGTGTGACTTGGAATAATGATGGGTGTCAATCAAAAATTACAAACAAAATCATTGTCAAATATTATAATTGTGGATGCATTAATAGGAATTCATGGAAAATTTGGAAGCATAAGAAAAGCACCTAAATTGTTTTATAGAATGGCTCAAAGAAATTTCATCTTGTGGATTGTAATGATGGCGGTATATGCACAAAAAGGATTTATCGAAAGAATTTCTTTATTAAGAGAAAAAAATATTTGAGCTATAGTTGAGTTTCAATTTTAGTATCCTTAGGAGACTTTTAAAGATGAGATTTTTGGTCCTATTTTAGTGTACAATATGTGTGTACATTCTCAAACCATCTCGACCATGGACATTATTTTCCAAGCAAGTTCTAGAGTGGTGTGGATATTTATCTATATTCTTTAATTCTTGAATGAATTGATTTGATGTAGGCCAAATTCATACCTTTGTGCTCTAGCATAATCTGAGAATTGGCACATCATATATGTCATGGATTTTTGAAATTCTCTTCATAGCTTTCTCATGAATAAATTTTGGTATAGCTTTAAATATAGCAACCAAACATACAACCTGCATAATGTCTAGTCTTGAAGTAGTTAGATACAATAGTCCACCAACCATTGATCCATAATTTTTTTGGTCTATTTATAGAGACTCATCATTCTTTCTTATCTTGCAGTCAACATTCATAGGAGTTACAATAGTTTTACAATCATTCATACCAAAATTATTCAATATTTTTTGTGCATTTATTATTCATAGTTATCATCCCAAGCTCCATATGTTCTATTTTTTTACCATTGAAACTCTCTAATCCTAGCAATATTTTTAATGGATCGGCAACTGGTTTCTTCTCTTCTTCTCAAGGGATTAGACAGGGAGATCCATTATCACCATTCCTATTCATTATAATGGTTGAGGCTCTTAGTAGGACTATTTAGAAGCAACACTCTTTGGGACTTTGGAAAGGAGTGCATATTGGTGGGATAGATATATCAGTTACATATTCTCTGTTTGCAGATGATACCTTGTTGTTCGGTATGTCAGGAGTCAAGGAGGCCAAATAGATTAAACTCAATTTGGAACTATACACAACAACATCTGGCCAAAAAATAAACTCACAAAAATCAAAGATTTTCTTGTTCAATACAAACCATATCATATCCAATAAAATTGTCTAAATTCTAGAGTTCTTGGTTGACTTTCTTCCCTCTACATATTTGGGCATCCCTTTTTTCGTTGGAACAAACAAATAAAGTTACTGGTCCTTAGTCATTGATAGAATCAAGAGAAGAATTATGGTATGGAAAGCCAGATGGATTTCTCTGGTTGGTAGAATTTTACTCATCAAATCAGTCCTTTCAACTATCCCCAATTATTATTTAGCAGTCCTCAAAGCTCCCTCATCAATTATTCAACATATTCAGAAATTAATAAGAGATTTCTTATGGTTGAGTAACATGAACAATGAGAAGAAGATCCCACTCATTTCCTTAAAGGAAATGACTCTTGTTCCAAGCTTAGGAGGTGCTGGTGTCCATGATTTGGGCAAATGGAACAAAGCTTTTGGGGGCAAACTGGTGTGGCAAATGATCACTAGACACCAAAATAAATGGTGCCAAATTATGCAACAGAAATATCTTGACAACTCTAATCCAATACGGATTGTGTCAATTTCTGATCCCCCCAAAGGATCAGTAATTTGGAATTTCATGATGTCATCAAGAGAAGTTGTGCTTAGACATGCCTCGTGGGAGGTAAACAAGGGAACAAATATCAAATTTTGGAGAGATTCATGGAATGGGTTACCTATCTTATCAACCCCATTGATTCCTCAAGATATAATTTCAACTTCAAAAAATGTATGGGGCACTCAACTAATTAACTTTGTCTCTGCTATGTGTATATTTTTAGGTAAAGTCATTTGGAAAGACTTGGATGAGTTAACTCTCCCACCTCCATAAAAAGAACTATTACACAAAATACTTTCATCCAGGGTAGTTCATTTGTCAGATAAAGAAGATTGCTTAATTTAGGCTATTGTGAAGGATGTTTGATTAAAGAGGGATACAAAAGTTTACATTACTTAGAGTCTGATATGATTTTTTCTCATGCTTATTCATTTTTTTGGAATCGGGTTGTCCTCCCTAAGGTAGGATGCTTTGCATGGTTGGCACTAAAAAATAGAATACTTACTAGTGACAGACTTGAGAAGTTCCACACTATGCAATATTTTCAGTGTAAGCTTTGTGGAGATCAGTTTGAGAATGTTGATCATCTTTTGTTGAGATGTACTTTTGCACAAGACTATTGGTCCTTTGTCCTTAATAAGCTTCACTATTTTACCCCCTTTCCTAATAAAATTTGGGATCTCTTCCAATCATGGCCAACTCTGTATTCAGACTCCTTATTTTGTGATCTTTGGAGATGCATACCTGCTCTAGTTGTGTGGTCAATTTGGTGGGAAAGAAACAAATGTATTTTTAGAACCGTCTCATCACAAATTAAGGATGTCTTAGGGGGCATTGAGAGGCTGATATCTAGAGTGATCAATGTGAGCCTTTACCGATGTAAATTCAATCCAATAGTTTCACAATGGGATAGTACTATCCTAAGAGAATGGAAGATGCTTCACATCCCATTAGGATGGGGTCCTCAAAAAAAGGGAATATCACATGTGGATCGATCATCAGTGAAGTGGTTTCCACCTTCCCAGAATCTACTGAAACTAAATTTTGATGGAGCCTCATGAGGAAACCCAGGAAGCTCAGGCCTCGATGCTTGTATAAGGGATTATCAGGGAAACCTAATGGCATTCAATACCTCCCCACTACCCACAAGATCTAACAACATGGTAGAAGCTCAAGCATTACTTGTAGGCTTCATTTTGGAAAAATAGGGTGGAATTACAAACATACATGTTGAAGGAGATTTGATGGTAATCATCAATGCCTATATCAAGAGGAAATCTCATAATTGGAAACTCGCATACATTCTTAATCAAATATGGCATATCATGGATACATTTTCCCTCATATCTATATCTCTTATGCTAAGGGAAGGAAACAAGGTTGCTAACTATCTAGCCAACCTGGGGTGTGATGGAATAGAAATTTCGTGCTTAGTACCAAACTCATTTCCAGCAATGTGTGGTGATCTCCAAAGATTGGTGAATTTTGAAAGTGCCAAATAATGATAGCACACATCCTAACTAGATCTCCCCATCCCCATCGTGATCTAAAGTTACATTGAGAGAGGCACTTAGCATCAAGACACATGTTGGCTTCCATCACCAAATTTAGTTTTACGTCACTTGTTCAATCCTTACATCAGATGTAGGGGATATATAATAATTATGATTGATGCTTAGTACAAGGAATTCATAGCTATGTTATTGCGAATAACCACCACTCTCCCAATCTTCTGCTGCCATAGAGAAGGGTGGATGCTTCACACACTTGAGCAGGTACTCACAGCTATGACTGATAATTTCATAAATGTCTCTGATTATTTCATTTGGGGTGTACCCAACTTCAATCAATGCCACTAGATCAACTTGGACTCGATAATTACCACCCACAGAGGCTATTTAGATGGCAGTTTCATTAGGTTTCTTCATACCTTGCTTCTATAGAACTTGGCTAATGGTGAATCTAATGGATGTTTGTGTCCAATGAAATGATTGTGCTTGCTTCCATAGTGAAATTCTCTCAAAAAATTATCGTGTGTTGATTCTTCCTAGCAAGGATGAAGAAGCGTTACCATAGAGCATTCCTGATCCCATGTTGGATGAGATTTTCATTCTCTCTACCTCAACTCGGCCATCCATAAAAGTTTTAATTAGTGAAGAAAATATTCTTCCACGGTTAAAGTAGTTTCTCTATCCATCATAGATAGTTTCAATCTTCCTCTTAAACACCATGACCTATTGCAATCCGTGCAACTATTGGAGATTCTTGCTTTCAAATTCATTAAACCTCACTTTTGGGAAGGAAAGAAATTAGATAGGGCAATGAAAATATATGACTTATGGTCTGGTCATGCTTTGGTGGGTGGCCTCTTTTCTTGTCACATATTGCTCAAAAATCATGCGTGCATGGTTACCTATGATAATATCAAGCATTGGAGAAACAAAGCTTTAGACTTGTCAAAAATGCCCTGCAGTCATATGGTCGACTATTGGGGTTTGAAGTGGAGATGAAGACTAAAGCAGTAGTCAAGGCCCTCCTCTAATTACTCAAAGCACCATATGCTTCACATCCCTCATGTCTGGTGGCTCACACAATTCCCTTTCCAAGTATCCCACTACCAGCTATGTCAAGTCCTAGTGGTAGTACACTACTTGCAGGTGATGCCAGTGGCTCTCTGGTTGTACAACCAGCCCAATCACAACCCATGGCTTTTAGATGGATTGAGAATGACCCCTCTTTCAAGGCCTCTAGAGATGATGAACAAGATGCTGTGTGGAACCCAAGTTCAAAGGAGTTGATTTCAGATTGGCTTGCTGAGCCCTCGGGCTGATCACCACACTCCCAGTTGGATTTTTTCCCACAAGTCTATGATTCCATGGAGGAGTAGTCTGTGATTTGGAGTTGCAAGGTTTTTTTTGTTTTGGAATGTATTACAAGTATGCTACCATATTTTTGAGTTGATAATTATCATTATTTTGGTCTTAGTCACCTTAGATCAAATTGAAAATGTATTGGTCTTTGACCTTCTACTTTTTTCAAAGTTGGCCTAGGCCTCATCATGTAATTAAAATGATAGTACTTGTAATTTTGATAAGGTAACACCTTATAATTCTTTGTATATATAGTGATGATTTCAGGTTTTCTTCCTGGTTCTTTCCTGATTGAGCTCTTTTTGAATCAATTTTTATAAAAATATCAAAATATACAGTGGTTCATCCACTTTTTATTTTAAAAAAAATATTTTAATTATTCTCTATATATCTTTCATTTAAAACTACTTTGGAATCTCTCTAATAAATCTCACATGTCATTTCAAAGGCATGCATTTCATAAAAAAATTGTTTGAACTTATCCATACTCAAATTTTCATTAGGACAAACTAAAAATGTAACCTTTGGACCCACAATATTAAACTCTAATTTCTATTGTTCCAAAATTATTTTTTTTCTCTTTTCATCTTTGATAAATTAGGTATTACCCTGCATTCTAATTAATCAATTGTCTTTAGTTTTTTCTTCAATTAATTATCTAGTTTTATCAAATGTGAAACTATTTGATCTAATAACAAAACAATGTCAAGAGCTCCTCAAAGTTCCACTAGTTTGTCAAAATCATACCTTGATGACTTTATCATATGTCTAGTTCTTTGAGTCCTTGGAAATAATATGGCCCTTGTTAGTTTTAGATTCTCAACATCCAAATCATATTTAATTAGTGCATAAGTTAGATCCCAATATCCTTTATAAGAATCATCAACTTTACCACTTTTAACCCATGGTTAACTAGATCAACAACCATCTTGTTTACAATCTATATTTTACATCCCTTTAATTCTTCAATATGATCTTTCAATTCTTTATTCTCTAACATGAATGTTTCTCTATCATACGGAAACACTTTTGTTGAATATGAAGGAGAAGATATTGTATACACTAGAAAAAATTTCAACACATCTATTTGTGCTCTCAAATCATTGTTCTCAATTGAAAGCTTCATGGATTCTTTCTTCAAAACCACATGATTTAATTGAAGCATATTTTGTTGGACTAACTACCAATGTCCCCCTATGGGATTTGTAACATGGTTTAACATCCTCATGTATCTTCTATAAGTCTAGTGATTGTATTTGTGTGTGTGAAAATTGTACCTAGCTACAGACACAACACTACAGTAAAACATTAGAGGTTAGCAAAATCAAAATCTACAAGTAATTGAAACTAAGCTAACCAGGTGATTTACTGCCTTCTAGTAGGTGCAAGTATGTATTCTCAAATTAGACCAAGATCAGTGACAATGCAACAACTAAGTGAAGGATTTGAATGCAAAAGATGAAAAATTGTATGAATGCGGATTAATCTATTTTTTTGGATTTTGTATGCAATAAGATGAAAAATTGTATGAAACTAATCTAGATGAAACTGAAATGGTATGCAGATTTAAGCTAAGAATGATATGCTATGAACGAATGCTATGAAAAACTATGAATGCTTATGACCAATAATGAAAAATGTCACAAATCACCTATCGCAAGTGCTCGATCCTTCAAACACAAATTCACCAGAGTAATTGTGCGAATTCGAGGGTGGTAAATTGTGAAGAGATGAGCCTTGATTTTATAGAAATCTAGGGCTTGAGGATGCATTGAGAAAAGCCATAAATCACTCTTGATAAACTCAGGTTGATTTTTGAGTCAACAAGAAATTAGAAACAGATCAACTCACAAAATCATGCAAAATCATGCAAGAACAACTTTTTAACTCAAATCAGAAGTTTACATCAAATTTCAACTCAAAATAGATGTTGAGTTCCCAAAAGATAACAACTTGAATTGTTTTTCAGATTTAAAGTTTAACTACTCTTTGAATGTGCATAATAGTTAAGAATTAAATAAATAAATAAAGTGATTTATCTTCAACTTAACTAATTTTTGAATTAAAACAACTGATTTATGGGTTAATTAATTATTAAATCAAACTTTTATTCGAAAACTGTATCATTAAATATTAACAATTGAAGTTAATTAATTAAATAAGAATTTAATCAATTAGTCATAAGATTTTTTATTTAATGTCAAAATTAAATAATATAATTTAAGAATAAATCTAATTAAATCTAATTAAATAATTAAGTGGTAGTATTAAATCTGATTAATTAAATATTCAAAATATTCAATTAATCAAACTTTAGGATAAATATGATTTATCGCCAAATAATTATTAAATCAAATATAATTAGGATAAATTAGGAATATTTCAAGGAATATTCCCCAATGCAGAATTAAGATAATCAATTAGGGTTTTGATAACTTAATGTGCAAATGTGCCTTAGGTTAGGACTTTGATGTCGATTTCATTTGATTTCAAGATGTAGGAGGTTAATGAACCTATAGCCCATTTTTGGAGTATTACATTTTTCCCCTCTTTGAATTACTATGCGAAGCGCAGTGGTTCAAAGAATTGTCTATGTATGATTATGAAACTGATTTGAGAGATGAGCCAATTCTAAGACAAAAACCAATTGAAAGATTGGAAAAGCTGGTTCAAGTCTTGGTTGACCAAGAATCGTGATGATGTCAACTACAGCAACAATGAACGTGTGATTATGAAAAAGTATCCAAACGCCTGATTCTGAACCTTATGATTACGAAGAAGTAAGTGACCTGATTCTAGACTTGATTGTCCAAAGGATCGAAATGGTATCACAACTAAATCCTTCAGTTACAAAGAACCAAGGAAATGACACTAATGAGCTGATTGTTACGAAAAGCTAATATAGTTTACAAGATAGATTAGGATACCAGATTGATATGGATCTCGATGAATCTGATATGCCCCAAGCAATGTGCCCCAAGTGACGAGGTCTTTAAATGAATCAACAACTAGACGTGGTTGTTGTCTTGATTACTGAGGAAAGATTTGGTTGACAGAATTAGATTTACAAACTTGAATGATGTGTAATACCATGCCCCCTTTGGGATGAAAATCAAAATTTGACTAGAAAAGTCAGTGTTAAATGGTTTAGAAGCATGTTAATTGATTTGAGAATTGGTTGTACATGTTTGAGAATGCATTTTGTATTGTTTGGAGGTCTTGGAGACCAAGTTTGACTAGGTTTTACCATGAGTTGACCAAGTTGAAATTTTGATAGTTTGATGTTAGATAATTAGTTAAGTTGAATTCTAGATTTTTGTGATGATTGAAGGTTGATTATGCAAGTAGTCGGCCATCCTGGGTCCAAAAATTTTAAATCATGATTTTGGCATAATAAGTGATCTCAGATTTTGATTTTGATCTCGAAAATGGGTTTAGAATGTTGAAATTAGACAGGGGTGCAATTTTCATGGAAAACAAAGCATTTGAAAAATTAGGTCAAAACCTATATAAGGGCCAAAAGGGTCATTTTCAAATCATTATTCACTTTTGAGTTTAGAAACTTCCATGGAGCCCTCTGAGTGAAAAATGGCCAAGATGAAGGTTCTAGTCTCTTCACACCGATTTGAGTGATGTCGGCGACACGAGTGACCTCCGCAGTACGGACATCCGGTAAGTGGACCTCTGCTCCTCTTTGTAAATTCCATTTTTGCATGTTTCTAGCATGTTTGAATCATTTTCATATGTTTTTAATTTTTTTAATTTTGTTAGCATAGAAACTTGTATGACAGTCCACTAGGACTCGTACGACTTTTCAATTTTCTATAGAGTGTCATCCCAGAATGTTAGGAAACTCATATGAGAGGGACCCAAGTGTCGTACGACATTTCATCGGGTCCCTCAATTGTCATACAATAGTATATGCTTTGTCGTATAACCATGGTTTATCGTATGGCAACCTTCTGAAACTTGTACGAGTTTTGATACTAGACTGTATTATCATATGGAAAACAATGAGCTAATTTCACCCTTTTAGGTCAAATTTTTGGATTTTCTGATTTCATAGGCTGATTCCTTAGCATTTAATGTACCTTCTAGAGTGTTCAAATTTTCAATTTTTGTTCTTTTATCCTTATTTTCAACCAAGTAACTGATAGGATACCTTGTTTCTGTGCTATATAGGTCATCTATCCTGATGTACATGTTTGCATATCACACGCAACTACTCAGAGACTCTGTGTGTCACTTCCAGATCCTATGAGAGTACATTTAGGTTCATGTGGATTTGATTATCTTATTTGTTTACTTGAGATTCAGGTGAACCATGGGCTACTGACTACATTGATTGAGCACTTTCACTCTAAGACACAGACCTTCCATCTCCCTATCAGAGAGATTATAGTTACTCTAGAGGACATCTATCAGATACTTCGCATTCCATTCAACGGTCCTCACCCTGACTATGTGAGTTTCGAGAACTCTATTTTACATGCTTTCAGGAGACTATTCGGAGATGATACATAATTGACACAGTCCATATCATGGGAGTCCTTAGTCCAATGATATGGGCAGACCCATAGGTTAGAGTGTATACTAGCTGGTATGATAGGTGTTATCATTATGTCCAACCATTAGTAGAATGGTCTCTTGATGGGCTGGGACCCCATGGTTGCTCATTTGATGGCCACTCCTTCTGAGTTGGGTTGGGGATAGTACATGCTGGCCCATATGTTCTCTGAGATGCATGAGATAGTACATCAGGAGAGAAATTCATTTGCTTCAGGTGCTCTAGTACTTTAGATTTGGGCATGGGAGCACATCCTAGTATGTAGACCAGTTTGTCAGAGTCAATGCCAGCCACAGGAGCCAGTGATCTATATTTATTCAGGAAAATGTCACACAGGTGCATATGGGGATCACTGGTTATTGCAGGTGAGTCCTCAATGATATGACTTATGTTATTTGGTGCCCCTACTTACAAATAGAGGCTTGGCCTACTACCCAGGCACCGTTTAGTTACTTCTTCCAGAATCGAGTGCTAATAGGGTGATCTATCACAGTGATTAAGAGATTCATTATTTCTAGAGTGTGGTGATAGTATGGCATCATTCAAGATGCCTCACAGTACTACACCACATATGCCTGATTGGTCAAAGAGATAAGGCTAGGATGGACAGCACACTTGTCTTATGCTCTTAGTACATAGGAGTATAATGGTTATGTTGGCAGAGACTGGGACTACCATCTAGATGTTGTAGATGCTAGAGTGACAAATGGATTCATTGCGTTGCTCATAGAGCATCCCATTCACAGGTTTTCAAATCTGACCGAGTTGAGCCCTAGTATGGAGGAGGCTATGGATGTTATAGATGCATCGATGGGTTGAGGCTAGAGATGGTGTGATGCACATATTATGATGCCCCAGCCTACACCTCTGAGGCTAAGAGTAGTTGTGACCCCATTGAGACCCTCTGGTCATATGAGACCACCTCGTCCTACTAGTTCTATAGCAAGCTTGCCTACAGATGCATAAAGGAGATTTACTAGAGGAGAGAGTGGCACTTTGGGTAGTATTAACAGTGTAGATGAGTTATTGGGTGCATAGAAAGATGTAGGTGTTGGTCCTGATCCTACACAAGGTGATGCTAATTTTGATCTTGGAGCTGAGGTGAGATGTCATAAGGTGCACAGGGCCAAGGCTGCTGATCAGCCAGGTGGAGACATAGATATGCCCACTGCAGAGGGAGATCCTAGTGTATCATAGACTCAAGAGTTGATTAGGAGACTTAAGTTACAGGTCAGGGACTTGAAGTTACAGAGTGCTACCTACGATATACAACAGAAGGAGCTAGAGAGACAACTTTTTTTGTGGGAGGTAGATGTTAGGAGATTATAGGTAGAGGTGACACACTAGACAACTCAGCCCTCATATTATGTCTCAGCATATTATTCTATTGTTCCAGTTGCTCAAAGGTTCCCACATATTTACACTATATGATTGCATTAGAGGGAGCCAGAGCACCATGAGCTAAGGCAGTGCCAGATGCACCACCACCACCTCCACTAGATATAGAGGATTAGGTTGACAACTGATCTATCTTGATATTCTACTTTCATCATTTTGTTCATATACACTGATCTGACCTCTGATAGCTCACATGAGCTCATTCTTTTGTACCTTGTGCAAGTAGCGCACCCTTGACTAGTTCAAGTTATATGATACATATGAGATCAAGATTTTTGTTATGACATCATTTGTACTTGTCAATTTTGATTTATGATTATATCATGTGATGTAAATGCTATGAGTAGTGTAGAATGTATGTATGGATTTATGCAATGAAATGATTTCTTTTAAATGTACGAACGTCATACGAATATAATTAATTATGAAAAATGTATGACAATGTATGATTTTGATTATGTTATGCAATGGTAAATGCACATGTATGTAATGTAATGTAATAGATGGAATGATCATGAAATGCCATGTAAATGCAACAATACACATGATATGTTTTGCGGGTATTGATGAAGACAAGTACTTGGTCTTATGTCAAAAAGGATGTTTAACCCAGGATTGTGACTGCTTGCGGTTCTATTGAAGAAACCTTCGTGTGAGATTCAACTCTTCATGTCAAGATTTAGTTGAATTTTTGAAGAATCATTTAAGCATTTAAGTGTATTCAAAAATTTGTGAGATCATGAAATTATGCAAAGTGCAAAAGGACATGCAAGATGAAATGCAAACCTAAGACCTAGGACCTAGTCATTGATCATGTGTCAGTCATTTTCATCATTGAATTTTTAGGTAACCGGATAAATCAATACAACATCCACTAGTTAGGAAACTATAGACATATGAATATTGATTTGTATGTGGAAGAATCAATACAAAGCCTATTGGTTAGACAACCATGGACATATGAATATCGATTTTATTTTTGGAATATCATATTAGATATAAGCACCAAGGCACAAATGCTAGGTTGACTTGAATATCATATCCCTTTTAATATAGCAATTGGTAAAATCATAAAAACATAGACATTGTGATGACTTGAATACACCTTGCATACAAACACATCAAACAATCAAGAGATCATTCTAAATCCAGTGTGAATTACCCGTAGTGACCCTTTATCATTCACATCCTTAGGTAAGATTGCGTTTCACAGGAGGAGAAAGAACTCACTCAAAAAGACAATAGTTAGATCCAACTTCCTTGAATTTTTTGGTTATCAATGGTTGAGGTACTCATGGCCATCCAATATGAGATGAAGGCTCTTACAAACGGGCACCATTTCAATCCAGAATTTCCAAGTTGTCAGATTTTTACATACAAGCATTAGACAAAGAAAAGATTATGCCCCAAGTCATCACCCTCTAAATATTGTAAAGGACATCATTGAAGATCTTGAAAGGACACAATATGCAAAAATCTCAATGCGAATCAGTAAGCATACAAGGAGATAAAAGCATGTGAAGCATAGATTGTTTTAAGTTTGTGTTGATGTTTGATTGTGTTGTTGTAGATGCAAAATCATTTCTGGAGAGGAGACTGACTGACTGACTTAGATGTAGCTTCGAAGGACTCTGACTAGATATGACATGTCTGAGATACTGAGGACTGTAGGATATGACTTTGATTGCCCCCAAGTTTGAAACATTGATAGGATACAAATGCTTGAGCTGATTGGTGTATAGACCGACTTTATTGAAAATAGGAATGCGAAAACAAATTGGGAGATATGTACAAACTTAAAGAAAGACTGAAAGTTGGGAAAGACCAAGATTGTGTTGATAGATGGAGCATTTTGAAACAAGTGGCACCTATTTGCCAGGTTTTCACCATCTCGACAGAGATTCTATTTTTGCTACCAAGGTGCCTGTTTCTAGGTTTTCACCAAGGCACTTTTTCTTTTTCTCATTTTTTAATTTTTTTGATTTTTTTGTGAATCATCAAGGCACCTATTGCTAGGTTTCACCAAGATGTTCATTTTTTTAGGACATTTTCCAATTTTTATAATTTTTTCAGGACATTGTACCATAGACTGAATGCCTCAGGCGTAGAATTTTTTTAGATGGAGAACATTGATTGGTTCTCAGAGCTGTTCTCCATCAGTCATTGAGATTTGATAGGCACCAGAGCCAAAAGGAGTAGTGATAACAAAGGGACCCAGCCAGTTGGGTTCAAACTTCCCCTTGCACTCTCTATGTGATTGATTTTTAGGATTCTCTCTCAAGACTAGATCGCCAACCTAAAATTCTGTGTCTGACTTTCTTGTTGTAGCCTCTAGACATTCTTTTCTGATATACTCTGAGATGATCATATGCTGATTGTTTTCACTCATCTAGTAGTTCAAGTTCTTGCAACCTAGACACTCTGTAGTCATCATCAGTTACTAGACCATTTGTTCTAATTCTTAGTGATGGGATTTCAACCTCAATAGGTAGTATTGCTTCAGACCCTTAAACTAAAGTGAATGGTGTAGCCCCAGTGGGTGTTATGATACCTGTTCTGTAGGCCCAAAGAGCTGGATTGATCATGAGATGCCAATCTCTTCCTATTTTATTAACTGTATGGTACAATATTTTTGATAGATTCTTGTTTGAAGCCTCTGCTTATCCATTCCCTTGAGGATAGTAGATAGATGACCAATGTTTTGTAATCTTGAATTTGGCACATAAATCATCTAAGTCTCTATTCTTGAATTGTCCACCATTATCTATGACTATAGAGTGTGGAATACCATACCGACATATTATGTAGTTCAAAATGAACATAGAAATTTGCTTACCGGTTGCTTGAGTCAAAGGGACTGCTTCTACCCATTTTGTGAAATAGTTTGTAGCTATTATGATATGGGTATGTCCATTAGAAGAATGAGGATGTATGGACCCTACAAGATCAAATGCCCATTGGTGAAAAGGCCATTGTGTAGTAAAGGGAATTAGATCTCTCCCCAGTGCATGAATTAAGTTACCATGTACTTGGAACTTTTGACAGTTCTTAGCAAACTTGATTGCATCCTTTTCCATTTTAGGCCAATAGTATCCAGCCCTAATAAGCTTTCAAGCTAGTGTTAAACCATTTGAGTGTGATCCACATATACCTTCATGGACTTCCTCTAATGCATGTTGAGACTCTTCCCATTCTAAACATCCAAGTAGTGTACCATCTAGACCTTGTCTGTATAGATCATTACCAATGATGACATACCAAGATGCATTGTGAATAAGGTATCCTTTCTCATGGTGATTGAAGGAATCAGAAATGATTTGGTCTTGGAGATAGGAGAAAATATTTTTGTATCAGGATGAATCATGACCAACAATAGTGAAAATCATGCAATTTTTGGGGGAATCATATGCAGGATAAGATAATGCTTCCACAAAGAACTCGTAGCATAGCTCATGTTCAGGCTGTTGTAATAAAGTAGATAGCATTGTCATAGCATCAGCAGCTTTGTTCTCTATTCTAGGAATTTTCTCAAATGTGATAGATATGAGATATTTCTTTAGATCATCTACCATTCTCTTGTATGGGATCATCTTTCCATCTTTTGTTTGATACACATCATTGACTTGGTGTATTACAAGTTGTGAGTCTCCATAAATGTGTAGCTCTGTCACTCTCCACTCAATTGCTATTTTCATGCCATTAAGAAGAGCTTCATATTCAACAATATTTTTTGTGCATGGAAACTTGATTTTGAATGCTTTAGGGATTGAGTATCCTTGAGGTGTGATGAACAATATGCCTGCTCTAGATCCATTCTGTGTATAGGAGCCGTCAAAGAATAACTTCCATGCTCTAGTAGAAAGATTCATGATAGAGGAATCTAGGAATTCCATTTGAATTGGTGTATCATCAACCAAAGGTGCGTCAGCTAGTTGATCAGCAATAACTTGGCCTTTGATAGCTTTTCTTTCAACATATTCAATGTCAAATTCACTTAATAGCATGACCCATTTAGCTAATTTACCCATGAGGGCAGCTTTGCTTAGTAGGTACTTTAGTGGATCAATCTTAGCAACCAAATGTGTGGTATGAGCTAACATGTAATGTCTCAGTTTCTATGATGCAAAGATCATAGCTAGACAAGCTTTCTCATTCATTGAATAGTTCTTCTCATATGCTACCAATGTCCTACTGATATAGTATATAGCTCTTTCTTTCTTGTTCTCATCATGTTGTGCTATAAATGCCCCCAATGATGTATCTGTGGTAGATACATATAAGATCAATAGCTTCCCTCATATAGGAGGATTTGATAGATATTTCTTGATATGGTTAAAGTTCTTTTCACATTCCTCATTCCATGAAAAAGTCACACCTTTATGTAATGTTTTTGTAAAAGGTTGTGATATGTCTACTAGCTGAGATATGAAGCATCTAATAGATTGTACTCTCCCTTGTAATGTTCTCATTTGACTAATATTTTTGGGAGGTTGCATCTCCATGATAGCTTTAACTTTAGCTGGATCAACTTCAATACCTTTCTTTGAAACAATGTAACCTAGGAGCTTTCTAGAAGTGACACCAAAAGCACATTTCTTAGGGTTCAGTCTGATACTAATCTTCTCCATTTGATCTAGTATTTTTCTCAAATCATTTAGATGTTCAGGTCTTATCATAGATTTTTCTAAGGTATCATCAACATAATCCTCCATAGTTTGACGCATCATGTCATGAAAGATAGATGTCATAGCTCTTTGATATGTAGCACCAGCATTCTTAAGCCAAATGACATGACATTCCAATAGAAGGTACCCCACACACATGTGAAAGTAGTTTTTTCTTGATCCTCTAGAGAAATTTTGATTTGGTTATATCCAGAAAAACCATCCATTAAAGAATACATCTCAAAGCCTCCAGTCATGTGCACTATCATATCAATGTTTGGAAGTGGAAAATCATTCTTAGGGCATGCTTTGTTCACATCTCTAAAATCTATGCACACTCTAATTGACTTATCTGGTTTAGAAATAGGTACAATATTTGAGATCCATTCAACATAATCAATAACTCAGATGAATCTAGCTTTTAGTAGTTTCTCTAATGCAGCTTTGACCAAGAGTGCAACATGTGGATGCATCTTTCTTAATTTTTTCTTAACAGGTTTGGCCCCTGGAGCTATAGATAAATGGTGCATTATAAGATCAGGATCCATCCCTGGCATATCTAAATATTTCCATGCAAAGTTGATCTTCTTTTCTATTAGGAATGCAGTAAATTTTTGCTTTTGTTCTTCTGATAAGGATTGTGCTACATGGATCAACTATGGTTCCTCTATTGTACCCAAGTTGATAGATTGGGTGGGCTCAATTAGCACTAGAGATCTATCCTATTAATAACTCGAAAGGACATCAAATATCTCATCCTTAGGTGCCTCAGAGAGGTTTTCACCTTTAGATACATCTTTTATTTTTACTTTTGTAGATTTTGAGACTGCCACAAAGTGGTTTTCACCCTCAGAACTCCTTTTATTTTTATTTTTATTCTTATTCTTTTGACTAAGATACTTGATGTCCAATTCTATCATGCTAATGCTCGGTTCCTTGATGGAAGTTTTCATAGGCTCAACTACATTGAGGTAGCAAGCAAGGGCATAGTCATTCAGAAAAGTATAGATACCTTGGCTCAGATTCATGGAAGTTTGGTCAAGAAGTTCAAGATGTTGGATAGTCAAAGTGGGGAAAGATTGGGAAATGGTGTTTATGGATATGGATCTTTCATCATTGGTCCTAACCTGACTCTCAAGTTCAAAGGTGATATTACAACTCAAAACGTTCAATTCATGAATAGGCTCAATGTCATTGTGGGAGTTCACTTCCGCCATAGGTGGATCAGACTCATTAAGTTCATCATTTCACTCTAGACTTACATTGGGTTTAGGTTTATATTGGTGAATAACATCAATATGGTTTTTTGTAATAAGCTCATCTTCTTTAGGAATGACTCCCCATTCATAATCATTGGATTCCTCATCTATGCCGCTAGGAAAATTAAGAATATGAGTAAAATCAAGATGGATACCCCAAGAGGGGTTACCTTCAGATTTTGACTTGAAGTCATATTCATGAGAATCTGTCTCAGAATAGCTACCACCTTCTTCCTTATCTATTTGATTTCCTTTGAGATTAGCTGGTTCTTGTGGTGCAACTATCTCTTGTTCCATAGTAGGTTCTTATGTGTCTACCACATTAATTCTTTTGATTGGATCTACTTCTTCTTCAAGGAGATCTTTTATTTCTTTAGGCAAATGCTCATAAGGAATAAGCTTATTAGTGGTGTCTCAATCATCACTATCAGATTGTGGTGTTGTTTCCTCCTTTGGTTCAATCTATTTTAAGACATGTGGAGAGTACTTGCTAAGATAGAAAGGCTTCTTCTTATATCCTAGACCTATTGTATTCTTGTTTGTTCAGCCACGATGGTCAAGAGGTGATAGAAGACCTTTACCTTGTATTCCTAGAGGTCCTTTTCCTATATATCCCATTTTTGTGATCAATTTGTCCCCTAGTCCATATGACTTCTGAGGAATTTTGCTTCAAGTGGAGTCACATTTCTAGACTGATTGGGATTGAGACTCATCTTTATATAACCATGCAAGCACGGCTTCCTCTTCCTCAAACTCTTGTTTAGATACTTGTTTTGTGACAAAGCTTCCATTGAATATGACCCAGGATTCTTTAGTATTGGGTTTCACTTTGTCTAAAGGTTGTCCATAAGATTTTGGTGACAACGGGAGAGATGTGAGAGATAAAATAGGTTCCATTGTGTATTCTCCCATACCATTATCTTTGATTTTGACCTCTTTAGAATCAAGATTATCAAGAACATTGGATCCGAGCAGAGCTTTGTCTAGAATGGCTCTATGAGCTGGAGATATCTGAAGCAACTCAAACATGGAGATTTTGGCATTTGTATGCTAGATTTGTTGGATAATACTGTATGATGTTGGCCTCATGTTTTTAGGATTTGAAGATTTAGAAGAAGCCTTCTATTTAGAAGTAGATGAAAGATTGAAAGGCACCTTAGGGACATTTGACGAGTCTGGGATTTGTCCTTGCAGATGCACCTGAGCTTGTGATCGAGTAATTGCATTTGCTGATTGATTATCTCTATCCTTTCTTATAATTGTGATGACATTGCAACACTCAGATAGGCATGGTTCAACCATATTTATGACAACATTGTTTCCAGAGTAAGCATAATTAACTTTAGCAACCACATTAGGCTAAGAAGATGAATCTCCTTGACCATGTTTCAAAAATGGTTCCATGAATGTTGTATGATCATTATTTCTTTTATGATTGTCAATTACGATTTTTCCATTATCAATATTGTCTTGTATGATGTGTTTCAAGTGGATGCATTTATTAGTTTTATGACCCTTATTACAATGGAATTCATAGAAATCATTCTCTCTCCACCATTTTGGTTTAGGTTCCGGATCAAAGACTTTTATCTCAGGCAAGGTGATAATGTTGTTGGCCAATAGAGTTTTCATGGCGGATTCCAAGGACTCTCTAAGAGGAGTAAACTTGTGTTTAGGATCTATAGCCCAAGGTTTGTACTCAGATGGCTTCTTGTTCAATTCTATTGCTTTTGCCTCTAAGGCTTTGATGGCTTGAGTGCCAACAGTGAGATTGAAAGTAGGTGCCTTAGATGAGGCACAGATAGTATCAACAACACCATTTGTGACAATGCCTTTATTCTTGTTCCAATTTTTACCTTTGTCTTTAGAACTAGATCGAGATTCATACTTGTCTTTTTGAAGTGATATGTCTCCTTTTTGTACAAGTACTTTCTCAATTTTGATTGCATTTTCTACCATTTTATCAAAGCATGTATGATTTTGCATTTGAAAGTGGTAGTTGATTTCTGGAACAAGATTGTTGATGAAAATTTCCAGCTTCTCAATTTTTGAAATAGGTCTAGCATATAGAGAACACTTCTTTCTCCATCTTTTGAGAAAATTCAAGAATGGTTCTCCTGAGTTCTATTTCAGATTGTAGATGTCGATCATGGTGACCGGATGTTGGATGTTGTAGGAGTATTATTGATAGAAAATTTTGATTAACTCCTCAAAATTTTTGATGGTTAGAGGCATTTTGAGAACCAATGAATGGTTGATCCTCCAAGATATTGAGGGAAAATATGCATTAAGTAAGTTGGTTCATGCATGAACTCCATAAATTGAGTATAGAATTCTCTGACATGATCTTGAGGATCAGAGTTTCCATAATACTTATCATATTTAGGCATCTCCACTCTTTTAGGGAATGGTGGCATGTACAAGTCTTTATCAAATGGAAAAGGGCATAGAGCTTCCTTGGAGAACTCCTTAGGTTCCTTCTCTTTTTTGAGTTTGTTAAGTTTGACTTGCATGGCATGCATCTATTTCATCATAGTTGTGATTGGAGTTTCTTCCTCATGTGTAATGACATCTTCAACATTAAATTTTGGAGAAATTTTAGCCCCTTGATGAGCTAACTTTAGAAAGTATGTCTCTCTGTCTTCCTTTAATAAATGCCTCATCATTCTCTTGAAGTCATCATCATTTTGATATTGAGCAATTTTAAAAGGTGTGGTTCTTGATCCTCACCATGTTGAGATTAATGTCCTTGGGACCCTTGATTCATCCCTCCTTGAGACATAGTGTTGTTATGAGAGCTACCAGGGATGGATTGATGTAGAGTTGTCTAATAGCTTCCATGAATTGATACAGGAGGGGTCAGTTGATTACCTACATGGATTGATGTAGGAGGGGTGACGTAACCACATTTCAAAAATAGATTGCCAAGAGCGTCTTCTCCAAATTTATTAGTGTTTTAAGGTTGATGAATCATCTAAGCAATCGTAGAAGATGTCTTTGAAGAAGGTTTGGGTTGTTCTCTTTATTTTTGTGATGAAGCTCTAGTTTCCACCATTAACCTTAGGTAAAGCAAGAGAGCAAGATGAAGACAGCTGAAGAATGAATTGATTCAAGAAGATCAAATTATGCAACCTTGTCAAGATTGGATTGATTGAAGATTAGATTAGATGTAAATGAAGGATATTGTGCCCTAGTAGTATGGGTAGATGCCCAAAAGATAGCAGACACAAGCTCACAACACTTAGCCATTTTTGTTATAAATTGAATTGAAGATAATGTTGACAAGGTTTTGACACAAGATGAAAAAGACTCAAATCAATAGATTAGAAGGCTAAATCAGACTCAAGAGACCACTTTAGGAAAATGATTAGATTCTTTTTAGTTTCTGCTCTGTTCCTAACACAATGATTTTTTTGACAGAATCTGGAAATAGGCTGTAAAAATTGGATTTCTTGCAATTTTGGCAAGTTTCTGGAAAATTTTCAAAAATTCTCATATGACTTTCTATAGGCTTGTACGACACTAGGTGAGCTCTGGCATGACAATTGACAAGACTCGTACGACAATTGCAAAGCTCACACAATAGTTGCTAGCAATTTTTGACTTTTTGCTTGTCTCATACGACAACATACAAGCTCGCATATGACAATTCGGGGGTTTTGATTCAACAAAGGCTCAAAACTTGTATGACTTTCTGATCTTGTGGGATGAATTTTGACTCTAGAAAGGAATTTTGAGTCAAATTTGCAATTTTTTAGTTTTTAGAATCAGTGTGTTTTGCAAGGTTTTCTGTTTAGATTTGAAGTTTGTTTTGGGTTATTCGTTCTCAATAACCAAGTAAACAAGCACGCAGAATAGTAGGCAAGTGATTTCAAGCATGTCTAAAAATAATAAACAAGGGACAAAGCAACCCTGTGCATGAACAATCAAGTGACTTAATGTGCTAATCCCTAGAAATGCTAGTTATGTATGTTCCAAAAAAATTTTCAATAACACACATAGTCCTAGAAAATGAAAAATTTGGCCTCACTAGGGTTTGTAGTAATGGTCTGACTCTGCAAATTTTATGATCTCAAGAGGGCAAACTCCAATCCAGGCACACTAGGATTTTGACACAATTTGAGAATTTAATCAATCAGGAGCTGCTAGGGAGATCTGACAACCCAACAAGAGACCACACCTATGAAGATTTCCTCCACAAGGACATTTATATAGCGGTTGTTGCTACCACGATGAAAATGGCTATTACTACTTGAGGTTCCATCCACGTGGTTGACCCAATAAAGGGAATGTCCACTATAGTTAACCCTCTCTAAAGGTGACTCACAAAAGATACCACATGGGGACTTGGTCCAGATCCAAGGATTTGAGTTTCTGATACTACCCAGAAAGGGAGTAGAGAATAGTCCTCTAGCCTTATCACTTTTACCCAAACACAGTAGACAGATTAATCTGACACGCTAAGACTAAAATTATCTCACCAAAATTTATGATGTCAACAACTATGCTCTATCGATCTGTCCGAAGAGAGAATGTATCGATCAAAAGGTAAGGACCAAACCTAGTAGAACGTGAGACAATCACAGTATCCTCCCTACCTACAAGGGGATCTATCATCAAAAAGAGCTTCACATGCATGAACAAGAAAATGAAGCCCACTCTCTCAAGATCATCCACAAATAGTGTTCATAGAGCCTATTTACTACGTGTAACAAATATGAAAAAGAAAATCTATGTTCATTTTTATAGCCCAAAACTAAAGTGTGAATTATGAAAGCTAAAAAGGCACACAAGCTTGACACATGAGAGTTCATTTTATATGAAAATCGAAGTGTTATTAGATTGAACAAAATACCTGAGTTCCTCGCAATGTGCTTAGTATATTTTACTCATTTTAGCAATTTCATTGCGCTTTCCCAATCAGAATCAACAAATACCAATCAAAAATAGAATATCTCAATTGTTAGGGTTAGTTGTTAGTCCAAATCCAAAAAAAAATTTGGAAAACTGCCTGGAAATTTAAAACGACAATTGAAATTTGATGGCAAAACTTGTACAATAGTCAGTTTCCTCCCGTACGACAATCTGGAAACTCGTACAATGGTGGGTATCTGCCCACACGATAGAGTAGCTTCCAAATGACAATGTATAAGTTCTAATATGAGCCTCAAAAATCTCAACTGGTGTACAATAGTCAGGGGGTTTTGGTATGACTTTCTGACAAAATTCGTACAAAAAATGTACAGACATAACTTGAAAATTGTAGAAATAGCAGAAAATGACAGAAAATTGAATGAAATTATTAGAAAAGAAATGGAAACCCATTTCAGGGCCCCACGGTGGTCGCCAGAAATGTGTGTGTGAGAATTATACCTACCTATGGACACAACACTTCAGTAAAACATTAGAGGTTAGCTAAATCAAAATCTGCAAGTGACTGAAACTAAGCTAACCAGGCGATTTACTGCCTTCTAGTAGGTGCAAGTATGTATTCTCAGATAAGACCAAGATCAGTGACAATGCAACACCTAAATGAAGGATTTGAATGCAAAAGATGAAAAACTATATGAATGCAGATTAATCTATTATTCTGGATTTTGTATGCAATAAAATGAAAAACTGTATGAAACTAATCTAGATGAAACTGAAATGGTATGTAGATTTAAGCTAAGAATGATATGCTATGAAAAACTATGAATGCTTATGACCAACAATAAAAAATCTCACAAATCACCTGTTGCAAGTGCTCGATCTTTCAAATGCAAATTCGCCAGAGTAATTGTGCAAATTTGAGGGTGGTAAATTATGAAGAGTTGAGCCTTGATTTTATAGAAATCTAGGGCTTGAAGATGCATTGAGAAAATCCATAAATCACTCTTGATAAACTCAGGTTGATTTTTGAGTCAACAAGAAATTAGAAATAGACCAACTCACAAAATCATGCAAAATCATGCAAGAATAGCTTTTTAACTCAAATCAAAAGTTTAGATCAACTTTCAACTCAAAATAGATGTTGAGTTCCCAAAAGATAACAACTTGAATTGTTTTTCTAATTTAAAGTTTAGTTGCTCTTTGAATGTGCATAATAATTATGAATTAAATAAATAAATAAAGTGATTTATCTTCAACTTAACTGATTTTTGAATTAAAACAACTGATTTATGGGTTAATCAATTATTAAATCAAACTTTTATTCGAAAACTATATCATTAAATATTGATAATTGAAGTTAATTAATTAAATAAGAATTTAATCAATTAGTCATAAGATTTTTTATTTATTGTCAAAATTAAATAATATAATTTAAGAATAAATGTAATTAAATCTAATTAAATAATTTAGTGGCAGTATTAAATCTGATTAATTAAATATTCAGAATATTCAGTTAATCAAACTTTAGGATAAATATGATTTATCGCCAAATAATTATTAAGTCAAAGATAATTAGGATAAATTAGGAATATTTCAAGAAATATTCTCTGATGCAGAATTAAGATAATCAATTAGGTTTTTGATAACTTGATGTGCAGATGTGCCTTAGGTTAGGACTTTGATGTCGATTTCATTTGATTTGAAGATGTAGGAGGTTAATGAACTTATAGCCCATTTTTTGAGGTATTATAGTATCAAGCATTAATAGGTCAATCTTTTGGTGCAACAACAACCGATAGTTGTAACAAGTGGTATCAGAGCTTGGTCATAGGTTAGAATCCCCTTGGGTGATGACGAGGAGGGGATTTTTGGATTGATATCCAACGTCCCCCTTTGGAACTCATGACATTGTTTAACAACCTCATGTGTGTTATATAAGTCTAATAGTTTTATTGGGCATTAACAAGTCAATCTTTTGGTGCAATGACAACTGCTAGTTGTAACATATTTTTAGTAGCCTAAAAAAATAGAGCAATGCGGATGGCTAGAGATACAAATTTTTGAGCAAGGGTATCTATATCTCTTTTAACCAATGTACTCACTTTCAAATCTTCAAGATACTAAATCATGTTTTTGTTTATTGCTATTTGGTTAAAAGGCCCACATTACCTAAGTCTCATACTATGAATTGAATACAAAGCTAGAAAAATCATGTCATAATTGCTACTCTAAAATATACACTAGCTTTTCTTGTTTCTTTATAGTTTCATGGGAAAGGGTAGTATAAAGATCCCAATGTAGATGAAAAAGTACCTCACTATCTCTCACCAATTTTTTATTCTTCTTAGGTCAAATTTTATTAAACTTGAGATTGAATTTGGTTAAAACTTGTACCCCAATATCATCCCACCTTGAAGGGTTTTCTTTATTTCTAGCCACAATTTATAATCTTTAATAATCATTCTTTCTCAACTGAAAAAAAAGTCTTTGAACTCTTGGGTTTACACAAAATATAACTATAAAGGAATTGGATAGAAGATAAAACTCTAATGTCATTATTATGATCCTTGACTATATTCAAATTCTCAACATTTTTTATCTAATGCATTATAGGGACTATCATCCTTGATGTGGATGGTGGAGAAGCTGAAGGAGAAGATGGGTGCTATGATAAATCTTAAGTGCAAAAAAAACTTAAGGCTCATTTTTAACATCAACAATCTATATTCATTTTCCTTTGTCCTGATCCAAGCCAATTGCTCCTGGTTTCTTTGAAAGTAGCTCTACTACTTTCTCTTCTTGGATATCAAAAGGCATAAGTTGCATCTCCTTGCTAACCATTTTCTTTGAAATTAAATACTCTAAATGCTCAAGCAATATATGGATAGTGACAAATGGATTTTGTTCCTCAATAAAAGTATCCAGATAAATCTAGAATAGTAACTATCCTCATCTCTTCACCCTTCATGGCTTTATTTTTTTTCATTCTCTTGTCATAAAATTCTTTAATGTTAGCACATTTTTTATAACATATTATTTATAAAACATTTCATGAAGCATCAAATGGCTCTCCTAACTTATCCTAATGTAATATATGAAACCATTTAGATAAAATGCCTTTAACAATCATACCTCATCCTTTAAGTTTTTAGGATTGAAAAAATCCTTTCCAATCCATGTAATGCCCCTCCAAGGAACCCAAGAGAATATAACCTAAAACATGTTACTACGTTTACAAAATATATTTTTTAAAGAGTTTACATAACAATAATGATAGAAATGTGGAAGCAATACAACATACGATATAAACATGCACATAAGTACAATTCAATTATATTTAAAAAATTTCAAGGGTTCCATGACGTAGAATTAATTAAGTTAATTAATCTTGTATTTAATGTTATCCCATAGTTTAATTTTCAGTTTAATTGGCCAAACTCTTTTAGGCCACTTTTTATGTGTGTATTAAATCCTAAGATAGATTTGATGTCATGTATATTTATGTTTATGGTTTTATTGACTCCATACTAGCATGTGTCAAGTTGGTGTGTATGTTTTATATTTATATTTGATGTGTCTGATATGGTTGAGGGACAAAGTCATAGTTACTTTCTTGTGAGATCCACACAATCGACCAATCCTTGCTATTGTCTATTATATATTTATACATGTATGTACATTCTCATCTTTTATGTAGGATTTCAAGTATTGGACATTAACTTCCCTAAATAGCTAAGATGACTGTACCCTATCACAATATCTCAATGGTAAGAGAGAGGAGATAACATACAAGTCCAATCCCAACCCTTTCCATTAATTGTCCTAAAATAGTAGACAAGTATATGATTTTCTACCTATCTGAATTCATCAAGGTAACACAAATTCATGAGGCCTTCCTTTAGGCTTTATTTATTGGAGTTGATGAGAAAAAAACCCACAAGTCCTAAGAACACCTACATACAAATGCCAGTCATAGAAAGAGAGAGATAATCAAGAAGCTAGAGAGGCCTAAATGCATGGATCCATGAAAGAGGAGACATTCTTGATGTGCAAAAACAAAAGTTACAATTCAATAAAATGAATATTTCTCAATTACAATCTGTTATGAAAACAAGAGAGATCAATCCTTATAAAAGGAGATCAAAACCTTAAAATGGTGAACAAAATCTAGGTTGCATGATAATAATTAATAAAATAATTAATTATTATATGTTTAAAGTTTTGTTTAAGCATAAATAGATAATAAGTGAGTAATTAAATCAAACATGATTTAATTAATAAGAAAACACTTTATTACTCTAACACCCCCCCTTAAGATAAACTTTGAGAGAAGCTAAAAATCTAGAAAGAACTACTCAAAGAAAATGGGTCCCGGCAACAAAAAGTCTGATCAAGTACCCAAGTACAAAAGAAAGTCTCTATAAAGCGGAGAAAAAGATAAAATCATATGGGAAAAACTCCCCTCCAAAAAAAGATAAAATCATATGGGAAAAACTCCCCTCCAAAAAAAGATAAAGACTAGTCTGAAGGACTGAAGAAGCCTCCACAACTAGAAATGTCCCAAAAAATAGGAACAAGGATGAACATGTAGAACATCACTGAAGCAAAAAGCTACAAACTCTCTCAAGAAGTAATTGTTGATCCGGAGATCCTCCACTAAAATATGATCAGGTAGAGAAGACTGTAATCTGCATGAGTGCCCTCAAATGACACTACTCGAATCAAGATGCAAACAAAGGAAAACAACTAAAGTTGAAGATATAGAATACTATAATCTGCATGAGTGCCCTCAAATGACACTACTCAAATCAAGAGGCAAACAAATGAACTCAAAAATATAGATGGCATAAAAAAACCAAAAGTCTAAAGAGCTGATTAATCAAAGTTGGAAGAGTGCATCCAAAAAATAGGAAATAAAGAGTGTCCATATGGTAAATGATCCATCTCACCGGAATGCATAGGTGCCTAGTCACTACATTCACCTAAGAACCAACAGTAGAAACCCCCCCATAATGCTGACAAGGGAGTAATGACAAGTACACTAAAAAGATCATCCAATATGAACTACATGATACTAGGAACATCAAAGGTGTAGAGAGAGTACAATCATAAATAAAGATACCTAAGGTTAATGTCACTGGAGGAATTCTCACATGATAAAAGTAGATGACAAACAAAGGCAAACATCAAACCCCCCACGCACTTTATAATGGAGTGAAAGTACATAGAGCACAAACATGTACAAGATCTCATACATGCAATAGAATAACACTTTATATCAGTGTGTGTGCATAAAGGAATGCTACAAAAAGTGAAGTATACACTACTCAAAGAATAGAAAAATCTTGCGAAATAAAAGAATAGCCAAAGATGAGCCATCCCTCAAACAAAAGAGATCTTGGGACCTGTAACATCCAAGATATCCACCAAATTGCAAAAATGCAAGAATCAAAATAAAATGCACCTAGAGAAGAATTTGAAAAATGACTCATAGCACTGAAAATTTTTCTGAACAAGATTTTCAACGATATATCGTTTACCCAAAACAGAGTCCAGATGTGCAAGATAGAGCTCCCAGAGTGCAAAACTAAACATTTGGATTTGACAATAAAAACCACCATCATAAAAGAAAAATAAAAAATTCAAACCTCTAGATCTAGATAGATCTCAGAACCCACTTTCCAATAATATCTTGTTTGCCCAATTTTGACACTGTATGCTCAAGATATGAGCAAAAAACCATCGAGTGCTTTGGAGGGCCCAAAATGGTGTCCAAAAAATGTTGATGTATTGCTAACACCATCAAACTATGAGCTTAAAATTGACAGCCATATGGCCGTCACAGAAAAACACAATAAGCCCCCGGGGCTGAAAAAATTTGGCCCCTAGTCGCCATATAACCAAGGGCTAGCTGAGGGCTGGGAACTTAAGCTCTAGGGATAGGTCCCACATATGTCCATTTGTTGTGCTGAGCAGGCTGGCAAAAAATATTGGCGTAACTGGTGGTTACCCCATGAACCGCACAGGCCCATCTAGTAGTAATCATGGGATCACCGCAGCCCACTCGATGGTGACTACCAACGGTAACCGCAAGTTCACCGCATCCCACCCGACGATCACGCCAATGGTGACCATGGGTTCACCATGGCCCATTGACAGTTGTTGGGTGGCCGTTGGGCGACACCTAGCTGGCCATCCAACTAAATTTTTTTTTTTGAAAATCACCCGCGTTTGCATCGGGATGCGTGCTAGGGTCATACGACTAGTATGTAATTTTTTTCCCTCAGAATGCAACATTGTTCAAATTGGACATGCCTTATATGGAAATAGAGGTTCTCAAATGCTGTGAATGCATCTGTGAGGTTCATTTGGGTCAGAAATGCTTCAAAAAATAAAAACCGCCTTAAAATTCATGCTGCAGTCGGTTGCAAAATATTTTTGCTACAGATTCCAACTTTGTCCAAATTGGACAAATTTTATATGGATCTAGGGGTTCTTGGATGTTATAGACACAACCATGAGGTCCGTTTGAAGCCAAGATGACCATAAAAAGAGGTCCCCCCAGATCTGACATAAAACCCTCTAAAAATGTAGATCTGACAAACACAGCTGAATCTCTCAAAAAAAAGACAAGGAAAAATAGATCCGAAGCTCTAATACCATATTAGAGTTGAAGAGAAAATAACCCACAGCTCCCAAGAACACCTACATGCAAACACCAGTCACAGAAAGAGAGAGAAGCAAGAAGTTAGAGAGGCATGAATGCATAGATCCATGAAAGATGAGACATTCTTGACGTGCAAAAATAAAAGTTGTAATTCAATAAAATGAATATTTCTCAATTACAATCTGTTATGAAAACAAGAGAGATCAATCCGTATAAAAGAAGATCAAAACCCTAAAAGGGTGAACAAACCTAGGTTGCATGATAATAATTAATAAAGTAATTAATTATTATATGCCTAAAGTTTAACTTAAACATAAAGAGATAATAAGTGACTTGTTAATTAAATCAAACATGATTTGATTAATAAGAAAACACTTTATTACTCTAACATGATTGTTGTATTTTAGTTTAGTCGATTTTGCTTCATGGTTGCATGTCATGTAGTTTTGATGTTAAAATAGATTGGAGAATTAATTAATATTAATTAAATGATATTAACTAATTACATCTTATGATATATTAAAATATAAAATATAAAGTTAATTAATTAATTAATGAGAATTAATTAATTACCTATGTTTAATAAATAATTTAATTAACAAGATCATATTTCCACAATCCATTATGATGCACACATGAGTTTCTGGATTCGATTGTGTGAGATTTTTTATCATCAACATTTCGGATCACACTCAGTGATCCATCATTAGGAATACAGAATGAAGGAGTGAAAAGCAAAATATGTAGACATAGCCTCTCATAAGAGATATAAAAAGAGTGGGGGGAGGGGGAACACACCAACCAAGGTAGAGACTGAAATAAATACAATAGGTTTTATTTGTTGTATTTATTTCAGTCTCTACCTTGGTTGGCATGTTCCCCCTCCCCCCACTCTTTTTATATCTCTTATGAGAGGCTATGTCTGCATATTTTTCTTTTCACTCTTTCATTCTCTATTCCTGATGATGGATCACTGAGTGTGATCCGAAATGTTGATAATAAAAAATCTCACACAATCGAATCCAGAAACTCATGTGTGCAAATAATTTAATTGCAAAGTCAAAATTAATTAATTGAGAAATTTAATAAAATTAAATAAAAACTAAATTTAAATGTGCAATTTGAGTTAAGTGGTTATTAGTTGAGTTGCATATTTTAAATTAATTAAAATTAAATAATGCACCTTAAAAAACACTTTATTATAAAAGTAGAACTTAACTTTTTAAAATTAAGTTGAGTTAAAGTGACTTAAAGTTGAGGAAATTAAATAAATAATTCTTTTAATAAATAAAAGTTGATAAAACTATGTCATAGTTGAGTTCTTATTTCTATGATTTGGAGTCAACAGCTTTATTATTTTTAAGAGTCGAGTTCTATTCTGTTATTTTGGAGTTGCATTCTTTCAACTTGAAGTTTTTAATTTCTATATTAGAGTGCTTGGAGACCATTTAAGAATTATTCAATTGAGTTTTGAAGAATTTTGTCTTAGCAAACTTTTGGAGGATTAAAGTTTTGGTGTTTTCAAAAGCTTTGGATTTTCAAAATTTAGAATTAATTTTTTATTTAGCTTTGTGTATTAAGATAAGGTTTTAAAATCCTTAAAAATTGTCTATTGAAATCATCATCTTCTTCATATTTGATTAGATCTTGTGTGTAAATGATGATTGTTTGTTAAAAAGATGTGTTTCTTTGATAATAAGGAATGTTAGGGAATCTTTTGAAAAATTCTTTTGCTTTGATTTATTTTCAATTACGGTCTTCCATGGTTTTGAAGGTTTTGAAAGAGTTTGTTTTTAGAGAAAAATATTACTTTTGCAATAGAGATATAGATATGTGCATGTAAATAATATAGATTTGCATGTGTGAAAGATATATATATTCAGTTGCATGTTATTTAGGAAGATATATTTAGTTGCATATTATTTAAGAAAGATATATTAATCAATTGCATATTTTTTAAGGAAGATATATTCAATTGCATGTTATTTAGGAAATATGTATTTAGCTGTCTATTATTTAAAGAAGATATATTTAGTTGTAAGTTATTTAGGAAAGATATATATTCAATTGCATGTTATTTAGGAAAGATATATTCAGCTGCATGTTATTTAAAAAAGATATATTCAGTTGCATATTAATTAGAAAATATATATTCACTTACATGTTAATTAAAGAAGAAACATTCAGTTGCATGTTATTCAGGAAAGATATATTCAGTTGCATGTTATTTAAGGAAGATATATTCACTTGCATATTATTTATAAAATATATATTCACTTGCATGTTATTTAAAAAAGATACATTCAGAAGGCATTAGCCTGCAGTGCAGCGGTTGCTGTTTCTATTTGTAATAGTCAGATATTGTGTTTGATTCTCGAAATGGGAGCTTAAATAAACTTAATATTAAAAAAAAAATTAGTTGCATATTATTTAGGAAATACATATTCACTTGCATGTTATTTAAGGAAGATACATTCAGTTGCTTGTTATTTAAGAAACATATATTTAGTTGCATGTTATTTAAGGAAGATATATTCAATTGCATGTTACTTAGGAAAGACATATTCAGTTGCATGTTAGTTAAGGAAGGTATATTCACTTACATGTTATTTAAGGAAGATATATTCAGTTGCATATTATTTAGAAAAGATATATTCACTTGCAAGTTATTTTAAAAATATATTATTTGTATGTAGTGGTAATCTATATTTTGAAATTTTATTTTTTTAAAAAAAATTTAAAATTTTTTTTAAAAACTTCTTTTTGAAATTTACATGCAACAGTATTCTATATTTAAAAATTCTATTTTTAGAAAAAAAACTAAGTTAATTAAAAAAAATTCATACACGGGATTTCTTTTAGAAAAACAATAATAATAATAATAATAATAAATAATTAAATATGGGTAGCATTAAGTTGACTTTTAGGATTTGTTATTAGAGGCTTGAGGTTTAATATTTTTACTGTGACATAGATATTTATAATGTTTGTAATGTGATAATGGTTTCAATCTTTTTACCCAACCTTTATTCATTTTAATCTTATTAGTTTGTGAACTCTTTGAGAGAGTATGTTTTTATGATGTTATGGTTTGAGGACTAGTACAGATTTTGTGATGTTTGGTTTGAGGACCATTTTGTGTTCTTGTTGGCATCTATGAAACTAATATTTGATCATTATAATTCTATGAGATTTATGAGATTTTTTTAAGACTTATGAGCTTAGGGTAGGTTATCTGGGTGTTAAAGAGAAAGTGGCTTGTCGTGGAGGTGTCAGATTCTTAAAGTGGTTGTTTGGGTATCCTTTGCAAGTTACTTTATAAAATAATAACTTAAATATATTGAGAGTTTTAAAATGAATTAATGAGATGTTTGTATTCCTCACCCATGTCTTGAGTGCTAGTATGTTTCTTACATGTATTGGTTATCTTTGCAATAATATATTTATCTTTGTAGTTCATGTTGTGCCTCTTGAAATAAAGAGCTTTCAAGATCCCTTTCTTAGGTGTTGTATTGTGTTGGATTTTGGTGTTTGATATCCAAGTGGGGTTTGTAGTTATCTCCTCAGCACAGTGGGAGTGGACATTTAGTTCCATGAGATCAGGTGGTAGTGATTCTTTTACCATTGAGATTTTGACATTCATGATAGTGTTGAATGATCCTTTTTGTTGTTACTTTCTTCTTGTTCTTCATTGGAGGCTTGTTCATATCTACCTTATGATGTTTATTTCTACAAATAGAGCTATTGAGATTTGTAATCTGTAAATGAGTTACATTTGTAGCTATGTATTGTCTTATATTATATTTCTTCTGCATTGTTATTCATTATTATTTATAAACTTTTAAGAAATTTTTTTTCTCTAATCTTAGTAACATGTTTTAAGTTAATTTCTCATTTGTTCCTTAGCAGGGCATTACACTTGGTATCATAGCCCGAGTTTTTACATAGGGAATTCTAGGAATTAATATGCCCATTAGATGTCTAGTAGTTGAAACTTGAAACAAAACTTAGGGATATAACTCTTTTGTATTTCAGACTATTGTTTATGACTTTAGAGGTATGATATTAGACTTGTATTTTGGATTAGATTTTATGAGTGTTCCATTAACTAGGTTGCATGAACTTCTCAACTTATTATTTGATCTAGATACAAATGTGTGCTTTATACAATTAATTACTAGATATTTTCTATAATAATTAATGAATAAAGACGAAGATCTGTTTAAATTTTTAAACCATAATTATATTGCTCTTGATGACTATATATCATGCCCTTATTTTCTAGCTTGTTTTTACATATCATTTTATCTTTTGTCTTAGTAGGACGCTTTGTGATTGAGGGATGCATATCCTTATTTTTTTGTAGGCTTCCAAAAGTAAGCCTAATTCTAGGAGAGATGGATGTAATACCCTTCCCATAGTTTGCTTTTCAGTTTAACTGGTCAGACTCTTTCGGGACACTTTTTATTTGTGTATTAAATCCTTAGATAGATTTGATGTTATGTATATTTATGTTTATGGTTTTACTAACTACATATTGACATGTGTATGGTTGGCATGTATGTTTTATATTTCTGTTTGATGTGTTTGATATGGTTGATGGATGAAGTCGTAGTTACTTGCTTGTGAGATCCGCATGATCAGTTGATCCCCATCATTGTCTATTATATAGTTATACATGTATGTGCATGTTCATTTTTTATGCAAAATTTCAAGTGCCAGACATCAACTTCCCTAAATTGCCAAGATGAGTGTGTCCTATCACAATATCTCAATGGTAAGAGAGGGGAGATAACATACAAGTCCAATCCCAACCTAAACCATTAATTATCTTGAAATAGTGCACAAGTATATGATTTTCTACCTATCTGGATTCGTCAAGGTGAGGTAAATTCATGAGCCCTTCCTTTAGGCTTGATTGTCACATTTTAGTTTAGTCAATTGTGCTTCATGATTGCATATAATGTGGTGCAATGTGGTTTTGGTGTTAAAATGAATTGATAAATTAATTAAGATTAATTAAATGAGATTAAATAATTACACCTTATGATACATTAAAATATTAAATATAAATTTAATTAATTAATAATAATTAATTAATTACCTATGTTTAATAAATAATTTAATTGTAAAGTCAAAATTAATTAATTAAGAAATTTAATTATTATTAAATAAAAATTAAATTTAAATGTGTAATTTGAGTTAAATGGTTATTAGTTGAGTTACATGTTTTAAATTAATTAAAATTAAATAATGCAACTTAAAAAGCACTTTATTATAAAAGTAGAAGTTAACCTTTTTAAAATCAAGTTGAATTAAAGTGACTTAAAGTTGAGAAAATTAAATAAATATTTTATTTAATAAATTAAAGTTGAAAAAACCGAGGCCGTAATTGAGTTCTTATTTCTATGATTTGAAGTTAACAACTTTATTAGTTTTAATAGTCGAGTCCTATTTTGCTATTTTGGAGTTGCATTCTTTCAACTTGAGGTTCTGAATTTCTATATTAGAGAGCTTGGAGACCATTTAAGAATTATTCAATTGGGTTTTGAAGAATTCTCTTGGCAAATTTTTAGAAGATTAAAATTTTGTCATTTTCGAAAGCTTTAGATTTTCAAGATTTGAAATTGATTTTTTATTTAGCTTTGTGTATTAAGGTAGGGTTTTAAAATCTTTAAAAGTTTGACTAGATCTTGAAATTATTGTCTTCTTCGTGTTTGATTAGATATTGTGTGCAAATTATGAGTATTTTTTTAATATAGATTAATGATGAGTGTTTGTTAAAAAGATAAGTTTCTTTGATAATCAAGAATGTTAGAGAATCTTTTGGAAGAAAATTTTGATTAAGATTTTTTTAAAAGTTTTGCTTTGATTTATTTTCAATTATGACCTTCCACAGTTTTGAGGGTTTTGAAAGAGCGTTGTTTTAGAGAAAATGCATGCTTTTGAAAAAAAGATATAGATATGTGCATGTCAATAATATAGATTTGCATGTGTGAAAGATAGATATATTTAGTTGCATGTTACTTAAGGAAGATATATTCAGTTGCATGTTATTTAGAAAAGATATATTCAATTGCATGTTATTTAGGAAAGATATATTCAATTGCATATTTTTAAAGGAAGATATATTCAGTTGCATGTTATTTAACATGTATATATTTAGTTGTATGTTATTTATGAAAGATATATTCAGTTGCATGTTTTATAGGAAAGATATATTCAGTTACATGTTATTTAAGTAAGATATATTCAGTTGCATGTTATTTAGGAAATGTATATTCCCTTGCATGTTATTTAAGGAAGATATATTCAATTGCATGTTATTTAGGAAAGATATATTCACTTGCATGTTATTTAAGGAAGATATATTTAGTTTCATGTTATTTAGGAAATATATATTCACTTGGATATTATTTAAGGAAGATATATTCAGTTACATGTTACTTAAGAAAGATATATTCAATTGCATATTATTTATGGAAGGTATATTCACTTGCATGTTATTTAAGGAAGATATATTTAGTTGTATGTTATTTAAGAAATATATATTCAGTTGTATGCTATTTAAAAAAGATATATTATTTGCATGTAGTAGTAATCTATACTTAGAAATTCTATTTTTAGAAAAAAAATTAAATTTTTTAAAAAATCTTTTTGAAATTTGCATGCAGCGGTATTTTATATTTCAAAATTCTATTTTTAAAAAAATAATAATTAAAAAAAATTTATACATGGGAATTCTTTTATAAAAAATATAATAATGATATATAATTGAATATTATTTGATGAGAATTTAATATTGATGTGTTATTTATTCTTGGTTGTTGTGTTTGATTATTGGTATGAGTAGCATTAAGTTGGCTTTTAGGAATTGTTATCAGAGGCTTGAGATTTTACCTTTTTACTATGGCATAAATATTTACAATGTTTGTAATGTGATAATGGTTCCAATCTTTTTACCCAATCTTTGTTCATTTTAATCTCATTAGTTTGTGAACTCTTTGAGAGAGTATGTTTTTATGAGGTTATGGTTTGAGGACCAGTATGAATTTTGTGATGTTTGGTTTGATGACCTATGTGTGTTCCTATTGGCATCTATGGAACTCATATTTGATCATTGTACTTCTATGAGATTTATTTGAGACTTATGAGCTTAGGGTAGGTTATCTAGGTGTTAGAGGGGAAGTGGTTTTCTTTGAAGACGCCAGAGCCTAGAAGTGTTTTCATGGGGTGGGTTAAATCACAATAGTGCGTCCCACTTTTTAGGATGAAAATCGGTAGTCTAAAAAAAAAAATTTAGGGCCTTTGCTCCAAATGGGTACTTCAAGAGTAGGGTACTTCACGTGAAGACTTCCCTTCGTGTGAAGTACCCTACACGTGAAGGGGATCTTCGCGTGAAGCCCCTTTTGGCTGGATTTCTTTATAAATTTTTGGCTTTCATATTTTATTTTCATTGTTTGTTGTTTGGATTTTGTGGACTCAAGGCTTAGAGTGAACCAGTGATGTCTAGTACAACATCAACACCTTTTGAGCTTTTTCAACCTCTTCAGATTGTTAGTAGTATCGGGTACACATATTTTTCCTATTTTTATTGTAAATTATATGTTTTATATTTATTTTAATTAGTTATTTATTTTAAATAATTTTTAGTTTGTAGAAATGTTAGAAAATTGTAGTTAAATTTTAGAATATGTTAGAAAATGATAGTAGAATGTTAGAAAATATTAGAAAATTATAGTAGAACTATTAGAAAATGTTAGAAAACATTAAAAACTATAGTATAAATGTTAGAATATGTTAGCAAATGTTAGAAAATCGTAACTTAGTATACATTAGAAAATATTATAAAATTGTAAATCAGTATACATTAGAAAATATTAGAAAATTGTAACTTAATATACATTGGAAAATTGTAACTTCTAGTATACATTAGAAAATATTAGAAAAACGTAATAGAATGTTAGCAAATGTTATAAAATTATAACTTAGTATGTTAGAAAATGATAGAAAATTGTAATTGTTTGTTAGTAAATGTTAGAAAATATTTACAAAACATTAGAAACCGTAGTAGAAATGTTAGAAAATGTTAGAAAATATTAAGATCTTATAGAAATTATTAGAAATATTTATTTTTATAATTTTTTTAAAGTTAGTTTAAATATTAGGAATCTCTCTCTCTCTCTCTCTCTCTCTCTCTCTCTCTCAAGTACACACATTTTTAGTAAAGTTAGTAAATATTAGTTAGTTATTTGTTTTAAATAATTTTTAGTTTGAATAAATCTTAGAAAATCATAGTTAAATTTTAGATTTAATGATAGTAGTATGTTAGAATATATTAAAAAATTGTAACTTAGTAAGTTTCTAGGACTCTTATCCCTCCCTTATGACATATTGAGACACATAGGATCCCTTAGGAATCTCAAGACCTTATAATACATATTAGAATGTCCTAGGACCCATTGATGTATGTTAGGTTCCATTAATACATACAAGGACTCATTGTTTCCCTCAAGGCTCCTTAAGACATATTAGGATGAATTAATGTAACCTATGAACCCTTAGGACCTGTTATGATGCCTACAACCCCTTAAGACATTCTAGGACCCTTACACATTTCTTATGACATCTTAAGACACATAGGACCCCTTAGGACCCATATGACTCATTATTATATCTTAAAATGTCCTAGGACCCATTCATCTATCTTAGCTTTTGTTAATACATATGCGAACCCATCGTTTCCCGCAAGAACCCTTAAGACATACTAGTATCAATTAATGTAACCTAAGAGCCCTTAGACCACTTATCACACCTACAACCCATTAACATTATTGGACCATTATACATCCCTTACGATATTTTAAGACACATATGACCCCTTTAGATCCTCAAGACACATTAACATATCTTACATTTTTCTAGGACACATTTATGTATCTTAGATTCAATTAATACATACGAGGATCCACTAATGTAACCTAGGACCCCTTAGGACCTCTTATGTTACCCACGACCCCTTAAGACACTCTAGGACCCTTATCCATCTCTTACACTATCTTAAGACACATAGGACCCATTATTTCCCTCAAGAAACCTTAAGACATACTAGGATCAATTAATGTAATGTAGGATCCCTTAGGACCACTTATTGCACCTACAACCCATTAACATTCTAGGACCCTTATCTGGATCCATTACAAAATCTTAAAATAGATATGAAACCTTAGGACCCCCAAGACCCATTAAATAATCTTAGGATGTCCCAGGACTCATTGATGTATCTTATGTTCCATTAATACATAAAAGGATCCATTGTCACCCTAAATACCCCTTAAGAAATACTAGGATCCCTAAGGACCTCTTATGACACATATGACCTCTTAAGACATTCTAGGACCTTTATCCATCCCTTACAACATCTTAAGATACCTAGGACCCATTAGAACCCCCAAGACACATTAATGTATCTTACCATGTCCTGGGACCCATTCATGTATCTTACATTCCATTAATACATAAGAGGACCTATTTTTTTTCCTCCAAGACCCTTAAGATGTATTAGGATCAATTAATTTAACTTATAATCACTTAGAAGCATTTATGACACCTACAAAGCCTTAAGACATTCTAGGAACCTTATCCATACCTTATGACATCTAAAGACACATATGACCCCTTTATACCTCCAAGACCAATTAATGTATCTTAGGATTCCCTAGGACCCATTCATGTATCTTAGTTCTATTAATTTATATGAGGACCCATTGTCACCCTAAACAACCCTTAATACATACTAGAATCAATTAATATAACTTAGGATCCCTTAGGACCACTTAGAACACATGTGACCCCTTAATACATTATAGGAAACTTATCCATCCCTTGCGATGTCTTAAGACACATAGGACCCCAAAGACCCATTAATGTATCTTAGTATGTCAACATATGACTATTAGTACACTCTAAGTTCCTTTACGACCCCTATAGTGACATAAAACTCTTTAAGAACCCTTAGGATCCTTAGGACCTATAATAGGACCCCTTAAGACCTCATACGACCCTTTAAGACTTAATAAGATTGGACTTAAGACCTAATAGGACTAATATAACCTATTAAAATCAATTAGTACATCCTAGGACCCTTAAGACCTAATAAGACCACTTACTTGACCTAATAGAACCTATTAATACCAATTAGTACATCCAAGGACCCTTTAGGACTATTAGTACACTCTAAGTTCCTTTAGGACCCCTATTGTGACATAAAGCTCTTTAAGAACCCTTAAGATATAGAATAGGACCACTTCAGACGTAATAAGACCCCTTACGACAATAAAATTAGACTTAAGACCTAATAGGACTAATATGACCTATTAAAATCAATTGGTTCATCCTAGGACACTTAAGACCTAATAAGATCACTTACTTGACCTAATAGGACCTATTAATACCAATTAGTACATCCAAGGACCCTTTAGGACTACTAGTACACTCTAGGTTCCTTTAGGACCCCTATTGTGACATAAAACTTTTTAAGAACTCTTAGGATCCTTGGAACCTATAATAGGACCCCTTAAGACTTAATAAGACTGGACTTAAGACCCAATAGGACTAATATGACCTATGAAAATCAATTAGTACATCCTAAGACCCTTAAGACCTAATAAGACCACTTACTTGACCTAATAGGACCTATTAATACCAATTAGTACATCTAAGGACCCTTTAGGACTATTAGTACACTCTAGATTCCTTTAGGACCCCTATTATAACATAAAGCTCTTTAAGAACCCTTAAGACATAGAATAGGACCACTTAAGATATAATAGGACCCCTTAAGACTTAATAAGACTAGACTTAAGATCTAATAGGACTAATATGACCTATTAAAATCAATTAGTACATCCTAGGACCCTTAAGACCTAATAAGTCCACTTACTTGATGTAATATGACCTATGTTAATATCGATTAGTACATTCAAGGACCCTTTACGACTATTATTACACTCTAGCATTGTAAATTTAAGTATAATTTTATATATTCTGATATTTGTTTCTATTTTACACGCAGTTATAACATGTAATCAAGTACTTAATTATTAATGCTTTTCTTTCAAATGTTATGTATCTAGATGGCCACTCAGGATGCACCTCACACTCCTGATATAGTGACCATTTTTCATACTGATGAAATAGAGATGACTCGACTTAGATATTTCCTCTGTACATCTTCAACAAATAGCATATATAGAGATACTTGTATCAATGTATTGACCAATTTGGAGGAGATGACTACTAGATTGACATCCCACTCCTCCTTCACACCTCAAGTAGTTGATACTATTTTTTGAGAGTTGAGAGCTGAGGTCTCAGATGTTGTTTCCTTGGAGATGGTTCAGAGCCGTGTCCCCAAAGAAATCATCAAATGAGAGGTTTTCCCATTTTATGAGGGAAAGTCCAAGGTGAGGGCATACCAAGTCACACAGTGTGTGATTCCTTAGATTGCATGCATGATATACCCTTGGTTTCTTGTAGCACATGTTCGTTATCATAATAATGACCAAATTCCTTTATATTTTTCATAGCAGTTGTACGCTGAGTTCTGTTTGGGACTCAGGGTTAACTATTTAGATCTTTATGAATATTACAGTCAGGGGCATGGTAGGGTTACAGACTATGATCAATATCATAGGGTTGATGAGTTGTACATCCTCATAGAAAACTAGTTGGGCATAGGACTCTGGTAGTGGCACCAGAGATGGCTTATACTACAAATAGAGTGGTCATTGCTTCTTAGAGGGGAGTAGTGGATAGGATAGGAAAGATTACTTCTACAGCCACCTCCATCACTTTAGATTTAGTAGGCAGATACATTTTGACTAGACTGAGTAGAGCTAGATCATCTTCTGAGGCTTCATCTAGTACTGGTGCAGGTGTTAGTGATGAGGCATATAGAGCTGCAGGTCTTCTTGCACCTAGAGAGATATGATCACATTTGAGTCATCATAGTCATTTAGATGTGGCACTTTACTTTTTGGAGGATCTCCTGCAGTCATATTCTTATATTGCTAACATGCAGAGGATCCCAGTACATTCAGTAAGGAATGTCATCAGACTTGCACAGGGTCCTGTAGTTCCACCAACACAAGAAACACCATCTAGTTAGGCACAATATGGTATAGAGCGGTCTCCACCCATAGATTAGTCTACAGCTATAGAGTCGGATATACAAGTTGGAGATGTACATGTCACCACTAAGGGCCTAGACACATTTGATGAGAAGTTGCACGGGTTGGGTCAGGTGGACGTTGGCACTAATGTTGGATCATTTATTGATATGTTATTGCATCTTGATGGTTCTACATCACTCCCCTCCCAACTAGTGTCACCCCTAAACTCTTCATTGTGTGTGTTGATAACACACACATACCATAATCATAATTTTCTTTGAAAAATAGCATTCTAATTGAATTTCCTTTTGATGAACAAAGGAATAATTTTCTGCAAAATCAACAATTGATACAATAGTTCCAAGTGGGAAATTGTCTCTCAGTGTTTGGAATTGTTGTCTTTGTCTAACCTTTTGGATTCTTTCTCAAATTTTGTTTCATTCTTTACTATTTGTAACTCTTGCAATTTACCATCTTTGTTACATCAATATTTTCATTTTTCAAAGGAAAAAGAGACAAATCAGCACATGTTTTACACATTCCTTTTATGCAATTTATTTATTCAGCTACATCATCTCTTTTGTCACATAAAATAGATGAGATGAACTCACTTTGTCTAGCAGGAGGAGCATTTTCAAAACCATAAGTGTCTTCTACAAACTTTCAAAAAACCTGATAATGGATATCAAATTCAATATGATAAAAACAACAAGTTTCAAACACTTTGTTTGTCCTGATATAATATGGCTTCAATCTTGCAATCAATGTTTGCCCAACCTTTATATTAGGATTTGAACTACAAAATGACACATACATTTCATGTTGTGTTGTGTCCAACCAATGTTTCATATGATATTCATATTGATTAGCTGAAATTTTATGTTTGATAACATCTCTATTGTTTGATGAAGGACGTGTATTATCATTCCAAAATAATGTGACCAAATTCTAGATTCCTTCATCAATCCTATCAGAATGAGGAGCTCTACACATGATTGCTTAATTTCCTTCCAAGGTGTTATCATCCAAAAGTATTCTCCTATTAACATATCGTGATATTGTTTTCCTATTAAAACCAAATTGAGATGAAACTAAAGATATCTGTCTTTTTCAGAGCATAGTGTTACCTACAATGGATGTCAACATAACTTTTCTTGTAATGGTCTTATCTTTAGTTTGAGATCACTTCCCTACCTAGTTCAAACCTTTCCTAAGATTTTCAATCATATTAGTTTGCATGTCAACAACTTTTCTCTTCTTTGATGTTGTGTATATACCCAATAATTTTAATGCCCCTTACAACTTTTTGTTTATAAGTATAACTAAAAGAAATTGAGCTTGTTAAAGTGTTTCAAAATTATCAAATTTAGCCAATATTTCTTTTTCTATCATATTCATTGATCTCTTCTTAGCAAGACTTAAGGGTTGAACATTAGCAAGTGATCTCAAATTCTCCACATCCATTGTAAGTAAATGATCTAAGTTTCTATAATTAATAATTCTCTTTACAATTTAAGCTAAATTTAAAACTTCATCCATACCAGTAGGAGCATGTGATCTTGAACCTTCTCCAACATCAATTGCTTGAGCTTCCATAGGGAGTGATCCCGACCCTTCTTCAATGTACAATTCTTTGACTTGACTTAACCCTCCTACTTCAGCTTGTGTTTCACCTTCTTTAGCTTTATGATAATATGTCAATGAAGCTTCACGATTTCTTTGTTCAGTACCGGGTGACCTTTTTCTAGAAAATTTACTTTGTCTTCCCTTCTTGTTCCCCATTTCTTCTCTCCAAAAAATGTCTTCCACAAGATCACCAATAAAAGTTCTCTTCTTCAAAAAATACTTTGATCTAATATTTCTCCTCTCTAAAATTATGCCTTTGAAAAAAATAGAAATAGCAATCCTCCTCCAAAAAATGCCTTTGTAAAAATTGATCAATAATAGAAAAAACAATAGAAAAATTGAATTAATTTATTACAATTCGGTATAAAATTAGTATCCTTTGCAAGTTACGTAATAAAGTAATAACTTAAATACATTGAGAGTTTTAAAATGAATTAATAAGATGATGCAAGGGAGGATGGGGAGAGGGGCCAAAGGCACACCCTAACCAGATCCACCTTGCAGAGATCACATGTGGAAGCAACAAACACACAAGTGAGAGAGAGAACACAGATAACTTCATATATTTATTTCAATTGATTCATATATGTCGAGTTGTAAAGCTTTCCCAGTTTAGGCCAGATATTACAATTCAAGTACAAAAGTCCTACATGTGAGGATCTGAAACAATCTCTAATCTTCTATCTTCTATATAAAAACTCTCTCCCTAAACTACAACCAAAGATCACAATATATACAAGAGGCTACCAAACAAGTCGGCCTTCATATCCACCATCAATGGAAGGGTCGACTAGATCTAGGTCCACATGCTTCCGAATGATAGATACCATCATTAAATCTGTGACCATAATTAATTGCAAGAGTCAACCTCAACAAGAAACTAAAACAAACAACTCGGTAAGAAAGGATAATCGAGGGCCAGACAAACATCACCAAGCACCAGGGAAATTCACCGAGCACTAGAGAGATAACCGACCAACCCCAGTAAACAAAGGAAACTGAGCAACACTAAACCAACTCGGTCAAAGAAGGAACCAAGCAACACAAGAAAACAAAAACATGTTTTTGGTGACACGGGATTGCCAAGGACCTGAGATGCTCCTCCATCAGAAACCTAGGGTTATTTGAAATAATTCTCCAAATCATTAAGCAGGTACAACTTGAGCTGAATCCAACTCAGATTTTGAAATCCATGAACTGTCTTCAATCAGTCTATTCTTCCACCTTACCAAATATTCCATATACTATTTTCATCTTGTACTTCTACCAATTCTTTGTTCCAAAATCTGCTCAACTTCTTCTATCTATTTTTTAGGATAATCAATCAGTACTGTCATTTATTCATCTGACTCATGGTACTCATACAAATCAACAATATTGAATATAGGTGATATATCCATGTCATCAAGTAACTCAATCTCATAAGCATTTCCACTATCAAATCTCTTCAAAATCTTGCAAGGACCAAACTTCTTCATTTTCAGCTTCCCATATGTTCCACAGGAAATCTACCTTTCTTCCAATGAACCATTACTTCATCACTGATTACAAAAGTCTTATGTCTTCTTGATCTATCAGCTCTATCTTTTTATTTTTTATTACTTTTCTCCAACTTGTGTTTCACATCTTCATGCAATGTCTTCATGTACTCAGCAAACTTTACTCCTTTAGCACTTCTCTTTCCTTCATCAACAATATCCCTCAAATCTAATATACCTCTTAGTTGTATGCCATTTACAATCTCAAAAGGTGTTTTTTCTAGTACCCCTATTCACTAAATTATTGTATGCAAATTCAACTTGTGCCAACATAGCATCCCAATTACTTGGTGTGTCTCCAACTAAACATCTCAAAAGATTACCCAAGCTTCTATTCACAACTTCTGTCTATCCGTCAATTTGTGGGTAAAATGTAAAACTATATTTCAACTTAGTGCCAAACTTTCTCCAAAGGGTCTTCCAAAAGTATCCAACAAATTTACTGTCTCGGTCAGAGATAATACTCCTTGGTAATCCATGCTATCTAAAAATTTCTTTAAAGAAAAGATCTGCTATATGTACTGCATCTGAAGTTTTTGTACAAGGTATAAAATTTGTCACTTTAGAAAATATATTCACAACAACAAATATAGAATCATTACCTCTTATTGTCTTCAGTAAGCCAAGAACAAAATCCATACTGATATCAATCCAAGGTTTCTCAGGAACAGATATCAGTGTATACAATCTAGTGTTTTGACTTACTCCTTTTGCAACTTGACAAATTCCACAACTTTTCACAAATTTCTGAACATCTTTATACAATTGCGGCCAAAATTATTTCTCCTTATGCAAAATTCAATATTTTATCAACACCAAAATGTCCATCCAAACCACTACTATGTTTCTCCTTTATCAAATTAGTTCTCATTACTGTAATGTCCCCTTTTCAGAGCAGAAGTTGATGATAACAAGAATTGAATATAAGATTAAATAATTATAATTAAATCAATAATAAGTATATTAAATTATTATTATAACAAAATAATATATTATTAATAATGTTATATATATAATATTATTAATAAATAAATAAATAAATATTATTCCCAAATAAATAGTAATGGTTATAAATTGATAAATAATAATAAATAGAAACATTAGACTAATAATAATAAATCTATTATAAAATTATCATTATTATAAAATATGATATATAAGAGTACAATACAGCTAGTCAAATAATATCATCATCATGGAGTAACAAATCAATGGACTAATCAGAATTGGCAGCCAACAAACATATCATATGGAAGCAAGTAGAAATTAATGACATTGATTAAGCTTATTAAGCATCACGACAAAGCATCTATTAGTGCCAAAACGCTATTTATTACATTGACATTAATAATCAAGGATATGGAATTAAGGGAATAGTTGATTAGTCATGACCACCAATTATGACCATCATGATAAGTGGTAACGATTTCATAAGTAATATAATTGATCATTGGTTACATGATTTATGTTGAGCCTAGATGCTAACAACAATTAGTTAAGACTCAAACATACACAAGATTATAAGTTTAATGACAATGATCATAAGAAATAAGAGTTGATTTGTATCGATTAACAAATATTAATGGAAAGGGTGCAATTGAGAATGAGAAGCCGATTTGTAATGAAGAGATGTAAGTAAGGAAAGAGTGTGTCCCTTCACAAGCAAAGAATACAAGTATTGTAGACATTCAATTTATTTTAAGGGAAGGAGGAAAAAAAGGTATGGAAGAGAATGAAAATTTTGATAGATTTAAGATGATAGAGAAATAGGAATCGATCAAGAGGAGGAGAATGAATATGGATAGAGATATACACTATCCAATTAGTACGAAGGAAAATATATATAGTTATATCATGATAGGGAGAGGGGATGAACTAATCACTAGTTCATGCTTCTAGTCTTCCTTTGAGACCTAAGGTGTCTTCCAAGATAACCTCCTAAATCTACAGGGCTAACTACTCCACTTGTAACCGCCTGATCCAAACCCCACTCTTCTATCTTGAGCAAACTCCAAGCTTACCAAACTTCTAGGTGTCCATCCTTGGTGAAGAACACACAAGTCTCTTTAGCTTTCTCTAGGGTTTAACTACACAAATCTCTCCAAGCTTCTTGTGGGGTCATGGAGATTCCATAAAACCTTCCAATGCACTATTTCCAATGCTTAAGATAACCCCATGCAATGTTCCTCTACACCAATTTTAAGTTTTGGCACCAAAACAGGGCTACAAGGAAAGTGCCCCAATTATCCCTCCTGCTCTGAGAAATCAGGGAATAACTCAAAATTCCCCCATTGACCCCTCCAAAATTTCTTCAGAGACCCCTATTCATTCACCTAGGTCTCAAATATTTTTGGGGGTTTAGCCCTTCAATCGACCGTACAGTGCCCTAACACAAATTAAGGGTTTTCAAGGGGTTTTAGGCCTTTCTTTGGTTTGTCTGATCCTTAGCTTGGTTTGATGCCTTCTAGAATTGGTATGAACCTCTCCTTCACTCCAAGGAACCACCACTCACCCCTCTAACAACTCCATGCCTACATTCATCAACATCTTCATAACCCTACAATCTAGAAGCTTTTCAACTTCACTCTTCCCTAATCGAGCACCCACTGGCTCGCCTAGGGCAAGAGTTTAGAAATAGCTGTAGTGCTCTTGAGGGCCCTTCTTCCTACATGGAACAAGTACATTATGTACACTCACTATCCCCAAAATTTTTTACTATATCTATAGTGGGATAGTGAGCTACATGCTATACAATGCCAACTACATGATTTAGGACAGAGAACTGGCAAAACAAATATTTACAAAAAAATGAAATAAAAACTCACAAAAACCTAAACTAATGAATCCAATCTACTCTATAAACACCAAAAGACAATGTCAAATGAGTATAGTAACAAAATTAGCACAAAGAAGCTTCCATTAGCTCCCTGTTAGATCTTTTACACATAGAACTTCTACAGTACACTATTCGTACACTGACACACACACTTCTAGCAATATTAGGGTTTGGTAGGCTTATATTTTGCCTCTTAGGTATTTTGGTATCATGGCTAGGGTTGCTATCAATCCTTAAGTCAATTCCACCATTGTAGGAGGTGGTTGAAAAATGTTGTCAAGAAACATTTGCAAAAATGTAAAGTTGCACTTTGCAACTTTTACAACTTTTACATCTTTTGCCAAAATGGCTAATTCTTAGCTCCCTAAGACTATAGACTCTTCCTAGGTATTGAAAACTTGTTTCCAACTACTAACATCTTGAACTCTTGACCTTACAGTAAGACTTCATGTAAAGGAGTACCTAATTAGCCTTAAGGCCTATCCAAAGACTCTTAGGACTTCTAATCACCTAACTAACATTGCCAAACACACCAACTAGTCCTCAAACCCTTATTTCATTTACAAAGCTCATATAGAGCATGACACAAAAAAAATTTCAAATGGTGAGGGCCAAGTGCTATTTGGGTGCCCCTGCACCATACTCCCCACCTAAGAAGCTAAGTCTCCTCTGGGGATAAGATGTGGAGATCCACTCCTTGAAGCTTGAATTGGTTCTCAGGGATCTAGGTGGCCTCTGAGTCTGGCTTGTCCTTCCACTTTATCAGGTGCTCTTTGTAAGTATCATGTCTAGTCTTTGCTTGAACCTGGGAGTCCAGTATTTTCTCCACTTGTAGTTTGGGTTTAGGAGGTAGGGATGTTGCTTGTGCTTCTTCCTTAGCCTCCTCTACATTCTAATCCATCTCAGTAAGGGGGTCCCCTATACTTGACCAAGTCTGCAACATTGAAGATGGGGGAGATAGCTAGATCTTCAGGAAGCTCAACTTTATAAGCATTCTAGCCATACTTGGTCAGTATAGGGCATGGACCAATTCTCCTCATCTGCAACTTTGTGGGAACTCCTTTTTCCATTTGTGCCTTATTTAGGTGGACCATGACCAAGTCCCCTACACCAAATTGTACCTCTCTTCTCTTGAGATCAACTTTATCCTTGACCTTCTTGGTGTTCTCAGTGAGGGCCTATTTTACTTGGTCATGTATTTCTTTCATAGACTGACTAAAATCTTCAATATAGCCAATGTTAGGAACTTGATTGCCTAAATTTCTTAGTTCACATACACCCCTAGGATGTATCCCATATACAATTTCAAAAGGACTTTTTCCTGTGGTTCTATTGATGATGTCATTATATGCAAATTCTTCTTGGTGGATGACTAAGTCCCAAGTAAAATCATATTCGTTGGTTAAGCACCTCAACAGATTGCCTAGTGTCCCTATTGATCACCTCAGTTTGGCCATCAGTTTGAGAGTGGTAAGCTGAACTAAATGCTAGATTGGTACCTATCCTTTGCCATAAGGACCTCCAAAAGTGTCCCATAAATTTTCTATCCCTGTTAGAGACAATGCTACTTGGCAAGCCATGAATCCTCACAATTTATTTGAAAAACAAATAGGCAATATGACTTGCATCATGAGTGACTTTACATGGGATAAAATGACTCATTTTTCTAAATCTATCCACTGACCACATAAATACTATCAAATCCACATTTTCTTCTAGGTAAACCAACCACAAAATCCATAATTACACATTCCCATGGTCTGCTTGGTATTGGAAGAGGCTGATAAAGTCTTGCATTTGTAGAAGTGCCCTTTGCTCTTTGAAATATGATGCATTTCTCCACATAGGTTCTGACATCTCTCTACATTTTAGGGCCAATAGTAGTATCTTTGGACCAATTCCAAGGTCTTTTTTAAGCCAAAATTACCACTCAAACTCCCATTGTGTTTTTCTTGAATGAGGTTCTCCCTCATGGACCCTCTTGGAACACACAAATGTCCTCCTTTAAAGAGCAATCCATTCTGCAATGTAAACTCTACAAACTCACCATGAAAGTGATTTAGATGGTCTTGACACACCTTGTATGCTTCTACAAAATCTTCATCTATTTGGTACAGCTCCTTGAGGTTATCCACTCATATGCTTTGCATTTGGATTTCTTGAACAGTGAGTAGCCTTCTACTCAAAGCATTTGCTACTTTATTGAGCTATCCTTTCTTGTGTTTTATGGTGAAAGTATATGACCTGCAAGTACTCCACCCACTTTACATGCCTATAATTCAACTTGTCTTGGGAGTTGAGGAAGCTCAAAGCTTGATTATCAGTGAACACTACAAATTCCTTGGGCAAAAGATAATGTCTCCACTTCCTAAGGGATTGAACAAGAGCATATAGTTCTAAGTCATAGGAAGAGTATTTTTGTTTTGCTGCATTTAGATTTTCACTAAAGAAAGCCACTGGTCTATTACTTTGGCTCAAAACCCCTCCTACTGCTATGTTACTAGCATCACACTCTATGGTAAAGAGTTCATCAAAAGTTGGCAACCTTAATATAGGCTTAGTAGCTACCTCTTTCTTCAATGTTTCAAATCCCTTATCTGCTACTGGTGTCTACACAAATTTGGTTTTCAATCCACCTTTGATGGTATCCATCATGGGAGCACATATCCCTCTGAAGTTCCTGATGAACTTTCTATAGTATTGAGCTAGGCCATGAAAACTCCTCACTTCACTTGCATTCTTAGGAGTTAGCCAACTTAGTATGGTTGCAACCTTAGTTTCATCCATCTTTAGATCTCCTTGAGATAGAACAAAGCCTAAATAGACTAGTTCTTGCTTCATAAAATCACACTTATCTAGATTGATGGTTAGGTGTTCCTCTTTCAACTTGGATAACACAATCTTGAGATGCATTAAGTGTTCCTCTTTAGTCATGCTAAAAATTAAGATATCATCCAAATAGACCACCACAAACTTACCTGTGAAGTCCTTCAACACCTCATTCATGAGCCTCATGAATGTACTTGGAGCATTTGAGAGGCCAAATGGCATACTTAGCCATTCATAGAGTCCTTCAGTGGTTTTGAAAGTTTTCTTCCACTCATCTCCCTCCTTTATTCTTATTTGGTGATAGCTACTTTTAAAGGTCTATCTTTGTATATTACTTAGCCCCTCCTAAGCAATCCATTAAGTCTTCAATCCTAAGATGTTGGGAACCTATACTCAATTGTAATCTTATTGATGGCTCTAGAGTCTGTACACAACCTCCATGTTCCTCCTTTCTTGGGTGCTAAAATAGTAGGCACAACATGTGGACTGATGCTCTTCCTTATCAAACCTTGATCCATCAACTCTTGCACTTGCCTTGCAACTTCTTTGTTTTGTTTAGGAGTCAGCTTGTAAGGTGCTTTGTTTTGGAAATGATGCCCATGGAATTAGGTCTATTTGGTGACTGATTGCTCTCTTAGTTGGCAAGGTTGCAGGTGTACCATCTGATATGATCTCCTTAAATTACTTCAAAATCTCCTACACTTCTTGTGGTATGTCTACCTTCTTATCCTCTACTTTCTCCTTGGGTTTCACCACAATGTCATATCCTACTCCTTCTTCTTTCTCAAGAGTTTTCATGAACTCTTTCCCTTTCAACATTAGCACATTAGGCCCACTTCCTTGATTGTCTGGTTCAAGAAGTGACTAAATTTTATAACTCACTCCATCCATTAGAAAGGTGTATGAGTTGAGTTCACCATTGTGCATGGCCTTCCTATCAAACTGCCATGGCCTACCTAATAATAGGTGACAGGCATCCATTGGAAAAACATCACATAGATTTTTGTCTTTGTACCCTCCTATGGTAAACTCAATCCATGCTTGTTCATTAACCAAGACATGTTGTCCTTTGTTTAACCAAGTGACTTTGTAAGGAGTGTTATGAGGTATCTTGGGGATCTTGAGCTTAGTTATGGCTTCTTCTGATATAATGTTATCAGTAGACCCTGAGTCTATGATAACTTTGCAAACTTTTCCCATAATCTTACACCCTTACCTTGAAGAGTGACCTCCTTTTGTTTGGGTTCCTCCTTGACTAGTTTCCCTGATTAGGATCCTCTTCACCATCAAATTCTCACCTCTTTGAATCTAGTTGGATATCAGGAGACTTCACACTTGAAGCATCTTCATGCACATATGCCACTTTCTTTTCACCTTTTGATGTTAACCCCTTTTCAAGACATATATAGGCTGGATGCCCCAATTTCTAACAGTGATAACATTTCATAGTAACAAAATAAGATGGTCCTCTTCCTCTTGGTGACCTACCTCTTCCTCCAAATCCTCTACCTCTACTTGAACCACCTCTTTGGCTAGTCTCTCTACTTTGTTCAATCAACTTAGACTCACCTTGGGGTCTATTGTCATTACTCCTACCTCCATAACTTCCTCTATGCCCTCTACCATCTCTACCTCTTCCTCTATTCTTTGAGGTCTAGTCCTACTTCATCTTTCCTTTTTCCTCTACCTTTAGAGCTATTTGGTAGCATTGATGGACTATTTTAGGAGTGACAAGACTCATGTCCTCTTGAATTGAAAACTTAAGACCATTCAAATATCTTTCCAACCTTATGCTCTCATCCTCCACTACATTGGACCTTAGGCATAGTTTTTGAAATTCTTCAGTATAAGAGTGTACATCCATCTCCTTTTGTCTTAGATTTTGTCTTCTCCTATGCAGCTATATCTCATAGTCATCAGGAATATAAGCCTACTTTATTTTAGCCACCATCCCGTTCTAAGTGACTATGGGGCTTATTCCTTCCTTCTCTCTTTCGGTTTGGACAAATTTCCACTAGGTTAAGGTAGAGCCTCTTAACCTTGACTTTTCTACCTTTACCTTTTGAGCATCAGAGACACCATCACATTCAAAATGGTTCTCCATACCTTCAATCCAATCCATGATGAGATCTAGATCCATCTTGCCACTGAACAGAGGAATACCTTCCAAAGATTTGTTGTTCATTGCCTTTAGTGCCTTTAGGAAAGGCTCCTCTAGTATAACAGGTCTAGTGCTGGAGCTTCTTCCTCCAACTCAATCTCCTTTTCTTTGGATTCTTCCTCTTCTTTTTGTTTCATCTTGTCATTGACTCTATCTACCTTGTCTTGGACATCACTCAAAAACTGTTTAAGTTGTGCTAACCTTTGCCTCAACAACTTGTTATCCTCCTCTTGCTCTTCAACCTTCTTGGCCAATTCTGCATTGGTCACCATTGTTCTTGATCCATTGGATTCAGTTGGTGAAAGCATTCACCTTGCTCTTCAATTTCTATTCCCACACCTTTAATAGGCTTTGATACCACTTGATAGGGAGAGGGGATGAACTAATCACTAGTTCATGCTGCTAGTCTTCCTTTGAGACCTAAGGTGTCTTCCAAGATCACCTCCTGAATCTATATGGTTAACTACTCTACTTGTAACCCCCTGATCCAAACCCCACTCTTCTATAGTAAGAAAACTCCAAGCTTACCAAACTTCTAGGTCTCCATCCTTGGTGAAGAACACACAAGTCTCTTTAGCTTTCTCTAGGGTTTAACTACACAAATCTCTCCAAGCTTCTTGTAGGGTCATGGAGATGTCATAAAACCTTCCAATGCTTAAGATAGCCCCATGCAATGTTCCTCCTTACCGATTTCAAGTTTTGGCACCAAAACAGGGCTACAAGGAAAGTGCCCCAATTAGCCCTCATGCTCCGAGAAATCAGGGGAATAACTCAAAATTCCCCCATTGACCCCTAAAAACTTTCTTTAGAGACCCCTATTCATTCACCTAGGTCTCAAATATTTTTGGGGTTTTAGGCCTTCAATCGACCGTACCAATGCCCTAACACAAATTAAGGGTTTTTCAAGGGGATTTTAGGCCTTTCTTTGGTTTGTCTGATCCTTAGCTTGGTTTGATGCCTTCCAAAATTAGTATGAACCTCTCCTTCACTCCAAGGAACCACCACTCATCCCTCTAACAACTCCATGCCTGCATTTGTCCACATCTTCATAACCCTACAATCTAGAAGCTTTCCAACTTCACTCTTCCCTAACCAGGCACCCACTGGCTCGCCTAAGGCAAGAGTTTAGAAATAGCTGTAGTGCTCTTGAGGGCCCTTCCTCCTACATGGAACAAGTAAATTATGTACACTCACTATCCCCAAAAGGTCATACTATCTCTATGGTGGGATAGTGAGCTACATGCTATACAATGCCAACTGCC